>CM034361.1:12360869-13020461 GCA_019925275.1 Mytilus edulis
GGATACCGACATGCCTATGTAAATGTTTCAGAGGAAGCTGTTATAGTTATACTAACTCATTTTCATATTTCTATTTTATATTTACTTTTCATAATTCAATAATTGAATATATATGACACGTTTTTGAACTCCGTCTAATAAAAAAAAACCAACTGTTTCTGTTGCACTATTTATTTGCGGATACACATTTATTGTTTACATATTTTAACTAAATCAACAATCAGAAATGGACTATTTTTTTCTGAGTCTATTGGTAAAGTCTGTCTACAATGCAAAAAAGTAAAAACACGAAAATTCTGAACTCCGAGGAAAATTCAAAAAGGAAAGTCCAAATTAAAAAAAAAAATCAAAAGTTCAAACACATCAAATGAATGGATATAAACTGTCATATTCCTGACTTGGTACAGACATTTTCTGATGTAGAAAATGGTGGATTGAACCTGGTTTTATAGCTAACTTAACCTCTCACTTGTATGACAGTCGCATCAAATTCCATTATATTGCCAACGATGAGTGAACAAAACAAACAGACACAATAGGTAAAAATGTCAAAAATAGGGGAACAGCAGTCAACATTGTGTTATTGTCTTAATCACTATAAAAAACAACAAATGTAACGAAGAAGCCCCAAAAGGCATACATCAAATTTAACATCCTTATTTTGCTTATGTGATACGATTTTATTTATCTATACACATGGAAAAAAAATTGAAATTGAAATTAAAAAAACACTTTTTAATTTTTTTGTGATATAAGTTGGTAAAATAGAACTATTTAAACATTATTTAAGTATCACCTGAGTTTAATCAATAAATATGGACTCGATAAGTTTTTATCTGCACATGCAGCTACTGTACCCGTAAACAGCAAAACAGATGTTTTCATCCTCATTGTTTTCAACACTTTAAATAACCAAGTTTTTAAAGTAATGTGATTGACACCTTGTAATGGGTCCTCGACAACTCTAAACTGCAGCAAGATGGCAGATTATCAGCATGAGAGAAGCAGGGATGTCGCTGAAACAACTGCACGTATTTTTGGTCATCACCATTCCACTATAAGTCGTTTTGAGAATAAAAATCACGCAATAAACAATTTTAAAGACCTTCCGAGATAAAGAAGACCCCCTATACCATTTGCTAGGGAAAATCAAGCATAATGAAGGTTGGTCAGAAGGAAACCCATTGCATACAATACAATTCTAAAAAGAGTGGTGGGCATACAGGAGCCTTTTAACAAGAAATGTTCGAGATCGACTCATCGCTACTGGTTATCGTTCGATAAGACCATTTCGGAGACATTTGCTTACGAACAGACACACAGTTTTCCGTGTCCAATGTAGTGCAGAGCTCGCTAAAGTTGAAAATTAGCATCGTGGAGGAAGATCCATTGTTCCAATGGAATTCGGTTCATCTTCCTTGGACGGATCGTAGCCCGGATTTGAACCATATCGAGCATATATGGGACACTATTGGGCGGAACGTGCGCGAAAGGACACCCCAGTTCAAACACATCATGAAATAAACAATGCCCTTTATCAGAAATGGTTGCTGCTACCTTAGCAACAAATAAGTCGATTTTTGGCAAGAATCAGGAGACGTTTAGATGCGGTTATCCGTTTGAATGGAGGCTGCGCACAAAGTACTAATTCTTTGGCGTATAACGATCAACCATGATATGAACAGTCATCTGAAGATTAATTTTGAAATGTCTGACATTGTAAAGTTCGACTACAGAAAAAGTTGTAATATGCATTTTTTTGTACAAAAAACACTTCATTTTGTTATTAAAATTGTGGTTATATAAATCATTTTTTTTCAAACATTTTTTTGTTTGTTTCAATGCCAATCATAAACTATGTTTCAATAATATTTTACAAATATTTTATTATATTTCATCCAAAAAAAGAGGCTGATTTTTCAAATTTTAAAAAATCAAGGTGTTGCAATACTTTTTTCCAAGTGTATATGTAAAATCCACCCATAAAGGATGGAAGGTTTTAAGTTCTGGTGTAAAATTGCGCGTTTGAAATTCAAACAGGTAGACATCAAGTATTTTTTTCATTCAAAGTATGACGTGATACATAAATACTGAGTCACGTAAAATATATAACACAAAACAGACTTATCAGTAAAAGTAATAATAATAAATAAAATAATTGTGTGGTTTAAAGTATTACGGGATACATACGTACAGAGTCACGTCAAATGTATATGTGTATGTAAAAAAAGGCTTAACAGTAAAAGTAGTATTAATAAATAAAATAATTTTGTCATTCGAAGTCTGATAAGATACATGAATAGAAGTTATATTAATAAATCAAACGGGTGTCACTTTTGCAATGAAAAAGAATCACTATTTCATCTTTTTATTTATTGTAAACTGGTGGAAGACGTTTGGCGGGAAATTTTTGTTCAAAATTAAATATCCAAAAATTACAAAAATCGGAAACAAGTATAATGTTTGGGGTCATTAATGTAGATGCATCTTATACCCAAATTTTAGATACGGTGCTTTTAATCACGAAATGGGTTATCTGGAAAACTAGAAATATCGCAAAATATCAAAAGAAAGGGATAAGTAAATTGGTGATTTTAAATATGATAAAACATGAAATGCAATTTCTGCTCAAATATTTTAAACCGAATACGAAAATCGAAGCCTTTTCTACTATGTGTGACATTTTTTGTATATAAATATATATTTGCATGGTCAGGTCAGTTCAATGACCTCTTTGATACTGATTGAATAATAATATGTACACTGCTCGCAACTCCCTACATGTAATTTCTGTTGTGTATATATTCATGTATATCATCTAATTGTAATAAGACATGTTGTATCAACAGGTCATATTATAAACAAATATTTACTCACCATATCTTTGATATTAATCCTTATTGGGAATCAAAATCATTAATCCATTTTTTTTATGAATGAACTACACATCCCTTTAACAAATCGCACGTGGTAAATGATCACTCGACCAGAAATTTAATGTAATCGAAATTAACATAACAAAAGACTTGATGTACGATAAAATTGAAACTGCTTAATAAATACAGGTAGCCTTTGTGAGAAATAAATGAAGATAAAAAACAAACTTTATTCAAATAAATATATATGGTGAGATGTATAGATATATAGATCGATATTGATTGCAGGTACATGTACATTTGTACAAGGATAGATAATATTTATAAAGGTTGATGTTAATAATTTATAGTGGGAGTTTTTTTCTCATTTGCTTTTCCCCGACAAATGGGACTGAAAAAATTGGGGCCCTTAGTTGCTTCCCTGGGCAACTGAGGGTTGATGTAACAGGTGATTGTTAATAAAATATGTTTAATTTAAAAAAAAAAAAAAATAGTCATAAATCAATTAAAGAAAAACAAATCCGGGTAACAAACAAATTAAAGGCAACAATAGTAAACCGCTGTTCGAAACTCATAAATCGATTGAGAAAAATACAAATCCGGGTTACAAACTAACACTGAGGGAAACGCATCAAATATAAGAGGAGAACAACGACACAACAGAAACACAGCATGAAAATGTAACACACAAAGGAACGAACCATAAAATAACAATTACCATTTTCCTGACTTGGTACAGGACATTTTAAGAAAAAAAGGTGGATTAAACCTGGTTTTGTGGCATTCCAAACATCCCGCTTTTATGGCAATGTTAAATATAACATTAGAATGGCAACATAACATAACAGGACTACAATACAAATAAATTAGAGAACATATAGGACAAGGAAACACACGAATAATAGCTAACAAAAGGTATTACACAGCTATGTATTTTGGTGCTAATTTATGTTGTCTTATGCTATGTATTCTTTTTTATTCTGTAGTTAGTTACCACTTCGTTTATATCATGTTTATCTATTATATAGTCATTTTATAGCATGTACTGTTTGCAAAAGTATGAATTATTCTAAATAATAAGGATGTTCTTATCCCAGGCAGAAAATCCTAGCCGTATTGGGCACAACATTTTAAAACTTTTGGTCCTCAGTGCTCTTCAACTTTGTACTTGTTTTGGCTCATCTGAGCATCACTGGTTAGTCTTGTGTGGACGAAACGCACGTCTGGCATATAACATTTTAAACCTAGTACCTTTTGTAAGCTATTATTCGTGTTCTCTTTCATATATGTTCTACATGGCAAAATCGAATGACAAAACACTTAAGGTAGTTCGGGGGTTTAAATTTTCGCGCCGTCTGCGCATAAAGTTGCGCAATGATATCGTAAGTTATGTACATTGTCGTAATTTTCCATGACAATAACATATGATCATTTAAAAATTATTTTTTATTCAAATACATTGAGAAAGAGTTGAATAACTTCTAAATGCAATTCTAAAACTTAATAAAGTTTATTGTTACAATTGTCATTGTCGAAATAGTACTTCCGTTCTAAAAATAAATATGGAGCATGAGAAGAATGAAGAGAGAATAACTCATGTGATGATTTTGTATCTAAGGTTAAATTGTGTACATTGGTTACAGTTCGGCAGAAGCCTTATTTTTATGTATTTGTATATACTTAAATAAACATAGAAAAGAGAAGAGAAAAAAAAAAAAAAAAATAATTTTGTCGTTCAAAGTATGATCGGATACATAAGCACAGAGTCACGTCAAATGGATATCTCAAAAACAGACTTAACAGTAAAAGTAATATTTATAAAGACAAATAAAAGAATACTATAACACGTTATTAAGATGATAAATAACGTCAGTATGCAAAATCTATACTTCAAGACCATCGTCTATATTATTTGTGAAGTTGATACGGAATATTTATCAACAAGTTCTTGGTACCTTCCGATGAACATTTTTAGAATTTGATTTTTCGCGACGTCTAAATAAGACATTTTTGGAAAATATGAAGAGCAATTGTTCCATTGATTTTAATCATAAGCTTCAAAAACTAGAGCTTAAAACTTTTATTTTAAATGACAAGTATATGTAAAATGCTTTTTTTTTAAATCGAGAACATTTAAGAATAAATAATTTAAAAAAAACAAATGTTTTACTTCAGAGCATTCTTATGAAACAATTACAATTCCAAATGTTTTTCTAATTCCGCACGTTTTTATATAATGCATGTCTATCCAGGCATAAAAATAAAAAAACAACAGCATTTTGAATATATGTTTAAAGAATCGTCCACTTTTATCATTAATGTATTACATAAAGTTACATTATTTATTACATATTAAAATTGCAAACAAAAGTGCAGACGCAAAATTTCGTTAAAAAAACCCACAGTTCACAACTCTATCTTAGGTGTATATAGACCACCAATGCACTTGAAATACGTCAAGTAGTAGCATGGTTTTCTGGAAGTAAACACATATTTTATTCATGGTAGATTTCATTTCAAATGTTTATCAATAATTCGTGAAAATATATTTTAAGCTTTCAGATACAATGATCAAGAAGGATAAAGTTTCTTTCACAGTTACATCAGCCAGTAATAATGTTTTCCGTCTAAGAGGTATGTTTTTTTTACATATTTGTTCCCAAACAATAACAGATAACAAAAAATAAGAAATGGAATCAAATATTTAATGACATTGAATTCCACACACAGCGTCATATTGTAGGTAACCTTACTCTATGAATTCACTTCAATACATTTCGCTAATTTTCTTACCCAAGAGTGTTTTGTATGGTACAAATAGTTCAGTTTTTTACAGTTAAGATTTTATGTTCAAGTATACAATATGTACCATAACAAAACTAATCGGAATCACAAAATGTACGCTTTCGTTGAGTACTGATTTGTTTTGGTAACACACTATTAATTATTATACATACATATTTTAATTTTAACAGTTCAATAATTCATAAAGGATTTTGTAATTCTCTGTTGAAGACAACGCTATGGCGAAAAACGACCAAAAGACAAACAACAGTCTAATAAATGCAACTGGTTTTAAAATTTTCTCTATGTGGTTGGTGTCTATATATGTTACTAGCAATACTATTATGTTTTACCCTCCCAATATAACAATTGAATGACAATTCGTGACAGTGCATTTTCTCGACGTCTCGAAAATTAGATCCTGTATTTTACAAAGTCAGAAATATGGTAGTTGTTATCTAATAATTCGTTTCTATGAATGTTGCGTTGTTGTTTGCTTTTTTGTTGCACTTCTTATTCTGTTATTTCGTTTTTTTCCTCCTATCGTTCACCCTTTTTCTTATTCAACACATTGGATAAACCTATTATATTCTAAAAAGTTTGTAGCTAGTCTGAAAATACTCGATATATGTGACTTCATGTATCACTACATTACATTTATAATATTTATTTGTGGTGCGTTTGTATCCGACAATGCAAACTAAACCGTAATAAGGATTAATAAAATTAACGGTACCAATTTTCTTGCACCAGATGCGCATTTCGACAATACATGTCTCTTAGACTGCGCGATTACATCGTCTTTATAAAGGATTAATTAATTGTATTTTTTCTATATTAAGCTGATTCCAGTGAAAAGAGGAATAAATGGGTTGAGGCAATCAATGATGTCAGGGTCAAATTGTACAACAGAATGTTCAAGGTATTGTATTACAGTGTCATTTTCTTAGAGAATCAATAGAACAATAAACTTATCATCATTTGTAAATAGAATTACCGCAAACGTGTTACGAAAAGCAAATTTTTTCTCGGAGCTCAGTATTTTTGTGATTTTGCCTTTTGCCATTGTTTCATGTAATATTACTTGATATGTTTCTTATACGGAATTGTTTACAAAAGGCACCACTACTAAAACATTATAACAACTTTCTTTGAAGTTGAAAATTTGATTTTGTCATTTGATAAGGCACTTTCAGTTTTGAATTTCCTTTGATTTAGGTATTTTGGTGAATTTACTTAGTATTCAGACTGTTCTAACCGTTTGACCTAAAATGAACATATCACTCTAGAGCAATGGAAAAGGTACACCCTTGTAAAATAAGTATAATGACACTTTTTTAATGTTATATTATGACCATTTATTGATTCTTTGACCCACAAGTATAGTTTAGTAACAGTTTTAAATTACCGATGAAAAAATGGATAACAAGATGACAGCCACAATTTATTAAAATGGTATTACGCTGGTAACTTTCTTGTAAACCTTATGTGATGAACTTAAAATGCGTATTTCTCAATTTACAAATATATCTGTATGAAGTGGACATTTGTGGTGAGAACATATGGGCTAGGTAGTTTCCTATCAATCTTTTATGTAAATTGTTAATAATTCTAAACACTTACAACAAAGAAACAATATCACCAGGCGCATAGAAGTATTACATTGAAATTTTGTATCTGCACAATGCCACATGCACATCTCCTTATATTTATACAGAATCTATACTATTAAACGAGAAGACCTCATTTTGTGTGTCGCTCTCTTCCCCCCGCAATAAATTAATCATAATGCCTCTATGTCCTATGGGTACCATGCATAGTTGCATTTGTCATCCATTTTTATGATTATTCAGTTGTTTTTTTTGTGGGAGAAAAACGTAAAAAAGGCATCCGGATATTGTTTCCGTCATCGGGCCGACTTTTGGTCATCGACTTCCTTTCTTTCAACAGGTATGAATTTATATATAAAAGCAAGATTTCCGGTTTTTAACTTTTAATCATAATTTTCACAATTATACCATGTATACGGGAAAGGACAATTAGTTTCGCGTTATGATTATACTCTATATAATATATAGAGACTCTGTATATGATATAGCAGTGAACGCCGTGAAGAAGCAACTTGGAAATGATAGTTAATAGCAAATGTATTTTATTGATAATATACGTATGTTCATGAAACGCGGAAATCATGGAATTAGATAGAAAACAAGAAGATAACGGACTTTTCAAAAAAGGTGGAGGGCTTAACATATTTGTCCAGTCTCCAAGTACCTATGACTTTTCAGTGGCGGATCCAGAATTTTTCATAAGAGGGGCCCGCTGACTGCCTTAGAGGGGGCCACGCACAAGTCATGTTTCAATGATTCCCTATCAAATCAACCGTTTTCTTTTCAGAGAAGGGATGGGGCGGGCACCCTGCAAAACCCTCTGCAGTTTTGTTACCTTTTCTGAAATTCTCTAGAAAATATTTTACAAAAATGAATCCTACAACACTTTACATACTTACAACCAAGCTTTAAATGCCCGCGAGGACAATTACTTGCCAAAACGTCTTTTTTTATTGAGATACTTTTTAGACATTTTTTTCTTTTCTTCGGATCAAACACGGTTCAGAACAAACTTGAAGAAGTGCACTGAGTTTGATTTTAATCGAGAAAAATAGTTGTCTTTTTTTAAACAGCTTTATTGTTATATTTGAATCTTTGGTAATGATTTCATTTGTGTATATTTATTTTTATTATGTACAGGGATTTTATGGTAACGGAGAAAGACAGGTTATTGAAACAGATTTGGACCAAGAGAACGACCGCAAAGGTATAAGAAAAAACAATGTTTTTATTAAAAAGGATTTATACATTAATTATTGATTTAAATAATTATAAATGCAATACACCCATTAACAGTAAAAAGTAAAATGCATTTTGTTATATGAAGTAGAAACAATAGTAAAAGTCGTAGTAGGAGGAGGAGGAGGGTTCGATGTTGTTGCAAATGTTACTCATCAAAGATACCAGTCTTAAAGCTATTGTCATTAAAATCGTAAGTTCTGGAAAGTTGTGTCAAATAAAGTAAAGAGCACCCATACAAGCATTAGTGTTTCAAGTAATTTCTAAATAAGTTAATTGACAGAAATTGATCACATAAATGATATTTTTGTGAACACATAAGGAATGTCTCCTGGGCAGATAATCCCACAATAGACGAAACGTTCCCCAGATGTGGCAACAAATGTATAACAACTCATCAATGAAAAAAGGGTTATTATTTGGTACACCAAACGAGTGTCTCGTCTAGATCAGACACATACGCGGTGCTGGAATCACAACATTTAGAACGCAAAACCGAACACAAAATTTAAAATTATAAAAACTGAAAATCTCAAAATGTATCTGTTATAAGACTAAGGAAATCAATGTCTGGTGTAGACAAACCTTGGTGCTTCAAATAATCCTACATTTTATACACAGCTAATTTTTGAAAGTGCTGACTACTTGTCTGGTGATTACATCTGGAACCAGACGTCCACCATCAGTGATCAAAGTTGTAGAAGAAGTAGTTATATTGTTGGTCAAAACAAATTCTTATTATTATTCTGCGGAACGACGAACACCTTTTCGTGTACATATCGTCAAACACTGCACGTATTTTCAAAACAATGAACTTCATTATAAATAAACGACAAAAATGTAGATATAAAAATTACAGTGCTGTTCCCTGTTGTAACATGGAGATATCTTTTTCATGCTATTAAGGTGTCAATCTATAAAACATATTCACCTCAACGAGCCACCTTCAGTCTATTTATTCAGATATATGTCTTTGTCTTATGTAGATTTAAAACTAGGCATATGCATGTATGTACATGTATTTATTGTTCCGAATCAGAGAATGATTCATAAATTCCCGTTCTTGGTTTACGTTAATCAATAATAAAGTTCATGCGCTATATTTTTTATACCTTCATATAGAAATCGATGACGTGGCTCAACAAGATGACGATGGTATTATTGCTGTCGCAGAAACAAATATCGCATCATTATTTAAGACACGCACAACGTAAGTAAAGGATTTTTTGTCTACTTTTATCTCCTGCATATTTTTTTATCTCCTTAAATCTCAACAGTGAAGATCGAAGTAGTATATTGCACCCCGTATTATACAATTCTTTTATATGGACTAATCGTTTTCGTCAATAGACCTTGGACTCTCAACAGTGAAGGAAAAGCCGAAACTGAAAAGTTCGAACACAACAAACGAATGGTAAAAAACTGTAATTTTCCTGAATTGATACAGACATTTCCTTATTTAGAAATAATTATGTACGACCGACGCGCGTCTAATATTCCCCATTTCCATTCTCAGTTTTATTGTCTACAAACACAATCAGTAACGCTCAAATAAAAAAGTTGAAAAACTAATTAAAGTGCAAAGTACAGTTAACAATAAATATATAGACACAAATAAAACACAAATTCTGCAAACCTGCAGTAACATTATTTTTTTCTTTACATATCATAATTTAGATACACGCTTTCGATACAATGTGGCTATCCCGTCTTTATTACTTCAGCGTCTTAAATTCTTTACGAACCTGTTTATACACAAAAAAGTTTTCAATGGTCGTTACATGGCTTCAATCGGGACAACACATGCTTAGCTATGAACCTGGACTTCTTGGCAGATGAAGTGTTTTGTTTTTCGTGAAGAATTATTTATATTAACCTTTCATTATAGCAAAATCAGTTTAAAATAAATGTGTAAATCCTACAACGGGATTTACATTTGGAAATATTACTTTATTATGTTTGTGCATTTAAGCAACACCTGCATATTGAATAAGCATTTAAAGATTAAACATTATAGTTTAATAACAACTATTGGATCATACCTTATAGCGGGTTATTTTCATGGGATGTAAATTTTCGATTATTTTCGCAGATAGAACACAATCGCCAGAATAAATTCCGTAAATTTAAATGTATACATCCAAAGGTGATAAAAGTGTTCTTATCCCAGGCATAGATTACCTCAGCCGTATTTGGCACAATTTTTTGGATTTTTGTATCCTCAATGCTCTTCAACTTTGTACTTTTTTTGCTTTTAAAACTGTTTTGATATGAGCGTCATTGATTGTGTAGGCGAAACGTGCGTCTGGCGTACTAAATTATAATCCTGGTACCTTTGATAAATATTGAATCCAAAAATAACCACCAAAATATTTCGTGTACCTATTTTATGAAAAGCAAGAAACTTTACACGTGCGGAAATAACCCGTTATACGGTAATTATAATTAACGATATAGATATAAATATCATTAATGCATTGATTATTATTATTGCATATGGTATTCTATTTTCATACCATTTAGACCATTTCTAGCTGTTGGAGCGATTGATTTTGGAACTACTTATTCTGGATGTGCATTTTCAACAGTTCAAAATTTTAAAACAAATCCACTACAGATAAATACATTTCAACTGGATCATAAAAATGTATCTTCGTTCAAAACTCCTACAGTACTACTGTTAACTCCCGAAGGCAAGTTTCATTCATTTGGGGCGACGGCAGAAAGTCATTACGTAACTCTTGCGCGAAAGGAAGAAGCTAACGAATGGTACTACTTCAATCGCTTCAAAATGGAACTATACAAGAACAAGGTATTTTGTAATAAAGGCAACAGTAGTATAATGATGTTCGAAACTCATAAATCGATAGAAAAAAAAAATCTTGGTCACATCCAAAACCGAGGGAATGACGACACAACATTAAAATGTAACACACACAGACACGAACTAAGCATTAGACAAAATCAGATGAGAATAACAATTGTAACATGAGAATGTCTGAAATCAATATCGAATCTATAGGATAATTTAATTTCTGCTAAAAAAAAGATTTGGAACTTAAAATAAAAAAGATATTAGACCTAATTCTCTTCTTTCATTTACATGTAAACGACACATACAAGTCATCCAATCATTCATAAATTCACGAAAATATGTTTGTAGATAAATGTCTTAAATCTTTGTCATATATACTACTAATAATATAAAGAAACAATATGACTGCCAATGGGACAACTACGCGATCGGGTTCATATAACGTGGACGTAAGCAATTATATGGCACCATAGAGCTTCCATTGATGAGCAAAACCCACACTGTATAGTAGGCCATAAAAATCAATTTAAATGATTAGAGCTTAGATAAAGTATCATTGAATTAGAAAAAAAGACGTCACAAAGTATCTGAAATATAGGTAAATATTATTGGAATATATAGAGTCCTATTCCATGAAAGTATCAAAATCAACGATTTTTTTTTTCTTACAACGGTGTTGTATTGAAAACATTTCAAAACAAGAATGTGTCCTCAGTACACGAATTCCCCACTTGCACTATCATTTTCTATGTTCAGTGGACCGTGAAATTGGGGTAAAATCTCTAATTTGGCATTAAAGTTAGAAAGATCATATCATAGGAAACATGTGTACCAAGTTTGAAGTCGATTGGACTTCAACTTCATCAAAAACTACCTCGACCAAAAACTTTAACCTGAAGCGGGACAGACGGACGGACGGACGGACGAACGAACGGACGGACGGACGGACGCACAGACCAGAAAACATAATGCCCCTCTACTATCGTAGGTGGGGCATAATAAATTTATTCAAAGAATCAAACAGTTTACACGAATCGTATCTAAAGTTTTTGGACCCTATAAACAGCATCATCGTAAATACCAAAATTCGATATCTTGTTTTTGCACACCAACAATAGGTGTCTCAAACTTACATCCCATACACGATCTCATGCTGAATCGAATGCATCATGTTGTTTCTACATTAAATGCATATATAATTCAATTACATTAGGGTTTTCGAATTATTATCTATGGAGATACGTTTCAACCTTAACTCTGAAACAATCATGTTTCCTGTTTGTTATAAACAATGATTCGTATTTTGTCCTTTCTTAAGTCAATCCGGACAAGCCATTTGGACGCATGAAATTTATTACGTGTTGTTTTCATATTTTTGCTCACCTTGCCAAAACAGGCCAAGTGAGCTTTTATCTTCACTAGGCGTCCGTCTTTGTCCATTAACCTTTGCAAAGTATTCTCCTCTAAAACTACTGGGTCAAATAAACCCAAACTCGGCCCATATCATTCTTTGGGTATTTAGTTTAAAAAATGTATCCGATGAACTCCGCTAATCAACCAAGATAGCCACCATAGCTAAATATAAAACACAGAGAGAAAAAAAATCATCAGGTCAAGATCTATCTGCAATGAATTTTTCAGACGCATCAAATCACCGCTTGATGAGATGTTGTCCCTAATTTAGCAGTTTTTGGTTAATATATAGAATATTATGATAGAAAGAGATAAATTGTAAACAGTAAGCTCTAAAAATAAGTCAAAACGATCAAAATTGTCAAATGACTCCTACCGGAGTTATTGCCGTTTAAAGTAAATTTTTGAAAATTTTCGAATCTTTGTAAAGTTTTACACATCTTTTACTCTTAAACTATTGGGCCAACTCATTATAGATCAAGATAATTATAAACGGGAAGAATGTGCAGTAAAGTAAGATCTACAAACAAGTCACCATCATAAAAAAAATAAGAAGTTCTATTCTTGTCTATAATGTGTGTCGTTTGTTTAATATGCACATAGACTGTTGAGAGATTCTAGTTTTATCCAAGAAGGCTTTGTGACTCTACTGCAAATATATTTCAAGAATCAGAGATTTAAGTTTTAAAATTTATCTTTGAATATCAAAGTGTTCTACTTTTTCTAGAAAGCATACAGCATTATTATTATTTCCAAATAATTTTTTTTCATTCTTATTGTTTTTTAAAAAGAAATTACTGTCAATTTATATTCAATTTCTATTAGATTTCTGTTTAAATTAGGTATTCCAATTCCTTGCTTGTCTTGATAGAGAGGCAAATTGTACCAAAGGGAAAGGGACACTCATAAGTTGAAAACACGCTAAAAACGCAATGCCAGAAATTGAAAACGACGAAAGACAAACCACAGTATACAAGACACAACAAAGAAAATTAAAAACTGAGCAACAAGAACCCACAAAAAGTCTTGGGTGATCGCAGGTGCTTTCGATGGATAATTAGACTCTGCTCACCTCAAATACCTGCAAACTTGTTAAGTACAAAGCCGGTGATAACATATGTTGAAAAGAACATATTAGTCGTCATCAATGTAACATATATCCGATCAAACAACATGATGGCGTCAATGATTTTCTAATGACTAATTTCAACTTTACAAATTGAAACTCTTTGTTTGACAGTTTCTGTGTCAGTAACATCATTCTTTCAAGGGAATCAGGATTTTTAAGGCAAGACCAGGAATTTTGTCAACTGTGAGATATTGAATGTAAATCATCGCGAAGCTTTTGTTTGATCTTTTATTTGAAGATGATTGTTAACATTGTTTTTTAATTGTAATTCTAAGGAACTGAGAAGAAACATGGTTTTAAAGGACGTTGGAGGTAAACCAATGAAAGCTATGCTGGTGTTTGCATTCTGTATAGAATTCATTAAAGACCTGGTACTGGATAAATTGAAGGCATCTATACATGGATTAGAAGACGACGATGTCCATTGGGTTGTTACTGTTCCAGCAATCTGGAATGAGCAAGCCAGACAATTTATGATTGAAGCTTCTGCAAAGGTAACTTGAAATATTTTCAAAGGAAAATATTGAATGTTAAATTGATAAATGTAATAAATGAAACAATTCATAAATAATTATTTCATGTCGCCAAGAAGAAAGTGTTCTTGCTAGTTTATTTCAAAATGTTTTCACCTTTATGACATTCGACCGCAACCATTAAACATTATGTAATTCAGATTAATAACTAGGATGAACATACTATTACATGTAGAATTATAAGGATGAACATATGGGCCATCTAAAAATATATAGAAACACATTTATCTTTAGAGCATCATGATCTACTCTCATGATCATGTTTTCTTAAGTAGCTTACCTTGAAATCATACTCTGAATCGTAATCATTGTATTATTAACAACTTTAACATTAATACAATAAGTTTATTTTATCTCTTTCATTTAATAAGATGACCACCATTCCGTGATTTAAATATTTCCACATTAGTATATGTAAAAATAATCAAAAGTATTCAACAATTTCATTTGCTTCAATAGTTTGCAAGATATGACTTTTAACATGATTGTCTACGAGAGTAACACATAACTATCATAACCTGCTTTCATTAGAATAAGAATGTGAAACTCAGTTATACTAATGACACCTCGGAAATGGTGCACTAAATTTTATTTGATAACTTCCATAAAATACCTAAACGACATGTCTAAAAAACAAGTGAAACAATTACAACTTTAATCCGTTTAGATAAATTAAGAAATACAAATGTATCATAAAAGTATTACGTAAAATCAAACATATCTTCACAACTAAAAATATCAGAAATTAAATCAAATAAGAAAATAATACAAAAAACCCATTAATGTCAAGAATGATCAGAAAATTTAAAAACGAACTATCGGGTTTAGGAGGACAAGCCAAATTAAGACAAAATAAGAACATGACCTTTGACCTTGAACTCCTTTTAATTCTGGTGGACTAAAGGACCTTTAATCAGAAGGCCGTAAGTCCTTAAACATCTTGTGGTTACATTTCACTGATATCAAATACAGAAGAGTAACTCTCAATTGGAGTGTACGGATCGCTTCTGTCAATTTATGGTAGACATCCTAAGACTGTGTGCCGAAGTGCAAATTGGTCAAATATATTAATAGTTTCATAAACGGTCGAGAAATAGTAGCAATAACACGTAAAACAGTGATGTGAGAGATAAATATTTCAAATAGGACAGGTGCTTGGTTAAACCGTTCTACATTCTATTTTAAATATTTAAGCGATAACATATGCTATTTAAATACTTTTCTCAAGAAAAAAAAATGGCGGAGGAATAGAAAATAAGAATCACACATTTAAATGGAAAGATGTTATAATAATCAAAACAAAACCAAAGGTTTTTCTATGGAAAGGTGATAAGCCATTTCATATTTAATTAAAAAATAAGAAATTTATCATTTCATTCTAGGCAGGCATTGAAAAAGATAACCTGACATTGGCTTTAGAACCAGAATGTGCTGCGATGTTTTGCAGATATCTTGCCATAGATAAAAAGAAAGATGGCGATGAAATGGAATTGAAAGCATTCGATGAAAATGCACGATTTATGGTGGTTGACTTAGGCGGTAGGACATATACATTTTAATTTGGTTGTTGTGATTAAATTAAAAATTACTGAAATGTATTATAAAAATCTCAATTTTCCTGTCAAATATCATATTCGAGTCATCGACGTATGTCATAATCTAAGAGTTGTTCATGGTAAACTGTTAAATTAAGTTTGGTTAGAAATTAAATTTGGACAAAATTAACACGAAAAAAAGACTTAAAATAAAGTGATGAATTACTTTATTTATAAGTAAAATACGACGTTTTTTTCTTTCTTTTCATCATAGTAATGAAACATACATGCAAGGCTAATCCAATCTGTTATAAAATATTACAGAAAACATGTGCAGCAAAAACTTTTTTTTTCAGCAACATATATTTGTAAGCACAATCAGTTCATTATATTATTAAGTAAATATGACTTTCAAAAGTGACCAAATACCGTTTTATTGAAAAATAAATGGAAATTAATGGAAAATATGCATTCGATGTAAAACATGAGAATTAACATTCAAAAGAGCTTCCCAACAAATTAAAAATGATAATGTTTTGTTCAAAATCCTGCCTCAGCTGCAAAGAGGTCTGGTTAGTTTTCCATTGAACAATTTTCAAATATAATGTTAACAAACAAATCAAACAATTGATAATCCACATGGTATAAATCACCTTAATTTGTCATTACAGTGTCACATCGACTTACTAGATAATTACAAAAAGACACAAAGAACAAAAAATCAATCTTTAACATCAACAAATGTCTATAAATAATTTCAAGATTTAACTATACAATGTGGTCTTTAAAAGCTGCGCAAACATTCAACAGATATAATGGAATATAATTTGTCATAATAAGGAATTAAAATAGGACATGCGATTTCATCTCAACGGGCAGGCACATACTTTTGTTTTAACAGGTTAAACCTTTTATGCATTCGAAAATAAATTTATCAATTCTTCAACTTTTTAAAAACATAAATTACTAATTTTAACATTTGCGATCAAGTCCATCAATCCCTTTGTAAAAGTTCGAGTTCACACTTTGTAAATAAGTTTTGCTTGAAAAATAGAACAGAAAATATATGTGAATAAAAAAAAAGAAACAAAGTGATGAGTTTATGTCTTTCCTGTAAAAAAATATAAATGAAAAACATGTCCATCTGTGTGGAATTTCTAAAAAAATATGCAAATACGTTAAATAGATACTTTTTCTCAAATTCAATGCAATTGATTTTTTCCCTCCCCAAATGTTGAATGCAAGTTGTTTCAAGAGATGAAAGACAATTAATTGTTTTCATAAATTGATTTAGGTATCTCCCGTCATGTGAACGGAGCCCGAATTTCACAATTTTAAAACGATAAATACAAGATTGGGTAAACATATGTTATCCCATTTGAGTAAATTAAAAAAACACAAGTAAATCAGGTTTTGATATTTAACAGATATCATGCATGCACAAGCGGTAAACATTTCATTATAGCATTATAGTTGAACACTTATTTACGATTTAGGCGACTTATAATATTCTGACAAAGTTTTTGAACCTTTTTCAGGAGGGACAATTGACATTACAATGTCAGAAGTTTTATCAACCGGACAACTTAGAGAAATCTATAATGCCACTGGGGGTCCATGGGGTGGAAACTACATCAATGACCAGATAATGAAAACCCTGAAAGAAGTAATTGGATGGGAGGTGATTAGAAAATTTCAGGATGAAGATTATGATGATTACCTTGAAGTATTGAGGCAAATTGAACAAATAAAACGAGGTATGGATAACGACTCTGACTATTCAGTATCAATACCCAAAGAACATTTGCAAAACATTCAGGTACCTGATTCATACAAGCAGTACGTGCAGGTAAAGAAGAAGAGTATTACGTTATCCGCATCATTAATGCAAAAGATATTTTCTACGTCCGTCGATTCCATGATTAAACACATTGAAAAGCTACTTCAAAGAGAGGAAGCTTGTAGCGTGTCAACTATTCTGTTGGTGGGAGGATATTCATCATCCAAAGTTATTCAAAGTGCTTTTCGAGAGAAGTTTGAGAAGAAATATAGGATAATTATTCCACTTACCCCAGACATGATAGTTTTAAAAGGTGCAGTTATTACAGGTCATCGCGTCGAGGCTATCGTAGGAAGAGTAGCAAAGTATCACTATGGTCTAGGTCTAAGTTCAACAGGAGTGTCTAGTCATAGAATATCAATAGTGGAAGATGAGGAAAAAATGTTTTTCTCGTTAATTAAAAAAGGACAAACGATCACGGTTGGTGAAGTAGTTACACAATACGAAATTGTGTTGAAAGCGAAATCAAGATGGGCCAATCTTGAAATGTATACTTCAAAAGATGATAACCCAAAGACAATCATTGATAATGAACATTTCACAAAAATTGGAAGTATCCGTGTCAAACTTCCACAATTTAAAAAAGAAAGTATACTTATCCTGACAATATCGTATGACGAAACAGAATTCAAGGTGGTAGCAACAGATAAAAACACAGGACAATGCTTCGTTGGTACATGTAGGTTTCTTGAGAAAGAAATTGATCACAACTCGAGTTAGAATAACAATAAGGACCTTATTGCGGTTTTAGAATTGGTGTCTTCCTATCACGCAAATCAGTATACATAATTTTATATAACTTTTCACGTTTTGTGTTAAAATTTAACAAATTTAATCGTTTTATCATTACTTAATGTAGATTGCTAATAAGGTATATTGTTTTAATAAGTTTAACTTTTTATTATGTTGTGATGATACAATCCACTTTGATATAATTTTAACGACTTTCAAATCTCATAAATTGACAAAAAAGGTTCAAGTATAAACACTGAGATTAAAGCATGGACCTAAAAAAAGAGTATCTCGAGGTGCATTGCCAGGAGAAAATACCTTCTTTAAATTGGATTTTAACCAAAAGGAATACTCGTGTATTCTACTGGAATACACAAATCAATATTAATTCAAACTGTTGTATCTAAGATGTGATCATTAATGAAACAACAGGCATTAAGAAAAATAGGAATATAACAACAGGAACAACTAACACTGACTCCACCAACACCATATGTACAAAAACGCATTGCTTAGATATCAAGACTTGATAAAAGCACAACAGATATTGGTATTGAAAGAGTTTTTAAGTTTGTATTATTTGTTTCAATTTCATATTTAGACAGTAAAGAGTAATTACCAGTCATAAAATTGCACAATCAAGCACACTCCGACTTCACTCAGAATAATTAATAGCATGTACATGTATATTAATTAAAAGACTTGATAAAATTTCTCGATACAACAAAAGGCTAGTTACGGTAAGGTAAACTGTGGGTTAAAACTGTTTCCTCAGAATGTATTACAGTATAAACAAAGTTTATTACATTGATAACAGGGGACAATCGAATATATCCAAACGAGATAGTTACAGTATATAATTCTAAAATCAGAGCCAAGTTGAGGACTTTAAAACTGATAATGTGATTATCGAGATTGGATAAATCCGATAATCAACGAGTTGCCATATAAGAATATGTTTCTCCAATGATTATCGATCAAATTTTGGTATACAAAAATAGTTTCGAGTAACATATAAAACTTTGAATTTTCGAACAACTAAGGATTTTCTTATCCCTGGAATAGATTACCCTAGCCGTATTTGGCACAACTTTTTTGGAATTTTGGATCCTCAATGCTCTTCAACTTCGTACTTGTTTGGCTTTATAAATATTTTGATATAAGCGTCACTAATGAGTCTTATGTAGACGAAACGCGCGTCTGACGTACTCAATTATAATCCTGGTACCTTTGATAAGCAATAACTTTATTCCACTTGGTTGTCAATTTAAAAACCTGTCAACTCATCCAATCATTTTCTTGGATCATCGGAAACCACACGTTGATTAATTTCATTTTTACAATGGACCCAGAAATGGTCAGATTGCCACAGAATTAAAGAAAACAAATAGTGCTGTAAGTTAAATTATTTCATGCAAACGATTAAAAATTCCAATACTCAGACCGTTGTTAACATTTGTATTTAGGACTATTCAATATAAAATTGAAGTCTTTAATTTCAAAAATTATTTCACCTTGATTGTATATCTGTGTCACCGATAATGACAGATGTGTTACAGCTAAAATATAGCCCCTTTAACTTTATCATGACATTGTCAAATTCCTTCATTTCTTTATTCTTTATTTTGTTAAAAAAATGTCGAAAGATTTTTATTTTTTTTGTAATGTGTTTATTGGCAAAGAACTTCATATATAATATAATTATAGTAAATAAGTTCATAGCACATCAGCAAAATCGAGACAAGTACATAAAGTTAATATTTTGAATCCTTCTATAAACATATAATAATATTAATAATAATTTTAAAAAAGAATAGAAAATCTAAATCTAAGGTAGCATGGATTGGGTAGATATTTTTATTACGTGAAAGTTAGCTTATAAATCATTCTATTAGTTGGAGCCAGGGGTTCCAGCAGGTGTACGCTCTTTGCAATGGTTTATTTTTATAAAATATTATTTTTTTAATAAACAAATTTTCTTTAAGATAATTTTTAAAGGCTACACTATTTACTTGTCCACATTGCATTTTTGTTTTGTATGTATAATATTTAGTTAATAGTTTTATGAGATTTCACATGTATTTTTTTTCTGTTTTTTTCTAATATCCCAAATAAGACAATATCTAAATTAAGTAGTAGTTCAATTTGGACGTTTGAAAATATCCATTTATTAAGTTCTTCCCAAACATCAAAAACTTTTGGACATGTCCAAAATATGTGTTCAATTGTTTCTATTGAGTCCGTACAGAAAGTGCAATGTCGAAAGATTTGGCAAATTTGTAATGATTACATTTTTTTAAGTAGACATTAATAATTTTGTTTGATTCACAACTGGTTTGATAAACAACATCATATAATTATTTCTGAAATCCATATCATTTTATATATTGAACATGTTGGCTAATAACCTATTCTCTAGCTTTGCGGATTGATATTAATAACATGGCTTTCAGAAATATTGTGAAGAGGTATATCAAACCAGTGATATCAATTAACTGTGAATCAATGATTTTAATATATCAAAAATGTTTAATCATTATAATTTTGAACAAAATAAAGGCACCTTTATTATGAGTTAATAGTTATTAAAGAATCATTATAGTTATTTCGCCAGACGCGCGTTTCGTCTACATAAGACACAATAGGTACGCTCAGATTAAAATAGTAATTAAGCCACACAAGTACAAAGTTCAAGAGCATCGATGACCTGAAATTCCAAAAGGTTGCGCCTAATACGGATAAGGTTATCTGTTCCTTGGATAAAAAAAACTCCTATATGTTTTAAAATTACGAAAAAATCAACGTTTTGTAACAGGAATATTATAAAAATGACCATATAACTGATATTCATGTCAACACCGAAGTGCTGACTACTGGGCTGGTGATACCCGCGGGACGAAACTTCCAACAGCAGTGGCATCGATCCAGTGAAGTAAATAGTTATCAAAGGTACCAGGATTATAATTTAGTACGCCAGACGCGTGTTTCGTCTTATGAATATGCATGTCCTATGTACATCGATATCTATGAAGAAATATTAAATTCATAAATCGATTGAGAAAAAAAAAATCCTCTATATAGCAAATCGAATTCACACTCAGAAAGACAGACATATTCGGGACTAGGTCTCATGTTGGTACTTAAAAGACCAGACGTGAATGGTAAACCACAATCTTAGACGTGTTGAAAATGTCCCTTGTTAATTGCATGAGACACAGACAAATCATATGGACGAACTTATTCGTGATGGTGTCAAAAACGTTTTGGACTGTATTTCTAATTTTTCCACCTCATAACCTTGTTGGACCAGTTTCTGCGTAAGGACTACACTCCTATATATGAAGTCTAAACGTTTTTTACCCAACCCCAGACAACATTTTTTTTAAATTTTAAATGATTATTGATGGTTTCTAAAAAACAAGTTGATGATAAAAGATAACTAGTTATATACAAAGCCGCTTCAGCTTCACTTGTGGCTCCTGATAAGATGCTTATAAATATCCATGTCCTATATATGTACACCGATATCCATGAATAAATATTTAATTTTTTGAAACTATTAGATGCTTGCTTAAATCCAAAATAACAAATATAGAAATATACATGCTTTTGATTTGATTAGAATAAATTAATATTTTTTTAAGATATCTATTTGTAACGTAGGTATTTGTATTTATAATTGTATAGTGGGCCGGCACTAAGCCGGTCAATTATATGATATGGGGTGGAGATTGTTGCACGAGTTTCTGCGGATCTGCATTATAATTGTCTGTGGTAGATGAAAATTAAATATTTAAGGTAATTGAAATATAAACATTTTTTATGAATTTTTGTATAAGAAGAAGATGCCAAATATTTATAACAATGAATGTTCATTGTTTTGTTATGCTCAGAATGCGTGACCCGTATTTGGAGATTTCCCAACAAGTTTCTTTTTTTAAATGTAAACAAGGTACCATATTCTTACAACAACTCGTCGTCGGGATATGGGAAATGATTTTTAGTTTGCGTTATTTTTTCATAAAAGTTATTCTATATTGTATTTTGATTATTATTTACTGTCAACGTAAACGATCTCGGGAGTTTTGAAGGGAACATATTTCAGTACCTGAAAGTGACTTTTAAACCTCTCAAATATCCACTTGTTGTTTTCAAGCACACCTGGCCCACAGGGCCAAGTGAGCTTTTCTCAACACTTGGTGTCCGTCGTCCGTCTCCGTCGTCCGTCATCGTTTACTTTTACGAAAATCTTCTCTTCTGAAATTACTGGGCCAAATTTAACTTGGCCACAATCATCATTTGTATCTAGTTTAGAAAATGTGACTGGTGACCCGGCCAACCAAAAACATGGCCGCCATTTCTAAAAATAGAACATAGGGGTAAAATGTAGATATTGACTTATTACTCTGAAACCAAAGCATTTAGAGAAAATCTGACATAGGGTTAAATTGTTTATCAAGTCAAGATCTATCTGCCCTGGAATTTTCAGATGAATCTGACAACCGGTTGTTTGGTAGGTGTCCATGAATTGGTAATTTTGATAGAAAGATTGCCTTTTTTGGTTATTATCTTGAATACTATTATAGACAGAGATAAACAGTGTAAACAGCAATAATGTTCAGCAAAGTAAGACACCTATGACCAAAATGAGCAGTTGACCCCTTTATTACCCTCTACAGTCAATTTTGACCAATGTTCATTTATTTGGTAATTTGTTGTAAATTTTTACAAAACATTTTTCTCTGACACTAGAGGGCTAAGTTAATTACAGATAGAGAAAATTGTAAGTAGCAAGAATGCTCAGTAAAGTAAGATCTGCAAACACATCACCATTACCCAAAACATAATTTTTCTGATTAATCCATCTGTGTCCTTTGTTTAAGATGCACATATTTCAATGTGAGCGACACAGGCTCTTAAAAGCCTATAGTTTAATACTTTTACTGCAACCAAACAGATTGAAATAGGAAAAAAGTCAAGGATTTGTCAGTTGTTACGAAGAGAATATTTTGCTGTACTATCTGAAGCTTTCTGATTTTTAATTTTAGTACGAATCAGTTCATTAGTCTGTCGTATACCCAATAAAACTATGGAGGGATATGGAGTAAATGTACATGAGTGCATGAGACAATATGTATATCAATACATGTTGAAACTGAAATATTGAACGTTTTTACTGTTGTCCATCATCTTTAAGTCACCAGGAGGCATTCAACAATGATCAATATTTCTCATTACTGGTAGTAAGTTCAAGTTGACCTTTCGTATCGGTTTGAGCAAAATTTATGTTTGAAATTAAACAAAAGTACATTCCTATTTTTGTTGATACTTTTAATTTTCACTAAAACAGCATAGAAATTAAAACATTGTCTAGAATGTTGCAACCGTTACTAAAGGAGTAATTGGAGTTTTTTTGCTTGAAGATTTTAAAATCTTTTTTTCAAACGAAAAGGGGAAGGGATACAGTGTGTCATATGTCCTTCAAAAAGTTAAAGTATACCTATATATAGCTATTTACACATATTTATTCATAATGGAAAAAAGTAATTGCAGCGTTTGTTTATCCCTTTTCTACTTTGCAGTTGCGAGGTCTGCATTGAAGCGGCCTAAGCCTTCTATTTTTCGAAATCTACATGTGTCTTTTACGTCCAAGAGATATGGCTCTCTCTGAACACGGATTAGCCATTTATCTTTCCCCTCCTGACGTGTCATGGTTTCTCAATACCACACTCGCAAATGGTGTCAAGGGAGAGCCGAAAATTCAGTCCCTGAAATGTTCTAAACGTGGATCGAACCAGGAACCTTTGTGTAAGGAGTCCAATGCACTAAACTTTAACCACTACACAACGACCCTCCATCTATCTGTGGAAGTATAACTTATAGTTCATGAAATTATGTTAATGAGATTTTGTTAATAGATGCGTCTTGTTTAACCAAGGGGTCCTGATAAAAAGAAGAGGTTATCTTAACCTACATTTCACATACAAGTGACTTACTAAAGTTTGCGTTTGTGTTCAAATCTGAGATACAACTTGTGAAGAAATAGTATTGTGTCAGTAGAAGCGTCTTTAATAGTCAGAATTGAAGTCATAAAAAATATGTCATCTTGACATAAAAAATCATTGATGAGTAAATGAGGAGAAAGGCTGTGTTTAAATACATATCTGTGATGAGGAATACAAATATTTGGTCAGTAGATGCAACTTTGTCACGAGTTGCAAAATCAAGTCTTGAAAATGGATTTGGTGATATTCAATTTCATCAACTGCACTTTAAAAAAAGATATTCGATTTCATCAACTACATAATTAAATTATATTTTATAGCATTTTCATAACTAATTGGATTGAATAAGTTCTGGCAATTGAGGAGTAACATCCTCAACATACAGATTGTTAACTGTAATATTTTGTACTTTTTTAAAACAAAATCCTCCAAATTTACGTCCAAAAAATGTGATGCCTGCTCTTTATTTTATGTTAAGGGCATACGATACAGTTTTGATACCTTAATGAAATTTTAATGAAAATTTGCATAAGCCTTTATTGTTCGATTTAATCAAATAACTTATAAAAAATATACCTTCGTGTGCTTCTTTATGAGTAAATTGAGGTCGAAATTTCAGATATTTGCAGAAATTTTGGTAATTTTTTTTTTTACAAATATAACATATTTATCAAATGTTCAGGAATGTATTAGAACAGACGTTTTATTTTGCCGTATATTTATCAAATTTAAAAACAAATTGCATTATTGACTTTTTCATGAAAATTGGTACACATAATCTTCATACGTTATCAAACCAAATGCCATTTTAGAAAAGAGGGGTCCATAAATTATTTTTCAAGATAAATCAGTTTGAATGACAACAAACACTTTAAAACTGCATCTTTTCTCGATGTTTTACGTTAGAAAGGTCATTACCTCCCCCTGTACCTGTATCGTATGCCTTTTAAGAATTCCTGGAGTATACAATTTTCTGAAAAACATTCATGATTGGTAAAAATTAATCTATTTTAAAATATGTTATCACTCAAGGTAGATGTGCTCACACGCTTAAATAATATTCATATCATTACTGATACTGACGACAATACAAGGACTTTCTTGTTTAATCACCTTGGGTAAGACTCTTTAATTATTATCATTTGTATTGAAAAACAATGGTTATGTTCTTGTTCGTCAACCCAAACGAACATAAAATATTTATAAATAAAAAGCAAACACTTATTGGGATATAAGCTCGCCTGGACAGTTCAGTTAAGCATGTTTATTCATTTTATTTACAATATATGAATATTTGTCTACACGCCCGTAGCCGCTGCTTCAACATATCATTTTCCAATTATACACAATCTACAAAAGAAATATCTTTGTTAACAATCTTTTCAAGCTTATATAATCTTAAAATACATCCACATCAATCATAAGCATGGATACATCAATTTAAAATATTGACAAAATAAAAGTGGGTGGGTGGTGGTGTAAAATGACCAGACTGAACTGTCCGAAATGCAAGCGTCGAATGACAAATACCTACACACATATTTACCGTTACAACTCGTTCCCCTTATATTAGCTTGTAAAATACTCATTACTCTAGAGAATACCTTAAACCAGTATATCTAGTCATGTGACAAATGTCACAACAAATACACGTGTTCTTGTAAAAGTAAACTGTTTTCTGTATGTTCGGCCATATTGAAGAAAATGATCAGACTGAACTGTCTGAAATGCAAGCGTCGAATGACAAATTACTACACACAGATTTACCGTTACAATTCTACCATCTTATATTAGCTCGTGAAATACTCATTACTCTAGAGACTACCTTAAACCGGTATATCTAGTCATGTGAAAAATGTCAAAACAAATGCACGTGTCCTTTATAACATTGATAAATACATTTATGTTCTTGTTCGTCAACTCAAACGAACATAAAATATTTATAAATAAAACACCAAACACTATTTGGGATATCAGCTCGCTTGGACAGTACAGTTGATCATCGAATGAAAACAAAGAAAGGGAACAGATTCGAGTTATATAACTGCAATAATTATATCTATAAAATAGTCTATATACCCAATTTGTTAGATACTGACAATCAATTATCTATACTTTCTTTTATATAACCATCTTTAGCATTTTCGCTTTTCCATCGCCCATGCTTTTTAAATAGACGATCTTCAACTCCTGCTGCTGCTGCAGCGGTTGCTCCACCTGAACGTAAACTGATAAGACCAAACTGTTTTTTTTTTTTATCTAAACCGATGGTTTCTTATGCATTCAACAATACTTCTCCAGTTCTAGTGTATGAAAGTGGTGAATTTTTCCTTAACTTATAAGTATCACTTTTACTACAATAACTTAAAGACCTGAATAGAAATTCGTCAGAATTTTCTGATATTTTAGCTAACTTCATATAATGTTCTAACAGAGCAACTGGACAATTATTATTTCCAGTTTTAGAAATAACTACATCACGACCTTTAGGTTTGCTCAGTTCTAAAAAAACTCAACATGAGTAGGAAATTAGGTTACTTTAGATCTTTTCAAATTAGCTAATTCATAAAATCGTGAAAATCCTGCATAACGTAATAATCACATGCAGGTAATGCGTGCATCTTTAAGATTATTACAATTTTGACCATATAAATGAACAATTTTTGATAAAACGTTAGCTGTAATAGGTTCCTTTTTGTTAGTTTTGTGTCCAATTTTTCTGTATGACCCTTCACGAACAGAAATAACCAAATCGGAATTGCAAGGGTTCGGAAAACCGGCCAGCTTATGTGCCCAAGAAATCGAATACAGCCTCATCTATTTTACTTGTAGAGTTGAATGTTTCTGATACATAAACTGAATATAATGCAATATGTACAGTAGAAGCTGGTAATGAAACAATGCAATGTAATTTTGACCACTTACACCATAAGTTGAATCCATATGTGTACTTCTTTCTAATGCTGTCCGCCCTCGATGATAGAACATAATCTGGCAGCTTCTGTACAAGATGATCAGGCATACTAGGATGAATATCGCTGGACAATGATTGCCATATCATAACGTTGAAAATGTCTGTAAAATGTGTTAACGTTATAACAATTAATAAGCTCAAAACATAATATATATTTTTTAATTAGCATGACCATACTTCACATTATACCAGAAGTCTTGTCACATACATTTGATCTTGTCAACTATAATTGTTCTATACTTGACCTTGTCACCACCAAATTGAATATATTATTAGTAAAATCATTAATACACGTAACCATGTCAACTATTTTCTATATGACCGTGTCACCGCTACTCAGTAGCATCTAACATAACCGTCAAAAACTTGTGTTATGAATTGTTCTCGAGCAAATATAGAACTTTGGTTCGACCCTCTTACAAAGATATCTTCTGTATCTATAAATTCAATTACACCTGTAACATGTACTAGGTATTTTAAGTTTTTATCAAAAATCTTAGTACAATAGGCTGCCGATTTATGTTTAGGAACACTCAAGGTTCCTTTAGCCTTACAGTAAGTCAAGTGTTTAATACACCGAATAACCAAATAAACATGTGGTACCAACCAATTATTTTCATTTGACCAATCTTGTGTAAAAGCATCTACAGCAACTGCACACGGGTTCCAAAACAGAGAATTGTATCTACACACTTTTGCATTCTGAGATTAGCAAACCGGTCTATTGTGTAAGGACCCCATATATCATTCATAAATTGAAAAAAACTCATTTGAATATTCTAATTCATACTGTGACTAATATTCACATTCAAAACAATCTATATCAGTAAACTATACTTTTCATTTACATTTCTGGGTGCATCTGCAGATTTACTTGTGATTGGCAACTCCAGACGATCCGGCACCAACGGATCCAGATTTGAGGGAGCAATTTTTTCTCCAATGCCCGAACTACTTACACAAGAAGCACATGTCCCACTTGCACGGCTCACGCCGTGTGACGCTGTTACGTAAGGGCTGCCTCTGAAACTGTTGATTGTAGGTAGGATTAGCATAGATTTGGGCTGGTGGCAATCTTGGTTTGTGTGAATACGGAGCGGGACGCCCTTTTATCTTGTCTTTCATCGTGCACATAGCTCGACTCTCCGCCTGGCGAATTTTCTTCTCATCTTCACTGTCAGAACCAATATCATTGGACTCATACTCATGGACGGTTGACATCCTGCCGGTGAAAAATCAGCAATCCGTATAAGCTTATTACGGCCTTTAACTTTATCTAGCAAATCCAGAACAACACGAATACTCTGTGCCTCTGTTGACGGTATTGACTTGTAAAGCTTATTATACTGCAATCAGCTATTTTACTATACAGATAAAGCTATACGTATAAACGTTAGCTTTATACTTCAATGACCCCAACTAACCTATAAGCCCCGCCTCCTTATTGTATTTCATCAATAACGTCACGTCACGACCATGACAACGTAAAGTAACAATGGTCAAACATTTATGAATTTAAACTTTTATGTCTTCAAATTGGTTATTTACATACCTTGATTATCAAATGTTATTAATTAAGTTCATTTTCCCTTTCTAATTCCTTAATATGTCAATGTCTTATCGCCTTAACTACGCTCATAGGGAAATACCCCAAAATGATAAATACATTTATGTTCTTGTTCGTCAACTCAAACGAACATAAAATATTTATAAATAAAACACCAAACACTATTTGGGATATCAACAATTTAAGTTTAACGAAGAAATTGTGAATGATCTCAATTAGACAATATACGTATAGTGTCTAGAAATATGAAATTTATTTGTATTCGGCACGAAACGGGAAAATGCTCGGTAAAACCTCGCATTTTCCCGTTTCTAAGCCTCATACAAATAAATTTCATATTTCTAGACACTATACGTATATTGTCTAATTGAGATCATTCACAATTTCTTCGTTAAACTTAATTTAATTCGGTTTCCTTCGTGCTTGAACTAGATAGACACTTCCTCTTTTATCTTCTTGGACATCGCGTATTGTTCACGTTCCAGCTTGGATTCATGGCTTTCCATTATTCCAACTTGAATAGAGAGAACGTGTCATGTAAGACTCTATCAGAAGATGATCTGTTTGCACCATCACTGCTTTTATCAGATTACGAGTCGTCTTGTAGAAGTAATATTTCTTCTGTTTGTTCGGCCATATTGAAGAAAATGAACAGACTGAATTGTACAAAATGCAAGCGTCGAATGACAAATAACTACACACAGATTTACCGTTACAATTCTTCCCGCTTATATAAGCTCATGAAATACTCATTAATCTAGAGTATACATTAAACCGGTATATCTAGTCACGTGACAATGTCACAACAAATACACGTGTTCTTTATAACATTGATAAATACATTTCTGTTTATAACTGGTAATATTAAGACAGTTGTCATTGTTCTTGTAAATATTATTGTCTGAAATGCACAAATACACTTTCAATAATGATTTAATATATAGTTATCAAAGGTACCAGGATTATAATTTAGTACGCCAGACGCGCGTTTCGTCTACATAAGACTCATCAGTGACGCTCATATCAAAATATTTATAAAGCCAAACAAGTACAAAGTTGAAGAGCAATGAGGATCCAAAATTCCAAAAAGTTGTGCCAAATACGGCTAAGGTTATCTATGCCTGGGATAAGAAAATCCTTAGTTTTTCGAATAATTCAAAGTTTTGTAACAGGAAATTTATAAAAATGACCACATTATTGATATTCATGTCAACACCGAAATGTTGACTACTGGCTGGTGATACCCTCGGGGGCGAAACGTCCACCAGCAGTGGCATCGACCCAGTGGTATAAATAGTTATCAAAGGTACCAGGATTATAATTTAGTACGCCAGACGCGCGTTTCGTCTACATAAGACTCATCAGTGACGCTCATATCAAAATATTTATAAAGCCAAACAAGTACAAAGTTGAAGAGCAATGAGGATCCAAAATTCCAAAAAGTTGTGCTAAATACGGCTAAGGTTATCTATGCCTGGGATAAGAAAATCCTTAGTTTTTCGAATAATTCAAAGTTTTGTAACAGGAAATTTATAAAAATGACCACATTATTGATATTCATGTCAACACCGAAGTGTTGACTACTGGGCTGGTGATACCCTCGGGGGCGAAACGTCCACCAGCAGTGGCATCGACCCAGTGGTGTAAATAGTCATCAAAGGTACCAGGATTATAATTTAGTACGCCAGACGCGCGTTTCGTCTACATAAGACTCATCAGTGACGCTCATATCAAAATATTTATAAAGCCAAACAAGTACAAAGTTGAAGAGCAATGAGGATCCAAAATTCCAAAAAGTTGTGCCAAATACGGCTAAGGTTATCTATGCCTGGGATAAGAAAATCCTTAGTTTTTCGAATAATTCAAAGTTTTGTAACAGGAAATTTATAAAAATGACCACATTATTGATATTCATGTCAACACCGAAGTGTTGACTACTGCCTGGTGATACCCTCGGGGACGAAACATCCACCAGCAGTGGCATCGACCCAGTGGTGTAAATAGTTATCAAAGGTACCAGGATTATAATTTAGTACGCCAGACGCGCGTTTCGTCTACATAAGACTCATCAGTGACGCTCATATCAAAATATTTATAAAGCCAAACAAGTACAAAGTTGAAGAGCAATGAGGATCCAAAATTCCAAAAAGTTGTGCTAAGGTTATCTATGCCTGGGATAAGAAAATCCTTAGTTTTTCGAATAATTCAAAGTTTTGTAACAGGAAATTTAATTACAATTGAAATCAAAGTTAGAATCACAGATATATCTGCAAAGGTTAGTCTGAGCATCTGAGACAAAGTTCAATTTGCAATTATTGAAATTACTGTTCAACATTTAAGTACCAAAATTTATATATCATGTCAGATAATTTACAGCATACACCTCTACAAATTATATAACATGTCAGATAATTTACAGCATAGACCTCTACAAATCTATTTTTTGCAAATTTGTTCAAATTTTCTCTAAATACTTTTCGGAATTTACAAAAGAAAGGCCAGCGACACTAAAGGGCCATTTAAATTCACATGTAGAAAACAAACTGACAATGCCATGCCAAAATCGAAAAACGACAAAACGATTAACAACATTACACAAAACACAACCTGGAAAACAAAATAATTAGCCAAAATAAACCCCACAAAAACTAGAAGTTATCAAATGTGCTCCGGAATGGTAACACCATCTTTCTTCACTAGTGGTTCTCGTCGTGTTGCTCATGTAAGATATTTGTGACAGGTTTCATTTAAGTAAAAGACGACGATATCATACGGACTCCCCGTTTTGCATTTTCTTGTAGTTTGATTAGGTCGATATTTAACGGTATGCAACCAGTGAACGTAGTGGAAATTCCTGTAAATAAGGCAACAGTAGTATACCGCTGTTTGAAAGTCATAACTCGATTTAAAGAAAACACATCTGGTTACAAATTAAAACTGCGGGAAACGCATCAAATATAAGTGGAAAACAACAGAAACACTTAGGTGCAACAAAAAAACAAACACTAATGCGACAAACACAGAAACGGAGGTTGGTTGATCACTCTAGACACGCCTTATTTGCGTGAATACAATCTGTACACTAAGATACACCATCAAGTGCTGAATTATTGTTGGAGGACGATGTTCGTTGTTATTATACGTTTAACATGTTGTAACGACTATCATATAAAAAAATGTCCGTTTTGCTATGCAAGCTGTCTTGCAGTTTTTTTTTGCTGTAGTTCTGTCACTTACTGATGTCATTTGAACACATTGTTTAACATTGTCATATACGCAGGAAGTGAGGCTAGTCATACAACCAGGTTCAACCCACCATTTTTCGTAACATGCCCAAGTCACGAATATGGTGCTATCAAATAATTCGTTTCAATGTATGCTCCATTGTCGCTTGTTTTATTGCACTTCAGTGTTTCTGTTGATTCGTTGATTTCTCTTATAGTTGATGTTTCCCTTGCTTTTTGTTTGTAACTCGGATTTGTTTTATCTTAGTCGATTTTGACTTTTAACAGCGATATACTGCTGTTGCCTTTATTTGAAAAACACCACACATATATATATAAAAATAACGTTGTCGATTAAAAACATACACCACCACTGTCTACAAAAACAAATGAAAATACGACATGAAGTTAACAGGACAACACAAAATACAAATATTGCACAATATTAACTCCTCGCCCTTTGTTTTGTATCAAATAAAGATGTATCTCTCATTGTAATTAGATATTTGTACTATGCGATCCGTTCAAATAGAAAAAATATTGACAAATTCTTTCAATATCATTTTAATTTCGAATTCGGAACATTGTATAAAAAGTAGAATAACATTTATATGTTTGTTAGTATTGAAAGATGATAGAGACTTAGTTTGTATGCGTTCTAACAAATCTTTTCCATCTTCCCATTTAAATATATTGTGAACATAATATATGGTTTTATAAAATAAGCAATATGTTTACTAGTATGTTAGAAAAAGACGATTCTTTCAAGAAATAGTGCAAGAAATTTATAACTTATTCTCTTTAATAATTTTGCTTTCATTTTCTCTGACGGACAAGTGTAAACATGGGCTTTGTTGCTCAAAACCATGTCTTAAAAGAGGGGCGAATGATACCGGAGGAACAGTCAAACTGATAAATCGAAAATAAACTTGCAAAGCCAGGGCTAAAAATGAAATAGATAAACAGACAAATAATAGTACACAGAAACAACATATGTGGGTGATCTAACATGCTCTTAATTTAGAAACACATTTATCATATTCCAGACTTGGTTCGACAAATGTATTGATATTCTGCAACGATTAAAAAGTAATTTATACATAGCTATAGAGTTCTACCACGTGGTTAAACTTTTACAGTCAAGAGTCATTATACTCATGCCGTTGATTGATGACGTTTGATTGTGTCAATTGTTTTGAAATTCAACCTTGATTATGTTGTTGTTCATTATTGAATATCATATAAACCATGGAATGTATAATCTAAATGCATAGCTCTGTTTCCAGTATTGTAGTCTGTTCATATTTGGTCGTATTGGCACTACATTGTATTTTCTATCCTGATTTTCTTGATAGATGGTTACTACTCACAAGGAAGCTATTAAACCAATAGTTCCAAATACTTAAGTTAAAATTGTTGCTTTTTTAAATGTTACAGACACCCTCACGAGTTCGTTGAGTGTTATTAAATAACCGTTTCACATATGATATCGGATCTGTTCCTTATGTCGTAACTACAATCATCTTCCCTTTCCATGATTGTGACCTATCGAATTAGACTATTTACCGGATTTGTAGCAACACGACGGGTGTCACGTGAAGAACGGGTTCTGGTTACTCTTCCGGAGCACCTGAAATCAATCTAGTGTTTGGAGTGATTCGTGTTGCTAGGTCTTTAATTTTCTATGTTGTGTCTTGTGTATTATTATTTGTCTGTCTGTCTCTTTCTTTGTAAGCCATGCCGTTGTTTGTTTTCGATCTATGAGTTTGATTGTCCCTCTGGTATCTTTCGCCCCTCTTTTGAAAATCATAGATCCCTGGTCGTTCTTGTACAAATAGATAAATACAAGAAAACATGTATCTATTTTTTAAATTTTGGTTCACGGTCTAAAGTCAAGAAGATGTTCCTTTATCTCAATTAATACATCTGCGACATGTATTCATTCGACCAAGTCAGGTATACCTTGTAACGACCTTCGTTTTTTAAAGTACACTTGATAAAACGAAGGTCGTTACAAGGTATACCTGACTTGGTCGAATTTCGATTATATTTTGCACTAAAGATAATAGTTTTGAAGTACTTTTTCCGCGTATTGATGGTTTGATATGATTTGTTTACAAAAACTTCGCATTTACATCTCTAAAATCCAGTTCAAATGATTAAGACTTTAAATTATAAATATACCATTTGTTGTTTTGCAATTATACTTGAAGTTACTGATATTGAAGGCAATAAAATGTTACAGTATTTATCGTTCTGTTTTGTTTGATTTTACTGCCATTTATCATATTTTGGACTCGGGTATCACTGTAGTAACACGAATATAAAAGCTTATTTGTAGATACATGAGCGGTATATACGGGGGAAACACAGGAAAACTGCAAATAAGGCCGTTCCTTTAAAAACTTATCATTGATACCAGACTTTAAATCTTAGTACACCAGAACACTCATCAGTGATTCTCGAATCCAAAATATCAACTCACAAAATAGCAAATACGGTACAAAATTAAAGAGCATTCAGGACTAAAAATCCGTAAGGTTTTGCCGTATACAACTGAGGTAACTTACTATAAAGAAAACTTGTTTAAGAATAACAATTTCTTTTCTTTGCATTGTCATTCAATATCGGCGACTAAATATAGCATATGTTTCAATTTTTAAATTTCGCATTCGATAAACTAGTTGATCAGAAAATTTAAATGACCGATGACCGTTATTGCACGATCCTGATTCACTTGATATAGTTTATCGACATATTTTATATAATAAGCTATTAAAGTTACTAGGCTTATAATTTGATACGCCAGATGCGCGTTTCGTCTACATAAGACTCTGCAATGACGCGCAGAACATAAAAGTTGAATAACATTGAGGACCCAAAATTCAAAACAGTTGTGCAATACGACTACGGTAATCTATGCCTGGGATAAGACACTCCTTAGTATTTCGAATAATTTATACGTTTTCAAACAGCAAATATATAAAAATTACCATATAATGGATATTCATGACAACATAAGTAATACGACGGGTATCATTAATGTTACATAATCGTTTAACCCATCTTGAGCATTCCATTATTTGGTTATTATTTGGTTTGGATTTAGCTTCTCAGCCTTTTTTTCGATGTAAAGGGCTGTAAACTAACTTTTGTTGTCTTTTGTTGTTTATTGTGGGTTTTTTTTGCCATCGCGATGTTTGTTTCTGTCGACTGGTAAGTTTTGAATGTCCTCTTGGTATCTTTCATCTATAATAACATATGGTTTGTGTTGACAGATGATGGATATCTTGTTTATTTGAATGTATGTAGAAATACTTCAATCTTTATCCCAGTTTTACTTGAAACGAACTTAACCTGTTATAAAATGTTTGAATTATATGAGAGCGTATCAAATTTAGGACACTATCAACAGAAATAATTCAATAAAAAAGAGACGATAGATACCAGAGGGACATTAAATAAACGTGTGAGATAAGCATTCAATTTATAAAACCTTAGAAAAAAAGGGGGTTATAATAATCGAATCACAATCTATGGAAAACCAGATAGATCAATTTGAAGAGCACTGCATACAAATTACAACAAAATGCGATAGTAATTTATGAAAAACAGGCATACTCAACAGTTTCATTCTTTGTAGTCAAATAATATAATGCCTGTCTATTCCCTAACATGATTCTTGGGGATAAGTTTCAATGAAACAACAACCCACCAAACCAGCTGTTGTCAATTGGATTATTAATGATAGAACGGTGCCTGCATTAACAATATTTTAAACTAATCATTGTCCTTAGAATAAACAAGCTTTGTTAAAATTCAGAGAATTCAGATATCGAAAACATGACGATTCCTGGATTAACCGTCATTTTAAAAAGACTTCTGAGTGCTGTTTACTTTTGAAAAAAATATCATAACACATTTAATAGGATGTTTGTGATTAGTGATAATTTTATTAATCTTTGTCATCTTATTAATTTGTGATCTTAGCAATGTATTGTATTGCTCAAAATATATTAACAGACTTTTGAACGGTACCAATACTAAGCATCTAGTTCGATCGCGAAAATCATTTTTTCACATAAAGAAATTATTAGAATTTGCATTTTCTTAATTTAAGGATCAATTTATAAATAAATGAAATAATTAAGACATCATTTTTACCATTTTCACAGGAAAAACCTAATCAGGAACAACAGAAACCAAGAGGGAAAATGCTTTTATTGGTAATTAGTAAAATTGAGTATGGAAATGGGGAATGTGTCAAAGAGACAATAACCCGACCAAATAAAAAAACAACAGCAGAAGGTCACCAACAGGTCTTCAATGTAGCGAGAAATTCCCCCACCCGGAGGCGTCCTTCAGCTGGCCCCTAAACAAATGTATATTAGTTTAGTGATAATGAACGCAATACTAATTTCCAAATTGTACACAAGAAACTAAAATTAAAATAATACAAGACTAACAAAGGCCAGAGGCTCCTGACTTGGGACAGGCGCAAAAATGCGGCGGGGTAAAACATGTTTGTGAGATCTCAACCCTCCCCCTATACCTCTAGCCAATGTAGAAAAGTAAACGCATAACAATACGCACATTAAAATTCAGTTCAAGAGAAGTCCGAGTCTTATGTCAGAAGATGTAACCAACGAAAATAAACAAAATGACAATAATACATAAATAACAAAAGACTACTAGCAGGTAACTGACATGCCAGCTCCAGACTTCAATTAAACGGACTGAAAGATTATGATTTCATCATATGAACATCAGGCACAATCCTTCCCGTTAGGGGTTTAGTATCATACCATCATAACATATAGGAGAAGAACACAACCCGTGTCATGCCAACAACTGTTTTTAGAATAAATGTGTTTAGTTCCGATGCAAAGACCTTATCAGTGACTCAATATTAACGCCAAAATATGCAATCTTTAATGACTTGACAACAGTATCGTAATTATATCCCTTCTTAATAAGTCTATTCAAAGGTTTTGTTAGTTTCTGAGGTGAATACTGACACCTTTGTCCTTTATAAAGAATATTTCAATAAAAAATTGGATGTGAAATACCTGAACGTATAAGAAGTCTGCATGTTGAGCTATATTTACGAATGATGTCCTTATACCGATGATAAAATTTTGTAAAAGTTTTGACTAGTTTGTGATATCGAAAACCCTGGTGTAATAATTTTTCAGTACTACATAAATTTCTCTCGTTAAAATCTAAAACATTGTTACATACACGAGCGAATCGTACAAGTTGAGATATATAAACACCGTAAGATGGTGACATGGGAACGTCACCATCTAAAAATGGATAATTAACGATAGGAAATGAAAAATCATCTCTTTTATCATAAATTGTAGAATTCAGCTTTTCATTTCATTGAACAACGGTTATCAAAAAGCAATGCATGTTTCACGATTTGTTAATAACGATTATTTATTACACGAAATGCCTTAAGGATGTTTGCTTGTCATGTTTTGGAATGTTTGTCAGATTTTTGGAATCCTCTGGTATGATCCATTTGAATGCCTTAAACATTTTTGACACTTTTCTATTTATAAATCTTTTACATATAAAATCCACCTGTAAACATTTTTTTAATAGTTTTTTTAAAAACCAAAACTTATCAATGATAAGGCTTTGAAAAATCAAGAGAGACAATTTTCCCGCCAAAATTTTAGTGGCTAATATTTAAAAAAACAAGCACATTGACAGATATTTCCTTTATTAATCACCTATGGATTTCTACTAGTGTTATGAAAAGCTTGTTATTTTGAAAATTAGTAGCAAACCTTCTTACTGTTATAGAGCTCATATTTTTTTCCTATTCATCTAAGATTGCCTTTAAAAGGACACTACGTGTCACATGTTGTACAATGAACAAAAAGTAACAAAATAACAAATACAGTTAGTCCAGATTTATTATACTCCCAATCGATTTGTCACTTTTTGATACCGGTATACTACTGTTACCTTAAAGTTTATTAAATACATTAGTAGAAATAAAGTGGCATGCATTACCTTACATGAATTCAGAAAAAAAATCAGGTTTTCGATTTGAAGTTATTTTGCTCTATAGTTTAAAATTACAAAAATAAAACAAAACAAACAATACTTATTATGTGTCATAAATGCGGACTATTTTATAATTACACACCATGAAATACTGCTATTTCACCGCATTTTAAAAACTTGTAGAATTACCGGACAAACACATACAATCTTCTATTGATTTTATTATGGATTTATATTTCAAATGTTGGTGGTTTTTTTTTCTAAACACACGATATCCCTTTACAAGCTTTCAGATACAACAGCAAAGAAGGATAAAGTCTCTTTTACAGTTATATCAGCAGGTAACAATGTTTACCGTCTTATCTGAGAGGTAGGCAATAGCGATAAAACATATATTATATACTTACGTTTCCTGGCTGAAAAAGAAATTATTACAATAAATGCAAATCGTCTTCAACACAAAGCGTCACATTGAATGCAGCCTTATTACTTGAAACCTATTGTTTGATGGAAGTAGCTTTAATACGATATATAATTTAAAAGTATATCATATTAGATAATCTATATGAAAATTGTCTCCGTTTATATATTCTTCTTTCTTTAAAGAAAAGTTATAACTCCCAATGACAAAGTGTACCCTTTTATATTGTTAAGAAAATCCTATCCTCATGAGGCATTGTTTCAAACATACATGTATGGTGTAAAATTGTAATATTGACTGCACCCGTGTTCCCCATTCATTTATTATCCGGCTGACTATGTAATGACTTTCGACCTGAAAATTGTCAATGATACCTCTGTTCGATATGTGTTCTCCAAAGACCCGATATATTGGTTGCATAAATTCATCAATTAGAACCACAACTTTAGATAATGAGTATTATACAAGTGTTTAGGTTTATGTAGAACAAAAATACCAAACTTTAAGAAACGCGAGAAAAATACATTTGTATTCTTTCCGAAGACGTTATGCTTAATATCACGTACCGCTTTTAACACGATGGCCCCACTAAATAAGTTTGGTGACTAAGTTGAATGCTTAAAACTGATACATAGAAGTATGCCTCATTTCTTGACTTACATCTAGAAAATGTCAATGATGGTAAGTTGAGAACAAACATTAACGACAAAAAGGAGATTTCAGCTTCCCCACTGTGAACTTTCTATGTCTATGTAGCATCATTCCAACAGCACCTGCAAATGCAGTACATATAGCTCACCTTACATATATAATGCCATAGACCAATGGTTCCAATTGGTGAAGTGACAGGTATCCTTTCGAAAATATTATAGGCACATTTACGAGTTAGTTAACCGTTATAGAATACTAGAATAAGTTTACGGTATCGTTCACTTCTATTGTTGTTGATCTAACATTGTCGAGAAACAATGAATACCTTCAAGGTTAACGATTTATGTGTGCTTTGTGATTTGGCTTTAGTCCATGTGCACGATAAAACACGATGTTAGTGAACTATAACATGATCTTTTAATAAAATGAAAATTTATATAAATTTTTATAAAGCTGATAGTGATGTGAAGAGGAGTAAATGGGTTCAAGCCATCACTGAAACTAGAATAAGGTTGTACAACAGAATGTTCAAGGTATAACATAAAAGTATGTTGTCATTGTCAAACAAATAAAAAGCAACACAATTTATGATGCAAACAAATTCAGTATGAGCTCATGTTGATATAACAAGTAGAAAGTTACGTAATTAACATGAAAATGATGTTCAGTTTATAAACATGGAGCGACCTGATATTTTACCACTCGCGGAATGAAAATTGGTACCTTAATGAGTAATATTTATGGCGAGTAATCTACTATTATATATATTTTCATCGTATGAAAATGAAATGTATTGGTGCTATTTTGTTAATTACATTAATATTTCTCTATTTTTGTTAGACTCAGTTTGACGTCCGGCCTCATATCGACGTCCGTTCCTCAAACCGACGTCCTTTTCTCAAATCTACGTCTTAATCTGACGTCACATTCTCAAATCTTATACATGTACATGTGTTGTAGGGTTCAAACATTTTTCATGACATACTTTCCACATATATAACTTTTTTTCAACCCGAAATAGGTATCATGCATATCAAATATTTATCAAAGGTACCAGGATTATAATTTAGTACGCCAGACGCGCGTTTCGTCTACATAACACTCATCAGTGACGCTTAAATCAAAATATTTATAAAATCAAACAAGTACAAAGTTGAAGAGCATTGAGGATCCAAAATTCCAACAAGTTTATCTTGATAATTCCAAGTTTATCTTGATAAAAAGTTAATCGAATCGACCTAGATAGTAGTGTGTCATTCCTATTCATGTTAATAAATGACACGCATGTGAGGGTATGTCAAGGAAAAAACAACCTAACGACAAAGCAAACCAAACGACATCTAGAGGGCAATATTCATTCTTCAACAATAAACAAAATAAAGAAATACAGCCAATCTTTTTTTTTCAGTATTATAATTCAGACTCTGAAGTTATTTTTCAACAAATTTCTCAGTTTTACACCTGGAGTGAAACATATGCGCAAGAAATTAGCATTATGTTTTATGTTGTGCACAACTGTTCTAGGATAAGTGCTCACAATCATGTTACCATCTTACGGTGTTGATATGTCACAGATCGTTCGCTATGCCCATGTCTGTTGTGACATTTTTGATTTTAAAGAACGCAATCTATGTACATTGTATAACTGGTAAATTATTAAACCAGGGATATCGTTACCATAAATCACTTAAAACCATTACTAAATTTTTCCATAGATATAAAGATTTGGTTTTGTAGTTTGGTTGTGCCTGTACAAAACTTATTTCAAGCGAGATAGTACATCCTCATCTTTACGGAAATGCTGTTAACCGTGCCCGGAAATTTAGAAATGATCCTTGAAAACTTATCGCTCCTTTAAATGAACTTATTCTAAAAGGTTATCAATTTAACACTGTAATAAGATCATTGAATATTGTTTTTATTGGTATAAATATTGATTTTGTTATCAGTTAATTGAAAGCAAACTAAATATTACTAGTATGTTAGATACATATACACTTTCATGGATCTACAATCTGTCGATACCTGTAACATGACATTGCACAAGGTCAAAAATGTTGGTCTTTTGTGGACGGTTAATCATAACATATCTTCTTTTTATATTAACCCCGACATATGCTTTATTGGTCTGTAGTGCAGTGGTTTTCGATGGTAAATAACTGTCAGATTTTGTTTTTTTTTAGAATTGTTGGCAATTATACCACATCGTCTTTTTATATTAACCCCGACATATGCTTTATTGGTTTGTAGTGAAGTGGTTTTGGACGGTTAATGTCTGTTATATTTGTTTTTCTGGATTTTTTTTTTCTTTCTATAAATATGACCCTTAACTTTCTATTTGAATTCTTAACATTATTCATGTCATACCACATCTGCTTATTTTTACGAAATCTCTAAAATTTAAGAATTGATATCACAACCTGTTTACATATTTAGTTCAGTATGTTATAAATCTTTTAAAATTATTTTTTTTTAAAATATATCCTATTTGTCACACATAAACTGTTTAAAGGTCTAAAAGTTTCAGCTACGGTCGTTTATTGCTAATTTTGTATTCTGTGTCCAAAACGGACGTTGATTAGAGAAGCTAAACATTGGACGTCGATTAGGGAGCCTAAAATGGACGTGGATTAGATAGGCATAAAATAGGCCGCCGATTGTGAAGGATATTTGATTGTGACGTCAGATTTGGACGTCGATTTGAGGAACGGACGTCGATTACAGACCGAACGTCGATTATAGACCGGACGTCGATTAGAAACCGGACGTCGATTAGAAACCGGACGTCGATTAGAGACCGGACCAGAGTCTTACATATATATATATATAGAAGTATTTCAATGTTGTTTAATCATAAATGATTAAGGAAGTTATCTTCACACAACTGTACATGCTGCAGATCAGATGACATATAAAGTTTTATTTTCAGATAAAAAAAACACCGTGTAGCTGATCTTTTGCATATATTTTATTTTATTGCATATTTTAACTTATTCATTTATCATTTTTATATTTAACGCATGTTTCCGAAAACCCGTGAGTGTGTCATTAACACAGAATTACACTCAACTGCTATGAGAAATTAAATTCACTTGATTCAAATATACAAATTATTTACAGATTATGTTTTCTTATTAAATTAAATTGTTGGTAATAGGCTAACGTGAACAAAAACAAGTTGTTTAGATATTGACACTTGATATTAAACCTTGTAGATAGAGGTTTTCGTAATCTTCCTTTTTGATAAAACTGATCAAAGTCAGTTTATCTGTATCATAATAGGGACAAAGTTGATCTGCACTTAACAGCGGATATTGCATATATATTTAAGACTGTATTCAATAACGTAATACTTTGAACAAATGATAGAATGTAAATGTTCGAGTAAGAAACAGTCTATCTGTATTTTGAATATATTGTTTTGTCCTTGAAACTATGTTTGCTATGATTGAGGGTTTAACTCACACGCATTTTTAACCCACGTGACTATCTGTATGTGCATATCAAAAGTTATGCACGTATAATTAAGTGGTCGCTATCTATCATACTTGTTGGTTGTTGAATGCTTTATTGTTTAATAAGACCAGAATCAACTTACTTTTTCGGAGAACTGAAATCTCCACCAAGTTTTGGTAGGGTTGTGTTTTTCAGACTTTAGAATTATTTTTTTATGGTTAGTAAAATGTTGTTTGTCTTTTCGTCGTTTTTCGGATATTGTTATGACCATGTCATTTTGTTTTATTCGACTAATGAGAATATTCTTTCTGTATTTTTCGCCTCTTGTATGTAGATCTGTTTTGTTTGTTTTTTGTAAATAGTTAAACATTTTACAATTGCAGTAAATAACATTTTGTACAGCTTCTGTGTCTATTAGAAAAGTCGTGAATACTACTAATTTTTGTTTGTAACGCTATGTTATATTTTATTGAACAGGGATTTTACGACATAGAAAACAACAGACCAAATACTGCCGATTCGGAAGGTATTAGTTGAAACCAGTTTATTTTATCAAATAAGAATTTTTCAATGTGATTTTGTACTGTTTAAAAATCAAACAAAAACATCAAGAGACAGATAACCCCAGAACACTATTAATATTCCAAAGAGCAACAGTAGTTGTAGTAGGAAAGTTTGATTTGAAGGAGGCATCATGGGAATATGTTGTTCTTTTTTTTTTATTACACTGCCTACTTTCAACATGATTGAAAATCATTAATCCCGAAGAAGAAAAAATGTTCAGTCCTTTTATTATTAGGGTTTTACTAGAAGTGTCAAATGCGCTTAAGATTGTCAATGTTTCATAAAAAAGGTCAACGTCAGATGAACCATGCCATACAGATCTCTCCAAATATCCCGTACACCAAATAAATGTGTTCCGATCCTTACAGTACCTTATTATAGAAACTGACAAATGTAAAAGTTATGCTTGGCCAATTAATTCGGAACATAAGGTCAAAAGTATATGAACCCTGACCGACAGCCAGACATAGACATCTTACTATCATTTAATAAATCAAACACAATTGAAGTCATCATGGTCATATAAGAAAGATGCAGACAGACATGTACACCATACACGAAACACCTTGTCGCTATAGCATACAGGTATATATTCAAAAGGCCAAACAATATAAAACAAACATTGCCGAATATGCATGATAATGAGTTCAATGTTAGTTGAAACCTTGCACAAGTCGAAAATATACACCTTACATTCATAACAACAGACAGTTATCCTAAAGCTTAACGAATCCTCGATACGGACTTGACTTGAAACGACAAAAGGCAGATTGCTTCTCGACATTTCAATGACATAAAAAATGTAAACAAATACGATTTTTTCACAAATTCGACTAGATAAACTACGTATATCAGAATAAGGGCATTGTATTTGAATTAATTAAATGGTTCTCATAGTTATTTTGTATAAATATAATCTGAAACTTGGTAAATAAAAAACTGTTTACACAAAATTGATTTTTTGGATCGTGAAAGATCACGTACCGCATTTTTGAAGATCGTGAAAAGGATCGTGAAAGATCTGATGCTACGAAGACGTTCAAATTATTCTTCCATTATATGATAATTGATATTTGTTTTTGGTATTGAGAATAGCTAGATAGGTCAACATCCTCAATAGGTTTAGGCATTTCAAAGTATCAATATTTTCAGAAAATGAAAAGAAATAACAACTACGGCAATAAGAAAAGACAATGGGTGACAAAACGCCGAAAATACATTAAAATTATTATTTGGGCATTTGTGAACATGTTGTTTGTAAAATAGTTGGATGATTGTAGGATGAAGTTATCTTATTGTCATGTGAAGTACTTACTTATCATGAGTTATAGGATACCCATATTTTGTATATTGGATCCTATAAACTAAATGTCAGTCAGACAGGATTTGCCTCATTTCATGGATGAAGATTCATTTTAGTGGTCAAGTCCGTATCGAGGATTCGTTAAGCTTTAGGATACTGTCTGTTGTTATGAATGTAAGGTGTATATTTTCGACTTGTGCAAGGATTCAACTAACATTGAACTCATTATCATGCATCATTCGGCAATGTTTGTTTTATGTTGTTTGGCCTTTTGAATATATACCTGTCTGCTATAGCGACAAGGTGTTTCGTGTATGGTGTACATGTCTGTCTGCATGTTTCTTATATGACCATGATGACTTCAATTGTGTTTGATTTATTAAATGATAGTAAGATGTCGATGTCTGGCTGTCGGTCAGGGTTCATATACTTTTGACCTTATGTACCGAATTAATTGGCCAAGCATAACTTTTACATTTGTCAGTTTCTTTGTTCGGATTTGTTCCGCATTTTGAAAATTAAGCGATTTTTTTCAAAAATTCTAAACAAGAATGTACATTAAATGTCTTTCACGATCCGTTACCAGAACTTTCACGATCGTCTCTCAATACTTGACCGCTGTTAGATATTCTTTCACGACCATTTCTCTCGATAAACCGAATGACACCCGTGAAGTAGAAGTGTTACAGATAAGATTCACCTTCCGTTAACATTGATAGTCTTTCCGAAATATCTTTGGTTTGTTTTTATATCGCTATTTACAATATTGCTCCCTTAAGCTCAAGTCTACGTGGTTTTTTTTTAGTTTATTAGTATCTTCGATTTTTTATTTCATTAAACTCACTTGTATGCCGAGGTGTAGTTTAAATATTGTTTTTATTGTCATGTACAGGAGCTGAGAAGTGACATGGTTATAAAGGAAGTTGGAGGTAAAACAATGAAAGCCATGCTGGTTTTTGCATACTGTATAGAACATATCAAAGACCAGGTATTGCATAGATTGAAAGACGCCATACATGGACTAGACGACAACGATGTGCATTGGGTTGTAACTGTTCCAGCAATCTGGAATGAGCAAGCTAGACAATTTATGATTGAAGCATCTGCAAAGGTAACAGTGAATTTTGTATAATGGGATTACACATACATGTACTATTACAGGCCAATATGAACCAATGAATCAGTCTAAGATATGCTTGAAAACAATTGTTGGTACACAGTTCCGCTTGTACAAACATGTATTCAAATTTTGTGACCCGCAAATATATCGGGTTACCTGTACTAGATTCATTAAGTAAAACCATCTTAATATCACATATATCAATTTAAATTTGTAGTGACACAGATTTAAATGTAAAGAAGAGACTAAAGAACCCGTGGGTCAATTGTCATAGGTAAGAGACAAACTCACTACGCGATGTAAAATAGGGGGGAAACGACAAATAACTTTTCACCTAAGGATGTATTTACATTTGTAGTTGATCTATGGAGAAATTAAATAAATCAAGAATTCAGAATTGATACTTTCAGCTGGGAGAAAATCTGTTAAGAATAAAAATAAGCTAAATGTATTTAGGTCGTGGAGCTCCTTTTCAAAATATTTAATTTATAAAATATAGCGGGAAAAGGCTGACTCGGACTTAACCTTCTATTTGCATTTGTATTATTTCGGTGTCAAATCAAAACAAAGAAAATCAAGAATCTGCTTAAAATTGGTCAAATGACCTTTTATGAGCTATTAAGTCTTATGATAAAAGATAAATAGGTGTTATGGGGCAAAATATTTTACCTGGTGTCGTATGGAAAAACAGAGAGGAGTTCGAACATTTGACACTTATTCCAAAACCTCATCTAGGTAAATTCTTAAGACAACATATAAAGCTTAAGATGCTACCACACACCATGCCAAAAATTGATTTTACTCGTTTAATTTTAAGGAAATTTTGACAAAATATGTTTACTTTCACCCTATGACAAAAATATAAAAATTAGAAAAAAAAACATATATCACACACTTTATCGGAAATATTTTATTGGATACATAGATGTTTGACAAACATTTATTTTTATCATTAAGAAGCTTTATATTGCTTTTACAATCAAACGTGATTATAACATTCAGCAGAGTTTTACACTGTTACCTTCCTGTAGTAAACAACCTTAAGAATGTACTTAGGTGAAATCAAATAAATCAAGATTCTAAAATTGACACTATTAGTCGTAAGAGCATTGGTTAAAGATCAAAATAAGTTAAAAATATTGATTGGTCATGAAATTCCTTTTCGGGATATTTGATATTTTAGATATGACGGGAAAAGCCTACTCGGACTTTTTACCTTAAAGTTGCATAGGTATTATTTGGTTCTCAAATAAAAAAAAAAAATAACAATCTGCAATAATTTTGGTACATGGCCTTTTATGGGCTATTAAATGTTGTGTGAAAAAATAAAATGGGTGTTATTGGGCAAAATATTTTACCTTGTATTGTATGAAAAAACACCAAGCAGTCCGAACATTTTACTCAAATGCAAAAACCTCACCAAAGTACATCCTTAAGGGTAAGCAACACGAACCCCACAAAAAAACAGCTGTGATCTCAGGTGGCTCGGAAGGGTGATGTGATTCTGTCTAGCATGTGGCACCTGTAATATAGGTATACATGTGGTGATACATCTCATTTAGAAATAGCATACTAATAAAGATAAGCTTAGACCATATTAAATATAGTAATACAATTTATTATAAAGTAAACGAATCAAATGATGATTTAAACTACGGCAATTGTTGTCATTATATTTCACTTATATTAAATGTCAACATAATATTTCAATGCCAGGTTGTAAAACCTAATACAAATAAAATTAGTGACTGCTTACAAATTTTTAGTTTAATCTTTTAAAAGCCTTGATTGCACGTGTAGATATCAATACCTTTGTCCATATGAGCAACAACGGCATTGGAATATTTCATGAATAACGATACTTTAATTATGTCTGCATTTACGTTACCTCTATACTTCATTTTCTATTCTGTAAGATATAAATGGTTCGCAGATACAGGTAGATCGTCTAGTATCGTATAATATATATATAAAAAAACAATCAGATAAAATACCAACTTTAATTTATTTATCAAAAAGATATATGGAAAAAGATATACGAAAAATTAGAATCGAAATCAAAGTACAAAAGGTATCTCTTTACTTTTTAGGCAGGCATTGAAAAAGAAAACCTGACATTAGCTTTAGAACCAGAATGCGCTGCAATGTATTGCAGATATTTAGCCATGGACAAAAAAGAACATGGGGATAAAGTGGAAATAAAAGCATTTGATGAAAATGCAAGGTTTATGGTGGTTGATTTAGGCGGTATGTTATATCATTTTTTAATTGTTTGTTTTTGTTGTTGAAATATACGCTAAACTATAATATCCGTCACAACTTATATTTAAGCAAATATCTTGTCTCCAAGCATTACCTAATTTAAGAAATGCTTAATAAATATGTAAACATGAATATTATTTGAAAATGATCGTGTTATAAACAAATGAAAAAAATAGATACATATTTTCAAATAAATAAAGGCAACAGTAGTATACCGCTGTTCAAAACTCATAAATCCATGGAAAAAAAACAAAATCGGGACAAACAACCAAAACCGAGGGAAACGCATTAAATATAAGAGGAGAACAACGACACAACACCAAAATGCAACACACATAGAAACGGACCAAGCATCAGACAAAATCCCACGAGGATAACAAATATAACATCATAACCAAATACATGAATTTGGGATAGACAAGTACCGTGACACGTCTTAACGCAATGTGAATTTACAATAAAAAAATAAGAAAAAAACAAACGACACAACGTTAAAATGTAATACACACAGAAACGAACTATAATATAACAATGGCCATATTCCTGCCTTGGTACAGGGCATTTTTTAAGGAAAACATGGTGGGTTGAACCTGGTTTTGTGGCATGCTAAACCTCGCACTGTTATGGTCATGTGAAATATAGCATCAACATGACCACTCCACACCACAGGACTACCATATAAATAAATTGGAGAACACAATTGACAAGGATCACACAAACAACAGCCAACAAAAAGGCAACAAATTCAAAACTTTTATAAAATCAAATAAAATACTTCAGGAAGCTAAATCTTTTGTACTTTGAAATCAATTATAATGTTTCGTATATCTTTTTCCAGATTTATTTTTGGAAGAAGAAAAAATCATGTTATCATCGTCGCTCTAGGAATTATATCGACTTTTTTTGTTATATTTCAATATATACGTAATTCTTACAATGTATCCCGATTTACATGTAACGACAATCGCAAACGACCACTAACTTTGCCAAATGGAAAAAAATAGAACACTTATCGCAACTTCAACAAAGGCTTCAACAACTTATTTTCAAAATTTCTCTTATTAAGAAGCTTGCATTTGACAAACGGGAATTCCCTAACAAAAAGGTTCCAAGTTTACAGGCAAAAAAATGATCGCACCTATTATCGTCAACCAGTAAAATCACACTATATCAATTTTAGTGCATCGGCAGTCTCTGGCCGCAGTATATCAATAGGAGATACTGACAATAAAACGTTTTTCATGTTAATCAAAAAAGGTCAAAAGATTATGGTTGGCGAAGTAGTTACACAATACGAAATTGTACTAAAAGCCAAATCGACATGGGCCAACCTTGAAATGTTTACAACCAAAGATGATAATCCAAGGACAATCATTGATAACGAACATTTCACTAAAATTGGGAACATCCGTGTTATACTCCCACAATTCAAAAAAGAAAGCATACTCATTCTGACAATATCGTATGATGAAACAGAATTTAAGGTGGTAGCAACAGATAAAAACACAGGTCAATGCTTCGTTGGTACATGTAGGTTTCTTGAAAAGGAAAGCAATCAAAACTCGATTTGAAATAAGAATAAAAACATATGTTTAACGTGTCAAAATGAAATGTTGTTTAGCCCTTTTCACGTTTCATATAAGTCAGCATATGACATTTTTAATAACAGTTAACAGATTACTAACATGTTGAAACTTTCCAAACTCTGTGTTCTGTTTGGTAGTTTTTTGCAATTTTAATCCTTGTATATTTTTATATCGTTTTTTAGAAATTATTTCCAATGCTTTTTATACAGATTATTAAAAAAGATTAAGTTTGTTTGATGCCAATGATTATACCGGCAACATGATATCCCTGAAATCAAAATGAGGTCTTATTCTGTGATTTTCTTATTTTGTAATACATAAATTAAGCGTATTTTCATTTAGTTATTTGTATAAATACGTGTATTGATTGTCAGGGTTGATTGTTATTCTACTTACCTTCATTCGAATTGATTTGATTGGTGGTTAAGAAAAGTTAATAAATTGATTTTAGAAAAAACAAAAATATATTTTGTACATGTGCTTTCAAATATCTAAAAAAAATCCAAGATGTTTTATTATTGTCTGTTTACAAAATACACTGATACACAACTTGCATTCTTTTAAGGTAGAACGGGTGTCCTTCATCATCTTGGATTGTATATAACCTAATGCCAGGACTTGCAATCAATTTAGCAAAATTGTATTAGAAATGCAGATAGCTAATTATATTTGAAAGAATAAATTTATAACATTTCCAAATATTTTGTACTTACATTAGCAGCACGACGCAAGCCACAGCGAAGCAGGAACCAGTATCGATCATCTACGATAACCTCATGTATTTGTTGTTGTTTTTTCTTGGGGGGAGGGGGTCGTATTGCGCAGTCATTTGTAGGGTAATGTTTGTCTTCTATCGTTTTGTGGCTCTGTCAGTTTGTCTTCTACTTATGAGTTTGAATAACACTTTTGTACATTCAGTGTTATACATCTATTCATTGTACGTCTTTCACTAAATCATTGTTATATGATGATCCGGTATGTTAGACGAGCGATAAAAGGCATATAAAGAATTGCCAAAATTGATGGCAGGTAAAACACTCATTTGAAAACATGCGATGCGACAAGTGAAAACAGCTATGGACACCATGGTCTCGATATTGCTAGACTTGATAAAGGCATGACATTACTTGTGTTTAAGGTAGAACAATACAAAGATTTTTCATCCCCAATCAGACATCTTTAAACTGATGTAATTCCACTCATCTTTCTTTAAATTTTATAAATGAGGTACTAAAAGAAGGAAGAAGGATTAATCTTTCATATTGTGATAATTTCATTATGACATAATTATTACATAATTAAGTGTTATGTAATTAGTTGCCTTATTGTGATGTCCATACATGAATGAATTTAGCTTCTTTGTTATTCATAGCATCCCAAAATAATTTATAGATTCTTGCACAACACACCTTGACCTCCAAAATGTGTCTCAGATTTTTCCTATTGTATTTCATTCTCTCATAAATCTTCAATGAAGTTTGCAACATCAATTCGTAGGAGACCACTAAATTCAATTGGGTATAAAATTTGTTCTATTGATGTTAATTAGACACGCCGTCTTAAATTTAAGGGGTCCATAATAGGAAAGGAAAAAAAATACCATCAAAGTGCTTTTGGTTAATTTTAAAATATCCTCGGTCAATAATCAGACGGTTTTTGAGTGGAAACACAAACCTGTCCGAAACAGGGAAATGCTGGCTGCAATATGAATTTGTTTACAAAGTTTGTCCATATTTCATTAAATTTAAGTGGGCTTTATTGATCGTAAATTCATGTCGTTTTGTTTTTGGCGTGCGTCTTCCGTGGAGAAAAAAGGGGGTGGGCTATTAGCTTAACTTACGATTTTGATCATGTTTCAACTTTATTCTAGTACAGCATACGTTTTACCTCTAGCAAACTCTATATATTAGTTATGTGTCAATCATTTGCTTCAGGTCGATCCACTTTGCATCTTGTCGTGAATATGCGTGATATATTTGCCACTGGATATTACGGGAGCAATTAATATATCAGCTTCATTTAGTAATGAATAATCATTAGTTCTCAGTTGATAATTGTCTAAAAAACGTTTTCCATTTTTTGTGTATTTAATTTTTATTTCTATTTGATTTTTTAAGCGTACCTTTTTAGAATTTCTTTCGACATTTTTAGGTCTTTCCACTTTTCGTGGAAAGACCTTTTGTTTTTCTTCTGATTATTTTTTTTTTTTTTTTTTTTTTTTTCTTCTGCCGTCTGAGATGCTTTTTTGTCTTACAACATATCGAATGGATTTTTTGGCCAATGATGTTGTACAGTAATGGAGGTTTCAAAACTCACCCTGTGTGACCGAACACTTATTCTTATAGGAGTTATCTCCCCGCGTCCCTTTTTTCTTGTTATCGCTATATCTCTAAAACCGTAAAAGATTTTAGCAAACTGTTTTCACCACTCTTGAGAATGATTTAGTGTATTTTGACTTGAGTGATCAGAAGACATCTTATGGGAGTTATTTCCCTTTGAAAATTTAAGATAGCCGATTTGTTGGATAAATTCATACGTTATAAGTCAAAGAGGCCTACAGTCTTTTGATATGAAATCCTTGGTCCATTTGAAGGAAATTGAGGTCAAGGTCAAAGGTCAAGGTCATGTTCTAAATTTTGAATTTTGCTTGTTATCGTTATTCCACAGAAACTGTGACAGTAAATGATATGATGTGTTTGCCAAATAACTGTTTACAATAAGGCGCAACTTCAACCTATTTCAGTCAAAGTGTTTTGGTTAACCCTTATAGGAATTTTCTCCCCTTATGTATTTCAAATCAGTATTTCTCCACAACCATACAAGTGATTGACCTCCGGTCTTCCGTTTTGAGTTCACTGACCTATGACCTTGAAATTGAGATCAAGGTCGAAGGTCAAGGTCATGTTATAAATTTTGAATTTTGCTTGTTATCGTTATTCAAACGAAACTGTTACAGTTAATGATATGATTTGTTTGCCAAATTACTGTTTACAAAAAGGCGCAACTTCAACCTATTTCAGTCGAAGTGTTTTGGTTAACCCTTATAGGAGTTTTCTCCCCTTATGTATTTGAAATCAGTATTTCTCCACAACCATACAAATGATTGACCTGGGGTCTTTGATTTGAGATCACTGATCTATGACCTTGAAATTGAGGTCAAGGTCAAAGGTCAATTTGACGTTCTAGATTTTGACCTTTGCTAAATATTATTTTCTGTTCATACTAAAACAATTAAGTCTTCTGCATATACCTATTAATCTTATTTTTTTATATCAATTCGAAGAACCAAATTACATCAACAAGGAGTGACATTTTCTAACATCGTTTTTTAAATTTCATTCTTATTATCGAGGTGGAAAGACCTTCAATTGTTCTCTGAAGAATTGGTTTTTAATTCTCTTTGAATTTATTTTGTTGTTAATATTTAGTAACCGGCGTAGTCCACATCAGGAGTTACATTGTATCCAGCCAAACAAGGAGGAGGGGATCAAAACAGAAAAAAATCTCCCTTGAGTACATACAATAACTCATATATTGAGACGTAAAACAACGGCAGTCTCGTGTACACAGGCAAAATTTGCTCACGTGAATTTCAGACGAATCTCACACGAGCTTATACATGAAACTCACGTGAAAAATTTCATGTGAATTTCACGTGAATTGAGATTCACATGATTCTCACGTGAAAAATTTCACATGAATTTCACATGAACTTTTCCAAAAAAAAAAAATGGAATTTTTAATGATTTTACTTTAGTATGAAAATTTAGATGTTGTTTGAATTACTTTATTTCAAAAATTCATGTGAATTTCACGTGAACAAAATTCATGTGATTTTCATGTGAAATTCACGTGAGATTCACATGAGATTAATGTGAAACTAACATAAACTGATTTCACGTGAGTTTCGTGTATAAGCTCGTTTGAGGTGAAATTCATGTGAATTTCACGTGAGATTCACATGAATTTAAATTCACGTGAAATTCATGTGAATGAAATTTGCCTGTGTAGGTGGCAAAATTTGCTGTGTCAATTTTATATATATATATATATATATATATATATGGTATAGTTGTCATAAAAGCAAAATCGGATGAAAAAGTTTCGGTTTTGTTATTTAAAGGTTTTTTTTAACGTATAATTGACTTTGCAAAAGGCGCAAAAGATGTTTTAACATCACCCATGCGACTTTTTTGAAGATCCAGGTGACCTTTGTTGTTTTTTTGTATTAAATTTCAATCGTAGATCGTATTTCCCCCTCAACGATTTATTCAGGTGGTTCTTTAATAGCGTATAGATAGCGTGAAACTCTCACTACACCAGCCATCGAATCACCGACATTTTTATTTCGACCAAACATGGCTGCATATTTTATACATCCGAACAGCTAAACGGCCGCACCCAATTTTAGCAAAGATATACTGTCGGAAGGGAGAAATCCAGAGATGTCAATATTTCTATTGCCAATCAATCCTTTGGTTTTGAAAACGCATATAAAGGTATACATCAATACGACAGCAACCCAACGACACGCATAAATATCAACATTAAGAGTCAACATACAGACTTTTGTAATAGCAAGAAGAATATACATGCTATACAGAACAAAATAGCCCAAAACCGCAACATGACTAAATAATACGGAGTTGAGTTTTAAGACAAGTGTTTGGTTGAAAAGTTTCCCATGCCCCTTTTTAATTTCGATCGGTGGAAATTATAGAAGGTGTAATAAATCCGTAGAAGAAAAACACTTCACTGTATAGTAACGGTAAAATAAATAATGATTATGGATGACGTCCAGTGACAAATTAAATGAATTTTCAGGACAAAAACATGTAATGGAAATATAATATGAAAATTAACCCTGCTTTGCACTAGACCGACATACTGAGACGGAATTTTTAACGTGTAAGTTCACAAACTATCAGTTCGGAGGGAAACAAGTCACCCGTCGTTTGACCCGGTCGGGATTCGGACCAAAGTCCTTCCGCTCTCGATGCGAACATACTCTCACGAGACCAACCAGGAGAGCAGTCGCAAAGAATATCACACCAAAAACTCCAGCATAATAAACAATACAGTTTCACAGAATTATCATGGTTACTAATGCGAGCTAAAAGTATTTAACTTAAATTAGATGCGTTAAATGATATCGGAAACTACACGTAAATAACGATGGCCCACATCAGAGTAGATTTAGAGGATCATCGCTCTCTGCAAATTAAAAACTCTTGCTTTATTTTTTTTAGGGGTCCCACTCTGGCGAGCTGTTGCAAGGCTAAATGCCGATCCTTTTAAATCTACCCTCATTTTCCAGTGGTATTACAAGTTTACGTCCAACCTTACTGTCGACCGACTATTGCAAGTCCTACCTATTGTATTTAAAATTAATGTTTTCTGGTCATGAACATGAATGAAACATTTGCCACTGGACGTGATGCAAACAACAATGAATCAACTTCAAAAATGATTCTATGTTAAAAGTACACGATCTTGTTAAATGCTGTAATATCCATTTAAATCACTGAATAATAGTTCAAACATTTTTTTGTTATTTTGTGCAATTTACCACAAGACTGAACAATTATTTTTCTTTTAAATACTTCTTAACCATGGTTCTTTAAATTAATATCTACCGTTTTGTTATTATTTATAATATATGATTATGTCAGGCGATTATAAAACTAAGAAAGATAAAATGTTTTTTTCGACGTGTTTATGCTTCATCTATAGCCGTGAAAAGGGAATGACGGACGACTAAAATAAAAGTGTTTGTTCTCATATAAAACTCATATAAAAAAAGAGCAAATAAATAAATGTGGTTTGCCACATCTCTGGAGTAGCAACTCTCAAATACTTTTTTATTTACAGCAGATTCCAACGAGTATGAAACTACAGGAAGATTCTTTGGTTAGCTTCCTTGTTAGCTCAACCGTGAAATGATTATTACATCAAAATTGGGAGGAGCATAGCACCAATTCATCATCCAATGAAAACACTCATATCAATGGCCTGTTTATAATGTATGTTTCATACAAACAGGTTTCCCTAAACAACTTTGCAAATTAAATTTCATTTCTTATAGTTTTTCATTGAATTAAAAAATTCTATGTATTACAATAAATTAGAAGCGGAGTTACGGTTTATGTTTTGTTCAAGGATGATGTACCCTTGTGTTGATTCAATGCTAAACAAATGGAAATTTTAGAGAAAATCCACAGCATTTCCTTTGCACTTTCATAGTTGACAATTTAGTACTTGATATATGGAGGATTTTTTGCAAGCAGCGATAGCAATGATTTCATTAAAACAAGTTTATAAATTTAGATATTGGTTTAAACAAATATATATGGACCAATTCAAGTACACCTTCTAGGGTGCGCTCGAAATTCGTGACTTCGGACGATTTTTTTAAATTTACATTAACGGTTGTCTAGGACTTTTTGTAAACAATAAACACTAGCACATCATAGAAAATCAAGTGTCTGAGTAATCTATGCTTAAAATTTTATAACAAAAATATCTGTGGATTTTCTACAAAAATCTTGGTTTATTTGCCACAAAATCCCGTTTAACTTTTAAATGCAATAAAACTACAAATAATATTGCCTGATCGAAGTTTCCTCATTGTAAATGTACAAAATGGCCCATCTCTATTATTCATTATCTTTGCTGTTTTTATATTATTGCAGTTTGAAACATTCGTAATTCAAAGGCTACAGAAGGGGTCATTAACCTTATACATACACATAACTGGATTTATAAATGAACTGAATAATTGATTGAAATAAAATTGACAAATCAAACACACCTACAACATGCGTGTGAATTAGCTTATAATTATCACTACATTTTAAATTTAGATTGAAAACTTATTTTTAAACTGACTTGTAAAACTAGTTTTACACTATTTAATTATGTCACTAGTTCTGATTGGTTCTCTGCTTAACTATTAACTCCACCCAAATGATTGTTGTACCTTACCTTATAAGGTCTAATAATGATTTCATGGTTGAGCTAGCAAGGAAGCTAACCAAAGAATCTACCTATAGCTTCATACTCGTTGGAATATGCTGTAACAAATAATACCTGTATGACTATTTCAATAGTTTATTTTACAATGTTATATGTAAAATACTGTATGTTGTATCAATTATATATGTTATGTGTATATGTCCCCTTGGGGACCTAATTTGGAAAATAAAATTTATCTTATCTTATCTTATCTTATCTAATACTTTGTAATTCAATTGAAGAATTATGAAAATTTCTCATCTATACCCGTTTTGATCGAGCCACTCCAACCTACATATCTTGCTGCTAAAGTTGTTACATTTAGGGTATTCAATACAATAGTATGCATTGAAGTTTACAGGCGTAGTTTTTTATTTTAAAATAGTAAAATGATATTTATAAATTAATTGGACTGAACAGACAACACTAATTATTTCGCATTTGCATGTAACGTAGTTTAGGAAAGTTACAGAATCAACATAAGCGGATCGAGGGGGGGCTGGCTCTCTTTCGTGGGAAAAATTTGGTTGATTATATAGAGAATCACTGAAGCATGACTGGAATGGGCCCCCCTTAGGTTAGTCAGCGGCTACCCCCCCCCCCCCTTTTTATGAAAAGTTCTGGATCCGCCACTGATCAAAATACCTGAACTTATGCATCTAATAACTTATTGTTGGAAGACTTTACTTATAGTTTTCATTTGGTCTGGTCATTACGAATCTGTATCATGATTACTGACAAATTAAAAACATTAAATATATATAACAAGACATTTTTGTACAGAAAATTCATTGGTCAGTTGAAAATGAGGTCTGTATAGGGTTTTGATTTGTTCATTTATAAAATGAAAAATAGTAATTTAGAAAAGTTGGATTTCAAAAATATAAATTTATCCCTTAATTTTTTATAAAACTATCCTATGGTATTATTTAAATGCTAAAATTTGATAATAAATAGACAATAAAATGATGTGCTGCCATTTAATCGGTCCGTTTCAAATGCAATTCGGTAACGGTTATTTGTATAGACCAGTATGAGTTCTATTTAAGTTTGATATATTTAGACTGGTCCAATTCAGGGGATTAAGGTTTCTGCAAGTGTTTTGTTGGGTACTTTTCTTATGTTTTTGACGGTTTGTAAGTCAGTAAAAGTTCAATGATTAGTTAATATTGACATTAAAAGACCTCCTCACAAAAAGTGCTGTTCAAATCACCTCGCCCTTCGGGCTCGTGGATCTGAACATCCCTTTTTGTTCGGAGGTCTTTTAATATCAATATTAACTTATCATTGAGCTTTTACTATTACATAAAGAAGGATGAAATTGATTACATCAGTTTAAAGTTGTCTGATTGGGATTGAAGAAATCTTTGTATTGTGCTACCTTAAATGAGCTTTAAGTTTGTTTTAAGAAGCCTGGGGTCCTGGCAAAACTTACTCTAAGCATCAAAAAAGTCAGTCGTAATAGAGAAATGAAGAATCCACGTACCAGCTTTTACTCATTTACTGCTAAATTATATGCAATATTAACAATTACTGTTGATTCACGATATTAAATAGTAAGATTTGGATAATTGTTGATACATGTAAGTTTTCTGAAAATTTTACTACAATTCAATACGTTAATTATAATACTTCATGTCATGTACTTAGAAATGACGATATACAACAGTGCAGCGTTCTAACAGACAATAAACTGATACATATTGTTTTTGTATTCCGCCTGTCGCTGCTGTCGATCAGGAAACAACAATTCCAGGATATTGATAATTAATAAACAATATTTGTATAAGAAACTTAAAAAAACATTCACAGTTCAAATATTATCAGGATGACTACTGACATGTATAATGTTTATTAGAGCTTGCGGCAATGTTTCGCTACAACAGTAAGCTAGTTAACTTAGCCTCAGGTTTTGATTATATACCGCCGCTCATGTTCGATAATACTCTTAATGGTGAACTAAACTGTATTCGTAAGATAAAGAAAATATGACAAAATATTTTATTAGTTTACATTGAATGTAAATACTCGGTATAAAAATGAGAAGATGTGGTATGGTTGCCAAAAACACAACTATCCACGAATGTTCAAATGAATTAGATGTTAGAAATCATAGGCAACCGTATGGCCTTCAACAATGAGATAATCCAATACTGTAGAGGCGGCTATAAAAAGCCCTGTCATGAACAATAGATAACAACTAACGGTCTAATTTATAACAAAACAATTTACGAAAACAAATATGATTAACATGAACCAACGACAGCCACTTAACTACTGACTGCTACAAAGTAGGTAGACTACGATGAAAATATGGACGTTTGAACTGGAAAATGAAAACGTAGATAAGGGCAAACATTTAATCTTGTAAGAGGTCACATTTGTTGAAAATGTCATTCTTGAACGTTCAGAAAGCATGGCAGCCACCCTTCAGCAGGTAATGAATTTAATGTCCACATCTCGATCGTACGTGGCTGTAACATTCATTGAACATTCCTAACAGCTTTGCGAACAATAAGTTCGACCTCCAGTTTTTGGCTGCTGGATCTCAATAAGTGTCACAATACCCTATTATGTCTGTTTGGGTTACTAAAGGATTTCTTTTGATATAAATTAAACGGTACTATAAACAACTGTCGTACAAGAAGGAGATTTAGCTAGCTATAAAACCAGGTTTAACTCGCTATTTTCTTCCGAAAAAACATGTACCCAGTCAGGAATATGACAGTTGTTTTCCACTCGTTATGTTGGTTGATAACGTTTAACTTGTGCGTGTTTATGGACTTCCCCTTTTTGAGTTCGGTATTTCGACATGGATCTCACTCCCGTACGGGACAAGTCGGGGGTTATCATATTTCTATACGCAAGTCAGTCATAAGGTGTCTGAATTCGTTGATAAAGGAAATTTTTTACACGAAAGATATTGAAAATAGGGGTCTTAACTGTAAAGTTGACGTCATATGCTATAGCACTTTTATTCGGAAGGATTAAGAACACCGTCATTAGTTTGTTCCCACTTATTGTACATATGTTACAATGAACATCGATATAAGTCATCATATTCTTGATCACGACAACGATTGATTTTTTTGTGTGCAATTTACAGTCCGATGGGCTATTCGGGAAGATGATCTGCTAATGTTTCCGGTGTTGCCCAGTTTTTATTCCAATAGGGTTCATGTAGCTCAATTTATCGATTCCTGTGTCATGCGTCAATACTTTTGTGCGTCTACTTTCTTTGGATCACTGTTTAATTAGTGCATATACATGTACTTTCAAATTGACTTGTTCTACTAACTTTCAAATCCTTATTTGTTAAGATTGAATATCAATCATTCGGTAATGAATTGCTGTCATTTCATGCGCGGGAACAACACAGTTTAGAAATGAACCAGATTTACACGAAAATCATTTATTATCAGAACATCAAACATCAGCGGAGGAATCGAGGTTTCGCGTTCGTTGATTTTACTGAAAGACGTAATAAATAAATGAAAAAATACCTGCTATTCCGCTAGGCTTATGGCTTTTAGTTGTAAGACAAACATATCATGGTCATTTCGAATCAGAACAAAATGCTCGTGACATTGTATTCTGTAAATTGTTTACTTGTCATTCAGCACGTTAAAATTTCCCCTTCATCTTAGCGCAAGTATAGTTTAATGATCTAGGGATGCATCACTTACCATGGTGTCGGAACTATTACTGTTGTTGAAGGGAACATAAATGCCTTAAAATACAGTGACTTTATTGACAATAACTTGTGGCCAGTGGTTGTTCGTGACGTCATTTTCAAGATAATAACCACGTTTTTCAAGATGATAATGCCTCCGTCCATCGAACTCAATCTGTTCAAGATTTTCGTAGTGAAACTGGTCTAAAAAGCATGAACTGGCCAGCTCAGAATCCCGACCTCAATATTATTGAGAATTGTTGGTGGGTATTAAAAAGGGAACTGCAAAAACGAACTCAGAACATAAATAATACCAAAGACCTGGAACGTGAAATTCGTGACATATGGGACAAATTAACTGTTACTTACCTGAAATCGTTGTATGACAGCATTCCAAGGAGTATTTTACGAGTAATGAGGAACAAAGGAAACATAACAAAGTATTGAGGTAGGATTTTTTAATTTTGTTACTTGTTAAATAGTTCCAAGTTTTTTTCAGGTGCAGATTTACATTGACTGGCGGCTATTTTGATTTAACGAATACTTATGGCGGACGACTGTATATATATCAAATTATAAAATAAATAATAAACAGGGCACGAGCATGAAAATACGTAGCTTCGTTTCGTGTGGATTTTAGTCTAGACTCCATCTAATTTATACAGCACCGATTTTAACTGTACATACAGATCTCTTTTTCACTGTATATACTTGAAGCTTCTAGCTGTTCACTCACGCTGGAGTACATACACTCAAAATAAGTCCAGTCCTTGACGGGAAGATAGATAATTAAATATCGAGTTGTCCTCCAAAGTCATATGACCATATAAGCGATGTAAACATAAATATAGATATAAATAGATTAAGCAAACTCGTGTTAATGGATTTTTCTAGGTCCGTTTAATTTCATATTATTGATTAGAAATATAAATTTATCATTTTTTATGTGAATCAATTCAGTTAATCAAATGATTTACATTTGTTTCAATTTCAATGTTGACATTCTTGTCCTTAAAATAAATGTTCACATACAACTCACGTGTTGTCGTCCGTCTCTAGATACGGGGTTAAATTGAAGTTCACATGAATACGGTTTCAATGAAGTCGAATTATTCACTTACAAGTGAATAACTCATAATCAATATTTCTTCGCTTATTTTGACAAAATTGAACTATTTGACTTTCATTAATGATTGAACCAACAAAAAATCACATAATAGATTTTTTTAAAACTCGTAGCTAGTGACCCCTTCGGGATGTTTCTCTTTTTTTTTTAAAAACAAAACGCATTTTAAATACCGGTAAACACGAAGATTTGTAAATTAGTAGTTTTAAGAGTGCATTTCTTTCTCGCACAAACGATACAAACACGTTAAGATCATTTGTTTCTTACATAAGTTTGCATAAACTTTAACAAACTAAACAATCGCTGAAAATGCGTCTATATCCATTTTTCCACTAGAAAAGATTGATTCCCACTAAAAAAAAAGATGTATTATAGTACGCAAAACAATGTCACAAATTACTCAACTTTAGAAATTACCCTCCTTGATCGCTGCTATTTTCAATAAAAAGGTTTTATCATCACTAGCTTATATACATTCATCAATCTATTGTGTTGATTTATTTTGTGTGTTGTTATGCTATGTTGTACCCGACAATTTTAATGCCTTTTGGTGCAATCTAGGGGGAGGCTCACCGAAGTAGACCGGAATCAACAACAGAAAAGAAAACCAAACTAGAAAAATCAAGAAACACGCTATTTTCTAATAAAGAGAACATCAGTATAATTATAATCGAATTTCACAGTACAAATATTATAGTTAAAATAAATTGAAAACAATAATTAAATACTACAATTCAAATAAAATAATAAAATAATAACAATAATAATTACCATTGAATTATACCTTTTTAGATTAAAATATAAATTATTTATAAACTTTGTCTTATTTTTCCAAAGTAAAAATAAAAATAAAAATAATGTTTAATCTAAATTATTTCCAGAACCCAGAGACTCACCTAGAAAAATCAAGAAACACGCTATTAATGTTTTAGCGACTTGATTTCCTTATATATTTATTTCTAAGTGTCAAAGTGACCATTAATCTCAGAGTCTTATTGTTAATCCACAATCAATCAAATAAGAATGTCAAAATATTGTTATGGTCCAGAACTAGGCCATAACTATAAGTTATATAATATATTAGTTTTCTTTAATTTCTGTAATTTCTGCTTTTGAAATTACCAAAATGTGTTTCAAAATATATATTCAATAATATTTTCTTAACTATAATACAAACAATATACAACTTAGAATAGATATATATATAAAATAATATAAAATAACATTATGAATTTTAATTAAGATATTGATGTTACTAAGGTACTAGTTTGTGCCCTATAGCTTAACATAATTAAATTGTTGACGTACGTTGCCCATATCGACCATTGTCCAAAGTTTGCGACTTGTTTTTTAATCTTTTACTTTCAAACAAAGATTAAAGTAATATTTGTTCTATATATAGATCAGAAAGTTAGTTTGATCAACGTGAAGTTTACTTGAACTAAAAACTGGACATGAAAGTTTGGCCTTTAAAGTATATATCAGTTAAACAATAATTTACTATAAAATATTTTTCACAGTAAATTTTATATGGATTAATTAGTGTACTATGTAAAATCAAATAAAGTGCATTTTTCTATTACAATAAATCTGAAGAAGACAATAAACTGAAGATAAAATGGTGTATGTAAATATGTCATTTGTGTCAAAAATATCTTCTACAGAAGCTTTTTTTCTCGCGTTTTAAGTTTGATTCCAAACAACATGTGCGTGCATTTTTTACAGTTCAACCAGGGTCTTCAACCACTGATTAACGATGCATGCGTTTCTAATTTTGTATAAACGTTTAACAAAGTGACTTATAGAATGATCTAAAAATACACAATTCAACTCTCTATTTATGTGACCATGATGAATAACCTAAACTTTAGTTTAATTTAGATATTAAAAAAATGTGTATGTTACAACAGATATTTGTTTCATACAATTTTGTTGGTACAATGTAACATATTTATTTGACATGAAATTACTAATATTCTGAACTGCTGAATTTTAAAACATTTGATATTTGCTTAAAACCGAAAAGTCATCAATATAAGTTTATAAGTACGAAATTCAATTTGCTTGATATTGATTTGGGGAGAAAAGGGAAAGGGAAAAAAGGGGGTATGTGCAATGACGAATGCGAAATAAAATTTCGATTTCGCAATGAACCAAAAATTTAAAAAAATGCTTGCACGTTGCTTATTTTGCAAGGTTCGTTCGATATTGAACGAAAAACCCTCTTTTTTATCCTTTTAAAAAATGAAACAAGGCTTTTAATTCATTAGGTTTCGAATACAGATTGTTTTTTTTATTATTATTATTATTTAAGTATTCAACAGATATCAGTGATGCTTTCATCACAACAAACAGGATAAACTCACAATAACAAAAACTAGATGTAAATATTTTTATAGAAAAAAAATCACTTCTCCAATCTTTATATTTATTAATAGTTGATAATGTTAAAAAAGCTCTAAAAGATAGCTTGAACAAGGGATTATCTGTGTCTCGGGTCACCCTACACCGGAATTCATGGAGCCTTTCATTTTCAGAAATTCATTTTTTCGTATGAATTGACATAATTAAAAAAAGGCTATTTTTAAAAGTATGTTTTACCTGTTGCCGGGTTAGTATGCGTACTGATAGCTACTAGTGGCAATAGCGGATTACCTTCATAGAACTCACTTTTGGTAAGATTTATAACAATCAATATACGTTTCACTGCAACTATCTTCATTCTCTTTTTATTTTCCAACATAACAAAATAAATCAAAGACCAAACAGCCTATTCATTTCTACCAGTGATTTTCCCTTGCAATTTTGTGTGAAGGTATTTCATGATTTGAGGAACAAAATATGATGAAAAAAATTGGGGGTCACCGACTTAGTTTTGTCACTATAGCAACCTCAGTTTCGTGTTTTCCCGAATATCAAAATATTATTTACTTGTTATCTATACTCTCAAAAAATCCTTTATATCAAACATACAAGCATAATTTTTGTTTCACGTTAAAACGTAGATTTGTATCTATCAAATACAGGTTCAAGAGTTTTAGACTCGTATTGTTTTGATCTTTAAAAATATGATTTATTTCATTCCCGCCAAAAATAAAACATAAAAATGAAAAACGTTTACAGTATTAAAAAACATCTACCAGTGATTTCTTCATAAAAATTTCAAGAAGGAAAGTGCCATGTGTACTCTTCAAAATAAAGCAAAAAAAAAGTGTATGTCATCGACCTTTCAAAAAAGTTATGAGCAATTTTCAAGTTTTTTTCTCGTTCGTTTTGAAGAAAAGAGCTGTCTTTCTTCAAAACATTGCATCTGACGTCATAGTACAAACTTTCCTTGCTGGCGCACTATTTGAAAAAAATCGCAAATTGGACGTTTGAAACCCACACGAATAACAACTATATTCACCTACTTTATTATCCGGTAATACAATAGATTAAATGCATGTATCAGGATGTTGTTGCCGCACAATATATTAACCTTCAGAAACACCATCCGTCTGAATGGAAAATTGTTTGAAATAACCCTTTCACGCTGCTTTTGTTAGGGAAGTCTGTTTTTGTCCTCTGTCCCTCATTAGCAAAATGATTGAAAATAAAAAAAGAAATGAAAGATGGCACTTGCTAACTTACAGATTATCTGACTATATCAGTCTAGATGTGTCCTTTTTTTCCGCGTCAATTTCAGAAGTATGCCGTAACAAACTCATTCGCGACTGTTGACAGACGAACATACAAAAGCATGGACTTCTTTATACCATTATTTTTCCCGACTAAGACGAACGTATAAAAGTTATTCCATCTAGTTTGTGAATTCATTATTTCTGAATATTTCAGATTTAACTTTAAGGAAATTAAAATTATAGGTATAACATATGAATTTTTTATTCTAAAACGTTATACATCTACCATAAAATACAATCCCTGTTATTACTACCTCACGTGTTTTGAATACACCAGACAGTAAATATAAAATACAAAAAGTTTTTAATTCAAAAATTAATTTAGAAATAATTTTCTCGTTGAAAACTACATTTAGTAAGATTTCTCCAACAGGATAAAATATTATAAATCTAAATTGCTCATTTTGAAAATTGAAACATTTTAGACAAGGTTGTTGCCGGCATTGAAAATCGAAATTTGTTTTCAATCTTTCATAGTTGTACAGCTAAATGAAAGGGAGATATTTTATCCCGGAGATTTTATGTTGGATATTATTCTTGGAGCAATTGTTTTTTTCATAAGTTAAATTTACAAAAATTTCGTTTTAAACACCGAAAATTTTGATTTTAATTCACATTCGATGAGTATTAATTTTATTAACATGTTTTGCGTTACAGCTAATTTCCTCATGCATGTAGGGTTAAACTTTGGTTGGCTTCCTTGCTGTGTTTGTATAAATTTTTATTCAAGCTTTGTAATGAAGATTTACATCTTCATATATAGGTATGCAAACCTGTATATATGATATTTAAATTCACTTGGACGTTATCAAAATATAATTATACAAAATATACAAACAAAGCAAGCAAGCTGACCAAAGTGTTGATATACATACATTAGGAAATTAGCTGTTAGCTTCAGTGAGATCAGGCGAAATGTTTATCATTTCTCCTTAAGCCAATTTGAAATGAAACAATTGACAAACGACAGTGACCCTTTGTCCTAATTTTATTTTAACTATAAGATTTTGTCAAATAAGCAGTATAGATAAATTTTAACTTCATTGCAAGATCGGATTTTAATTTTACGAGAATCATCCAGCCATCTGTTTCATGCATACGTTGCCAGTATGTCAAAACTTCTAGGAATAATTGTTTATCGGCCTGACCTTCTGAATACTTAACTTTTGAAAAATTGACATTGAAATTAGAAGGATCATATCATAAGGAACATGCATATGTGTACTAAGTTTTAAGATGATAGGACTTCAACTTCATCAAAAACTACCTTGACTAAAAACTTTAACCAAAAACTTTAATCTGAAGCGGGACAGACGGACGAACGAACGGACGCACGGACACACATAAATTAGGCATGCAAATAACTTTCGCCTATCTAATTAACCTATACACAATCGGCGCAAATGCAAGACAAAATCTACGCAAGTGAAAGAATAAAAACAAAATGCAGATCGTCGCAAATATAAAACAAATTCTACGCATTTACAAGAATGAAAAAAAAAATGCAGATCGGCGCAAATGCAAAAAATCGAGATCAAAATTTATATTTTATTATTTTTATTAGAACGAAGGTTAAATATAGTGTAGTATCTTTTGTGTCCATTTGAGCTAAATTTCCGCAAGATATCAGCGCGACGCTTAATTCCTCTTTTCGTGAAGGACGTATTTTTGAACGTGCACCATGTTGGAATCCGTGAAAACGCGAAATAGGACGTTATAATTTGACTTTTTTTATTGCTAGAAACAACGTCATAGAGCTTTTATGTCACTACCAAGTTGCGTTAGTTGATGCGCATAAACAATAGGCTGTTTGGTCCTTAAAATAGCGAAACACAAATATGATACGCAATGACAATTACTAAATCAAATGTATATTTTTTGTATATTTACATTTTAGTACATTTATTTGGTTATAAATGAAATATGAGAAATTGAGTCAAATCTGCGTACAACACTTTAACAGCTAAAGACCTATAAGGGACAGGCGCGTTACTTTTGCGCGAATTATTCTAATACTTGCGCGACAAAACTCAATACGTTTGCGCTTTGAACTATTCTATCGGTCATCTTACATACACATGCTAACGATATAGAGTTTTACTCAATAATTGTCTACCCATATACAAGATTGAAAGTCCACTAACACGAGCAACTGTATTATCTTTGAGTAATATATAAGGAAAATCAATTCTTGATTTTTGATAGATTTACTTTCCGTATAGATTCTCAATTAATTTCCTAGAGATACACAAACATTTTTGCAGGCATACCTATAGCTAATGAGTACAAAAATAAGTTTACTGTGATAGGAAAATGGTTTGCACATATTTTTTGGATTGCCATTTCATTTCCGGCAGAGGAAGTTGATGTCAAATGCTCCTATAAATGAAATTGCAATACATGTGCCGACTATTTAATAGAAAACTATGTCACCAGCGATTTTAAATTTAAACCAGCAATTTGAACAACTGTGTCCCTTGAAGAAACAAAACGTACCAACAATGGGCCAAAGTCTTTTTCATAGCCATTACAATGATGAGTTCTAATCAACTCAACCAGCTATTTACACTTTCGTTGAGATTATTCTTCAAGTTCAAGCGACTACTAACATTAATATTAGCGGCAACCGTTCAACAGTTTCTTTAAATTTCAAACTTGTGAAATTTCCCGTCAATGCTATCTGAAATCGCTTGTATACAAGAACAAGACAAGTACTGATCTATAGATTATTCCCGTAAATTTATCATCCGTATGTATATTGCGTTTTAATAGGTACAAAAAATCTCAGGTAAACTATTACTGGATTGATTTCACTTGACTTGGCGAGGTTTAACCGGTTCGCTTATAATAAACCAGTCCATCTATAGGTAGGTGTATAAGGATAAACTCATCAATGAAGTGTCCAGTCATTCTTTTGTAAATTCCTTTGATGACACTGATAGGTGATAAGAAATCAATTAAAATTATAACGGCAATCATCCTTATCACACACATCTTCAGATAGACTGTCCTTAGGCAAATTAAACCGTAAACTTCGCCCGATCAGTTGAAATAACACTGGTAATACAGGTAATGTAGCGCATGCCCTATATTACCATATATAAAACCGTTAGACCGTTGGTTTTACCGTTTAAATGTTTTTACACTTGTAATTGTTGGGCCCTTTATAGCTTGTTGTTCTATGTGAGGCAAGGCTCCGTTTTGAAGGCCATACCTTGACCTATAATTGTTTACTTTGATAATTTGTTATTTGGATGGAGGGTTGTCTCATTGGCACTCATACCACATCACCCTATACATAAAAAGTACAAAGAACAATTATCATTATCACATTAATCTTCGAATAGACATTTCTGTACAAATTATTCTCCGCCTGATCAGTTTAAAAATTGGTAATACTCATCGGTTGACTATTATATTTACCTTTCGGGTAGTAGAAGGATAACAGTACATGCAGTTTACCTGAGCTTTTCTGCTTTGTCAGCTTCAGGATGTGTTCAAATTTCTCTATGGGCCAACCATTTTGGAAAAATCTATCAAGAATTTTCTGTCGAAGTTTGCGAGTCTTAGAAATGATCGAAAATCTGTTATAATTCGTTGATTTGGAAATGTTTTCACAGCATCTGTCTGTGATTGTGTCAATGCCTTCTTTTGACAACATGTGCCCCTAAAGCTTTCTTCACTTGCGATGGGGAAACATTTCGTTGTTTTGTCTTTAGTTTCAGGATCTACTTTTATTTGATCAAATACAAATGTAGATGGTAAAGATTAAAAAAAAACCATTAATTGTTCCATTTAACAGAGAAAGAGTGTTGTAGATTTTTTTTAATTTTGGCTGAAAATATCAAGCATTTCGATAATTTGAAAGATAAGGTACCCTGTCTGTTAATTATTTTAGGCGACAAAAATTTATGCAGAATTGATTTTTTACTTCGGTCTCTCAGATGATACTATTTCAAATACTATATTCAAATTGTAGGATGTTATTTTTAAACCGTTTGACTTCTTACTGTGAAGATTAGATGACACATTCGCGTGAAATAGTCCGGCGGCTACAAGCATATTTCTGACGAATTGTGCACATCCTGCTACAAGCATGAAACTTGGCATAGACCTTCCTCAACTATTACTCTTTGATTTCAGATAGGGACGCATTTGAAAAAAAATGTTTCACTTCCCTTAAAATTCAAAATGGCGGACATCATACCTAAATCAGCCCAATATCGAAGGCTAGTATGTGAATAGGTGTTATTATCATGCTACTATAATAATATTGAGTACAATGCCTTTGTTTTTACTACTTTTGGATATATTATATAGATTAGATTTCTTTATCAACCCTACTTCCGGTAAAATCCAACATGGCGGACATTGTCCTAAAATAAACTTATTTTTTAGGGAGGGTAATTGAAGTGTGTTTTAACGTATTGCTACCATCATTACATTGTGCAGGAATCTTTCTTTAGTGCTTCTCATGGATACAATGTATGAGACGTATATTTTTAAAACCCTTACTTCCGGTAATATCCAAAAATGGCGGACATAAAATATCAATTTATTATTTTTAAAAATATTCAACTTTTTTCAACATGTAACGAAAATGTTGTTTCTTGGGCTGGTCATTTAACTTTTTGTCTTAAGTTATCCCAAAACCACTAATTCTATTCTATTATAAATGTTAAAATACAAATTTGACACTTCCGGTAAAGATAATGGCGAAAATTTCAAAGGTAAGTCCTCAATCCATATCTTCGATGTAGAGTTTTGGATAGATTGATTGAAACAAAATAAAATCACTAAATCACTAAAATATTTTTAAAATTACTACTATTTGGCCAAAAATACATGTTTATTCACGGTCACCACCACATGCACACAAGACAGTGCACGGGGGACCCGATTTCCCCCATAAACAACGACCGCAGCATCCTTTCTTACATCCACAATGTACAAACTTCTGACAAAATAATAAAGCCTCAGAAAGAGTTTTTTTTAAAAGGGATCCTCTTTATCCCTTCGCCATCCATTAGCTCCTTGACTGGGTAGCATAAGAGCCAATCCCAAGCTCGTCCCCTAAAGACGCGCCTGAGTGTATTGCAGGTTTACATGCTGGAAAAGACTAGACCAAGTTGAGGGAACAGCCTTAATTAGACTTCCCCTTTGTGCAAATAGTTATTTTCTTGCTTCGTTAACCATGTTAGTCCAAACTGATAAGTTTGTGCGATCAAACAGTAAAACCCTGCTGATTTAGGCTGACCAATCATCATTCTTTATGTGAAAGTCACATCTTCAAATGCCAAAAATGTTTCCCATCCAGTCTTTTTTTCCTTTCAAGCAAACAGAGAACCGCATCAAAACCGGTAAAGGCATGGATCACAATAAGTGTGTGTGATCACTCATTGCCTAGTGCATTTGAAAGACCATTGATAGATATTAATCCAAAACTTTTTGCCTTCCCAAACACAATCCATAGTTCGTCTACCCCTTTGTAACGGTATAGCGAAACTGTAATGACAGCATTATCAGTAACGACTGTTCGAATCATGAATCGGTTAAGTTCGTGTTTCACTGCATCAGACACATGCACCATTATTCTTGTGTCAGCCTCTTGAATGCTTAATGTGAACTTAGTGCTAAACTTGAAATACATCACGTGGTGGATAACACTGAAAATCCTGAGCATTTGTTGCTACAACTACATTATTCATTCAAGACTTCGTTCCCTCTTGTTACAGTTTCAAGGTATTTTATTAAAGTAATGACATAATACTCAATCAGCAAACTCGTTAGGAAACACCTTGAAACTGTAACAACAATGGATGTAGTCTCGGATGCGTACATAGATAATACTAGTAGTTTGAAGGCTGCTACAAGAAGCAAGAGCTACATTTAAGGGAAAAGGGAATACACAGACGAATCCACAGGGTCAAAACAAATTTATCAAAATTGGCAAAGTTTTCTGAGAAATGACGACAATAGGAAAGAACTTTTTAATTTTCATTCACAGCAGCTTGCTCGATAAAATTTTTAGGAAAAGGTAGTTGTAACAACAAATGCTCAGGATGTTCAGTGTAATCCACCACTGGATAATGTTTCAAGTTTATCACCATGTTTACATGAACAGACTGACCCTAGAACCAAGATGGATGTGTCTGATGTAGTGAATCACAAACTTAACTGAGTCACAACTCGAACAGTCGATACTGATGTCATTGCTGTTTCGCTGTTCCGTGACATTATGTAGACGAGCTTTGGTTTGTATTTGGAAGAGGGGAAAGCTTTAGATATATATCTACCCATGACCTTTCAAATGCACTAGGCATTGAGGGTTTAGACATTTGCTGGAAAAGGGGACTGCGTTGGTGACATGGATGAAGATGTGACTATAACATTTAGAATGATGATTGACCAGCCAACATCACCAGACATGGATTTGATAATGTCATTGATAAAACAATACTTGGTTTTGTTGTAAGATCGAAAAAAACTTATCAGTTGGGGTTAACAAAGCCAGCAAACATGTGTGTTTGGAAAGACTAATTGATGCTATTCCCACTACTCGGTTTAGTCTTTTACAGCATGTAAAGCGTGCAATATACCATGGCGGTTGTGAATGAGTAATAATCTCGGAATTGGTTCCTATGCTAACTAGTCCACACGCATATGAATGGCGAAGGAACAAGTATGATCCATGGGAACCTGTTGAACAACTCTTTGTGAGGTCTCTTCATCTTATCAAGAGGTTGTACACTGGACGTAAGAAACAATACCACAATCTGTGTAAATGTGGAAAAATCAGCTCTCCGATTGTGAATATGTACAAAAAACAACATTTACTTTACATGTTGGAAAAAGTTGAATATTTAAATAATAAATTGATATTTCTATGTCCGCTAATTTTTGATATTACCGGAAGTAAGGGTTTCAAAGAAATACGTCTTATAAATTGTATCCATGAGAAGCACTAAAGAAAGGATCCTGCACAATGTAATGATAGTAGCAATACGTTAAAACAAATTTCAATTACCCTCCCTAACAAATAAGTTTATTTTAGTACAATGTCCGCCGTGTTGGATTTTACCGGAAATAGGATTGTTAAAGACATCTAATCTATATAATATATCCAAAAGTAGTAAAAAACAAAGGCGTGTACTAAATATTATGATATTAGCATGCTAAAAACACCTATTCACATACTAGCCTTCGTTATTGGGCTGATTTAAGTGTGATGTCCACCATTTTGAATTTAACCTGAAGTGAGACATTTTTTTCAAATGCCTCCCTATTTGAAATCAAAGAGTAATAGTTGAGGATGGTCTATGCCAAATTTCATGCTTGTAGCAGGATGTGCACAATTTTTCACAAAGCCGAGGGTACTTTTTATATGGCCTTCCAAATACCGTTTCGATCCCTAGCATCACTGAAGAGACATTTATTGTCGAAATCCGGATCTGGTGTACTAAAAAAATATTGACACCGTATGTTTGTGGCATAACATCGTGGCCACAATTTAAAAACATTTCTGTTAAGTATCAAATTTATATTAAGATTCATTTTGTTACATCTTGTGATCAATTTTATTTGGCAATCGCCAATGGATGTCAGCAGGGTTAAAGAACATCAGTTGTTCGACCTGTTAGTCAAATGCGGTTTTTTTTTAAATATACTTTTTCACTTTTTTGGTCTTTTGGAAAATGTTGTTTGTGCTGTTTTTATACCCTTCTGCAACGAAATTTGTTTTACATCCACACTCCCACTACGTACCTCTCACAAGCAGCAATAGGCTTACACCTGAAATTGGAAACATTAATGGGAAGAGTAAACAAGAGTTTTATTATGATTAACTTTCAAAAACAAAATCTGGTTTCTTTTTTTAAAATAAAAATGGTTTGGATATTTAGAGAAACAGGAAGTTACATAAGTAAAACCCGAAATAAAGTACGGATTGTATCCGTGTTAACATGGCAGTTATGTGTGACCACTGGTTTCTAATTCTAGTTCATATTAAACCATTATCTTGCTAATTTTCATTGTTGTTATAGTTTAACGATTCAAGGAAGCGATCTACTGAATAATGATTTAGAAAATGAAAATTGTTTGAATCTTGTTGATCCATACTTGTTTACATGTTAAATATTGAACAGAACCCCAAAGAATCTAGTGTCAATACTATGTAAAGAATAAGAAGATATTTCAAATATATCCCAAGTTGTTAAACAATATCGAACAAAAGAATTGTACAAATAAAAAATTTAAATTATATTTAAAATTTTAGTTCAGCCAGAGAAATCTGTCAATAAATAATCATGTATTTTAAGCTTTGCTCAAACAAACAGGGTCGTGAGAGAGACATTGCTTATTTGTCCTTCAACCATAGACACCATTTACTTAGCTTAAACCTTGTTCAATAATATCAATAGAATTTGTAATTCTTAACAGAATTTTAATAATTACCCATTTGGGATAAAAGACATTTTGCAAATCATTTAAAATATTTTTTTCTAATTTGGTTTTTATTCTGAATGACATAACTTTGAACTAAAACTATAAACTGGCTTTATTTTATACTGAATTTCAACAATATTTGCCAGTTCTGAAAACAAAAATTTTCCCAGCACGAAAACAGCTTTGAAATTAAGAATTTCATATTCTAAATTTGAGTTTTTAAATGTACTATAATTGACCAAAAGTAATTAGTCATAATAGCCTCTATTAGCCCTAGACACTCAAGGATAAAAAGTAGACCAGAAAATTATAATAAAAGAAAATTAGTTTCTTTATAATTATTCAGCTCTCTTGAGAAATAAAGACGTTTTCAAGTATGTCTTTTATGAACTCATGGGTCAATCAATATTAGTGAAGACTCTTAAGAAGGTCTAGTTGAAACCGTTTAACAAAATTATCTAAAAATATTTAAATTCATATCGTATCAGTCGCTATAACTATGGTATGATTTATTAAGTGATGTAAATCATTAAATAATTATTGGATAGAAATATTTGAATATTTAACCAAAAATGTAGGCGTGTTGAACATTTTTTATTTAATTACTAATAGTTTACTACGAGAACCTTGACTGGAAATCCTCACCCAGGCAAATGACCCGCTAAACAACCTAGTGGTGTTAAAATTTTATGGTTTGAACGTAGTTTTCAATTTAGACTCGTTTATATTTTTCGTTTGGGCTTGTATCATATTTTCACACCGGTTTATATGATCCGTTCATCCTATATTGACTCTTAAAATTCAATAGTCTATCTAAAAATGAGGATACTTTTTATATGGCCTTCCAAATACCGTTTCGATCCCTAACATCGCTGAAGAGACATTTATTGTCGAAATCCGGATCTGCTGCACTAAACACATATTGACACCGTATGTTTGTGGCATAACATCGTGGCCACAAGTTAAAAAAAAATTCTGTTTAGTATTTTAAAAATTTATATTAAGATCCATTTTGTTACATCTTGTGATCGCCAATGGCAGTCAGCATCAGTTGTTAAATGCGTTTTGTTTAAATATACTTTTTCACTTTTTTGGTCTTTTGGAAAATGTTGTTTGTGCTGTTTTTAGACCCTTCTACAACGAATTTTTTTTTATATGCACACGTATAAAAATTGCGATTTTTATCCAACGCAATCATAGGTTTGAACGTAGTTTTCAATTTAGACTCGTTTATATATAAATAATCGTCTAAACATCAACCCAACAATGTTAGATCTGTAAATTTGCTTTCGCAAATCTTTTTGTTCTTACTTCGCTGGGATTCGAACCCTTGCTACTGAGATATCGTGACACCAAATCGCATGCATTGTAGGCGTCCCGCTAGACCACACGACCACCTGGGCGTAAAAAAAAATGAAGCTTTCGGTAGCCGGAGTTACCTTTCCTCGTCAGTTTTAATCTAAAGTCGTACTACAGTACATGATATGTAAGGCATGGAGATGTTATTCTTACAGATCAGCTAAAAGAGGGACGAAAGATACCAAAGGGACAGTCAAACTCATAAATCCAAAACAAACTGACAACGCCATGGCTAAAAATGAAAAGGACAAACAAACAACAGCACACACGACACGACATAGAAAACTAAAGAATAAACAACACGAACCCCACCAAAAAACTAGGGGTGATCTCAGGTGCTCCGGAAGGGTTTATTATTATCTATAGTAAAAGATCCTACAAATTAATGTAAGATACAGTCACAGAAAATGATTATATTTATAAGTACGTCTGAGCAAGTTAAAACTCTACAACAGATTTATCCATCGGATCACCAGCAGTGATGGTGATACATAGCTGTGTACATTATGTATATACAACTCGTCTAAACATCAACCCAACAATGTTTGATCTGTAAATTTACTTTCGCAACTTTTTTGTTCTTCCCTCGCTGGGATTCGAACCCATGCTACTGAGATATCGTGACACCAAATCGCCTGCACTGAGGCCGTCCCGCTAGACCACCCGACCACCTGGGCTTCATTAAAATGAAGCTTTCGGTTGACGGGTGTTACCTTTCTATGTCAGTTTAATCTAGCGTCGTACTACAGTATATGATATATAAGGCATGAAGATGTTATTCTAACAGATCAGCTAAATTATCTATAGTAAAGGCTGATACAATTTAATGTAAGATACAGTCAGAAAATAATTATATTTATAAGTACGTCTGAGCAGGTGACAACTCTACAACAGATTTATCCATCGGATCACCAGCAGTGATGGTGATACATGGCTGTGTACATTATGTATATTCAACTGTCTAAACATCAACCCAACAATGTTATATCTGTAAATTTGCTTATACATGTATATATATATATATATATCTTGATTAAGATCCAGGTTACATCTCGTGATTAATCTGTTTTTGTAGTCATTAGTTGTTCCATCTGTTAGTCAAGCATTTTGTTAAAATATACTTTTCACTTTCTTGGTCTTTTTGAAAATGTTGTATGTGCTGAATTAGACCCCTTTATCAAGAAATTTGTTTTATATGCACACGTATAAAAATTGCCTTTTTAATCCAACGCAATCATAGGTTTGGACGTTATTTTCAATTTAGACTTGTTATGTTTTGTTTGGGCTGTATGACATATTTCTTTAGGTTGATATGATCCTGTCATAATATTTCGACTCTTTAATTTACAAGAGTCTACCTTTAATTGAGGTAAATTAAATGGCCCTCCAAACATTGTTTCGATCCCTCCCATCACTGAAGAGACATTAATTGTCGAAATCCGGATATTTTCAGTAACACGTACGTTTTCTATCTGAATATTCGGTTTTTTTTGCCATTTCGGTTCTTCTTTCAGTTCATTTCATCAGATTTCGACCGACTGTAATTGATTAATTTTCTGACCTCTAGGATACAAACGGCTTGTACTCTCTACTCCTAACTTTAATCCAATAAAAAAACGTTTATACTGTCTGACAAGAATGTTATGTTATTCTTATGCGTGTTTGACTGAAATGCTAATCTTAATTTCTAGTGCTGCAGCCATAAACTCAAGTCGTGGAAAGCTGAATGTAGTTAACGGAGCAACTCTCGATTTTGCTGCCATTAAACTATTTATTCCAACCTTTTACTCGTGTCTGGCATAAATGACTGAATCATAAGCCTCATGAGAAGCGTCACTGAATGTGTGAAGACAAGTGATAACAGTTTCAATAATAATATGATTATAGTTAAAATAAAAAACAATTACAAGAATTATCAAGATATTTTTCTCTTAAATCTATCGAAATCGTTAATCAACACATCAACTAGAAAATAGATACATTCTATATATATTATATATTAACTTTATTTCTTACTTATCGAAGATTTTGCATGTATTACACAATAATATTTACATATTGATCAAGACATAAGAGTGATAGAATGATTTTAATGTCACATATTTATTAGAGTGATTGAATCAGTTGAATGTCACTTTAAAGTAGATGATAATATTTCTGAAGATAAATTAACTGTTAAAATAAACGCTGTATATCATCTTCAGTATAACATGACAAAAGTGTTGCTGTGAATGTGGATGACGTTAGATTGTCTAGATACGAACTGAACACAATCGGATTTATACTTAGCAAGTCCTCCCAAAGCCTTGCTCTTAAGTTTGATTGACGATCGCACATACACATGATATGTTCAATAATGTTATAGAAAAACTGTCCACATTAATCGCATAAGATAGGCAACTCTTCTGTTAGGATAACGGAACATAGGTCAACAATATATTTAGCTCCTTCTCTGAAGTAAGAATCAGCTTAGGCAATAACGTAAGCTCTGTGTGGTACAATGTGTTTGTGAATTGTACGGAAATTTTAAAGTCACTGTCATCTGATATTCTTTATTGCCATCTGTTGTTTTCAGAATTTGCTATTGAAGTGGATTTTGTTTTGTTTCATACAGACTTACATGCAAAGCTGCCATATTTCTTGAAATCTACAACAAAATTATCAAATCATATGTAACGCCTATTCTGATTAAATCTGGTACAAAACCATCTTGCTTTTTGGCACATTTGTATCTTAATTCTAAAAGTAGAAGTAATAGTATACATTTTGGTAACAAAAAAAAAACCTAAGTTTTTACCGTGTAAAAACCAATTTTTGAAGTGAAAAATTAGGCATGTAATTTAACAGGTAAATGCACCTGAGTAGATTTCAATTGATGTTTCAATCATAATATGTATAACAGAATTTTGGTTAACAATTTTGAAACAGTGAGGTAAAATAAATGCTGCAAAGAGAGTAAAATTCTACCTCAGTAATTTATCATTTTCGATTGGAATAAAAATTTCCAAATTACTTTCGAAATCATGAAACTGGTTTTCTTTTGCCATACTTAAGTCTTTGTTTAATCTTTTTCGGTGTTTTCTAATATACCCAATGTAATGTTGTAATGGTTTGGTAACGGAGTGGTGTCGTCTTTCCACGGTACTTTAACTTCGTAGTGTACATTCTTGAATTAATTACAAAGATTTTTCTACCTTAGAAAATGCCTTTTGCTTATCACTTTTTTTAGCTTGGTGTATTTACATTTTCGATTTCCCAAAACTTCCTTACAATATTATCCAAATCATCTCGATTCTCCTGTCCAATATTCGGATCTCTGATGCAAGTCCATAGTTATAGAAATTGGTTCTCCAGTTTTACCACGTATATCTCTATAAGAATAATGTAGATCAACCATAGGTCTTTGCCCTAGATGCGAAAATATAATCACTGATGCTCCCATTTACGAGATTGTTGTTTCCAGTAAACTGTCTGTAAACTTCTAGATACATGAATAGTAGTGAATGCGACTATATTGGCGTCTGTCTGTCCATTATGAATTTGAAGTCTAACCTCGATTGGCTTAGTTTGAATGTTTCGACGTTGTCATTTAACACATCAACTGTCACTTTCAGAACTTGTCCCTGAAGTCCCAAATGCGGCTGCAACATCAGCGTTGATATACGTTTTCGTACTTGCGTCAACAAGTAATGTATTAACGCTTATGGTACGGTTTCCATTTATTATATAACAGGTAATGTTCTAAGCGTAACGAAGTTTGATTTTCTGTCTTGGTCGATCATTGTGTGATCCTTACTCTCACCCTCAGAGACGAAGGTTATATCTTCCTTCTTTTCAGTAGCATAGTTCTGTTTCGTTTTCGATTCATTTCTCATTGGAACTTTTGGCTCACTGAACGATTGTTTATCATTTAATTATCCGATCCCTATGAAAAAGTCTTTTGTGCACTTCTTTTATATCCACCCAAAGTACATGCTCTTCTTCTTGGACACTGCTTACCAACGTGATCATGTCCTAAGCAACGAAAACACAACTGATGTAGTTTTGCGGTATCCCATTTCTTGTGAACGGTTAGTTTTTGAAATTCATTACCTCCCAGAGTCCATTATGACCGTTACAACACATGCACCAATGTGTTATTTGTTCCCTGTTTTCGGTTTAGTCTTCGTTTGCAATTCCAAAAATGTTCTAAACCCATCTTTACGATTTTCCTTATAATTCCGCTGTGAATTGCTACTAGTGTTCGCATAAATCCGGGAATAGTTTCTGATGTTATAGTTTGAGACTCTGACTCCTGTAAATTCCACTCACGTAGACATGCAGCTGATTCTATTTTTTCAGATTTCAAGTATCCAACGATGGTACCTCGACAACATAGATTCTGTCATCTTACGCTACAATTTTTTTTGTACAAAGAACAATTCCTTCTCTCATATGTTTAAAGTTTTCAAGTCCTTCTTAATACAAGTTTGCTGCCTCGTAAGCAACTGCTGAATGTCCTAAGTTGTTTTATCAATTGCAAAGCATCACCTTCCACATATTGTCTCAGTTGTAATAACTTATAATCTTTTGTTGCCGGTTCTTTAAAAATGCAGCTTTTCAGCTCTGGTTAGTCCTTTTAATTCCTGTGAATACCGGTATTCAGACACTTTTCAACTGTTCCCAAATATCCGTTTTTTCGTTTCACCCAAGCGCTTGTCTTTCTCTTGTTCATTTGTAGTTTGTTCGCATTTTGGTCGTAATTCACATTAGCTCGTCTCGATATTCCCGATGCACTAGACGCAACGCGTGACTCTTCCTTGCTCTCGGTCAACTAATCATGATACTCATTTTCTGCGTCCGTAAATTCAACTTCATTTTTTCCATCCCTTTTGTTGCTTTCTTCATATTCAGTATATCATGCCTGTGCTTATATTCATCATTAATATTCCCCATAATATCCATCGCTTTTTGTTCTACATTTATCAGTTTCTCTAAAAAAAAAAAATTAATAATGAATGACTAGATTTTGTGAATGCCGATTTCGCTTTGGCTTTTTCCTTCTTCAGATCATTTAAAGGTACACTTTCGTCCGGTCTAACAATTACGGTTTCGTCCATCTTTTCTCCCTCGCTTGCCTCTGTTTCATGTTATAAATCCCAATAACTCATTTTCGCACAATACGATTACGATAACAGTTTATTTGATCGCGCTCTGCTACCAACATATTGCGGAGACGATTTGAAATGTGCAATGGATTAAATCGTTTATATGAGGTTCGACAATTTGAGAGTAGGGAGTTCGGCGATAATGTTATACCAACATCATTATAATATCCAAAACATATAACTAACTCGAATATTTGCTTATAGTTATCAAAGGTACCAGGATTATAACTTAGTACAGCAGATGCGCGTTTTGTCTACATAAGACTCATCAGTGACGCTCATATCAATATATTTATAAAGCCAAACAAGTACAAAAATGAAGAGCATTGAGGATCCAAAATTCCAAAACGTTGTTTCAAATATGGCTAAGGTAACTTATGCCTGGGATAAGAAAATCCTTATTTTTCGAATAATCACATTTTAATTCAATATTTACAATGTTTACAATCATTTCATATTTGAATTTCACAAAAATATTTTCGGTGTTAACTTATGGCATGACAACGACGAACTGTTTATGTCTGAACTTTAGACATAAAATGTTACACGGATTAACAAAGTGCTCTTGTCCAATGAAATTATAGGATTTAGTATTTCTTAATTGTGAAGAATGAATTAATTTATATTTTTAGTAAATATTAACCTTTTGTGTAGGCCTTGTTCAGTTCAATACAAAGATTTTATATGAAAGAGTTAAAAATGCCCGAAGCACATTTATCAGCTTGGAAAATTCGTGATGAAAACTGACTAAAAGTTAAACTTTTAAACAAACTATCAAGATCATATTAATATGAAGTTTACTGATGCAGTAACATTAGTACCGTCAATTTTTATATAATTCAATTTTGGATGTAACGCGTCTTCTGATTGGCTGACGTTATTTTGTTACATGTATCAGCCCAGAGACATAATTTAGTCATATGACCGTGACGTCATGAACTTTTTTTTCTATGGTTTTCTACGGTTTAAAATGGAATTTAGAATTAAATTATAAGAAATGACTGTAATATTTTTTCTGTTTATTCGAAATAACATAAAAAATGTGGTGCACACTGTTAAATAACCCGCTACGCGCGTTATTCAGTATTATTAAAAAGGAATTTAATCGATTAGTTAAACTTTTGAATATATTGTAAAAGTATTGTATTTCAACATTTCTCTGACAAAAATTAGAAGAAACGGCATTAGCGGATAGAGAAATTTTGATAAAGGTGGGGGTGCACTGATAGCTTAAGAGGGTGGCCTCACTTAAGAGTGAATCCCTAAATAATCAACCAAAAGTGTCCCATAAAAGAGGTGATTGCGTCTTGCTTCCCTTAATCGTATGTAAATGATTGTACTTACAAGGGCTGTAAAATACAATTTAGTTGTAATTCAAGTTTTGAATTTAACGATTTAAACTGCACATACACAAAACAATACTTCCGATCTTATATATTACATGATTTACATTCGTACTCACTATCAGGAAACTTTTCTTACGATTTCATTGTAATGTTGTGTCATCGAATGTCTAAATCACAATCTTTTATATTTTCCAAAATTAAAAGAAAGTCATTACTTCTCGAAAACTAATCCATAAATGAAATAGCTAGAAAGGAAGTCATGCTTTGATTGCAAACATTGCACTGACAATGACACTTATTTTGAAATACAACCAATCAAGGGATCCATGAGCACTTTACAATATTCTAAGTTTGTAAGAGAATGATAATCCCTTTCTTCATGATAAGTACTCGCTAACGCTCATACGTATTCATAAAGAAAGATATTATCATTCTAGTTTTCTTACATATACTTAATCGCCACAACTGCATGTGCAGACGAATATTATTGAACTCTACATGACAAGACTGATCCACTGAAGGTGTCATAAAATTTTGAAATCACGTTTAGATTAACAATCAACTTTTCACAACCTTTAACAAAATAATTTCTAATCTAAAAAAGACAGTCATAATAATAAAACTAAAAACTGTTGTCTTCAATCCAGGTGATATTTTTTGTTTTTTGTTGCCATGGCAATGGTTTCATTTTAACTCAAAAATTACAAAATCCTGTTTTTGAGAACTTTTGATTCAATTTGTTTTTATAAATGATTGGACCACAATTATTTATACATGTATATGCTTTATTTAGTTTAATTGTTTTAATGTCACCTGTATACATTATATGCAGACGAGTTCAAGTACAATTTTGCCTAAAAAAACGGTATAAAATTGCAAAATTTGAGCTTTTCATCTTAAACAACTGGACGGGCAATGTTCAATTTTTTTCATTAACTGATCGGGTACTCCCCCGAAACAAAATGATGTTATATTGGTGTAATATCACTGAGAAAAATCCAGGTGACATACAAACCTTACTTGTTTAAACTTTGTGTCCGGAAGCAGTTCTGCTATTCAAATTTCCGACAAGATTATATATGTATAGTTAAGTCGATTCGCGGGTATAAAACTTTCTTTTTTTAAATATAGGATTTCACTATGTTTTTTAAAAATAAACTTTATTAAATACTTAATACAAAAATAAAATAGAAATATGAGGTCACCGTTCATTTAAGCTCACAATTTGCCTTCAAAAGAAGCATGCATGTTTGTAAATGTATATTTTTTTCTGTTGAACTAATAGCAGAAAATAAGGCAATATCGAAATAAAAAAAGAACTAATATTTTTATTTTGATGCAAACACACGGCATTTTTTTGATAAATTGGGACTTTTTCAATGATATAAACATTTTTACAGTCATCTTGGGCCGAAACGAATTAGTTTTTTGGTTGATTTTGTACCATATCATAAAGTAACAACTAATAGTGTAATAAATAAATTTTGTAATGAAAAAAAATCTTTATATTTTGGGTGATTTTTTTTATCCTCGAGCCTTGTTCTAGTTCGTTTAATGCATCGGTTAGTTTGTACAGTGAATTTTCAGGCAAGATGTACACATTTCCAATGACCAAGTCTTCATCAGTCTAGGAAATCTGCAGATATATTAGCCAATAGCACTAGGCTACTCTTAGTTTCCATAATATGAATATATTAAGATATTTTATTTTTATAACCAAAAGCTATGGCACCTGATTTTACTCTAGAGTGTGACTTCCGATTTTTAGAGTTAAAATAATATTCTGGTATGTTAATATTATCAAAATTATCAGTTTTTGTTTCAGTAAGACATATAATGTCATGGTCACTTATCAAATTTGATTTGATAAATTCAGGATACTAGGATTTTCTCACTAAAGCAAAACAGTTAAGGTTTGACATTTAAATGTCTTACAGAAACGCTTTTGTATTTCGAAAAATGCCTGAATTAATTCATAAATTGGGGTGCTAACCATGTTTTGGCGTCGTTGTACGTTTGCGTTTTTTGTACGGGGTTTTTATTTGGAGTATGCGACATTTTTTGTCTGTGTGTTAGTAGCTATTTCTTCTTCGATATTGGCTTGTTCATTGTATATTTCCCAATCGACAAACAAGATATCCCTCACTAACTTGCCCTGTCCACCTTCATCTCGTTTTTCTTCATTAGTTGGTAAATATTCTTTTTAGCCTGCTCAATTTCGTCGGGGAATTGTTGGTTGACTCCGAACGATTGGCCTTTCAGGCGGTAGGTGATTGATAGTACCCTTGCAAGATCTTTATAGAAGATAAATCTGGTTTCTTCCTCTGTAGGTGTGTTAAGGATGGCTTTCTAAATGGGAATTAAGCCCTGGCTACGAGTGGTCGTGAAATATTTATCATATATTGGTTTGAAATTTGCAGTGTTTCTTCTGTGTAAATTAAACTAGCGGCTCTCAAAGGCCTGTATCGCTCACCTGATTCTACTTGGGTTTTCGAAATCATATAAAAAAAGATATAAATTGCATACAAAGTAACAAAACTTGGCCAGCACCTCATTAAGAAAGGAACATTTCTGCTATGTTTGGTTTCATTCAATTCAATGCTCTCAAAAACGACATTTTATGTATTTCCCACAGGGTCTTATGTTAAACCAAGTGCCCTGCTGGCAGCCATCTTGGATGATGGATCGGCTACAAAGTAACAACACTTGGTCAGCACTTAATAAGGAACATTCATGCCTTGTTTTGTTTTATTCCATTCAGTGATTCTCTAAAAGAAATCCTTTGTATGCATTTCCAAATAAACTCATCTTGATACCAGGGCTAAATTTTGTATATACGCCGGACGCGCGTTTCGCCTACAAAAGACTCATCAGTGACGCTCGAATCCCAAAAAGTTAAAAAGGCCAAATAAAGTACGAAGTTGAAGAGCATTGAGGACCAAACGTCCTAAAAGTTTTGCCAAATCAAGCTAAGGTAATCCCAATAGGGTCCTATGTTAAACTAAATCCCCGCTGGCGGCCATCTTGAATGATGGATCGGCTACAAAGTAACAACACTTGGTCAGCATGTCATAAGGAACATTCATGCCATGTTTGACTTCATTCCATTCAATGGTTCTCTAAAAGAAGACATTTGTATGTATTTCCCATTGGGTCCTATGTTAAACTAAGTCCCCGCTGGAAGCCATCTTGGATGATGTATCAGCTACAAAGTAGCAACACTTGGTCAGCATGTCATAAGGAACATTCATGCCATGTTTGACTTTATTCCATTCAGTGGTTCACTTAAAGAAGACATTTGTATATATTTCCCATTGGGACCTATGTTAAACTAAGTCTTTCGCTGGAGGGCATCTTGGATGTGGGATCAGCTATAAAGTAAAAAAAGAGCATTCACGCTATGTTTGGTTTCATTCAATTCAGTGGTTCTCTAAAAGAAGTTATTTGTATGCATTTCCACTAGGGTCCTATGTTAAACTAAGTCCCCCGCTGGCGGCCATCTTAGATGATGGATCGGCTAAAAAGGAACAACGCTTGGTCGGCACCTAATAAGGAACGTTCATACTATGTTTTGTTTTATTCTATCCATGGTTCTCTAAAAGAAGTCATTTGTATGCATTTCCCATAGGGTCCTATGTTAAACAAAGTCCACAGCTGGCGGCTATTTTGGACGATGGATGGCTACAAAGTAACAACATTTGGTCAGCTCCTCCTAAAGAACATTCATGCCATGTTTGGTTTCATACTATTCAGTGATTCTCTAGAAGAAGTCATTTGTATGCATTTCCCATAGGGTCCTATGTTAAACTAAGTCCCCCGCTGGCGGCCATCTTGGATGATGGATAGGCTACAAATTAACAACACTTGGTCAGCACCTCAAAAGGAACATTCACGCTATGTTTGGTTTCATTCCATTCAGTGGTTCTCTAAACGAAGTTATTTGTATGCATTTCCTATAGGTTTCTTTGTTAAACTAAGTCTTCCGCTGGCGGCCATCTTGGATGATGGATCAGCTACAAAGTAACAACACTTGGTCAGCACCTCAAAAGGAACATTCACGCTATGTTTGATTTCATTCCATCCAGTGGTTCTCTAAAAGAAGTTATTTGTATGCATTTCCCATAGGGTCCTATGTTAAACTAAGTCCTCCGCTAGCGGCCATCTTGGATGATGGATCGGCTAAAAAGGAACAACGCTTGGTCGGCACCTAATAAGGAACGTTCATACTATGTTTTGTTTCATTCCATCCATTGTTCTCTAAAAGAATTCATTTGTATGCATTTCCCATAGGGTCCTATGTTAAACAAAGTCCGCAGCTGGCGGCTATTTTGGACGATGGATGGTACAAAGTAACAACATTTGGTCAGCACCTCCTAAAGAACATTCATGCCATGTTTGGTTTCATACCATTCAGTGGTTCTCTACAAGAAGTCATTTGTATGCATTTTCTATAGGGTCCTATGTTAAACTAAGTCCCCCGCTGGCGGCCATCTTGGATAATGGATCGGCTACAAAGTAACAACACTTGGTCAGCACCTCATAAGGAACATGCAATGTTTGGTTTCAGTGGTTCTCTAGAAGAAGTTCAAAATGTGAAAAGTTAACGCCGACGACGACGGATGACGACGGACGACGACGGACGACGGACGAAGAACGCCAAGTGATGAGAAAAGCACAAATGGCCCTTCGGGCCAGGTGATCTAAAAAAAGTAATGATACATGATATGGTCAAATTGATTAGGATAAATTTATATTGTTCAAAATATGTAACGAACGATTTTTGGTAGCACATGTTCATTGAACTAAAATCATCATTGCACGGATCATATGACAAAAGATTGATTTTGCAGCATCTGCATCTAATGTGCGTTCAATCGAAAAAAAGTTGTAAACATTGTTATACTGTAAAACCCTTCTCTACTTTAAAGATAAAGCATTAAAGATAGAGGAAGTAGACTTAGCTCAGCAATCGTTTACCAATATCCATAAACCTCAATCATGACGGTGAGTTTATTTTTAAATGAACCGTTGCTACATTTTAAAATTAATAAATCAAAGTTTCTTTTTCAAAACTGAAAAGTTTGTTGAAATATTGCAAAATTTTCTTTTTGCCCATAGCGGGGAAAGTCGTAACAACTTAACTCATGCTTACACATTTCATTTAGTACTAGTCATTTTTGGGCCTTTTATATCTTGCAGTTCGGTGTAAGCATAGCCTCTGTGTCGGAGACCATACTTAATTAGACCGACCTATAATAGTTTTCTGTTACAAATTGTGACTTGGATTTGGAATTGTCTTCTTGTCTAATTGGCATTAGTACGACACCTTCTTATATATCTAATTATATTTTCGAGGAACGAAGTAAGTTTTTTTCTTCTTCTGTAATTATCTATATATTGGCAGTTATAATGCATATTTAGGAACTATGCTATCAAGGTTCAGCCCATAATTAGTACTAGAAGCAGGACTACTTCGTGTATTATTTTAATTGATCTTGAATTAAGGAATTTATTTGGTTACATGATATTAACCATTGAATTTCTAAGAAGAATTTTTACTTTCATTAAATTTCAAAATTTTGATCGTAATTTCTGAAAAATGGCACTTTTTATTTTAAAAGACATATTTTCTTCAAACTTCAAATAGAGTATCTGACTATTGATATTTGTATTGAAAGTTTTCATATAAAAAAAGAAGATGTGGTATATAGTTATCAAAGGTACCAGGATTATAATTTAGTACGCCAGACGCGCGTTTCGTCTACATAAGACTCATCAGTGACGCTCAAATCAAAATATTTATAAAGACAAACAAGTACAAAGTTGAAGAGCATTGATTGCCAATGAGACAAATCTCCAAAAGAGACAAAAATGACACAGAAATTATTAATTAAAGGGCAATGTACGGCCTTCAACAATAAGCCAAGTCCATACCGCACAGTCAGATATAAAAGGCCCCGAAATGACAATGTAAAACAATTGTTTCAAATATTATTTTTCTTGTTCAGAATACAAAATAAGACACTTTTATTTGATTAGGAAACTTGTCTTTGGTGATATTGTGTGATGGTGTAGTATAAAAGGAAGAAAACTGGAATTGTTAATGTCGAAAAACTTATCTTCAAAGAGTTGTATCTTACTAAAAGCTTCAGAGTTTTTTAATTTTACCGAAATAGTGAATACTTATTTTGACATATGTTGTGTCACAGTACTGTGAAATAGTGGTAATATAAGTCGAATTTTATATCTCGTTTTGGGGTATTTCAATTTAACCCGTACGTCAAACAATAACCGTATTTTTTTTTCGAATTTTTCAGTAGATGCAAGGGCCAAACGGTTTCCAAGAGAATGTATTTTTGATAACATTTTGTATCAAGTAAATTTGAAATGTTTTAAACGATTATCAGTATCATTCTTTGTATATATCATGCGTTCTCTAACATGTGTTTACATTTCTATACAAAATATTATTAATCCGAAGTCCGAATATGCAAAATACTGCAATCTCGCAAATGAAATTGTATGTCCCTGACCTTTCATCGTGATTTTACGGAAACTGCACCATACGTTATAGATAATGCATATTTTAAGGTTTTTCTTGTCGTAGAACATACCGAGGGGTGTCAGGATTGATCAAATGAAAGACCGACCGGAGGGAGGTCTTTCTTTGAACAATCCTGACACCCCGAGGTGTGTTCTACGACAAGAAAAACCTTAAAGTATGCATTATCTGACTTATATACCGTCAAAAAATATTAATTTTATAAAGATTTGTAAAATTTAGTATCCTATTTTACCGATAACACTAAAGTTGGATATTCCTTTCTAATGCGTTCAGGTTTTAATACGCTCTGCGGCTCATGTAGAATGTGAAATAAAACTCACTAAATAATTTAGATATGTCTCGGTTATTGTATAGAAAGGTATATACTATGAAAATTAGAGCGAGGGGCTTTGCCCCAAGCTCTTATTTTCATAGTATATACCTTTCTATACAATATCCAATTTAGCACATATTTACAACTTCAGTAATCCTGTAATTAGTCTATTGATATGTTTTGGCTGACTGAATGTAGCTCATTTACTTAGTTTTGTCAGTCTACTTACTATAATATCATTGTAAAAATTGGATTTCAAAGGCCCTTGACTTTAGAATGTAAAGAAGGTAGCTGCTTGTGTAAGTATGTTTATTGATATGAACGAAGCGTTGTTTTACTATACATGTACTTATTTACATGGTAAGATGACAAAATGAATAGACCAAAAGCAGACAATTCTTAAATTGCAGTGAAAGCTTTACATTCTTGAAAACATTTTTTTAATTTCACATAAAACCTAAAACTATCGTAATACAAACAGTTGGATCCCCCTCCAACATCTTTGGTTGAAACACCTTTTAAAAATGGCTGGATCTGCACCTGGTATGTACCTATAGGTAGTCTAGTGTATAGTTTATATGCATGAAATATTTGTCACTGGACATTAGGCAACCAATTCTCGACCAATTTATGACTAAATATATCAAATTGCTTTATTAATAATATTCCTTCAAAAGATTCTTTTTGTGTACAAAGTAATTGCATGGAAGATAAAGGATTACAAATTTTAGATTGAGTTGTACTTTAATCAAGGTATAAAGCACCATTATTATTACTCTTTATTTAAATGAAAGAAACTTTTTTAATTGTCAAAACAAAATTTAGATCAAAAGATTGATTAGTAGGATGTTAAAAATCTTTTTGAAAACTAACTACAAACTATTTAGTTGAATTTGGAACACATCATTTATTTCAAAATAGCCAGTAGCAATTTTTGTTCTAATATCTTGATTACAATACAATGAAATCTTACCCTTGTGGTCATTCATGCGTAGTTACTTAGTACACGGGAAAAGTATGTACTATGAAAATTAGAAGGCAAATTCAAGCAATTTGATTGGACGAGAAGTTGTAAGTATGTGCTAAAAACCTTTTAAAAATCATTATCCATACACAATAAAAATATTACTGTAACTGCATGAAGTAAGACACAAATGTATTGTTACCATCCGATAACGGTGTATGACAAATACAAGACGCATTTTAAGTAATTTATTGTACCACTTAGCTTATGGAAAAGGGGGAGGAGGTATGTTTTTTTTCTATTTGTTATGTTATTTCTGTTGCGGAAAAGTGGTTATTTTTTTAACAATTTTACTTGAATCGAAAAATTCAGAAAGATTGTCTTTTGAATAGCAATACATTTTATTAAAAGATAATCAGGATATAATTATATACCCTCCGCACCCGACCCTTTCGTGAGTTACGTTAATGTTATTCAATAGATAGAATATAAGATTATCTTATTAGTTGATCATCCGATAGAGTAAAAGGTATACATAAATTTTAAAAAGTTAAGAACTGACACGAAGACGAATATAAATACATGGAGGTCACAGTATGATTTCTTATTCAGTGTGTATCGTTCTGAACATGCATGAAATATTTGCCACTGGACGTTAAGCAAACAACCAAAAATCAATCAACCTATTCAGTTTGACTCAATAAGATTTTCAAAATCTTACACACGAATATGTTAAATCTGGACTTATTTTATGAAAGTCTACATTAAAATTCATCTGACATACATGATAATGTTTCTTTATTGTAGCGATAAATTAACAAAACTTCACGTTATTTGTTTCTAAAACTAAAATGCGGGACTACAATGACGGTTTCTTTTACACCTATCATCGATTGAACTTTAAAAAATAAATTTCCAAATCGGCAACAAAAAACTATTAGACGAATAAAGTTTTGAAGTAAATCATAGATTGCATGTTTATCTGTTTATCAAGGAAAATAATGACCTCACACAGGTCATTATTTTATGCCTTGGAGCATATATCATTGAAATATGGTATCGTCAGGGTTGATTCTGAAAAAGAATAACCTGACGTTCTGAAAGAAAATAACTCCATATAGGTATATAAGAATATTTAACGACCGCAATTTATTTTAGAACAGATCATTATCTTTCGAATGCTATTTAATCTAGTCGTATGTTAGGTAGGTGCATTAAAAATGAAATTGTATGGTTCATGTCGCACGTTTAAAACCTTCAGGTACAAAAATATTATTAAAAATATTTTCGGTCTTATCACAAGGCCGCCGATTATCATTGACGACCTTAATCGTATTTGCAATTTTGTTGAAAAATGCTCTTTAGGTTCGTATTTGATTTGGCCTTCTCACCTTACGTCATAATCATGTAATATTGCTGAGTATATTTTAAACTAAATATGCCTCGAATCTTTGAGAAGTTTTGCAAGCACTAGGTTGATGATATTGTCGGTGAACGTTTTATCTCTAGTCGAACCATCAACTTGGCAGTCAGCACTGTTTGGCTAATAATGAACATAATCATTATAATTTGAATCCAAAATCGGTACCGAGAGCGATACTGAAACTGACTCAAAAGATAAATAAATGAAGGCAACAGTAGAATACCGCTGTTTAAAAGTTACAGATCCATTGAGAGAAAATATATCTGTTTGTTTTTTAAATGAATTCCATAGACTTGTGTTGCGCCTTGTGTGTTTACTCATAAAGTATTGTTTATTTTTTTCATCTTATTGCACAGTATTATTGAAAGTTGAATAATTTTGACGGACATATTTTTACCGAATTTGTTCCACGTTTTAAAAATACAGAAGATTTTTAACAGATTGTGAAATATAATTACAAATAATTGCATTCGCGATCCGATTACAATGTTGAACACCGTTAGGTATTCTTTCACGATATTTTTTCTCGATATACCGACTGACAGCTGTACTTGTGCACGTTGGAGATTCGACTGGTTGCTTTTAACTTAGAAAATATGTCTATGTTATCATTGTTTCTGTTTCCCTTGTCATGATATTTTGACAAATAAAAAGTTCCACAGCCTAATGCAAAAACATTTTTCTTTAGAAATCTCGTAATCCTGTTTTAATTTTACCATTCACTTCGACATTAAGGTTGACTTTTCTTTTGTGTTAAAACATTATTTAGTTTATATTTGTTTAATTTTTATTCAAAAACTCGGTGGCTGAATGGTCCAAGTAGTTACTACTAAAATCACTATCCAGTCAACACTGGGGTTGTGAGTTCGAACCCCTCTCATGAGGGTACACTCGACTTCAATATTAAATGACTAGGGTTGTTATTTTTCCTATCGGAGATCAATGATTTTTCTCCGTGCCCTCCGGCTTTCCACCAATAAAAACTGGCCGCCACGAAATAGTATAAAAGCGGTGCTTAAAAGTGGTGTTAAAACACCAAAAATAAAATCAAACAAAATCTCATGTCTTTATCATTTTTACAATCAGAGGAAAGAGAGTCGTTAATGATTTTTCAACATTCCTCCCACTTAATTTCAGTAGATGGTTTTCACTTTTTTTGTACAATTGTGTCTACTGTAAAAAACACTGACTTTCGTAGTATTCCGTTTTTGTACCATGGCATTGTCAGTTAATTTTCGATTTTATCAGTTGAACATCACTTTGGTATTTTTCACAATGTTGTTTATTTGTAACATCATAGCCAAACGGATTTTTAGGATGTTCACTTACAAGTATGCAAGTGACAGTTTTCAAAAAAATGCGTAATATACGACTTTAATGCACCCACCTACCATACAGCTATGTTAAATATCATTCGAAAGCTTATTATCTGCACTTTTTGTTTTGTTTTGTTTGTCGTCAATAATCCGTATTTTGCAATTTTCGTTAAATCTAGTTCAACGGTCAAAACTATATTTAGTTAGAATTAAAAACAAATGTTCTTTTCTGGTACTTGTATTATATGCACTTTCAAAATAGTTATCTCAACCTTTTAAAGTAAAATACCATAATTCCAAGTCAAATGCAAACTAAAATGTTGAATGCGAAAAATTTACAGAAAATTGCATTAAAAACCATGATTTACCATATTATAAACACAAGCAATGGAGATTTATAAGGTAATGAAACTATATTTAGTAAAAAAGTATATAGTTTGCAGATGTCGCTTTGTTTTTTCTTTTCGTCTTTCAAGAAAGAAAAGAAACTCGATGGTTCAAATCTGAGCGAAAAGAAAGACAATAGAAAACCGGAAAAAACCAAACGAAAAGTCTCTTACATGTATTAGCAAACATTGCAGGATCTTGATTTAGAAGAATACTTAAACATGTTAAAAAAAACCTCTGACATGTGACTGTTCCCACTCGCCTTATATTTACAGCCCCTCTGCCCATGTTAACTTCAAAGTAACTATGGCTTCCATGCCAGAGCATTGGCTAAACAAGAAGAAGTTGAACTTGACACTTTGTCAGAATGGGTCAAAAACAATCAGGTCTATGATAAAACGTCGAATTTATAACTTGAAAAATTGTGTGTATGATCGACAAAAGTCCGTTTTCAGAGACAAAGAAGCTGTGAAATGGCTATCATCTCTTCACGATAAATATGTTGTTGTTCCTGCGGGTAAAGCTTCAAGTAATATTGTCTTTGTATGTAATTCGTACTACTACACGTGTTTTGTTAAAGAAATAGGAATTAATTAGCACTCAGGTAAACCCACATACAAAAACAAATCATTTGACAAGAATGAGATTTTGGCGAATCATAAGTCCTTCATGGCTTCAATGAACATTACATTGAACAGCACATCTGAGAACTTACCTTGTTTGTATTGGATACCTAAATGTAAGCTTCACAAAATTCCATACAAACAACGGTACATTGCCGGCTCATCTGCATGTTCTACAAATCCATTAGATTGACTAAAATACTGTCCGTAGTGAAAGAGGGTCTTCAGAAATACAGTGAAACTGTTTACTCGCGTAGTGTTATTTTAAATCATATGTGGATTTAAACAAACTCTATAGAACTTCTGGATAATTTTAAATCTCGATCTTTCTCTGAAATTAATTTTATCAAAACTATTGATTTTTCAACCCTGTATACCACCATTCCCCGTGTGAAATTGAAAAATCGTCTAAAATAAGTAATTCACAGTGCTTTTCAATATAAGAATGGTAGCATACGCTATAAATTTATTACTTTGGGATACCATACGGCATATTTTGTTAATAGTGAACAAAAAGTTAAAACAAGTGATCAGTATGCTGGAGTTTCTTATTGACAACATATTTTGTTGAATTTGGAGGTAGACAAATTTTCGGCATTCCTATTGTAACGAACTGTGCCTGGTCTCCTTGCCGACCTCTTCTTATTTTCATATGAGTCGGAACTCCGTCAGACACTTGTCAAAAACAAAAAAATCAAAGAAGCCAGATCATTTAATTTCACATTCAGATATATTGATGATGTTCTTTCCATTAACAATCCAAACTTTTCTGATTGAGTTCCATGAATATATCCTCCAGAACTAGAAATTAAAGAAACAAAACACACGGCTTCCTCCGCCTCATTTTTAAACTTATACATCGAATTTGACATAAGCGGTCATCTAAGTACAAATCTATGACAAACGAGACGATTTTAATTTTTTAAATTATCAATTCCCCCCTCCTTAGTAGCGATATACCAACTTCACCTGCGTGAGGGATATGAGTTTACAAACTCATTCGGTGTTCAAGAGCTTGCAGCTGCTACTCAGACTTTATAAAACGTCACCAGTTTCTTAGCAGACCTTGTTGATAAATATTTCGTATCAACTTCACAAAGAATACATGATGGTCTTGGAAGTATAGATTCTAGGTACTGACGTTGTTTGTCATCTTAGTGTAAACATACTTTATTAATTAAATTCAGGTTAAGTAATGTACACACATTGGCATTTACATATTAATACAAGTGAATAATTAATAGGATCCAGAAACAAGCTGCTAGCTTATATTAACCCGTTTCCTAATTAAATACTTAAGGACTGGAGTAGAATGTAAAAAAACAATAACAATGTTGTACACTAGATGGAAAACAAACAAAACATATGATAAGGGTTGTGAACACAAAAGAGAAAAAAAATTAATTATACATCGGAAAAACAATAATAAAGTGTATGTTTCTGAACGGACACAATCATTTAAGATATAAGTATTACTTGCCGAACTAGATGTTTGTTATCATATGACAAATCTTTTGCTATCTTTTGTCATCTTAATTACGTGTTATTTGATATGAGCGTCACTGATGAGTCTTATGTAGACGAAACGCGCGTCTGGCGTACTATAAATTATAATCCTGGTACCTTTGATAACTATATAGATTGAAATAAACAATTAATTTCCCCATAGGCGACAATGGTAGCCTTTTTCGAGATACAGACTTTAGAAAGTTGATTTTTTTTTAACGAAACCTTGCTAGAATCAAAGAAAAGTTATTAGGACAGTATTTTTTGGTCCAAAAAATATAGGTTCGCGTTGCTTTTCTTAGCATTTTTTGTACTTATCTCCCATGCCTATCAATTTTGCCCTTAAAAATACGTGTCTTGACCTAGTGTTCAAAAGTCATCTCAGTGCCTTTAGGGCTATGGAATAATTTTTATTTTGCCTTTTGTATAAAGTGCACGAAGTCTCTAATAAACTCTAATAATAAAAAATAACGGGCGCACATATCGACCAATCAGGATTAGCCATACTTTTAATTCTGAATACCATGTTTTGCTCATAAAATGGCTGCGCCCATAAAATCTAATGGTGTATTGTAACCTATACGGTATTTAATACTTTCTTGTATCGTGCAATTCGTAGTGGGTTAGATGCACAAATATATATGCCACAAATAATTCATCTTCAAAACGTTCTGGCATTACTCTCTGAATTTTCACAATTTTTTATCGGAGGTGACCCCAGTCAAAAAATGTGAAGAAAAAAAATCTGTTTTTTTTTAGTAAATGCGGTACTGCTTAAAAGGGCCTGAAGATAATGCCCACTTTCTCCAATGATTCTTTATATATCATCAAGTACTGATTATATTGATACCAAAACAAATCAAATATATAACTACTACGGTGAATTTTGAACAACAGTTTTAAATGAAACCATTTTCGTATAAAAGTACATTTTTGAAACAGACTATAGCATTTCAAAATATGGAATATGTGTAAATATTTGTGTTTAAACATCGCTAACTGTTTGTTAACTACAAAATGGCATGCTTATTCCTATTCTATTAGTTTGTTTTCGTGTGAACATTTCAATGTTCGAAGGGGATCATTTCCGTATATTTTCGCTGAATTTGGTAATTTTGATAACAGAACTTGGGTCGAGATTGTTATGTTTAAAAATCGATTTATATTCACAAACTCTAGACGTGTACTTGCTCTTTTCGAACAAATCAGCAGAACTTCAGAAAATGACATATTCGTTCCACAGTAAGTCAAAAGTCGAGCCCACCCTTGTTTCTGAGGTAATACGCAATACCAATATGAAACAGACTATAACTTAACAACTAGATAATCAATATTTCATTTGTCACCAAAAAATACGGTTTCACATCAAATGTCAAGTAAAATGACTGTTTTTGACACTTTTTGAGCCCTATGATAAAGAAATGTCGATGCTGTATAGATTGAAATAAACAATTAATATCCCCATAGGCGACAATGAAAGCCTTTTTCGAGATACAGACTTTAGAAAGTTGATTTTTTTTAACGAAACCTTGCTAGTATCAAAGAAAAGTTATTATGACAGTATTTTTTGGTCCAAAAAATATAGGTTCGCGTTGCTTTTCTTGGCGTATTTTGTACTTATCTCCCATGCCTATCAATTTTGCCCTTAAAATACGTGTCTTGACCTAGTGTTGAAAAGTCATCTCAGTGCCTTTAGGGCTATGGAATAATTTTTATTTTGTCTTTTGTATAAAGCAGAGTGCACGAAGTCTCTAGTAATACAAAATAACGGGCAAACATATCGGCCAATCAGGATTAGCCATACTCTTAATTCTGAATACCATGTTATGCTCATAAAATGGCTGCGCCCATAAAATCTAATGGTGTATTGTAACCTATAGTGTTCTTTTATTTGTCTTTGTAAATAATTAACCTTTGCTGTTCTGTGATGTCCTTTTGGAGTGCCTCGGTGCTTGTGCATCCGGCCGGTGAGGTGCTGTCATTTTTTGTGTTTTTGTCTTTCGTTTTTGCTTGTGTGCTTTGTCTATATGCCGTTTTGTTTTCTTTGTTGACATATTTGTTTGTTTTTATGGTGATTGAGATTATAACACAATGTTGACTGCTGTACCCCTATTTTTGACATTTTTGCCTATTAAGTCTGTTTGTTTTGTTCACACATTGATATGGAATTTTATGCGGCTGTCATGCAGGTGAGAGGTTTAGCTATCTAGAAAGCCAGGTTTGGTTCACCATTTTCTACATAAGAAAATGCATGTACCAAGTCAGGAATATGATAGTTGCTTTCCATTCGTTTGATGTGTTTGAGCTTTTGATTTTTCCATTTGATAAGGAATTTTCCGATTTGAATTTTCCTTGGAGTTTTTTGTTATTTTACTTTTTATTCATTTATCATGTTGTGTGTTTTTTTATTTTGATCTTCAAGTGAATTTTCACACGAAATTGCTGTAGCTAATACCAGTTGTTTGTGTACTTTGTCTACGTGCTTATGGGTGTTCCGTTAAAAATTTGTCGAAGGGTGTTCTGCGTTTTGTTCCAAATACGAGGAAGTACGGAGTATATTGTGTTGTGTTAATTTGGAGCATACTGACGATTTCATAGAGTGAGCAATATTAATACTGGATACTTTGTCCGGCCAATTTAATTGGTTTGCAAAGAAACATATGCGAAATGTTCACGTACTGTTGTTTGGAGCCTATAACAACTTGTATTCATCTTTTTTATTTCGAAAATATTGTACCTTCTTCAGTATAATCGGCATGAAATGTTTTCCGCTGTCTCTCAGGATCGCATCAGGCGCTGATTAACGGCATATTCATTGATTTTAAAAAAGGTTAGCTAAGTCTTTCAAGCCCTTATTTTTCCATAAATTTTGTAAATGAATTGAAGATGAATAAGTCGTATGAACTTTTTCTGAATGAACCTAATATGTCAATACGTACGTACTGTAGTTACTGAGTTGCTGTAATGGTATTTGGCACTAATGGTCTGTACGTGTTGTTGAATGTCATACTTATAGTAGTTACAAAATCTCATTGTATAGTAAGTTCGTTCAATGCCGTTGTGATAAGCGAGTAAGCTGTCACTGTATATGCCTTCATGAGATCGTTTCTTAGAATTAAAGGTACTACCACTCGTTTGACTATCCTATCCGCCCTGTGGCCTTTACCTTTCGGGTAGTATAGAAGGGAAACAGTACTTGCAGTTGACTTGTGCTTTTCTGTTTTGTCAGCTTGATGATGTGTTGAAGTTTATTGTGATCTGTGTAGATTTTGAATTTTGTCTAGCCAAATAAACATGGTATTGGTTGATTCCTTCATGATCGAGATCCCGGATACAGTATTTTTTGTCGGCTCCTACTATGGATCTTCCAGCACACTAGTTCTATGTCTTTACTGTCTTTTTGTCCAAGTACAAATCCAATAGCGATATATACCGCACCCATAGATAGGATACGGTATTTCGAGAAGTTCAGAAATGCAAGTATTGGAGCTAAATTTTAAACTTGAATGAATTTTGACAATTGTTGTCCTATAGAAATATGGCTCCTGTGTCACATTCAGAATTTTCTGTACTGTAGTTTGCGAGTCCTAAATATCCTCGATCATCTGTTGTAATTCGTAGATTTGGAAATGATTTCACAACATCTGTCTCTGATTGTATCAATGCTATCTTTTGACAACACGTAACCCGAAAGCTTAACTGCTTTTGCGATGATGATGCATTTCGTTGGCTTTAGTTTTAGGTTGGCTTCCCGCACTGTTTCAGATAAAGTCATAAAGTGATGTATTTATTCTTCAAAAGTTTTTGAAAAGATTAGTGCTCATTCAAATATACCAGAGCGCTTTTCAAGTTCATACCAAGTAGGTACACACATTAACAATTGTGAGGTGTGTTGGACAGACCAAACGATAATTGAGTACTCCATCGTGACAGGCAAAATTGTTTTTCTCTTTAGTTTCGGGATCTAGTTTTATTTGATAAATGAGAGGCGATACCAAATGGACATTGATCGTTCCATTGAACATATATATACAGTGCTGTAGAATTTTTTCTTCGTCCGAGGCGTGTTGGCTGTTGATGATGTTGACTTTGCACACTTCTTCAAGACTTAACAAATATGACTGGTTCATTCATTTTACGACGTTTCTATGATAGCGTACTTTCCCATCTCTTCGTTATAATTGCTGGTTTCTGTCTGAAAGAGTTGGTGACTGTCTGTTGAATCTTTTGTTTTAAAGGTTGCGCTTCGCCTGTATCGACACGGTCAGGGACAAAATCTGTACAACCAAGTCCGGAGAGATTAGTAAAAAAATGTACCTATTCATACCGTTAGTTTTTGTTTTTGATCTGGGGTGGTGTTCTCGAAGCTATCTTAGGATTAGGACGTGTCCTAAGTCTATCTTATGACAAGTCTTTGTCCTAAGTCGTGTTCTCAAAGCTCTCTTAACTTATGGTATATCTCATTTTTCGTCCTAACTTTAGGACACCCAATAAGGTGTCTTAAGAGCATCCTATCTTCATCCTAGTGTAATAAAGTTTGGATTTCGCTTTTTGCTCATTATTTTATGTGAAAATGAACATGAAATGAAACATACCAGCGGTTATTAACTTGTATATAAAGAAATTGTGCATGATTTTAAACTTTGAACTTCGTGCTTCACGATACGATTACACTACAAATTTAATTCTCATTTCAAAACAAATTGTTACCAGTTTAGATAACAATCTATTTTTATATATATAATTACATTGTTAATTATGCATTTAATTCTGTACATGTTATTTAAAAATTCGTAAACAATTCTATTAAACAATTTCGTTATTAATAAATGTTTTATCAAAAAATATCTTTAACGATTTAGAATTTCGACTTAGGATATGTTTAGGACGTCCTAACATAAGATTCGTCTGATATAGCTTCGAGACACAACTTAAGAGTGTCCTAAGTTGATCCTAAGTCCATCCTAAAATTGGTCTGAGATGTGTCTTAGGACGAATCTTAGGATACTTTCGAGAACACCACCCCTGGTGTCGAACCCGAATTCATATATATCATTAAGATAAAAATTTAAACTGTTAGCTATTTCAATTTAATTTTCGTTATTTTGATTTCACTAATGATAAGGTTCTCTTTTTTTCACTGAATTTAATCTATTTCAATTTGTATGTTTTTGCAGGATTCAAAATTTATAAAATCGATTATTCATTATTTTTTATATGTACCAAACTACGATATTTTGTTTGTAAACAAGTTAATTCAATGTCAGTTAACATGTTAAAGGAGCGAGTCTTTTTTACTCGTCAACTTTATCGTTTGGTTTTGTTTTACGAAGTTTAGTCTGAGGACATTAATCCGATTAATATTATATATATGATTGGACAAACTATTGTTTCTTATGATTAATTTTGAATGAATGAATGAATAATTGATGTTGTAAATTGTTGCTTAGGCAATCTTCACTTATATTTCGAACTGTAAACATGCGTGTAAATAAATCTGCATATGTTGAAAGTGGTCTTGCGTTTAAAGAAGCCAAAGTGTCGAAATTCAATATAGATCAAACAGATTTAATGTTACCCAGAACTTTGCGGAGTTGTATTAGTATAAACTTGTATTTGGTTAATAAATTATCTGGATTTTTGACTTAGGCTTCTCAGACGATATTATTTCATTAACTCTTAAATTACTTTATCTAAATTATAGGATGTAATTTTCAAACCGTTTGATTTCTTAAGATCAAGATGAGATGACACATTCGCGTTAATACCTTAACGCAGTATAATTTATAAAGTATTTTTATACTCTTTAATTAGTTTTTGGTAATACATGTATATTGGTTATATAATTGACAATGTTAACTTTTTATATATTGTGACTTGGATGGAGAGTTGTCTCATTGGCACTCATACCAGATCTTCTTATTTATATATAGTAAATAATTTTGACATGACAGTTCTATAATGTAACAAATATTATTTGTATTTTGTGGACTAATACATGTAATATTTGAGGTCTGATACTTCACCATGACTTACCACAATTAAAAGTGTCTGAGTATGAAATTATGGGATTAAAAGTCACATCAATTTAGGATAAGCTGAGACGAGGAAAGACAGCTGCATATCCAGTGTCAGGATCATTTTGAAGTCGACCGATTTAGTGACAGTTAAAAATTAACATGATATGATTTTTGTACGAGAACAGATATTATCAACGTTCTCCATTATAACATATAAATAGAAGGATTGGTCAAAGTTATTGTATAACAGATTCATAAAGGCTATATCTGAGACACTAGAATCTGAAGTACAATACTCTCTGCTGTAACACGAAGATCAATGTCACGCCATCTATTTATGGTTCAGTATCGGTTTTAAATAATACAAAGTGGAAATAAGGTAGGGCGCGCTTAATAATACACACAAACGATGATTTTGATAAATATACGAAATTTCATCTGTCAACAAAATTTGTAAAATATCCTTATTACTTTATTATATTGAAAAGTGCACCTTTATTTACAATCAATATTATTAAAAGTATTTATATCATATAAATATACGTAGCTGCATTTCTGCATATCACATATACACGTATTATATACCTTCAAATTGCTGTTGTGTTTTCTTCAAAATCACGACTGGTCATACAGTCAAAAAATCTGAAATCGCTTCTAGAATACACTCAGTTCTAGACTGATCGTACAGTAATTTATTTTGGGATCCTCAAGGAAAACATATTTTTTATGGGAAATACGAATATTCTGCTTAAATACGAAAAGAATATTGAAACAGTATATATTTAACTGTAAACTGATGCAAATATTTGCAATAAAAGATTATTTGCTTTGTACTACGAGAGCAACATTGTCCGTCGATTTCACTTTTTTTCTACCAAGTTGATGTGATGCACACGTATATTTTATATTCTAATGCATGTTTTTGTTACAGTAACTCATATTTATGATGCTATATATACCTTGAAGATTTTCAAAGCACTTTGTAGACATAGGAGTAAACAAATGATGACAAAAGTTACCGTAGGCAAAACCGTCCTGTTAGCCAGTTAGAAATCATCGCTTCGAAAATCGCGACTTCCGGATAGGGTTTAAACGTTTTAACAGATATATTTGTAGGACGAAACATGCAATTTTGTTTAAGTAAAAAATTCATGCTTCAAACTGGCTAGGTTGCAATTTCCTGTGTAATGAATAAATTTAGATCAAACGTCCCTGAATATGTTAACCAAATTTTGTAAAACAAATGATGTTTCTCAAGTTCGATCATCGTTTCAAAAATGAGGTATTTGCCTCTATTACGATACGGCCTGTTTAATAAGTATTACATGTAAGCTTCTGATATCTGAGGGGCGTCATATACGACATCTGATTTACATACATATAATAATTAAATGTTGTATCTTGTATCGTGTTTTAAAAAGAGCAATTAGTTTGGATAAAACAGGAAAAAGTGTCATTACCTCAAACTTTGCAGATGCAGTACTAACACTTTCAGAAGATGTTTTGTAGTTATAGATTTGGAATGAAATCTTAATTGCGTCTATTTTTCGGTCATCATACATTATCACTATTTTTTTTATGGCAATATGATTCGCTGTACTATCTTGTCCTTTTCTGGTTTAATTGTAAAAATCTGAACTTTTTTGCTGATAAATGATAACACTTGTATATAAATGTAATTTCAAACATGGAAAAAATAACATGAATAACAAAACTAACAAAACTTTATCCAAGAAATCTTTATTTCACTAATTATTTTATCTTAAGTTTCCTCACACGGAATAATCATTCAACTAACTTCCCCTTATCTCCTCGTCAACTAGAAATGCTTTTGATTATGAAAGAAAAATGCTCTAAAGTATTCGTCATTTATTTCGTGGCTTTATAAATATTTGATATGAGCGTCACTGATGAGTCTTATGTAGACAAAATGCGTCTGGCGTACTAAATTATAATCCTCATACCTTTGTTATAACTATTAGGACTTTTCTATCATATAACCGAATTTGATAGTTCTACCCTAAAGCAAATAGGACAGTTGTACCCTAGAACTGATACTATAAGTTCTATTCTAAATCTTACCATGGCAGTTGTTATTCTTATAAAAACTTACCCTGGCATCTATTCACAAAGAGACTGACCCTGGCAGTTATTCATAAAGAGATTGACTCTGACAGTTATACCTAAAACAGATCCTGAAAGTCCTACATAATAAATTTTGTTGTGTGTGTGTGTGGGGGGGGGGGGGGGGGGGGGGGATGTTGGCAATGTAGTTATCATTAAGACATTTTACGAATCATTATATATAAAAATTGTGTATTAACAAAAGATGTAATTGAATGAAAGATTCGGTATGCAAAAAAATCTTTTTTTCTTTTTTTCAGACATAAATATGAAGGAAGGGTATCTGAAGAAAAGAATGTCTCTTCTCAGGGGTTATAAAGACCAGTGGTTTCAGTTGTCAGATGATGGATATCTTAAGTATTTTAATGTACGTATTATTTTAATATTTACCTTTTGAGTACCGTTGTCAACTTGTTTCTTATACACTAGCTTCGATCTAACAGACTTCAAATAAATGATGACGAGGCGATCACTATTTCAATCAGTTGTAAACATTAAAAATTAGGTATATTTTACTTAAAGACTATCAATAATAGTTGGTTAAATGTTAGTGTTTTCTCTAAATGTGTATCAATATAACATACATGTAATTCTCACTAGAAAACAATTTGTCACCTCCGGGAAATCAAACCCGGGAACTCTGTGTTCGAAGTCTGCGCTCTAACCAACCAAGCTAAAGTAATCCCCTTGCTCAACCGATTACGGCTGGCTTATGGCTTAGTATCTAGTTCTCGGAGGAAACAATACTTTTACACCTCCCCACCTTAAGGCTCATCATACCACTATGACGCTTTAAATAAACTCTGTCTTGATATCACCTCTGAGTTGGTATTTTAGTTGGGCACCAAATGTTACAGTAGATCAAGAGCATGATTGTTCGAACACGGGAACTCTGTATTAGAAGTGAGCGCTCTAACCAACTGAGCTTACTAAAGTATTACGGCTGGTTGAATTTAGATTACTTTAGTGAAACAATCCCGTCATCAAACATCTCTATAGTCTTGGCACAGGACAGTTTATGGTGATAAGAATGAGATTACAGATGCTTTGAGTTACGTGTAAACTGTATTTGCGACATTTGTTTCCCAAACTTGCGATCGTTACAACACAGTAAGACACAATCCTGTGCAATACTTTGAATATAAATAACAAAAACTGAAAATTAAGTATAATAGTTTAATATCATAAATTAAGGAATCTATATTTAAATACCAGCCGACTGTCCTGCAACAATTATAATTGTAATCAATAAGTCTAAGTAGAGGTTACTCAACATCTTACGAACGGACGAAACTCTACGAACATATCATTAAGGAGCAGTAATTTTGTTATCTGAGACAACGTGGGGCCAAATGACATACAAATATATAAAGTAAGAAATATTTTATTTGGCAAAAGTACAAAATTGTACGGCCACGGCTTGACAAAGAATGGGACTGCCGAGAAACATAATTGGCAAGTCCCTGGTATATATAATTAAACCTTATAGTCCATTCCTTATTCCTTATTTCCACATTATTGTCCATTCCTTATTCCTTAATTCCACATTATTGTCCATTCCTTATTCCTTATTTCCACATTATTCTTATTCCTTATTTCCACCTTATTGTTATTCCTTATAATGTCATTTCCTTATATATCAATATAATATCCTTATTAACATTATTGCTTCCAAAATATATCGGCCCTGGGAAACAGAAGCTCAGCGGATACATAATTCCATTATAAGAAGCATAATATATTTGTAGATGTTGTGTCGCTATTTTCGCAATTAAATGGTCGGAGTCTTTGTCTGAAGCCGTGACGAAGGATTGGGATTACAATCGGAATAAGCTACCAGTCATTTCAACCTGAAAAATAGAACAAAAACAGCAGAAAAACGAACAACATGATATAACATAATATAACATTTAACACATGTATATTAACTACATTTTAGGAGTATATATGTCTTTAATCTAAGTGGTGGGTGGGTGGGTAACTTTTGAAACAAACATTAGTTAATTCATACGGAACCCAATTTTTTGCGTCTTCCCTCTGCTGTATCGTACGTGGTAAAGAAAGAATGATGACGTCACAGTTATCAAGGTTAAAATAATTAACGTGACTCATAAAACATAACAAGTTCCACCACGTGTTCAAAGCGGGACAACTCCCAAAACGTAAGCCCACTTTCCTCCGATAACCGGATTTATTCTTCATAGGAATAAATCTTATTATTATAAAATCCACGATAAATTTCTACCGATAGTACAGTGTGTTTAAAGGCAACTGCTAACAGTTGCACAGTCTTTTTGCCACCTTGCATTTTATTTTTGTGGTTAAACATCGGTGTTCCAATTTATTTTCTTTAGTTGAATGTTACGTATTCTTACGTTGTGTTTCGTTTGTTTACATATCGAATATATGCGTTCGATTTATCTCCCTTATCCATTTAAAAAGAACATTGTCAGTTTATAATATAGTTTAAAAAAAAACGGAGCGTCTTGTTTGCATTTCATTTGATTGATGGTTGGATGTTTAAAGTTCTGTTGCTAGTTTTCCATGCTTGTGCACTAGGTCCTATTGGTCTGACTTGCTGTTAAATCATTTTTGCTTTGCATCACGGTGCGGAGCTACATTTGTATTAGTTTCAGTCGAAATACACGCCACCTTGAATTAATTTCTTATCACGTATAGATTCTGATTTGTTGCATTATAATGAGGCTGAGATACAGCAACAGCTATTGGCTTAAATGAGATAAAGAATTACAGACTTTTCTCGTCCAGGATAAGACATCAGATGCCGGAAAGTTAACTATGTGTAGATCAACTGTCATTAATTCATGTTCGTTTTATTATGCATTCATTTCACAGTTAAATTCAATATTGAAATATCAATTATTAATACGTGTTTAATTGCTTTGTTACTCTGCAATTTGCACGATTTGCTTTACTAAACAATGTTCCTATACAATGTTTACAAAAATGCATTATCTGTATTTTATAACTTCTGACAATATAGGCACACCTCCAGAAAGGCACACCTCAAGAGTCGTGTCTAAAGTTATAATTGTTTTATAACCTTAAATTGGTGTAGAGCGAAGCAGTCCATAGCTTTTTAGAAAGCTAAAACTTGTAGGTACAGAAATAGAGTTTTGTGTATTCTTGTTGAAAGTATGAGTGCTACAGAACCAACAAAACTAATAGTTACATAGTTTTTAAAAGATACATTTTCTTTAAATTCCATTCCCAAAGAAAAAATAAAAAAAATAAAAACCGCAGAAAACATATACAGCATTCCATAAAAACTCAACAAAAACCAAAAAAAAAAACATCAAAATAATTATGTATAAAAAAAATTATACTAACAAAGAAAATAAGAACTGCCATGAAAACAAAAAAAAATAAAAAAAAATAAATACGTTACACAACATCTTTTTAAAGTGTTAACCGTTTTTTTGCTATTTTTCAAATCTTTACTTCAATGTTAACCTTTTTTTTGCTATTTTTCAAATATTTACTTCAATGTTTCCCTTTAGTTATTTTCTTGATGTTATCAGTTTAGCTAGAATATAAATCAGTTATAATCATTTAAGGTCAAGAAGTGATCATTTGGATTTTAGAGTTGGGGCAACGAAGTTACCCCGGATCTGAGGATGCTTTTTTCCAAATTATAAAAACTAGAGGCGTTCACGCGTAGATTTGTTTTACCTCATGTTTGCGCCATAATTTTTTGATCAATTAAATTTTTAACTGTTTTGATTAAACCGTAAATTGTATATCATATATTATATATATGAAGTAATATAATATGTCTACGACTCAAAATGGTCTTACAAATTCCAAAATGTATATATATTTTTTTTTGTAAAAGAAATTTCAAAGGGAAGAAGATCGCAGCCGATAGTCCAAAATTATTGAATAAATGACTGCTCCCTCTTTTCTTGTTACGGCAAATTACGTCAAGTTAGGTCAATTTTCGTTCGTTCGTTAGAAGTTGAGAAACCTTTAATAGCCAAATGAAGGACAATTCCTTTCTAGATAGATTTCAAAATAAATAATTCTGTAAAACGTTGGATGGAAAACTCATACTTTAATGATGAATGCGATGGGGGCATTAACTTTTACCCTTGTCCGTCTGTACGTCCGTCTGTACGTCCGTACGTCCGTCCATCCGTCCGTCCGTACGTCCCAAAATTGGTTTCCGTTCTCTAACTTCAGTTTGCCTAAACCAAAGGTTATGAAAATTATACACAATGCTTATTCGCACTACACACAGATCAAGTTGGCATTTTGGTGCCGTCACTTTTACCGTTCTAGAGTTATGCCCCTTTACAAATGGAAAAATTGCTAAATTTTTCGTTTCCGTTCTCTAACTTTAGTTTGCCTCAACCAAATGTTATGAAGCTTATAAACTATGCTTGTTATCTTAAAACATAGACCAAGTTTGAATTTTGGTTGCGTCACTTCTACCGTTATATAGTTATGTCCCTTTACGATTAGAAAAATTGCTGAAATTTTTGTTTCCATTCTCTTACTTTAGTTTGCCTCAACCATATGTTATTAGACTTATACACAATGCTTATTACTACAAAAGACAGATCAAGTTTGAATTTTGGTGGCATCACTTCAATTGTTCTATTATAATCATGCCCCCTACAAAACGAAATATTGCTGAATTATTCGTTTTCTTTCTCTTACTTAAATTTGCCTCAACTAAATGCTATGAAACATATACACAATGCTTACATGTATTACCACAAAACTCAGATCAAGTACAAATTTGGGTAGCGTCACTTTAACAGTTCTTGAGTTTAGTTTGCCTCTACCAACGGTTATGAAACTTATGCACAATGCTAATAACCACAAAACACAGTTTAAGTTCAAATTTTGGTGGCGTCACTTTTCCGTTCTAGAGTAATGCCCCTTTACAAATAGAAAAATTGCTTGATTTTTCGTTTCTTTCTCTTACTTAAGTTTGCCTTAACTAAAGGCTATGAAACGTATACACAATGCTTACATGTATTACCACAAAACTCACTCAGATCAAGTACAAATTTGGGTAGCGTCACTTTAACAGTTCTTGAGTTATGTCCCTTTACATGCAATCGGGGCATCATCTGTGTCCTATGGACACATTCCCCATTTATTTACAAAGTTTACAAGTTTATGATATCGTAATGCCTGCAGCAAACTTGCACAATTGCCATTATTATACTCCAAAAAACAAAAGCAAAATCTGAATACGGTTACAAGAGTTTAATTGGTTGTTTTCATAGTAGGTCTTTCCACTTTTCCGTGGAAAGACCTTTTGCTTTTGTTCTGAATTTTTGTTTCTTCCGCCTTATTTTGTTGTTGTTGATGTTTCAAAAGATATCGCTTAAATATTTTGTATATGATATTGTACAGTTTATACGCTTTTGAAACTGACCCTGTTTAACCCAACACTTTTCTTTGTAAGAGTTATCTCCCCGAGCACTGTTTTCTTATTATGACTTCTCCTTCGCAACCGAAAAAGAAAGCGACAAATTTTATTTTCAAAATTGCTCGTTATTTCCTCAGAATGTTACATTTAATTTTGACCCAAACGTTCCATAGACTCCATATGAGAGTTATTTCCCCTTCTTTATTTAACATTATGCAAAATGTCATAGTACAATGTAACTCATAAACCATAAGTCATAGATGCCTAGGGTCTTTTGATTTGAGGTCCTTGGACCACCAAAATGAAAATGACACATTTTGATTTTGACTTATTTTGACTTATTTTCAAAAACCGTAAGATAGCGACAAAATAGTTTTACTATTTTGTTAGTTGCAACATGTCGTAACACTCAAAGGTTGAAAGGGTACGCTGACATTTAATAAGAGTTTTCTCCCCTCTTATATGTTAAATAAGGTTTCTGGTGGCTCTTTTGATTTGAGGTCTTTCCTTTATGACCTTGAAACTAATGTCAAGTTCAAATGTGAATTTGACGTTCTAGACTTTTACCTTTTGTGAAGTTTCTTATTGGACTATGATAAAGTACATTGTAATTAGGTCGTTTATATTGAGTTTAGAAATATTACCTTAAACAGGGTCCACCGGAAGTGATCTTTTGTAAACCGGAAGAAGCCGTTTTTGCATTTTTTCTCATGTGAAAATAACTAGAACTTTATATTTTTTTGAATCATTGTAAAGTAAGGTTCAATTAATTGAAACCCGAAGTGAAATTTTGTAAACCGGAAGTACCTTCTTATCTCCCTTATTTTAAGCAAAAGTATAAAACCATATATTTTTTGAATCAGCGTTAATTAAGCTATTATCAGACACCAGAATTGACATTTTAAAACGGAAGTGAATATTTTCCTAAGAAAACATAAGCATTTTGGGTAGAAAGACCTTCAATTGTTCTTTGAACAATTTATTTTTAATCGCATATTTTTTTACTTCTAGTTAAAGATCTTTTAAAATACCCTGTTTTCCTGTTCACGTGTACTGAAAACGATTTTGAATTAGAAATGGTGTTGTCAACGTATTTCCTGCTATGCATGCATGACCTGTCATTTGTATTTAAACCCCGACTCAAAAATGTCACGACAGCGGATCTGACAATTTTCAACTTATAATAAATTATTACTTCTCCGGATTGCCGAGTGGCGACTCCTTTTAATGCAATTATTGAGATAACCTGTGTTAGAGGTTTCATACCTTGTAGGCTAAGGTAATTTTACTTAACTAATTGTATTTTCAGTATACATATGTCAAAATAATATATATATTTTACAATGATTTTATTATTTGAACAGGAGAAACCCCTTCGGGAAAACCTGAAGCAAGGTGGAAAACTGTTGCTATTGGTATGTATTTAAGCTCGCAATGGCATACTTGGTTATCTTTAATTAAGAAAACATGGTTAACCATTATAATTATTCTAAAACTAGGAATACACAATTCACTATGTACAATACTAGCTAATGTACAGAGTCACTCACCCAAAACTCACTATTAATCTGTAAATATTTTGATGCTCGTTGTAATGAAAACGCAGTTTTAAGGAATCTGCACAATTAGAAGTCATTGATTTCTGAAAATTAATTGCGAGGTTTGTTGCCATAGTACATTCTAAAGTATAAAGGTGGCTCAACCCACTGTCAATATTAATGAATAATCTTTTACAAGATATTGAACCAGGAAAAATAATATAAAGAAAGCTTTGAAAATTCATTAACTTTTTGAATATTCGGAAACCAAGCCAAATGTTAAATTATCTGATATAGAAACAAAAAGAACTATTTGAAATTACCAAAATTCTTTTTCAAACAGCTACAGCTAATAAAAATGGCATTGCAATTTAGATATCTTTGTTGGAAGGCGAACAAGTTATCCGACCCTTCAAGCTAAAAATGAAAAATGAAAGATTGTTTTCGAGACCCCATGTAAAGAATGGTAAGGTACAATCTAAACAAAAGCTAATTAGATATATACGTACTATTTGTTTGATTTCTATCAATAATTCATGAAGACATAAAATGGCTTCTTAGCTTTCAGTTACAAGTTTGAAAAAGGACCTCGTATCATTCAAAGTTACATCAGCAGATGATGAAGTCTACCGTCTACGAGGTAACACTGTTAATGTTCATTACGGTATAGAGCTGGCAAATAGCAAAGCTAAAATAACTCTGAAATATTCTTAAACTTTTCTACATGTAACTATTAACTTAAACGAATACACCACACATAATTTGATAACCTGCTTTGAAATTTGATATATTTACAGTCAATTTAGAATAAAATATATAAAAATATAATGATATGTCTGTAAAAGTCTGTAAGATTGTGTTTGTCGAACCTTTCTCGTCGATTCATGCGGAGAAGTTGTGTTTTTTTCCCTCTTAATAGTGCCATTTTGAAGATATGTGTATTCTTTTTGAAAGTTATTTATAAAAGATGTAAAACGTATATTCCGTTCTGTGCAATTCCATGTTTTCTTGCACAGTTCCTACAGCAGATATATATCAATTAAATTTCATTTAATCTGTTTATGCAATTAACATTCTGCTTGTTTACGTAATTTCATTATTCTTTTGCTATCAAAACATTAGAAAAAAAAACAGTTGCTTTTAATCAAACAACCTATTATAATAATCCAGCGTCTCCGCGAAGAAGAAAAAGAAATATTTGTTATGGAAAATACCAAAGCAGAGAGATTAGAAGGGCATATCCCTTTGCATTTATCCCGGTGTCTTTAAAATATGAACGATATAATAATTAATTAAATACAAGAAAATAAAATAAAATTACACTGGCTTCTAACCAATAAAAATCAAACTGACTTATATAATAAAGGTGTAAAATCATAACAAATTATATCCAGCTCCGTATTATTTTCAGATCTTTCATCTGTTATTTTCAGAATTTTGTTAGTTAACATCTGCGATAAACTCAATCTAATTAAGAACCTATATCTAATCGCTCCCGTTTTGTGATATGTCGCGACATATCACAAAACGGAAGCGATAAGAGATCAGTTTTTTATTTAGATATAATAATTTAATAAACATTTGCTGCATTTTTATTGTATTTTTGATATGTTCCTTTCATGACTTGGCTAAAATAATTAAATGTACATGTTTCCGAATGCAGCTGATACTTTCGAGAAGAGGAATGAATGGGTACAAGCCATTAATAATATTAGAACAGCCACGTACAACAAAATGTTCAGGGTATTGTATGAAACTTTTCTTTATAGAACATTTTTAGTCATATCGATAGCAAGGAAATATTATCATAAAGTTTCTCAATCAAATTAAAGCCGATAGTTTCGTATGTGAAAGTAAACTTGTAATTTCAATCTTTTATTGCATGAAAACAAAGTATATAAGAACCTCAATTCCAGAAAGTCAATTTAGTCATTATAGAACAACTTATCATGCATGGAATTCAAATATCTAAACATATTTATCCCTGGACCGAATAACAGTGATAATTCATTTATGTGTGAATCAATCTTATAATAACATTTCGGGCATGCCTTGAATATTACTGTCATACAAGTGAGAGGTTTAGCTAGCTATAAAACCAGGTTCAATCCACCATTTTCTACATTAAAGAATGCCTGTACCAAGTCAGGAATATGACAGTTGTGACTTGTCATCCATTCGTTTGATGTGTTTGGACTTTTGATTTTGCCTTTTGATTTTTGATTTTCCTTTTTGAATTTTCCTCGAAGTTCAGTATTTTTGTGTTTTTACTTTTTACTATTGTAACGTGTACACAGGGTAAGCATGTCTATTTAATTATAGAATAGGTTCGTTACCAGTTTGATACAAGATCCGAAATGTTCTATTTACAAAGTATGAATTAGTCACCTAATAATTTATATCCATCAAATTATGACAACAAACTAAAATATATACAACTGCCACACCAATTTAATTTCTTGTTCTACAGATTTTTGGACTCCAAAAATTGGGGCGAGCGAGCGATTTGAAAATGTTAATAAAAAAATATTTAATTTGCAAATTTTTGAGGCGAAGCTTGAAAAGTAAAGGCGAGCGATTATAATTTTTTTTTGTAAACATAAAATAGTAGCTTTTGACAATATTAAAACTTGATTTATCACTTGTACTTTGACATTTCTTTCATCTACATATTTTTCCCTGTTCACCAAGAAATTATTTGAACAATTAAATCTGGTCTATGTATGTGTGACTGACAATGAGACAATTCTCCATCCAATCATAATCAGGTTGGAAACAACCTCTTAGTGTTATAAATATCCCTTTTGTGAGGGGTCAATACAAGTTATAATATATTTTTTTTTGTAAAAAACACTTTTTAGTACAAAAGGGCTCATATTTTTCCAAAGAGCTAAATATCTATCTAGTAGATAGTCAAAACATGTCCTAGAATTTTGCAATATTCCTGGACTTTAACCAATCCATGTTAACGCATTTACTTTAACAGTTTAATATTATTCAAAATAAGTGGACCCCTATTTTAGAAGTTGTTTAAAATATGATGTATTTCTCCTCTTTTTAAGTAAAAAATTCTAAGTTTTAAAAGGTTTTGTATGGTAGCACTATATTAAAATCCTTGGTATTTCTTTTTTCTTTTCTACAGCAGTAAAATGACCCCTTGTCTGAGGAAGGGTTGTTCCCAACCTGATAATAACAAACACAGGTCAAAGTACGGACTTATACACAGAGATTTGATCCAGACCAAACAACAAGCTATAAGGGACCCCAAAATTATTAGTGTACACAATTCATTTGACATTATACGAACAGGAAAACCAATGATCTAATTTACATATCCAAACGGGAAACCAATGAACTACATGTACATTGACAAACGATAACTGCTGAACGACAGGCCCCTGAATCAATCAGGACAGGTGCATAAACAAGCAGCGGCTATGGATATGGTTTTGTTTCGCCAGCATACAATATAATTGCAGTTGAAGGCAAACCCTTCAGCAGTTCTTTGTACTTTATTCTAACAACGGACATTTTTTGATAGGGAATACAAGTAAAGGGGAAAGAAACCAAAGTATTGTTCTGTAAAGGTATTTCTGCTGTTAAAAATTTATATCGGAGCACTCCCACTTGGGATAAATTGTTTTCGTGCTGAAACAAATATTCTCACAGATATTTACACAGTGTGGTGTGGTGCTTATAGGTTTAAAATCGTTATATACAGGTTAGACCTGTGATTTTAAAAACAAATGTTGATATATTTTTATAATATTTACAAAAAACGGTGCGGGAAATAGACATGATTACATTTCCGGATGCGGGAAGCGAGAATATAAATTTAAAAAAAAATCTGTTTTGAAAAAAATAGGTGCGGGCGGGTCTGTCGAACAAGGAATTAAATTGGTGTGGCCTAACAGTTAAATTTATCTATACATTAATCATTCCACGTTAAAATATATACAAATGATACATGTTCAAATACCAACTAAATACCGAACTGTAACTAAGGTAAACTTTCTAACCTAAGACACAAAATCATCACGCTATAAATGTATCACAACAATGTTTTTTTCCAATATTTTCAAAGACCCAAATGTCTTTCCTTCATGAAAAATGCGTTATTGTCCCAACAGAAAAGAGCCCCAAACAACATTTATTTGTGTTCTTTTTACATAAATTGCTTGATAACCGAATAAGGTAGAGCCAATCTACTTGGACACTCAATATATACCTGAACGTCTATTGCAAACGAGGACATCCTGAATAATCACGCCATGCACAGGTCTGTTGTATAATCCCATTTGAATTTTAACCAAAGATGTGGAACTGGATCTATCATCACTGTATGGATAAGAAAATTACATACGTGTCCTGACAAAAAACGTTATGTTGCTGGGTCTGCCAAGTGCTCTTAATTTCATTAGCTATCAAAGCCGGGACAGAGTAATAGTGAAACTACCTACTTAAGGGGTACTTTATATGTACGCCAACTAGACAACATATCAACGACACAAAGAACTTAAAGACCTGTTTGATTGTTTTGTTCAGTTGCTTTCACTTTCCGTATATTCATATGCACGCTTGTCTACTTCTGGAGGACATAGGAAGTCAAAAGATTTAAAGGTAGATGGGATCAAATGAAAAACAATACAAGTTTTCAATACTTTTAAGTGAAATGTAGTTTTTAATCATACTATTTTCGAAAGAAAAAAAGAGAGTAATATATGGGCCACGGAGCGTGTGTTTGAGCTACATGTTGTGCTAGAGTGTCACATTTTGTAAATATATTATCAATGTTTAATTGGTATAGATAAGGGTTCAATCGTTTTCACTTTTAACAGGGAGTGTATGACACAATAGAAATACAGCAAACAGATTCAACTTCTGACGATGAAAATGACAATGAAGGTATTAAATAAGAATTTAGATTTAGTTTCTTTTTCATTTGTTTATAGCCAAACAGAGATACGTTGGATTTAGTCAACTATATGCCACCATACAGACTCCAACAACGAGAAAAACCCATAGCTTTTACTCAGCTATAAAAGGTCCCGACATGAAAAAATGTGACACAATAGTAACAATAAAACAAATGGCCTGATCTATGAAAAAAACATAAACGAAAAACAAATCAACAGACAACAACCAACGGTAAACAATGAATTGCAGGCTCCTGCATGTGACGATGTTAAATACATATAGCAGTCGACTACCCCCCCTTCCTCCCCCACCACCATAACCATCCTTCACCTAGGAAAATTGTGTAACAGTACAAAATATTACTAAGGGAATAGTTCAAAGCCAATAACATCCACGGCTAAAGTATGTATATTAATAAAAACAATATATGGCAGCAATCTTTAAACACGATAGACATTTGTCCTTCTCTAAACTAGTATTTTTGCAAATACTTTTAAATAACATGATATATCTGTTGAATTACACCACATATCAATAAAAAAGGATAAGTTAAAAATTAGAAATTTAATTCAATATATTCAATCGATTTCAAGATGTTAGCAAAAACACCCACGTGTTATAAAGCACACAAACAATGAAGCGTTTCCGTGAACACTATAAAAAAAAAGGCATATGTGCTTTGGCTAATACCAGGACAGAGTGAGTAAAAAAGAGATGGCATTTTGTGATAGACTAGTGTAATCATAGGTGCTTTGAGGACAGGATCCTGTTATGAGCCCCCCATAGTCCCTCCCCCTTATTATCATAAATCCTAGATTTAGTAGATGTATCACTTATATGTACCATATATATACCAATATACCATATTTTGACTCTAAATATGCCTGTTTACTAACAACCGGAAACTCGACTATAGAGCAAAGCGAAAGGTTGCCAACTTCGTTTCAAGAAATTGAGGCAACAGTCGGGAAAAATTGTTTTAAAATGTAATAAAATTTCACTTACCAATTAAATCAACGAGTCCTTGCTCTTCCAAATGTTTTCCTTATTGAATATGGATATGCCAATATGGATATCCCGATGTAATATAAAACCGTTTTAACACTTTTATATAATTTTTTCCGCAAGTGATGTTGCTTTTTTTTTCTCCATTCAACTTCGATCAACGGAAGTAACAATACAACGAAATCTGTGTGGTCTTCAGCTCCAGAAGGATAACTCCACATGTTATCGCGGGAAATTAGATAGGTTCCGGAGTATATGAAGGGAAAGAAAACATACGAGAATTTCGAATGTATACATTTTCGAAAATTTCTTACTTTTTCTACCCGGAACTCATCTAATTTCCCGCGGTTACATTTCAAGGACAAATCACTTTTTTTTTTAATAATTCTCTCCTTTCAGTAGCATAGCTTCCATTTAGGCAGTGAAGCGACTTCCTCCCCAAAATGTTTGATCAAGAAGAGCGACAAATATTACAACGTGTATTCCATTGCATAGGATGGCGAGGTTTCGAAACATTTGACTTCTCTGACATTTACCCACGTATATTAACACAGGATGAAAGAATAAATCCATTTTGTTTAAAAAATGTCCAAGGCAAATACAAATACCGGAGAAATAATACTTTGTAAATAACCTTATTCAAACAAGAATTTAGAACTGCAACCGACGGTGACCTATAGTTGATTAAATCAAGGTCATTTGGACTCTGTTGGATAGTTGTCCAATTGGCAATCATACCACATCTCCTGAATTTATAAGGATGCTTGATTTGTATTGACAACATATTTATAACGTATTGTTGGCGCATTGTAGGTTGCACTTTGTAAATACAGCTGTTTCTCAAAACACGCCTCTTTTGGGGAGATCATGAATATTCATAGAAAATTAATTTTGTTTACATACTGGTTCCCAGTTATGCTCTCTATGTACCATCTCACAGAGACATAACTTGGGAATGTTACCAGTACATTTACATGTGCATATTGTTTACATTAAGATCTGTGGTAACCTTTCATTCAAGGTAGGGGTAGTTAAGAAAATTAGTGTTAGTTTAAACTCTGAGAAGTTCAGGGAATATAAACGTTGAAAATATGCCGCACAGCCCTATATTTTGACCTTTGAAAAAATTGTGGTGCAAATGAACTTTCCTTTCTAGGACAAGATTTTTTTCAAAACTTCATAGTAAAAGTGGTACAGTTTGAGCCGTAAAAGGAATTCCTATGGGAAATTGCATTGTCAATATTTACAGAAATGCAACCTGTACAACAGACAGTCTGCATTCATATGGATATTTTTACTATTAAACATACAATAGACAGAGAAGATACCAACGGGGACAACACTGACATGTTTCTTTAAATTTAAATATAACATTTTACGAGGTCATTATGATTCAGTCAGTTATTACTATTTTTACCTGTCTTGATTTACATACTGTGAATTGGTCAAACGTGTTGGTTTAATGCGCATTGAAAAATACCATTATCTCATGATAAAAAATCCACAAATCTTGATTTTTCATTGACAAGAATTTTGATAAAGTGTATGATCGTCAAAATCTCCCATACCCCTAAAACAATTTTCAGGAAGAAAAAAAGAGGAAACCAACACATCACTAAAATAATTAAAGAGGAAATGTTATCACAACTACAAATGCAAAATGTGTGTAGTTGCAATTTATTTTCTGTTCCTGTCTAACAAGCTTTCGTTTTCCAGTTGCAATGCTACTTGTGACCTTTCATCCTTGAACCGATCCACGTTGCAATACTTATCCATCAGATTATTCTTAATTTCCGTCGTCCTAGATATGCATGAAATATTTGTCATGGAACATTAACCAATCAATCAACTCACCTGTTTAAAATAATGACTTTTACAAAATGCGAAGCGGTTTCACCCTTGAATTTCATCCATTGCCAATGCGCATTGTGGTCTTTTACCCGCGTCAGAACCTGGCCTCATTATAAATAGGACCTCGAATGGTGATCGGGGAATAGAAGTATGGTCACTCTTTTGTCTTTTGCCGACCGGAGGTACAACCCTTGTCGAAGTCGGGCGTCCGTTTTGGATGTGCGAGATGTGTATAAGTACACAGTCACGTCCGGTCAGAATGGGGACGTAAAATCCGATGCCTCATGTAGAGAGAGCGCCAAGCTCTCTGCACGTCCAAAATCCTTGCAACAACTAAGGTTGCCTGTTTCAAGGCAAAAATTCTGTCCTTACCCACAAACCCTTATTTTCCAGTGCACATGGCATTCCAAATTTCCTCGACCTTTATCCTGGACGGCCTCTATTAAGGGCCTACCTATTATATTTATCGTTAAATCATCCTCGTCCTGAACATGCATGAAATTTTTGTTCCTGGACGTTAAGCAATAAACAATCTATCATCTATATAAATAGGAGTCAATATATGACTATATGGATACAAAAACTGTCTACTTCTATTTGAAAAACCATACTAGACAAACAATCATGCATCAAATTATCTTCATTTATTTAACGTGTTAACAAAATCAAAAATGCATTTTTTTCTATTATGTAGGAAACAAAGATGATGTTAAACCAATGCATGAAACAGTTTGTGACGAAGTTATGGCAAAACCGGAAAAGAATATTGCATCATTATTTAAGGCACCACAAAAGTAAGATGTGTCGATGATTCTAATATTCCCTTTTCAAATAACCTTGTTTTCAAAATATGAAAAGGTGTTTTGTACTTTTGATTGTCTCTGATATACATCATCAATAACTACATTGTACCTGTTTACAACCCCTGTTGATATATACGTAATCTCTGGTTGTATAATTTCGTCGTGATACATATCATAAGAGGTGCTTTTTCAAAAAAAAAATCCGTGAAGATAAAAAAAAAGTAAGGTCATGTGTCATGTAAGCATTGAGTTAACTATCCAAAAATTACAAAAATCATAGTTCAAAACAACTACAATTAAGCCACCGTACGGCTTCAGCAATGAGAAAAACCTATATCGTTTAGCTACAAAGGTACCTATAATTGATGATCTGATCTATGCTAAAAAATGATTAATTAAAAACAAACATGATGACAGACAACGACAAACGGCAAGCACTGGAATGCAGGCTCCTGGCTTGGGACAAATACATAGACAATAAAAGCGTGGTCAAACATGTGCATGTGTGATTGCACCTGGGACAGCGATGTAACAGTATAACAATAGACCAGAACAATAATTTAAAATCAGTTTAAAAGGGCTATTCTAATCAGATCGGTACTCTTATATTTAGGTCTTTTCTTGCCGTAGCAGCGATTGATTTTGGAACTACATATTCCGGATGTGCCTTTTCTACAGTACAAGATTTCAAAACAGACAAATTGAAAGTTCATACAATTCTGCTGGATAATAAAAATGTATCTTCGTACAAAACCGCTACAGTCTTACTATTGAATCCTGAGGGACAATTTCATTCATTTGGAGCAGCGGCAGAAGATTATTACGTAACATTAGCAGAAAATGGCGAGGCTAATAGTTGGTACTACTTCGACCGCTTCAAAATGCAGCTGTATAGTGCAAAGGTAATTAAAGAACCTTACAGTAGTGAGCGCACTCACATACCCCACGTCCCCATATTGTCATTGGAGAAATAAAATAAGTGAAAGAAAAAAAAAATTGCATAAGAAAAAAAAATGAATCATAATTTCCTGTCAATATGCACATCTACATAGTATATCCTTATTATCTACAAAGTTTCATGAAATTCTGTTGTGTGGTTTCAGAGGAGTTGCGATGACAAACTGTTGCAGTAGTACATTGAAGCAAATAAGTTCAAAGGAGCGTAACTCCTAGAAAAAGAAATTGAATCGCAATTTCCTGTCGATATGCACAACTACATAGTATGTCCTTATTATCTAAAAAGGTTTCATGAAATTCTGTTGTGTGGTTTCAGAGGAGTTGGAATGACAAGAAACAGGACTGACGGACGGACGGACAGACGCACGGACAGACAGACGGACGGGTCAAAAACATTATACCCTTCGCAACTTCGTTGCGTGGGGTATAATAAAGCCTCCAATAATATGTCTTCATATGTAAAAACCATTATTTGCAATGTCTCACAAACTGAGCTTGGAATAAATGGAACTACTGGTAGTCCTACATATTCTTTAAAATCATTTACCAAGGACGAAATTTTACAAACTTACAAATCTGTCCTTCTTTCTTTTGATATCAGCATCAAAGAAAACAAAGAAAATTTACCGTCATTATGCTGGATACCAAAACTTCACAAAACTCCATATAAAGAACGATAAATAGCTGGGTCATCAAAATGTTCGACTAAACATCTTTCTAACGTACTGAATACAATAACTTTTCTTTCTACAGTTAAAGATGGGCTTCAAAAATATTGTGATGAGATATATTCTACCAGTGGTGTTAACCAGATGTGGATTCTCAAAAATTCGAAAGATCTACTGCTTAATCGTCGATCACAATCTTTGCAATTTTGCAGCACATAAAGACTTGATTTTTCTAAGCTTTACACTACTATTCCCCATGCTCAGTTGAAAGATCGACTTCACCATCTCATTAAATAGAGCTTTTTCTATAAAAAATGAGAATCGTAGATACAAATTCCTTGTTTTGAGTTACAATAATTTATATTTTGTGAAGAACCACACTGAATCTACCAGAAAATATACTGAAGATGATATTATCAAAATGGTGGACATTTTGATCGACAATATATTTGTTGAGTTTGGAGGATTTATATTTCAACAGACAGTCAGTATTCCAATAGGTATTAATTGTGCACCCCTACTGGCCGATTTGTGTTTGTACTCGTATGAGGCAGAATTCATTCAGAACCTTCTAAAAGAAAAAAAAGAAAAAGCACCTTGCGAAATTCTTTAATTTTACTTTTAAATATATATTGATGATGTCCTATCATTGAATAACCCATATTTTAGCCAATACTTACATCTCATATATCCAAGTGAACTTAAAATTAAGGATACTACTGATACTAGAAGGACTGCTTCATACCTTGATCGTTTTCTCAATATTGACACAGATGGACGACTTCACACGAAAATCTTTGATAAACGGGACGATTTCAACTTCCAAATTATCAATTTCCCATTTCTCAGCAGTAACTTACTCTCTGCCCCTTCGTATGGTGTTTACATATCTCAATTGATATGATGTTCACACTATACGGACTTCATATACAGGAGTGTGCTCCTAATGCAGAAACTGCTCCAACAAAGTTATGAGGAGGACAGATTAAAAATGACACTCCGTAAATTTTCCTTAACCCATCACGAATTGGTTGATCCATACGATGTGTCTTTGTCCAAACTAACTGAGGACATTTTTACCACGTGTTAGATAGTGGTTTGTCATTACGTCGAACGTGACTTATTCCAGATTGTGACTGTTTTGCTGAGTGTAAATTCGCATTGCTATAAGACGTGTCACGGTACTTTTCTATCCAAAATTCATGTATTTAGTTTTGATGTTTTTTTTGTCATTCTCATCGGATTTTGCCAAATGTCTAATCGTTTGTAGTTGTAAATCTTATTTTTTTCTGTTGCATTCGTGTGTGTTATGGTAAAGATAATTAATCACCCAGTTCATTTATTAGGTTTTAATTGGGGTCAACTAAATTTATACCATATATTTGGTTTACAGTTTGATTTAGAAGAAACACCGACATAGCCAGATAAAACAATTAATTATCTAATTACTACCACAATTTAATACTAATTAGTAATGTAATTTTCATTGTTATTAATAAATGTTATATCAGTATTACAAACCTAATCTTGAATTCTATCCTTATTCTATCCTATTTTTGAGAAATGTTTAGAAATTCAAATGTGACGTCACTTTGTGCGGTTATCGTTTTGGCTAACTCGGCTGTGAATTTTTATGTGCAGGTTAAGGTTGTTTTATGTGTCCGTTTTTATTTTGTAGTTAGTCACCACTTCGGTTTTATCATGTATATCTATTATATAGTCATTTTATAAAAATTTACTGTTTGCAAAAGTATGAATTATTCTAAATAATAAGGATTTTCTTATCCTAGGCAGAAAACCTTAGCCGTATTAGGCACACTTTTTTGGAACTTTTGGTCCTCAATGCTCTTCAACTTTGTACTTGTTTTGGCTTAGTCTTGTGTGGACGAAACGCGCGTCTTGCATATTAAAATTTTAAACCTGGTACCATTTGTTAGCTATTATTCGTGTGTTTCTCAGTGCTATAGGTTCTCCCATTTATTTGTATTGTAGTCCTGTCATGTAATGTTGTCATTTTAATGTTATAATTAACATTGCCATAAAAGCGGGAGGTTTGGTTTGCCACAAAACTAGGTTCAACCCACCATTTTTAGGCAGTTAAGCTGCCTTATGCGAGCACCCTGGATTTGTGTTCTACCGTCAATAAATGCTGAAATACGTGCCATTGTTATTATCTAGCTGGATATTATGTTATTTATAACTTGTTGGACAGTTTTTTTCATAATTTTAATTCTGGATTACAAAAAAATATGACCAGAAACACCTTAAATGATCGTCGATTTTCCCAAAAGTTTTGATGTTGCACATAGGAAGTAGAGCACATTAAAATCTCTAAAGACAAGTAGTTTAGATTTCCCAAATGGCAAAAGTCGTAGGAATATTGTTTGTCGTCAATACGTAGTCAACTACGTCAGTAGTCTATTAAAATAAGTTCAACTGTTCACGCTGTTGGCGGCAATTTTGAATTAGAAGACGAAATTTTCGTATCTTTTCAATTTGGAGGCAGGGGTTCAAATTAGCGGTGGTCCGAGGTCTGCGACCTTCCACTTTTGCAGTCGGGCTTTCTACTTGGTTACTAGCTACGCCCGACATGCCCGAAAGAAAGAAAATAAAAAATAACTTTGCAAACATTTTTACCAAAGTCTCCTGATATTAAAACGATCTCAAAATTTATTTTCATCTTTATTATTCATGACAGCGATGTTCATTTTGTTCAACCGCTAGCTTTATACAGAAAATCGCGGACAAATAATGTGTAAATCCGAGTAAAATCGTATCTCACTATCTGTCAAAAACAACATTGAACACAAAATGGCTGCCGCGAGAAGACAATTATAATATCGGATCCGATTCAGGAAGCGGATAAGGATAATCCCGGGTTTTGCATGGTAAATAAATATAAACACTAGAATTGAAAACCAAAAGATATATGTATAAGAAAAAAAAAGCAGAAAATATTTTGTACACAAACTCAAAATCACTTTTTGACAAATTTTAATGTCAAAATCCAATACAATGTGACAGCTGCGAACAGTATATGTAACAATATACATGTATACATATGTTCCTGGTGACAGTTTAAATTTTCTTTATCAGTGATAAATGTTGGTAATGCATGTTAGATGCTTTTAAAGTTAACCATACTACTGCAATTTCATGGGGGAATTTGTTTTTCTCAATTTTGATGGGTCAGTTAAAATAGCTGAAAGTTTCTTACTTTATTTCCGGCCACAAATAGTGCAACTATATTATATGATACCCGAATGTAAGCAAATCATATGATATACAGGTGGAGGAGTCCATTGGGCCACTCTACCCCCTCCTGTTTGATAACTTTGAAACAGATGAGATTCCCACCCCTCGACCATATACATTCATGTATGACACTAGTCTAAATAACAAATCAAATGAAATATATAGGGGGAGTCCCTGGGGGTCACCCCACCCCTCCTATTTGAGAACTTGGAAACGGTCGAGATCCCCACCCCTAAACCATTTATATTCATGTATGGGACAATATAACAAATCAAATGAATTATAAGGGGGTCCTTATGATCACTGTACACCTTTCTGTTTGAGAACTTGGAAACAGTTAGGATCACCACCTCTAAATTAAATGAAATATAGGGGAGTCCCTGCAGTCATCCCACCCCTCCTGATTGAGAACTTGGAAACAGTTGAGATCCCCACCTTTAAATTAAACCATATATATTCATATATGAGACTAAATAACTAATCAAATGAAATATATGGGAAGCCCCTAGGGTCACCCCACCCCCTCATGTTTTAGAACTTGGAAATAGTCGAGATCCCCACCCCTAAACCATATTTATTCATGTATGGGACATTATAACAAATCAAATGAAATATAGGGGAAGTCACTGGGGTCATCCCACCCCCTCCTGTTTGAAAACTTGATAACGGTTGAGATCCCCACCCCCAAACCATATATATTCATGTATGGGACAAGACAAAAAATTAAATGAAATATAGGGGTAGTCCCTAGGGTCACCCCACCCCCTCTTGTGTGTGTTTTGAGAACTTGTAAAAGATTGAAATACCAACTCCTAAACCATATTCATTCCTGTTTGTCACTTCAAAAAGATTGAATGACATGCAAGGTCAATCTCATAGGCGTCACATAATTATGCATATCACATTGCTAGACCTAACCAATGTGTTCTAGACCTTGCCCAATTGCAGGCGACCATGGGAATGACTTATTATTGGAGCTTTGTTTGGGAGACTTCGTAACAGCATTATGTTACAATCATTTTTTTGATTATTATAAAATTTTATTGATGGAAAAAAAATAGTAGGTTTAAAGAATTTACCTTAATTATAATTTGAATTATTTCTGGTCCTATAAAAATGTTCATTTTCATATGGCTCATTTTAAAGAAAACATATCTTTCAAGCCCAAGAATGTTTGACCAACTGTTTTCATAATTACCTGTCATTTTATTCCAAACTTAGACATCATGCATAGACTTGGGGTGAAGGTGGGGGTCATTTACATTTACTATGGACAGGTCAGTCAGACCTCACCTTTGATCCCTGTAGTAGTAAACATTTGTCTGATTTGTGTCTCATAACTTTTGTACTGTTGAACACAAACTCAGTTTTCTTTCTTGGGAAGCAAGTCCATTCATACTTTTACAAGCTCGTACTAAAGTCAACTTGAACTACTAAAAGTCAACTAATACCAACGTTAACTATCAACTAGAAGAACTGCAATCATTCATTGTAACTTGTACCACTGCAGACTCATGACCATGAAAAAAATATATTTGATATATGCATTGCTTTTAAAAACTTTGACAAAATATGAATTATTTGCCTAAATGATTAATTCATTAAATGAAGATAAATGTACAATATATGAATGTTAAATGTTTGTTCTTTTTAAAAATCTTTAAAAAAAAATTGAAGCAACATTGCCAGTTTTCATAATTATTATGGCACCCTCAACGGAGTTGGGGTGACATATTGTTATTGTTCGTTTCTTTTTTTTTCTTCTTGTTATTATTATTATATTTATTCTTCTCCATACTATTTCTCAGAATTGGCTTGAACACTATTGATGGAACTATACCATAATGTAGACCACTGCATGAAATTGTGCAGTGGGATATGGCATCATCAAAATGGTTGCCGTTGCCATGGAAACTGATAAAATGTGAAAAAAAAATGCAAATTCTAAATCTTTCATTATAAGACCTAGCTGGATGAAACTTTATGGTAATGTTCCTTGGTATGCCTAGATGTTATGACAAGATTAGGAAATTCCAAAATGGCCGCCATTGTCATGGAAACAGGGCGAAAGTTTAACATTGGCCCTATGGGAAAACACATTAAAGCTGCATTTTCTTGAAAAACATCAATCCCAATGAAATTCGGTGCATACGGTCACATACAATGCTGTACTGCTAACATCTACTAGAATATGCTAGAATAAAAATATGTTTTTTTATTTATAAGTACTTCTTTTCTATACAAAAATCGCGCTTTGAAGAGAAAATCGCCACCGAGAGAAGGAGAAACACCCAGAGTACATATTACTGACATTTCTGCACTTGCGTTAAATTACATATCCGTGAATCACACACCTGCTAAAATATACACATTAGCTGAAATCAATCGATGAACATGTAATAAATTGTACACGATAAGATACATGTATTGTGTGTCACACGAGCTATTGAAGAATAAAATGAACAGTTAGTACGTCGCTCCGTCAATATATACACATGTTGTCTGTCCAAGGTCCCCTCTAAAAAGAATATTAAAGTCCACGATAATATACTTCAGTATCACGTGACACCACCTTCTTCCTCTCGCGCGTGTCTAATTTTAAATTTAAAAGGATTCCCCAACTATGTATAGAACTGAAACGTATTCTACGGAAGAGAAAAAAAAGGGGTGTGTGTTAAGAAATGCTGATTCCGACATGTATAATAGATATGCCATTTGACTTTTGTACATTCATAATTGTTGATGCTTTTGAGACAATGTCCAGTACGGGGTGCCATCCTCCGCTATTGCTTGCAATAGCAAATCTAGTTATGATTGCCTTGGTTTTTGGTTAACTGCCTACAGCGCTTACAGTGATTTGATTTTCTTAAAATGTCCTGTACCAAGTCAGGATAATGGCCATTGTTATATTATAGTTCGTTTCTGTGTGTGTTACATTTTAATGTTGTGTTTATGTTGTGTCGTAGATCTCTTATAATTGATGTGTTTCCCTCAGTTTTAGTTTGTAACCCAGATTTGTTTTTTTCTCTCAATCGATTTATGAATTTCGAACAGCGGTATACTACGGTTGCCTTTATTAGTGATAATTAACATTTGTCAATTCCATGTAATATATGTCTTAAGCAAAGCTTTAACTTTTTACTGTGTAAGTCTATAAAACAAGGGTGTTGCTAAACGGCGGAAACGGAAAACGGAACGGAACACGGAACGGAAACAGTAAACGGAAACAGAAAGAATTAACATCTTTTCTTTTTGTTAATTTTATCTACATAGGCATGTTTTATATAGTATTTCACATGTTCACAAGAAAAAAACCAGAGGAATGAATTTAAAATAAAAGATTTCAAAGCATAAAGTATTGAAATAATTACCAGGAGATGATAGGACTATGTTTTTGAAATATTTGATAAAGTCATGTGTACGTAGTTCATGCGATTCAGGATAGTCTGTTCGACTTTTCTTTTCTTTTTTGATCAATGTCAATAAGATAGCAACCCAACAACACGAAACAAATCGCTATGGGCCTATACAAGATTGACATCGGCCTTGATTCTATAAATCGAATGTGAAGTAATCAACTTGGGGGAAATCCTTTGCATCAGTTTTCTTCTTTGTTTTGTTTTAATTGCCTTGAAACAAAATTAGTGATGTGGTGTATCTTGTTGCGTTGTTCTGCATTGGTGATTTTCGTTGTATCTTTTCTTGTATAATGGAAAGAAAACCTAAAAGAAACCTAATAAGACAATGGTGTATGGACAACATCCGATATGGAAACTACAATAGAAACTTGTATATACTTTAGTTTTATGAAGAAAAAAATGACAAAATCTCTCACTATACAAAGCCTTTCTCAACATTTACAATACTCGAGGATTTGTATAGTAAATCCTTGCAATACTGATGCATGTTCAGTGTTTGGTATTTATAGTACGGTGACCAGACCCAATTTTTTTTAAGATTTAATAGTCAAACATACTATATGGTTATGTTATATATCATTGGATTCGGCAAAATGAGTACTTTTGGAATATCGATGTCGTCAAAAAGAAATGTGGTAACAGTTTTGCATAAATTAAGGTCAAAGATCAACATACTGTTTTCTTTTTTTCCTCCTATATTTTCAAAATTGAAAGATATAAGCAGCATTTTGTGTAAAATTTCAGATACAATAATATTTTCAAATCAACTGACAATGAATTATCTCGAAAATGTAAAAAAAAAAGAAAAAAAAAAGAGGGAAGTAATTACTTAGTAGTCGATTAATTTTGAAAATTCGCGTTTTTCAAACACTTGTTCTATTATACAAGATCAATACAAATTTCGTAAAAGTTACAGTTGTTACCTTGCAGGGTGACATTCAACCTCAGCAATAAATTATAACTATTGTTTTCAATCGAAGCCTACCTGAACGTTTATTTTGCAAAAGCTCATGCATGTAATTCTTTACAACCAAAACCACTTTTTAAAATACCTCAAAAACAGTTACAATTGAAAAATCCAATCAAAATGATCCACACAACATAATCTTTCTAGGAGTATCTTCTGGTTAATCTGTCAAGGAATCAATTTCTACATAATTCTGACCCTTGACAGGAGCAAAGCTTCGTACATGTAAGGTTTTGTTGTGACAAACACGTGACTTTTTACAAGGAGATTTTCCTTTACATACACACACAAGATTCTGCAAAAATTATGTCAATATGGCCTTAAAAATACACGGGATGTGAATTTTTTAACTTTCGCCAATCGTATTCTATAGGTATAAACGGAATAAGGGGTTTAGCAATGTGTATTTTGGTCCAAAATTTAGTTTGAAACGAAGCACGTAAAACATGGTGTTTTATTGCCGCTTCACAAGGAGGTAACCTGACTAAACTTACATCTTTACTAGTGGCTAGCTTGACGCGCATTTTATTCATATAATGATGGCATGATTCAAAGAGATTTTTCGGATCATACATCTTTAAAAATATTTTTTCTTGCACAAACAAGGACTTCATCTTTGTCAGTACTTCCGAGGCTCTGCAACTAAAATAGTCGTGCGTGTCCTTCAAAGTCTTGTAGACTGTTTTCGTACCTACTAAAAACAGAGACGCCCATTCTTTACACTGCTTACGTTCCCCATCTGCACCCACAACTCGCATGCATGTGTCATCTGTTTGTAGAAGTGAACACACAGAACAATCACATCCGTATCAGAGGTATGTATGATTGTTCTGCCGCTGTTTCCCATTTCTCTAAACTTCATATCAAATTATAAGGCATGGACTATCATACGAGTATCGGCCCTTGGTGAGTGCTAAACAATGTACGACAGTCATTAACAGTATTGTCTAAAATAACTTTGACAATTTCGGGATTTAAAAACGTACCGGCAAAGTAAACCTCACTATAAGGAGGAATCATAGGGGATTTGTCAAAGATTTGAAGAATAAACTACCAAAGGAATTAGAGAGAGCCTGTTTGTTTTCTTTAACAGAGAGAAACTTCTTCCAGTCAGGAATACTTCTCCCTTCAATGATCTGATACACTTTGGTGGAAGCTATAGTCTTTGTGTGGCGTTCCCTTTGAGAAAATTTCATTGAGTTTTTCATGTCGTAGCGATCAAAAACGTCTGCTACTGTATGCGCTTGGAGAGCATTGGGTCATATTTTTATAATAAGCCGCTGTAATGTCACCGAATGTTTTACTTTTCTTATCATCAATACATTGAACCAATGCCATACCTTCTCTCAAACTGATGTAAGTTGTGAGTGATGAGCCAACGAAAGGTAGGGAAAGTTCACAATAGACTTCAGAATCGAATTGCTTCACCAAATCAGGAATTTCAGCAGACGACCCATACTCTTCAACAAATTGCTGGCAGATTTCATCATTATATATTTCAACTGAACTAAAGAAGCAACGTTTACTCTTAACAGTAAAGGCAAACGAAACACTTTTCAAAATTAAAACACATGTTTGGCCTTTTCGAACTACTAGGACGCAATCGTTTTAAAAAAAAAAACATACGAAAAAAACCCTAAAAAACACGAAATGGGAACATGAACAAACAAAAGAGATCGAATTGAACAAATTTTAGCAATGAAAAATCGTTGTTATACAAAATACCATTTATAGAGTAAAATAATAGTATCGGTCCGGTTCAACTTGTGTGTAAAAGTCGAATTTCCGGAGGAACACCTGTATCTTCGATTTTGTAGTGTATATTTTGTTTCAATGCACAAGTCGAAATAATGCTTTTGAGATAAACGATTTTGATATTGTTGTTAAATAAAGGTTTAAAATATAATATAAATGTTAATTATTTTACATTTTGTAAAAAAAACCAAATGATAATGATAAAATTGAATTGAAACGTACTCTATGAAATGAAAAATATTCGTAGTGTTCATTTTTTACAAACACTCTTCAATAACGGATTAATTTTGCTAAACTTTGTTTGAAATCGTTAAAATAAGGTGTAACAGCAATGTATATAATAACAGAAAGCATATCACGAATGTTCTTTTAGAATGTAGACCTAAAAACTTTTGAAAATCAATTTTTCTTGGACGTAAGGGAACGTACTTAAAAGCCCATTTTACAAAAATTGCACCGTACGATTTTTTGACGACAAGTCAAAATGTGAAGTGTAACATTTGAACTACTAATACTGTGATTTATAGCCGTATAGTACGAATGACGATTAAACTCCTTAAATAAGCGATTTTTCCTTACTTGGTCACCGTACTATTACATATAGGAAAAGTATTATATCTCCTAGAAATAAAATCGATTAATACGAATTGATGTGCAAAAAGTGGCGAACAATTAGTAGCCTACATGGATATATACTATTTGCACAGTGCCCTCACTAAGTTTTTCGTAGTCATGTCCCAAGTTTTTCAAAAACAAATTGTTCACTCTACTTTTTAAATATCTTGCTTAATTCTTCTCTGAAAATTCAATATCTCTCAAGTAGCCGTGAATTTTGTTTCATAATATCATATTAAGTGAAAATAGTGTCACTAATTCAGTATTCTGTTTTACTATATTTATAGAAGAAAACATCTAGAAAGATAGGCGGAAAATACCAAAGGGTTATTCAAACTCAGAAGTCGAAAACAAACCGTCAACGCCATTACTAAAAAAGAAAAAAAGGCCAAAAAGACCAAAAGACAAACAGACAAACAATTGTACACAAAACACAACATATAAACGAAAGGCTGAGCAACACGAACCCTACCAAAAACTTGGGGTGATCTCAGCTGCTCCGGAAGGGTAAATTGATTCAGCTGCACATGTTACACCCGTTAACATAGACATATTCATTCACACAAGAGGAATATTGAAATTTGAAAGTTACTTTTAATTTTGGTAGTTTTTAATGATTTTGGTGCTATGTCAAGACTACTGAAAACTCATTCTGCTCTGTTCTTTTTTATGACGGAAATATTACTTTATTTCACACTACGCATCTGATCATTTTGATGTTTCTATTGACCATACACCCGATTTTTTCAAGTTATCACTGATATCATTTACTTAATAACACCTGACCAGAACAGTTCCTTGAGATACCCCAGAATCAACGGTCTGTTGGACCTGTTTGATGTTGTTCAATTTACCACGACTCTTAAGCTTTGCTTGCGGAAGCATAGGAATGAGTAAATCCAACATTGCATGTGTTTTACCTGGTTTCCTGTAGCTGTTTAATTTTGATTTAATAGTTTATATGGGGCGTTTTCAAAATATGAAATAAATATATCTGTAAGGTGTTCTTAACGATTTTTTGGCGCAATACATGTAATTGCAACTGCGACATTAACGTAAATATATAAAAAGAAGATGTGGTATGATTGCCAATGAGACAACTCTCCACAAAAGACCAAAATGACACAGAAATTAACAACTATAGGTCACCGTACGGCCTTCAACAATGAGCAAAGCCCATACCGCATAGTCAGCTATAAATGGCCTCGAAATGAAAATGTAAAACAATTCAAACGAGAAAACTAACGGCCTTATTTATGTACAAAAAATGAACGAAAAACAAATATGTAACACATACACAAACAACAACCACTGAATTACAGGCTCCTGACTTTGGACAGGCACATACATACAGAATATGGTGGAGTTAAACATGTTAGTAGGATCCCAACCCTCCCCCTAATCTGGGACAGTGGTATAACATTACAACATAAGAACGAACTATAAAAATCAGTTGAAAAGGCTGAACTCACCAGATGGACACAAATACACTTGAAGTGGACGTGGCCGGGTACTTGTACATCCCAACAGCAAAAAGACACTAGGTAGTACTCGCAGTTAACTGACAGCTAGTTCAAAGCCACTAACAACCAACAAAAAATCATGCATCTAAGACGTAACCATTGATGGTACTATAATAATCTAGACGATAACGCATTATGTTGGAGCTTACTATATGTTGCAGCATCCTGCAGTGAATGCATGTTTGAGATACTTGAATAGCGGAAATGCACAAATGTCTCCTATTGTCCATTCATCACGTATCATGCTGGAATTGACGATTGTTGGAAAAATGCTGAACAATAATATGATAGCTGCTAATTCATTTTATATTTTTTTTAACATTCTATAACCTATTTCGTCTGGCCCTCATACTTTTTATGTATTGAATCAATATTCTAATTTTGTTTTCGTCCATACTTAAGTTATTATGTCTTTCCAATTTGGATGTAACGGTTTGTTTAGTGGTACATATTTAGTTGATGTCTTCTTAGTTGATACAATTATAGTGATATATTCATTCAATGTTTTTGCTCTGTCATGGTCGTTTTCTGCTAGTACTAAGACCTGCTTTAGTCTTTAGTGGTATACTTTGAGAGTTCTTTTTTTAACTGACCTGGCACTGCTAAGTGAGCTTTTCTCATCACTTGGCGTTCGTCGTCCGATTTTCGTCTTTGTTAACTTTTACAAAATGTCATCAGTCTCTGAAACTACTGGGCCAAATGTTATTGAACATATGTCTTTTAAGGAGTCGCCCGATAGTTTTTGTCGAGCCTGCAACTTTTGTTGCAGAAAGCTCGACATAGGGATAGTGATCCGGCGGCGGCGGCGGTGTTAGCTAACTTCTTAAAAGCTTTATATTTTAGAAGGTGGAAGACCTGGATGCTTCATACTTTGTATATAGATGCCTCATGTTACAAAGTTTCCGTCAGTCACATGTCCAATGTCCTTGACCCTTATTTTCATGGTTCAGTGACCACTTGAAAAAAAAGTTCAGATTTTTTGTAATGTTGAATTCTCTCTTATTATAAGTTATAGGATAACTATATTTGATATGTGCGTACCTTGAAAGGTCCTCATGTCTGTCAGACAGTTTCACTTGACCTCGACCTCATTTCATGGATCAGTGAACAAGGTTAAGTTTTGGTGGTCAAGTCCATATCTCAGATACTACAAGCAATAGGGCTAGTATATTCGGTGTATGGAAGGACTGTAAGGTGTACATGTCCAACTGTCAGGTGTCATCTGACCTTGACCTCATTTTCATGGTTCAGTGGTTATAGTTAAATTTTTGTGTTTTGGTCTGTTTTTCTCATACTATATGCAATAGGTCTACTATATATGTTGTATGGAATGATTGTAAGGTGTACCTATCTAGCGGGCAGATGTCATGTGACCTTGACCTCATTTTCATGGTTCAGTGGTCAAAGTTAAGTTTTTGAGTTTTGGTCTTTTTATCTAATACTATATGCCATAGGTCATCTATATTTGGTGTATGAAAATATTTTATGATCTTTATGTCAGTTGCACAGGTTTTATTTGACCGTGACCTCATTTTTACGGTTCATTGCACAGTGTTAAGTTTTTGTGTTTTGGTCTATTTTTCTTAAACTATAAGTAACTATATATGTTGTATAGAAGCATTGTTAGCTGTACATGTCTGCCTGGCATGGTTCATCTGACCTTGACCTCATTTTCAAGGTTCATTGGTCTTTGTTTAGTTATCTTGGTTAATGTTAAGTTTATGTGACAGTTGTATTAAAGCTTAGCTTTATACTTAGGACTATCAACATAATATCAATGATTAGTATAGAAGGCGAGACATTTCAGCGTGTGCACTCTTGTGGTTAAACTTTGCAACAATTATCATCGGTGTATCTAGTTTAAAAACTGTGTGAAAAACATGTCTAATCTGTCATCGGACTCGGACTTCTTTTAAAATTAGGTTTACTGTGTATTGCTTCATATGTGTTTCTTAATTCTACATTAGCTAGAGGTATAGGGGGAGGGTTGGGATCTCACAAAATATGTTTACCCCCCCCCCCCCCCCCCTTTTCCGCATTTTTTCGCCTGTCCCAATTTCAGGAATCTCTGACCTTTGTTAGTCTAGTTTACCAATTGGTGGCCTTCTGATGTTGTCTGGTCTTTCATCGAGTTGTTGCTTCTTTGACATTTTTCATTCTAAATTTTATTAGAATGTTGAGCTCATTCACGTCAAAACGGTCAAATGACTAGGAGTTATCGACCTTATTTGACGAATTTTCTCACTTACATGTTCGCCTGTTATATTGAAATATATGATAAATAGATAGAAACTTTTAATAGCAAAAATTACCAGCAAGATATATTGATGCTCATAGTACTTTTTTCCCTCCCCTTAAATTCCGTCTATATAAAAATTTCTTTCCGTTTCCGTTCCGTTTTCCGTTTCCGCCGTTTAGCAACACCCATAAAACAAATGTTTGTCATAAATAAAGATGTGTAGATTGAACACATATAATTAAAGAACCGAAGTTAAGGTTAAGTCTGTGTTCTTTCTTTTTCTATTTCACCAAAGTGGGAAAGTGCGTAAATGTTTTTGAATTTTGATATCCACACCTTCTTTTTTTTGTGCCTTGTTTTTTTTATTTTGCAAATGATGTTATTATTATCATATTATGTACTAGTTTTATTGTTATCATATATTATTGATTTTTATCTTTGCCATCCATAGGAACTAAAACGAAACATGATGCTAAAGGAAATTGGCGGTAAAAAAATGGAAGCAATGTTGGTTTTTGCATTATGCATAGAATACATTAAAGACAAGGTATTGGATAAATTGCGCAAAGCAATACATGGTCTACATGACGATGATGTACGTTGGGTTTTGACTGTACCCGCTATCTGGAGTGATCAAGCTAGGCAATTTATGATAAAAGCTGCTGCAAAGGTACCTGCGATTTTCAAAATTATAAGTGGTCTATTTGAAATGGTCTTTATTTAGTCAATTTAAAAAAATGCATAAAGGACAATTTCTACTTGCAACATATTGTTATAAGAAAAAAAAACAGACTGAGATAACAAAAAAAAAAAAAAAATCACATATATAAATAAATAATGCAAACAAAATAATTTTCTTTATATTAGGAGTATTTTAGGTGTAGATGATTTTTTTTGCAATTAATATTTACATTAAAAATGTCATTGAAACAGTGAGAATTTTAATAACAGTTTTGCTATTTGAAAAATGCAAAACATTCTTAAAGTAATACAAAATGCACGGAAACTTGTCAATATAGTCTTGATAACAATTTGTATTCAATATTAGGCAGGCATTAGTAAAGATAATTTGAAATTGGCATTAGAACCAGAAGGTGCTGCTATGTATTGTAAATATCTTGCGGTGGACAAATTTGAACATGGCGATCAAACATACATTCAGGCCTTTGAAGAGAAAGCACAATTTATGGTAGTTGATTTAGGTGGTAGGTGAATTTTATTGCAATTTAGATTTAAAGGGAAAATGTCATTGCAACAGTGAGAATTTCATTAACACTATTGCTATTGGAAAAATACAAAAATACCAAAGAACTTATATTTAGATCATGTATCTTTTGTTTTGTAAGGTGGATTTAAAATATTCAAACATTTGCTTTTTCAACAGATTAAATTAGTTGAGTTACAACAGAGTTACTGTGATACTACAAGTTACACCTATAAGTTTGATTCCGACGTGCTCATATCTATATTTCTGTTAGAGAACCATGCAATCTAAGTCTATTACATCTGGCAACAGTATATACAACATTTGACATCTTTATACTTTACACTAGTTTCCCAAAATTCAATTACTCTAGTTAGATTGAAAAAAATAGTCATACATAGGCGGATCCAGGGGGGCCCTTTATGGGAAAAATTTGGTTGATTATATAGGGAATCATAGAAGCATGACTGGAGCGCCCCCCTCCCTTTACAAAATTATCTGGATCCGCTACTGTCATACTTTCATACTTTGTTAAATTAAAGAGAATGGCCAACATAGATTCAAATTGTTGTGTTAGGAAGGGACTAATCATACTTTGAAAATCCACTCTGATTCGAGAAAAAAAAACCAATTCTCTGAGACGGACATCTATTTTACGTTTCGAGGACGTGTTTTTCAACAAATTATCAGCATTTATATGAAAAATGAATGTGTTTCTCTTCCTGCCGACTCGTTACTTTATTCATATGAGACTCCTACAACAGCTTCCCAGGAAATTTGAAAAGAAGCTTTCATTATCCGACTTCCGCTGTATACACGATGTCCTCTCAATAAATAATCAAAAGTTTGGTGACTATGTTGAACGCTGAGCTATCCCATTTAACTTGTTACAAAAGATACCACAGATTCAATTAAGTCTGCCTCCTAACTTGACTCACATCTATAAAATGACAAGGAGGGTTGGTTTGTTGAGAACAAATTAAAAGAGATGATTTTAGCTTTCCAATTGTGAATTTTCAATTTCTTTGTAGCACCATTCTAGCAGCGCCTGCATATAATGATTATGGCGCCTGCATTAATCTTACAGTTTATAAGATATTAAAGATTTTGCATTTTCTATAATAATATCTATGAAAGTGTCTTGCTGCTTACAAGAAGCTATTGCACCAAAGGGTTCTACGTACATGTATGACCCATGGATATTGTTCAATTGTCGTAACCATTATCCAGCCTTCTTTTCTCCAATTGTGATATCACTGAATTAATTATCAACAAATGTGCACTGACCATGATTAACAAGACACAAGCCACATGTGGAGCGTGATCTGCTTTCCCTTCTGGGACACTTGATTCACTTTCGATTTTTGGTGGGGTTTGTGTATCTCAGTCTTTTGTTTTAAAACCCCTTATTGGATCACACATGCCCACTATGTCAATTTGACATTTTCGATGGTTTTGAGTAGAACGTATAAAACGAAAATGTTTATAAAACACCTACCGAATTAGACTATTTACCGGATTTGTAATCACATAAGCAACACGACGGGTGCAACATGTGGAGCAGGATCTGCTTACCCTTCCGGAGCACCTGAGATCACCCCTAGTTTTTTGTGGGGTTCGTGTTGTTTATCCTTTAGTTTTCTATGTTGTGTCATGTGTACTATTGTTTTTCTGTTTGTCTTTTTCATTTTTAGCCATGGCGTTGTCAGTTTGATTTAGATTTATGAGTTTGACTGTCCCTTTGGTATCTTTCGTCCCTCTTTTATAAAACATTTTGATACTTTATGCTGACATAAAAGTTCAAAATATATCGAGCACAAAGCCTGCAGCATATATGATTTAAACCCTCTCTTATGATTGTCTGGATTACTGTCTGGTTGCTCTCAGTGTTTAAAGTCCTCTTGATGTAGAATTATGTAGATGGTTGAAGTAATAAGCAAGCTTGTTGTAATTGCAAAGTATGTAGTTGTGTAAAAACTAAGGATGCAACTCCCTCAGACAAATTTAATCACAAACGGTTTCGGCCATTCTGTAAAGATTTTTTTTATTATTATTTTTTTTTATCTCAAACGTTTTAATTTTTAGTGTTCACAGACTGGCCTCGACGAGAACTAAGAGAGGTTTTCCAGAAATGTTGTGATTATGAGAATCATATCGTACCTTCGTATACTCAATGCGAAAAATATTTATTGTCATTTTGTCCGTCAGCTGTCCCTTCACGCGGTCGACCCGTCCTTCCCCTCCTTCCGTCCATCCGTCCGTCACAAATAGGGTATACGGTTTATAATCTGTTTTGGCCATTTGAATGCCCCAGTGACGAAAAAGTCTAGTAGTTTTTTTTTTTTTTTAGAAGTTATCATACTTTATTGATATTTTGACATTTGTTAGTGGATATATCAAATACCGGTACCTTATCCCGGCCTCGTTAACCATTAGTAGCATATAATTAATTTGATTAGTTTTTGTTAGTTTCTTTAACTGTAATATATATATTTATAAATCATTGTAAATTATAATATATCCAACTAAAAACATTATCAATATAGAATGATCAATAAATCTGAATAGATAAAAAAAAAAAAAAGAATTAATAAATAAAAATCACAGAAATTTGGAATTTTGGAAAAACAAAAAAAAATAAAATAATAAATACATTTTACTTTAATACAGCATTCATAATATAGCTTGCAGGATTTATTTATTCAAATATTTGCGTACAGGCAATAACTTAGAGGAACATGCATGTAGTTATAAACATAGACAAAACATCAAGCATATATATAAACCAACATATAACAGTATCAAATCATAACATAGGTGGTGATGTGGATAAGGAAAGGAATGTACATAAAAATAATTCTGGTACATAATGTACCAATTTTTGATAATCAACCTAGTCTTCTAAAATCGGAAGCCAGGGGTCCCAGCAGATATTGGGCATATGAAAAGGTTTTCTTTTAAAAAATAAATTCTTTTCTAGTACCAGAGATTCTTTGAGGTAGTTTTTAAGTCCTGTAAAATTTTCCTTATTTTCACAGAGTTTTGTTCTGTAAATATAGAATTTTGTCAGTAGTATTATTAAGTTTTTTATCATATTATTTCCGTTGTTACCTAAATTTCCAAATTAGATAATATCTATATTAACTGGAATCAATATTTGTGTTTGGTTATAAATCCAATCACCAAGTTCAATCCATAAATCTGAAATTTTATGGCATGTCCAAAATATGTGCTCAATATCTTCAATAGCTTCATTACAGAAAGTACATTTATCTGATTGTTTTATCTTAATTTTAAATAAAAATTCATTTGTGCCTATGATTCTGTGCACTATTCTGTACTGGAACCAATGAAGTTTAGAGCTTTTTGTGGTGTAGAAAGACATATTATGCACTTTTTTCCAATCAAATTTTTTGTTTAATCTTAAAAACCATTTATCTTCACAAGTAGGCCTTGTACTACTTTTTTTCTAAGAAAACATTATACATATCTTTTGACCCTTTAATTGACAAAAAAAATGTTCTAATATTATTTGGTAGAATTGGTCCATGAACTTTATAAAGATTTTCTATAGAGATATTATGTTTAAGAGAATTTTGATGTGATTTTATTGCTGATATAACTCCATTATAAACTAGAAAGTTAGATTTAATTTCATAAATATTTTTGCATTGCTCAAACGACATTAATTTACCCTCATTATCTACCAGATCATTAATCAACCAAATACCGTTATCAGCCCAGTCTTTATAGAACACAGATCTGCTACCTATTTTAATATTTTCATTATTCCAAAGTGAAACTTAAAAATTCTTCTTCATTTTTTGGTTTAAGTTTATTTTGCATTTCTGTCCATGCTTTAAAAACCTCTTTCCACAAGGGGTTTTTACATTTGTTTGGTGGGCCTAGAAATACTAGATTTTCAATATCAATATTTTCTGTGCTTTCTATAAGCTTGTTGAGTTTTGTATTGTTTTTTAGCAACCGTCGGACCCACGTTAATTTTAACCCTTTTATATATTCTTCAATATCTAACATTTTCAGCCCCCCAAATTTATGTTCTAGACATAATATTTCTCTTTTAATCTTGTCAGGCTTGTTTTCCCAAATAAATGAATATAGTGTACGAATATAGTATTGCATGGTGTTGGTAATGTTAAAAACAGATGATTTAATTTTGAAATAATTAGTGTCTTGATAATTGTTATCTTTCCCACTGGAGTAAGTGTTTGTCTAGACCAAATATTGATTTTATTTTCAATTTCTTTTATTTTAGGATAATAGTTCAAAGATTCCATTTCTTGCAAATTGACAGAAAAGTTTATTCCTAATAGTGTAAACCTACTGGAACCTCATTCCAATCCCCACTTTACACACATGGTGTCTTGACTATATTTTTTCTTTCCTATCCACACCACCTTTGTCTTGTCTAAGTTCATACGGAGACCAGACATTTCAGCATATTTATGTAATAAGCGGAGAGATGCGTCAAGGGACTCTGGTGTACCGTCAAGAATAATTGACGTGTCATCAGCATATTGAGAGATCAAATATTCAGTATCATCTATTTTAATTCCCTTTATTTCTTTATTTTTTTTATTTCTGCACATAAAAGAAATATATAAGGAGATAAGGGATCCCCTTGTCGACAACCTCTTTGAATTTCAAAGAATTCAGATAAAAAACAATTTTGAGAAACTGCAGTACTTATATTTTTGTAAAAGGTTCTTACCCATTGTTTTATAGAGGGGCCGAAATTGAAAAAATCTAAAAAGTCTTCAATGAAATTCCATGATACAGAATCAAAAGCTTTTTCAAAATCTATGAGAAGGAGCAGTCCTGGTAAATCATTTAGTTCTGTATGAAATAATATATCGTAAATAAGACGAGTCTCCCTATAAATCTACCCGGAATAAAACCAGTCTGATCACTGTTAATAATTTGGGGTAGAACTAATTTTATACGCTCAGCTATGCAGCTTGATGCTAATTTATATGTGGTATTTAGTAAACTTATTGGTCGCCAATTTTTCATGAACTGTCTAGGTTTATCTCCCTTTGGTATACAGTTATAATACCTTGTCTTTGAGTAATTGATAATTCCCCCTTTTCGTAACCATTATTTATAGACCGAAATACAAATTTTCCTATATCTATCCAAAAAAACTTCAAAAATTCATTTGTGAAACCATCTGAGCCAGGGCTTTTTTCATTTTTAGCTCACCTGGCCTTAAAGGCCAAGTGAGCTTTTCTCATCACTTGGCGTCCGGCGTCCGTCGTCGTCCGTCGTCGTCGTTAACTTTTACAAAAATCTTCTCCTCTGAAACTACTGGGCAAAATTAAACCAAACTTGGCCACAATCATCATTGGGGTATCTAGTTTAAAAAATGTGTCCGGTGACCCGGCCAACTATCCAAGATGGCAGCCATGGCTAAAAATAGAACATAGGGGTAAAATGCAGTTTTTGGCTTATAATTCAAAAACCAAAGCATTTAGAGCAAATCTGACATGGGGGTAGAATTGTTAAACAGGTGAAGATCTATCTGCCCTGAAATTTTCAGATAAATCGGATAACCCTTTGTTGGGTTGCTGCCCCTGAATTAGTAATTTTAAGGAAATTTTGCTCTTTTTGGTTATTATCTTGAATATTAATATAGATAGAGATAAACAGTAAACAGCAATAATGTTCAGCAAAGTAAGATTTACAAATAAGTCAACATGACTGAAATGGTCAGTTGACCCCTTTAGGAGTTATTGCCCTTTATAATCAATTTTTAACCATTTTTCGTAAATCGTAGTAATATTTTACAAAAATCTTCTCCTCTGAAACTACTGGGCCAAATTAATCCAAACTTGGCCACAATCATCTTTTGGGTTAGTATTTTGAAAAATGTGTCCTGTGACCCGGCCATCAAACCAAAATGGCCGCCATGGCTAAAAATAGAACATGGGATAAAATGCAGTTTTTGGCTTATAACTCAAAACCCAAAGCATTTAGAGCAAATCTGACAGGGGTAAAATTGTTTATCAGTTCAAGATCTATCTGCCCTGAAATTATCAGATGAATCGGACAACCCGTTGTTGGGTTGCTGGCCCTGAATTAGTAATTTTAAGGAAATTTTGCTCTTTTTGGTTATTATCTTGAATATTATTATAGATAGAGATAAACTATAAGCAGCAATAATGTTCACCAAAGTAAGATTTACAAATAAGTCAACATGACTGAAATGGTCAGTTGACCCCTTTAGGAGTTATTGCCCTTTATAGTCAATTTTTAACCATTTTTCGTAAATCTTAGTTATCTTTTACAAAAATCTTCTCCTCTGAAACTACTTGGCCAAATTAATCCAAACTTGGCCACAATCATCTTTTGGGTTAGTGGTTTGAAAAATGTGTCCGGTGACCCGGCCATCCAACCAAGATGGCCGCCATGGCTAAAAATAGAACATGGGGTAAAATGCAGTTTTTGGCTTATAACTCAAAACCCAAAGCATTTAGAGCAAATCTGACATGGTAAAATTATTTATCAGGTCAACATTTATCTGCTCTGAAATTTTTAGATGAATCGGACAACCCGTTGTTGGGTTGCTGACCCTGAATTGTTAGTTTTAAGGAAATTTTGCTGTTTTTGGTCAATATCTTGAATATTATTATTGATAGAGATAAACTGTTAACAACAATAATGTTCAGCAAGTAAGATTTACAAATAAGTCGACATGACCGAAATGGTCAATTGACCCCCTTAGGAGTTATTGTACTTTATAGTCAATTTTTAACAATTTTCATAAAATTTGTAAATTTTTACTAACATTTTCCACTGAAACTAATGGGCCAAGTTCATTATAGATAGAGATAATTTTAAGCAGCAAGAATGTTCAGTAAAGTAAGCCCCACCTACGATAGTAGAGGGGCATTATGTTTTCTGGTCTGTGCCTCCGTTCGTCCGTCTGTGCGTCCGTTCGTCCTGCTTCAGGTTAAAGTTTTTGGTCAAGGTACAGTGGAGATCACTTCTAACCTCTCATTAAATCTGTCAGAATCTGTTCTAGGACAGTACGTAGAACTGTCAGCCTGACACCTTTTAGTCAGTTCTAGGTTAGAACTGTTCTAGCTAGAACTGATTTGGTCAGTTCTACCTAGAACTGATTTGGACAGTTCTACCTAGAACTGATCCTGGCAGTTCTACCCTAGAACAGTTTTAGACAGTTTTACTTCTAGAACAGTTCTGCGGTTAGAATTGATTACAAATTCTACGGCCAGAATTGATTTATAAATTCTACGGCTCAGAATTGATTTATAAATTCTACGGCTAGAATTGATTTATTAATTACACCTTATGTAAGAATCCGGGGTTTTGATTGGTTAATAGCCAGTGTATTTTTCACCAATTTACTGTTATCAAATGAATATCGTTCATTTTTAACGCCGCCGGGGTATTTGCTAAAAGGATATGCCTTTTTTACCCTCTCTGCCATGGTATTTAAATCCTACAGCTAAAATTGATTTATAAATTCTACGGCTAGAATTGATTTGGTTTAAATTTAAGAACTCTTTGTCTAAATATAAAGGCTTCGGCAAAAATGGCGATTAATATTATAAAGAGTTTTGCTATTTTGCCGGTTTTAACCCCGCCATATTCTACATGTATGTGACTGTTCCAAGAGGGACTGTAATATACAAGTTACAGCAACATTGGAAAACAATGACCTAAAAATTTTGTTCGCATGAATTTATAGTGCCAGCATGTCCTCTTTTTATTAAAAGTATTGAATCGTAAACAAATATCAGTAGTTTGCATACTTCAGACTGAGTTGTGTAATAAAATCTTTTGACAGCATCTATCTAAACTGACCTTATACAGTTATTTGCTCTTTCTTTCTGCAAATCTATAAAGCTGCACAGTAATTCAGTTATAATTTTAGGTCAAGAGGGACTTTAATATACAAGTTACAGCAATATTGGAAAACAATGACCTCAAAATTTTGTTCGCATGAATTTATAGAACCAGTATATTCTCTTTTTATTAAAGTATTGAATCGTAAACAAATATCAGTAGTTTTCATACGTCAAACTGAGTTGTATAATAAAATCTTTTGACCGCATCAACCAAAACTGACCATATTTGCTTTTTTTTATGTGAGGATCTATATAGTTGCACAGTACTTCAGTTATATATTTTTTTACTGTAGTATATATAAATAACTGCAATATTGGAAATTGAACAAACATCAGTAGTTTTCATACCTCAGACTGACTCATGTAACAAAAATATGTGGCTGCATCAATCAAAACTGACCATATTTGACAGCATCAACCAAATCTGACCATATATGACTGCATCAGCCAAAACTGATCATTTTGCTTTTTTTAATGTAAAAATGCGCGAGGCGGGTTTTTTAATAGTGTGCACCACATTTTGTATGTTATTTCGAATAGACGTTAAAAAAATGATAAGTCATTTCTTAAAATTTAATTCTAAATTCCATTTTAAACCTTGCCAAACCATGAAAAAACGTTGATGACATTACGGTCACATGACTAACTTACATGTATGTCTATGGGCGCTGATAACACAATAACGACAGAAGACCCGTTACATCCAAACTTAAATTATTAAATAATGAACAGTCACAAAAAGTGACTTTTTAAGTCAGTAGTTCATGATGGGTTTTTTTTAAACAAAACTATTTAACGGCATCATCCAACACTCACATCACTGATTCATATACTTTATTTTAAAATGAAAAGTACATGTATGAGAAGTTCTCTTCTTGGAAAGGTATACTGACTATACTGTTAATATAATTTGAAGAAGGAAAATGATTGGTTTTGTTTGTAGCATTACGTCCAGTGGCAAATATTTCATTCATGTTCAGATCGAGTATATTTTTCTGACGTTCCAGACTCCCAGATATTATTCATTATCGTTATGGATAAGTTTGGCAACGAGATAATGCAAATCTGAGACCTCAGTGCAAATGTACAGTTTTCTTGCGTTTAACAACACTGTGTTCATTACTATGATATCCCATAATTCATCCACTGTACAATTTTCGTTTGAACATTTGTCAAAACAGAATCTTTAATCATGAATGTAAATCCAAGGCAAACATGGTAAATTAAGATTAAATTTACTTGAATTAAATGCAGAGTTATATTGACGAAGAGACTGTTAAAAACGGGGAACGAAGAAACGTAAACAATGATGTTTCATTTGCAATCTCATAAAAATATTTCTCCCGGATGAGTTGGATAACCTCCTATCCACTTCGATATTTGTACATGTAACTTTTGATCAGTAAACAATATAGAAACATCTGCTAATATATATAGTAAAGTAATTGGAACTGATTTTTTCTTCTAAATTCTAAATTGCCCTTTCTGCAGTGACGTCATTTAGAACTGTTCTACAGTCCTGACTGATTTAGTCAGTTCTGCTGACAGTTCTACGGTTAGAACTGATTTGGTCAGTTCTACCTAGAACAGTTTTAGACAGTTCTACCCTAGAACTGATCCTGACAGTTCTACCTAGAACTGATTTAGTCAGTTCTACCTAGAACTGATCCTGACAGTTCTACCTAGAACAGTTCTAGGGTAGAATTGTTCTAGCTAGAACTGTTCTAGGACAGGTTAGAACAGTTCTATGACAGAATATTCTGACAGTTCTAATGAGAGGTTAGAAGTTATCTCCACTGTAGTTTTTGATGAAGCTGAAGTCCAATCAACTTGAAACTTAGTACACTTGTTGCTTATGATATGATCTTTCTAATTTTAAAGCTAAATTAGACTTTTGACCCCAATTTCACGGTCCACTAAACATAGAAAACGAAAGTTGGAGTTGCAGTTTAAAGTTTTTGGTCAAGGTAGTTTTTGATGAAATTGAAGTCCAATCAACTTGAAACTTGGTACATATGTTCCCTATAGTAAAATCTTTCTAATTTTAATGCCAAATTAGATTTTTATCCAATTTTACGGACCATGGAACATGGAAAATGATAGTGCAAGTGGGGCATCCGTGTACTTTGGACACATTCTTGTTTGAATTCATATTTTTGGTTGTAAAAGTTTCTTTTTATTTTGTATTTGTATGAAGAGAAATATAGATTACTTCAGATTTATATAGTTTATATGATTAGTTTCTTCAGTTTTATTTTTTATTCTATCAACTTGTGTAAGTTATGGAATGCTAGCTTTGGTAATTATTTTCAAATTTCAATTGATAATTAAGGAACATCTGTTTTCAAAACAATTTTTCAAAAACACTATAGTCCGAAATTATTTCATACATTTTGTATTGCGGTTTCAGAAAAAAAATGCATATCATTTTACAATAAGCTGTCGCCAATTAGGACTTCCATTAAAATTAAAATTTAATATGGGTTTGTAGGTAAGGATCTGTGAAACACTGCCATTCCCTTCTTTTAAACTTATCTTGATTAAATTTGTATATTTATCAAATTTATGTGCAAGCATTAATAACCCACAGCATATTTTTGAATAATAATTTAAAGGAAGAGCACCATTGCTTCTTTAAATTTGATTCAGGTAAATCTTTTTAGACTGTCTTGCTACAGATTTAAAACTATAAAACATCTCCATCTTATATGATTATTAAACATGATAAGATAAGAAAAAAAGCAGTTTATAGTTGAAATAGGTGATCATTCCCTTTAAAAGGTGTCTTTTATAACTGTTTGCACATGTTAAATATTAACTATGATAATTACTGACTAGCACCACCAAAATTGTTAGAAGGTTATAGAATGTAATTAATGACAGATTTACAGATACATATTTTACATAATTTATGTTATGGTAATGTAACAGTTGTTTAAATTGTATGCTTAGAATCAAAACACATTTTTATAAAATTTACATATGATCAGTTGTTGATAACAGTTGCTGAATGTCTTTGAGAAATCCAAACACGGCATCACAATTATCTCTTATTCCAGTGCACTCATGTTTGTAAAGTTCATTTTGTTGGACAAATCCATGCACAGACGTCATGTAAATGATTTTACATCATTTTCTTTCAGTTACTTAAGAATTGATGTATCAGTGTTGCTTTTGAAGATTTGCAGTTAATATCTAATTGTGAATTGGTTCTTGCAAATCAATACATACAAAACTTTTATCGAAGTTATGAAGAACAAATCTCCAAATTAACTGTCTCCATTCTATACTATGTCAGGCATAATCTTTTTTTACTTTTTTAGCTCACCTGACCTGAAAGGTCAAGTGAGCTTTTCTCATCACTTGGCGTCCGTCGTCCGGCGTCCTGCGTCCGTCGTCCGTAAACTTTTGCAAAAATCTTCTACTCTGAAACTACTGGGCCAAATTTAACCAAACTTGGCCACAATCATCCTTGTGGTATCTAGTTTAAAAAATGTGTCCGATGACCTAGCCATCAAACCAAGATGGCCGCCATGGCTAAAAATAGAACACAGGGGTAAAATGTATATTTTGGCTTATATCTTTAAAACCAAAGCATTTAGAGCAAATCTGAAATGGGGTAAAATTGTTTATCAGTTCAAGATCTATCTGCCCTGAAATTTTCAGATGAATCAGACAACCCGTTGTTGGGTTGCTGGCTCTGAACTAGTAATTTTAAGGAAATTTTGCTCTTTTTGGTTATTATCTTGAATACTATTATAGATAGAGATAAACTGTAAACAGCAATAATGTTCAGCAAAATAAGACCTACAAATAAGTCAACATGACCAAAATTGTCAGTCAACCCTTTAAGGAGTTATTGCCCTTTATAGTCAATTTTAACAACTTTTTCGTCATTTTTTGTAACTTGTACAAAAATCTTCTTCTCTGAAACTACTGGGCCAAATTTAAACTAACTTGGCCACAATCATAATTGTGGTATATAGTTAAAAAAAAAATGTGTCTGGTGACCCCACCTACCAAACAAAATGGCCGACATGGCTAAAATTAGAACATAGTGGTAAAATGCAGTATTTGCTTTATCTATTATATACTATTAAACGAGAAGACCTCATTTTGGGTGTCGCTTCTCTTCCTTCCACAATAAATCAATCATCATGCCTCTCTGTCCTATAGGTAACATGCATAGTCGCATTTGTCATCCATTCTTATGATTAATCAGATTGAGTTATTTTGGGAGAAAAACGACAAAAAAGGAGTCCGGATATGATTCCGTCATCGGACTGACTTTTAGTCATAGATAAGACTTCCGGTTTTAAAGATGCACAAATACAACCAATCGTATGATAGATAACAAAAATGAAAAATAAATAAGCCAATCAGAGCGTTCTCCGTATCATGGTGTTTAGATCACAAGAACCACAGCTATTATACCTCCTTATAGAAGAGGACAATTATTTTTCGCGTTTATCTACATGTAAACTACGATTATACTACTTTAATATATAGAGACTCTCTGTATTCTGTCTACTGTTTTCTTTGAAATGTTTACTATTTAAGTGGTCATACCAGTTGTATATATATTAAAATAAGTAAAACATTTGACACATGTCACTTGACAACCAATCGTATGATGGATAACAAAAATGGAAAAAAAAATAAGCCATTCAGAGCGTTCTCAATATCATGGTGTTTAGATCGCAAGAATCACAACTATTATATCTCCTTAGGACAATTATTTTTCGCGTTTCATATCATGGTGTTTAGATCGCAAGAGCCACAACTATTATACTTCCTTAGAGAAGACAATTATTTTTCGCGTTTATCTACATGTAAACTACGATCATTCTACTTTAATATATAGAGACTGTCTGTATTCTGTCAGGGACTTTCTATGTTAGTATGTTAGTATGTTAGTATAGAAAGTCGGCCCTGATTCTGTCTACTGTTTTCTTTGAAATTTTTACTATTTAAGGGGTCATACCACTTGCATATATATTAAAATAAGTAAAACATGCTCAACTTCATCTAAAACTACCTCGACCAAAAACTTTAACCTGAAGCGGGACAGACACGGACGGACGAACGAACGAACGAACGGATGTACAGACTAGAAAACATAATGCCCATAAATGGGGCATAACAATTTATTGTTGAAAGGGAAAATAGTGATTTGGCAAAAATGAAAGTAAGGTAGAGATTAGAAGTAGGCAGGACCTTTTTCGGGGCGTCGGGATCGGGTGTTTTTAAGCTCGGGATTTGGGGATTGATCCTTACGGGATCCGGGAATATATTTTTCGATTTCGGGATTTCGGGATATGCATTTCTTTAAATTCTGCATCTCGGGATTTCATGGTTTTAAGCCCGGGATTTCGGGATCAGGACCCGTCCGACCACCCCTCAAATTAGCCTTAGTCATTTATAGTCATATCCTTCCATTGGCATGTTAATAAGGCTCTCAAAAGAAAAAGAAAACACTGATGGATTGTCCTAGAAGTATATTTTATTAGACTAATAATGGTCTATATATAAGCAGTTACATTTATTTCATGTTTGAAACGGTGCAAATTGTTAATTTGATTTGACTTTTACCAAAAGAAGCATTGTAGCAAAGGAGAATAATTGTGGTCTGAGGCCAGACACACGAAAATAATTGAATTTAACAGAAAGGAAACAAATATCGGACTTTGGAAAAAGGGAGAGGGCTTTTGATACCTTTTATGAAATTCTCCATACATAATATTTTTTACAAAAAATCATCCTACAACAGTCTACAAGCTTTTTATGCCCGCGATTTCGCGGGTGTGTTCTAGTATCTTTGAAACTAAGACATTTATGGCAAATCTTTCAGAATTTAAATGTCCATCAGAATAAGATCTATCCCCTCACAAATTTTCAGATGAATCCTACAACCCGTTGTTGGGTTGCTGCCCTAAAATTGGTAATTTTAAGGAAATTTTGCAGTTTTTGGTTATTATCTTGAATACTATTATAGATAGAGATAAACTGTAAACAGCAATAATGTTCAGCAAAGTAAGATCTACAAATAAGTCAACATGACCAAAATTGCCAGAGAACCCCTTAAGGAGTTATTGTCCTTTATAGTCAATACAGAACAACTTTTCGTCATGTTTGTAACTTTTACAAAAATCTTCTTTTCTAAAACTATGGGCCAAATTTAACCAAACTTGGCCACAATCATTACTAGGGTATCTATTTAAAAAAAGTGTCTAATGACCCCACCTACCAACCAAGATGACTGACATCAGTAAATACAGTAACATGTGAGCGACACAGGCTCTTGAGAGCCTCTAGTTCATTTTTCGCAAAGCTGATGTTAATTCACCATAAGTAATTTCACCCTCCAAAGATTCTCTGATGGTATTATTTATTTTTTTAATATCAGTATCAGGGATTTCTTTATTTAGGTTGACATTATTCAAACTTTCTGTTTTAGTATATAGCCTTTTGTAATAATTGTTTGCTTCTTTTAACATTTTATCTTGCTCACTGATAGTGTCACCTTTTTCATTGACTAATTTTGGAATAGTTTTATTTATAAAATGTTTAGTTTCTAAATTTAGAAAAAAGTTTGAAGGTTTTTCTCCTTCTTCTATCCATTGCATTTTGGATCTGATGTAAGAACCCCTCATCTTTTCTTGTCTTAATACTTAGCTCAGTTTTCTTTTTTTCAGTTTCAATAAATATTTCTTCTGACAATATTTGTTCTTCTAGTTTTTTAATATCTTCTAATAGTATTCTTTCTTTTTTATCTTTTTGTTTCGTCCTAAAAGAAGCATATGAAATTGATTTTCCTCTAATTTCTGTTAATAAAGTTTCTAGAAAGAGTTGATCGTTTATAGTAAATTGAATTTCTAAGTCATTTATCTTTTCTAATGTTTCTCTGTTGTATACTAGTGATGCATATTGTTCTTTTACTTTATTTATAGTCTCTTTAACAGCTGAATATTCAATGTCATGTAAAAGTGAAATGTTAAATTTCCATAGACCTTTACCAATTATACAGTTATTCATCTTTAAATGTAACATTATTGGGGAGTGATCAGATCTATAACTGATAAGAATGTGTATATCATGTACATGTTGATTAAGGCTTTGCGATAATAAAAAGTAATCCAATCTTGCTTGTTTAATGGGATTATTTTTTCTCCATGTAATGTTTTTTTAGTTCATGGTACAATTCCCTATAGGGATCTGTTAAATCATAATTTTCGATTATATTTAAAACTTCCTCTTTGGCTTGCGGGTTATTTACATTTTGGTAATTATAAGTATCAAGATTTTGGTTTTGGACTAAATTATAATCTCCAGTTATTATAACTGATTGGTTGTTGAAGTCTTCTATTGTATCACTTACTCTAGAATAAAATTCAGGTGAATCTTTATTTGGACCATATAAGCTTATCAAAGTTATTCTTTTTCATTCAATTTCAATATCAATTCCGAACAGATTTCCTTGATCATCTTTTTTTATCCTATGTATCTTGTATTCAAAGTTTTTGGTAAAAAATATTGCTACCCCTCTTTTGTATGTTGCAAAAGAATTGAAAATACAGTCTCCTCCCCATAGATTTTTTATTGATATTCTTTTTTTTTTAAATGTGTATCTTGTAAACAATATATGTGGCAATTTTTTGCTTTAAGATAATCAAAAACATCTCTCCTCTTCTCCTTTGAATTTAAACCTTGACAATTGTATGAAACAATTTTTATACCATTATCACTCATTTATTTATAATTTTATTTTTATAGCTGAATAATAAATACTTGAGATTTGATAAGTGTAATGCGATCGTATTCTCCCATATTATTTTATATAAGTAAGTGAAAATGTAACTCTGAAATGTCTGACCTCCTCTACCTTGTCTGCATTAATTTCCTGCTGCATCCTTAATACATCATAGTTTCCATACAATTAGTAATACTGTGTCAAAATGAAAAACAAACATGAAAAATAAAAAAAACAAAAAGAAAGAAAATTTGAGATCATAGTGTAAATATCAAAGATCTAATAAAAATTAAAAACAAATTACTATTGTAGTGAAGAGTAACCTATCCACTTGTGTTCAAATATTTTTTAATACAGAAATACTGTGTACAAAGGGAGATAAATCTATCTAATTTAAATTATAATAAAAATTATCTCCATTATATAATGTGTTTTCATATCAAAATCTAAATACATTAAATATACACTGTTTTGGTTGATTAAAGTAGGTTTTTATTTCATTTCAAATCAAATGAGTCAGACCGAAAGAAATAAAGGGTTAATGAAGACAATAAATATGTGTATATTTAGTTTTGTACAAACAGACAAACAAATGTTTGGTTTTCAATAAAATCAGTAGATTGGTTTTGTTTATATTGTTCATGTAGTGTTAACATTTTCAGGATTTTGCAAGTGTTTATTTAATACACTTCATGATATTTACACCATGGGCACAGGAAACATGTATATGTAACTGAGAATTAATAGCAGCTAATCTAAAAGGTCTTGACATGTACAAATTAAGCTTCAGTCATGCACAAATTAAGCGTCAGGCAAATCAACACAAATAAAAATCATATTAATATAAGCTAAGCAGTAAGCACTAGTAGAAAACATAAAGCATGTTTGATAGGGATAAATGATTGATTCTCTTTTAAAAGAAATAAAATTTAAAATTTCGCAATAAATTTTCAATTAATGGTACTCTTTGTTAAGCCAGCTTCACTTATTCATTCAAGTCATTTGTAATAATCTCACCTTCTATGTATTATTTGAGACAGGATAACAGTATAAACAATTCTGTTGCATAAGGTTTCATTAGAACAAGGCTGATAATGATGAATTTTGTGTAAATTTAACTGTTTTACAGTTTCTATTATCGGGTGAGTACTGACCTTACGACCAGTCATTTAAGCGTGAGAAAAGAAAATAGTCATTAAGCTTCATAATTTGGAGACTATATAATATGTATATATGACATACATAGTTTAACCCAGTATCCTATCTTGGCTATTTTAGTGGGGTAGGAAAACATTCCTGTTTTACCGACATTACATGCTGGAAAGCACTAAAATAAAAATATAAAGCTGTAGTTAAGCAAACAAATAACGCAAAAAAAACAAACAAAAAAAACCAACATACACACATCACAAAACAAACCAACAAAACAGAACATTAACACATCTATACTTACTGCTATGTCACACCCTAAAAGATATTAAAGTATTAAGTATACATTTTTGTATATTTGTTTATGAATACACATATTTATACCGAACAAGTAAATATACCAAAAAAACAGAGATACATATATATAATTTGTGTCATGTTTGTTCTACATGTATAAGTGTTGATCAGACACAACTGATGTCTTTACGGACGTTCCAGACATCTCGTGCATTAAGACGGGTTTCTAAAACCAAGTGTACCCCTCTTGCTCTTATCCTTGTTTGTAGTTTTTCTTTAGTCCTGATGTTATATGCTATTTTCGCAAGATCGTTACGTGCCTCTTTCATAATAACGGGGAGATCATCAACAATCCTTATCCTTTTTTTTGCAAGTTTGTAACCCTGGGCCATAATACATTGCTTGTCGTAATAATGCATGAACCGAACAATAATTGCATCAGGGCGTTTTGTACCGTCAACTGGAGCTTTTGCGGGAATCCTATGTGCATTTGCAATAGGGAAACCGTCGGCTTTAAATTTTTCTATACCAAGATCTTTAACAAATAAGTTATCAATCACTTCCCAAATTATCTCATTTGGTTTTTGTTCGACTCCACAGATGAGGATGTTGTATTTCCTAAGTCTAGTAGTTTTCCTTTGTTATTTCAAAACTTGAGGTTGAAAACAGTAAAATCACAAAAATACTGCACTCTGAGGAAAATCAAATTGGAAAGTCCCTAATCACATGGCAAAATCAAATGACAAAACACATAAAAAACGAATGGACAACAACTGTCATATTCCTGACTTGGTACAGGCATTTCCAAATGTAGAAAATGGTGGATTAAACCTGGTTTTATAGCGCTAAACCTAAAAAGCAATAACAGTATACATATAAATTTTCTTATATTGTCCTTCTAATTGTCATATATCAACCTCTCGTGGTGTCATATGTGTTTTTCAAATACAACTGTTTCAATACCTCTGGCAGGGCATCATCGTTGTACCTTTTGTACAAAGAATAAAGTGTAGTGTCACAGGAATGAGTTGTATACTAAATAGTATTTTACATAAACCGTTGAATCTTTTAAACAGCATGAAAAGAACTTGATTCAAAATGTCGCCATTCTATTTTAGGTGGCACAATTGACATTACAGTATCAGAAGTACTCGCTACTGGCCAACTGAAAGAAATCTACAACGCTACGGGTGGTCCATGGGGTGGAAATTATATCAATGGCCAGATAATAAAAACCCTGAAAGAAGTTATTGGGTGGGAGGTAATTAGAACCTACAAATTAGAGGAATTCGACGACTACCTTGCACTACTAAGAAATGTGGAACAAAGAAAACGTGACGCGATGCACGACTCCGAATTGTCATTGAAGATATCAAAAGACCTTTCACAGAAAGTTCAGATTCCCGATTCATACAAGCAGACCGTACGATTATCAGGGAAATATATTAAGCTATCGGCACCATTAATGAAAAGAATCTTTTCCTCATCTGTTAATACGATGACTAAACATGTAGAAGAGCTTCTTCAGAAGGAAGAAACACGCGGTGTGTCAACCATTCTGTTGGTAGGAGGATATGCAGCTTCTGATTTTGTCCAACGTGCCTTTAGAGAGATGTTTGAGCCGAAGTATAAGATTATATTCCCGTTGACGCCAGATATGATAGTTTTACAAGGCGCTGTTATCATGGGTCATCTCGGAGAAGCAATCGTAGACAGGATGACAAAATATCATTATGGATTAGGACTTAGTGCAGCAGCTGTCTCCGGTCGTAGAATATCAGTAGAAGAAGATACGACAAAAACGTTTTTCTCTTTAATCAAGAAAGGTCAAACGATTAAAGTTGGTGATGTAGTTACGGAATACGAAGTCGTCTTAAAACCGAAATCCCAATGGGCGAAAATTGAAGTCTATACAACTGACGAAGATGTGCCAAGGACTATCATTGACGAGGAACATTTCACCAAAGTAGGAAGCATCAATGTTACACTTCCACAATTCAAACATGAAAGCATCCTTATCCTCACAATAACCTATTGCGAAACAGAATTCAAAGTGATAGCTACAGATCAAACTACAGGTCGCTGTTTCGTTGGTGTTTGCAAGTTCCTAGGAAAATAAAGTACCAAGATCAGAATACTCACAACAGTTTTCTTAATGTGTGAAAGATATAATCCTTATATAAGTTTTATTTTAACTTTTATTCAGCTTAAATGTCTATTTAATGTAACCGTTAGTAATTTTATTTTTATGGTGAAAGTTTGTTGACTGAATTTTGTACTTAATAGAAATAAATTATTTATTATAATGAATATTATAATGAATCATAAAGAAATCTTATTTAAGTGCTTAATGTAAAAGAGATAGACAGTTCAAACCAGCCTTTTTCCTTATACTCTACATTGTTTCTCAGTTCTTGCTTCCCTATACAATTCTACTTATTTATCCTACTGTTCTACTGGACGTTGAGCATGTTTTAACAGACCGTTGATATTTAGAAAATCAGTTCCTATTCTAGCCAGCTTGTTATTTATTTTTTGCATTAAGCAGGCAGACTTCAAACAGACTTCCCAAGAGGACCTTAAACACTAGCATTATCATTTAGATCCTTAACTTTTTTTATTCGAATGTCACTGATGAGTATTTTGCCTGGCGTACAAATTTTATAATTCTGATATCTATGAGGAGTATATTTACCAACACGCTCCACTACACATCACAGAATAATTAAAGGCTTTATGTGGAGTAGGATATGCTCACCTTCAAGAGCACCTGAGATCCCCGCCGATATTTGGGGGTTGGCTTTACTTAAAATTAGTACATTGTATTTAGTTTTTTAATTATTGTTATTCGAATTACAACTGTGAATTGACCGTAGGGGTCGGTAGGATCTATAACGTAATCATAATAACAAAAGAGAGGTCTTACATTTATCAATTGATAACTTCCATCAACGGTATTGTTTACGAAATGGTGATATGCCAGCAAAAAGGGTGGCAAGTGAAATGACTATCATAAAAATTCGAAATAAAAAAACTTATACTGTGAATTCATTATTTTTTGAGGGGAACCAATTTTCGTGGATTTCGAAGTAAAGATGTACCAGTCCACGACAGACTTTTACAGAAGTGCAAATTTTCTACAGGTTTGTATAGAGACATTAGCTAACCCACGGAATCCAATTTCCACGAAAAAAAACACCATTTTATAACCAAAAGGACCTAAAAAAAATTAAGGTCAACTTTGCCTGAAGGAGTTGTAACCTTAGTTTATTTATAATTTCGAAATATATAAACGGACAATTTGAGAATGGTTTGTTATGAATCATGTCAGTACCGAGGTACTGACTACTGAGCTGATGATACCCTCGGGGTCTGGTAGTCCGACAGCAGAGTTATCAACCCAGTGCTGTTAAAAATGAAGAAGTGTGCAACGATACTTATATACAATGGTAGTATACAAACAAGATGTAATAAACCGTACCAACAAATATTTCGGCTCATCAAATAGCCTTCTTCAGTGTCAATGTATTTATCAAATGAAACATAATAGGATTTTCTGTGTAAAATTTGCTCTCTCCAAATGATAAGATTGAAACGGGTTGATATCATCGGAAATCTTCCACCTTTTAAAACTAAAAAAAAGTTAATACAACGTTAGCGTGACTGCGTACTTCTACATCCCAATATGTCCAAAGATAGTAGCTAGGGACCACATCAAAAGTTTAGTATACGAGAAAAAAAAAACTTAATTTACATAGTTTTTTTCCTGGGACACCATCCCAACTCCTACCCCGTTGTAACCTAATTTGGAAAACATTGATTGACCGGTATAGCCATATGCATTGAGAGAATGTTTTAAAAAGCATTTCAGAAGGAATATTGTTTCCTTCAATAATGAATGGTCTCTTTTGTTTGTAATGACAGGCCATTCTTAACTGGAAATATTGATGTGCATATGCCAATGAAACAAAATTAATACAAGTGCTGTTTTTTTTCTTTCAAAAACTACCACAGTTAGTGTGGAGTCTGCATTTTCTACGTGCCAACATTTTGGATTAATCACGTTTAGTTTTTTGATTCAGAATGTTTGCCGAATCTCTCCCTAAGCTTCATTCTATTGAATGTTTTTTTTCCAATCATTTGAAAGTGCATGCGGTTAAAGTTTCGTTGGCATATACGTTATATCTTTTTGGACCTTTTGTATTAAAGCTCTTCATCTTTTATGTAAGCTTTGGATTTTAAATATTTTGGCCACGAGCATCACTGAAGAGACATGTGTTGTCGAAATGCGCATCTGGTGCAAGAAAATTGGTACCGTTAATTTTATTATATCGTTTCTTTACAATTGAAACGTCTGTTGAATCACTGCATTGACTCATCAACATGAAGTAGGCCATAGACCGAACTTTAAGTCTTTGGAGAAACTAGAAACGAGCAAAGATATTTTAAACCCAATAACATCTTTGTAAAATACATATTATAGACACATTATTTTGATGAAGTTTTTGCTTATAACTAAATATTAATGACCGATTTTGACAGTTGCTTAGAGTGTTGACCCAATTGCAAGAGGTTTTCAGTTATACTGATTATATGTAAAACAAATGTTCAAAAATAGTATTAATACTGATATAAGATAGATTTTTGTGTTATGCACACCTGAGGTATTACTTTTGGATTTTCGAAATCAAAGGACCACAAAAGTTGCAATATATCATACAGCATCCTGATGTTTATACTATTACAGTACACGTTTTAAATTATACTTTGATGTTACTCATAATTATTTCCGCTCTAAAAGTTTTGTTGAAAAATGTCGTTTTTCATGAGATTACTATGTATTTATTTTTATATCGGTTATGTAAAAAGTTTATTTAAGGACAGCATTAACTTAATTGATGTGTACTTTTTTCCATCTACTCAGACAGATTTTACCCAAGATGGATTTTGGTATTCATTTTAGGTCCAATTTGGGAATATAGCTAATAATTTTTCAGTAATTATACGTCTCTACTTATGCAATGTTTAGGTTTGAGTGTCCTGATGGAAGTAAATCTAGAGAAGCGACACGGACGCACACAATTTATCAAGTGTCATGTTCATTTACCAGAAAGATAGTTTCTGCTTCCAAAATGATTTTGATTTTGACTACAGCATTCCTGTTCATTTTTATGCTTATCCCAAAAATTTAGTCTAATTTTCAAAATTGCAGTGTTGATTCATCTTTTTGGCTTTTAAAATTGTCAATATATTCAGAAATGCGGCATGATCTTGAAGCTGTCAGACTGTGACTTTTAGCAAATATTGGAAAACCTATTTAAAAATGCCCTGCTGATAACAAATATTAAGTGATATAAGTCCTGTCGCTTGATGTGAACAATCCCGAAAAAAGTATATACCAGAAATCGATTTAAAACTACAAGTAAATATATTTAAGGCAAATGATTATAACTGCCATAGAGGCGGCCAAACTTAAACAACGAGGCACTTATGAACTGTTTTAAAAATTGCAAAAATTAAATTGCCGCCGAGTAAAGCTAATTCGCTAGACTTAGACTATAAAAAAAAGGTCATTTAGTTTTAACGTTAATCCAGAATTATAACAAATGATGTGGTCAACATCGATGAACAAATATAGGAAATGACTTGTGATAACCTATGTTCACATTCAGTTAATCTATTTGGAATAGACCAGCTTTAATTTATTGCACAAAAACAGTAAACTGGACCCCTGTTGTGTTCACTTATCGCTACACCAACCTTCGGCGCGGAGATTTAGATGGAATGGCGGACCAGTTTACAAAAACAGTAGGGCATTCAAAAGGAGCGTAGGGATCTTCTTTTTTGCATTAATCCCCAACCTTACTAATTGAGACTCTGGGGGTGGGGGTGGGGGAAAATATCACATTGGAAAAGAAAACATGCTATAAATTTTCGTATCAGACAACTTTTGTGGTGTCTTGATAGATATAGGAAGATGTGGTATGAGTGCCAAGGAGACAACTCTCCATCCAAGTAATAATTTATAAAAGTAAACCATTACAGGTCAAGGTACGGCCTTCAACACGGAGCCTAGGCTCACACCGAACAGCAAGCTATAAATTGTCCCAAAAATTACTAGTGTAAAACCATTCAAACGGGAAAACCAACGGTCTAATCTATATAAAAACGAGAAACGAGAAACACGTATGAACTACATAAACAGACGACAACTACAATGTACTGTACATCAGATTCCTAACATAGGACATGTGCAAACATTTGCAGCGAGATTAAACGTTTTAATGGCACCAAACCTTCTCCCTTTTCTGAAACAATAGTATAACATCACAACATAGAAAGACACACTATAAACTATCAATTGGAAGGCTTAACTCAATCAAATGAGACCATTTAAAACATTTTACCCAATCGTTAAGACGAGGACACATCTTATCTGTCAATTCATGTGTCATAGTAGCCGTAAATCTGAGGTTGCTGCTTATAAGGAAGCCAGTGAACCATGGGTTCCGAGTGGTAAAGTTAAAGTCATCCTTTTGAAAAAGTTTTCGGACGGCATCACGAGTTTTGCAGTAACCACAATCTCGCCCTTTTTTCCTCAATTGTGATAGCACCGATTGATACTTCTAACCGATTCTGTTCTTAACATGATCAACATGATGACTGCATCTTGTGGAGCAGGATCTGCTTAGAACTTGAGATATCGAAGCATATTTTGATGGGTCTTATTGATCAGTTATGTTTTTCCTATTTATTGTTATCGGGAACTTGTCTGCCTTCTTGGTAATTTGAAATAAGTCTATCTGGAGTATTGATATTTTTGAATTTTGTCTTTCGTGTTAGTAGAATATTTAGCGTTTGGTACAAAACTGCACAAATTGCCAAAACAACCCTCATTTTGAGATCATTTAGATTTAGACATGAGCAAAGCTTAACCCCAAAAGATATATGTTTTTATGATAGATAGCTGAAAGATATCAATATATATATAAGATATAAATACTCATAAGTCGAAATGAACTTACAACGTCATGACTAAAAAAGAAAACTACCAACAGATAAATAACAGCACACAAAATTCAACATAGAGAACCAAAGAATAAGGAACAAGAACCTTATTAGCTGTTGATTTAGAGTCGAAAAAAAAGGAATACACGTCAAATTGACAGGAAACCAACAGCAACTACACCCACATACACTGAGATGAAATTGTTAGGTCTCTAAAACCGAAGGTGTATATCACAGATGTCCACGGCCAGGTTCGGACAGGATGTGGATATATGGAAGAGACCAAAATGAACTATTGCAACAATTACTAAATGCGCATGTATAGTTTATAGGACTTCGTGATTTTAAATCAGCCGTTTTAACACTTTTATCTTGTTTTGGGGTAGATTGGATGTTTTCCGCCATTCGGGATTTTAGAATAGCATGACGATGAAGGGTGAAATATACCAAACAAATAAGTCGAAAACAAACGGAAAATACCATGACAAAACACGAAAAATGAAGAAAAGACAAGAAGTACACAAAAAACAACATAGACAAGTAAGAAATAGCAACACAAACCCACTCAAAAACTGGGGAGGATCTCAGGTGCTTCGGAAGGGCAAGCAAATCCTGTTCCACATGTGGCAACCGTCTTGTCCCCTTATGTAAGTATAAATCCGGTGACAATTCTTGAAGCCATTGGTCTAGATGTTACAGGCAGTATGCAAAATTGTACTGAGATATTCAATTAACTTGCAAGACATTTCATCTGAATAACGAAATCAGCGTGTTTAATCTCATAGTAACAACTGTACAGAATACGTTTTAACAGTCATATAAAGAGAAATAGCTCTGATAATATTTTTTTCATTAAGCCATACAGGTAAATTCAATATTTGTTTAGTTTAGATATAGGAAAATGAATCCCGCGAATTAAATTTTTCCTTTTTTTCTCATAGCACATTATTATTATTATTATTATTATTATTATTATTATTATTATTATTTATTATTATTTTTTTTTTTATCTTCTCATCAATTATATTATAGTACCTTAAAAGTGTTTTACTTGTGACTATGCATTAATTTCCTTTTTTTATATTGTATTCTAGACTCAGGGCGACTTCCAGATTGCCAGATTCATTAGACATTTGTCTTTTATTGATGTATTTCTACCCCAAGGTACCGACAGATCTTAAATATTCGAGCAAAATTTGAAACAAAGAAAAGGCATTGGATAAGGAAACGTTTCAAAGAACAAATCCAATTTGCAAAGATTCATAAAATTTCATCAAACACTAGCTCGAATTACTGTAGAAAACGTGAATACATTAACATTGCTCGATGGTCTAGTACTTGTCGCTGGTGTTCAACACTTTTTATTGGTCTAATAACTTGCCAAATTAGGCGTCGTTTCTCGCTGACAAAACATGATTTATATTTAATGTGCATAATGTTTTCCCGTCGGTTAAAATCCTGTGGGTAATTATAGTGCCTAACAGGATTGTGTGAGGTAGAGAAACATGACTTTTAAACGATCGTGTTGAATTATGACATACAAAAATTGGCAGATCGGACATATTTTGACTTTAATTACTCACAGCTTTTGTTGGGGTTTAATTGGAATTGCAATATTGAAATTAGAATGAAAAATGTGTTTTTTGGTCAATATAAATAAACATTTTACCTGGCAAAGCCGTGCGTAAAATGAATTTCGGCGCTTCTCATCTAAAAATGACTTCTTTAGTGGAACAAAACGTTTTATTAGTTAATTTCCAGTAATTTCTCAAGAACAGGCTATCCATGAATAATTTATTTGCTCCAAATAAGTAGCATTTTGAGAAATATAAGAATTCGCAATTACGACCTTTCATACCTTTAGTTTCATTGATAAAAATAATATGGACTCGTCCGTTGTCCAGTTTGAAGGTCATTTAATTTACTGTTCACTCATCACGTGTTCGTGTATAAAGAGGAAAACCAATTATATTATTAATTTTATATCAACAGGAGTTTCTCATACATTTCTTTAAAATTGAGAATTGAAATCCTTTGCACATTTTTAGTTTAATAAATCAATTAGGCAACTGTTCATTTAAAGGGGTCATAGGGCTTTTCTTTTATTTTCTTTTTTCATCTTTAATAAAACAGTGGCGGATCCAGCCCGCTGATTGATCTAAGAGGCGCTCCGCTGAAATGATTTAAGGGGGGGGGGGGGGGGGCTGCTCCAATCATGCTTCAGCGACTCGCTTATAAGTTTTCCAACAAAAGCAATAGTTGGGCCAGACCGTCCCCTCGGGTCCTACTGGAGTCACCTATGACAGAGATGATTTATTGATATTACACTTCTAAAAAAAATTCTTTATTAATTCAAAATTAAACAATTTTCGAAAGAGGCACGTAGACGAATGACCGATTTCATGAGACACTATTTAATTGACACAAAAAAGTCATTTTACTTTCCAACTTATATATTATTCAGTATAATAAAATGATAATCATATGAAACAAAAATACAGTGATAATTATGCACTTTTAATCTAAATCGTATGCGTCCGAGTCATTATCAATGCCTTCAGATATAGCTTCCGAAATGCTTATGCATTCAGATGAGGGAATATCATGATTTTCAATCTCTGCATCTTCATCTTCGGAATCAGAAGAATCACCAACGCTAAATACCAAAGAAGGATTTTCTCTTTTGAATTTTTCCATTTCGTCTTCTTTGTGGGTTCCCTGAAACAAATACCAATCTTCCCAAGTGCGTGCTTTTTTTACTAAACCTTCCCATTGTTTTTTTAGAACCAAGTCAATGCCTTTCTCAATGAGAAATTTCAGCATTTTAAATGTGTGATTAATGTTGTTATTGGCGACATAATTTTTTACCAATGCCCATGCCATTTCAATAGGGTTCAGTTGAGGATGATATGGTGGCAAAAAAATAACTTTATGTCCATATTTGGCAGCTATTGATGACATCTTCAGTTCTCCGTTAGGCATGTTTGCAAATATAACTTCGCGTATTGCCTTCGCTGTTTTCGGACAGGGCATTTCTAACTGTCCCGGAATTTCCCCTTTCAACCACATTTCCTTTAATTGTGCAGCTTTTGTTTTTGTCCAATAAGTTTTTCGACATTCTTGGTTAACAACCTCTTTATGATATGATGCATTATCTGCAATGAAAACACACTTTCCAATAGTTTGGCATTCTTTTGCTAGTTCTTCAAAAATTTCCATGAAATGTTTCCCGTTCATAGAGTCATGGTAATCAGCTGAAGAAATATAATAAAATAAACTAAGAATGATAAACAAATATAGTGAAAATAACCAAGGATTAAAACAAATAGAATAAAACAGTAAAAAAATATGAAAGAGAAACAATCATAGCAAAATTATTAATGCAAAAGAGGCGTGAAATTAAATAAATTTATTAAAGAAATAATAGAAAAATGATAGAATGTCCATCAGATATCTTTCGCCCTTCTTTCATAAAACAAAAACAAGAATAATGTGTCCATAGTACACAGAAGCCCCATCAGCATTTTCTATGTTCAGTGGAGCGTTAAATCGGGGTAAAAAACTCTTATTATGCATTGAAATTGGAGATCATATTATAGGAAGCATGGACAATATCATCTGCTTCAAGTTGATTGGACTTCATCTTAATAAAAAACCTCGACTAAAAACTTAAACCAAAAACTTTAACCAGAAGCGGGACATGCGAACTACGGAGGAACGGACAGACGGACGCACGGATAAAAAAATAATGCCATAAAAACAGAAACAACATGTGGTCCTGAAAATATTAATGTCATTGACAAAAAAAATCGTTACGCCAACATCTGACCTTCCAATGACATTTTCTTGGTTGCCGTCAGATTATCACATAAATTTTTATTAAAGACTTTTAATTTGGCAACAGGCAGGAACAAAACGTAAAGTGTCTTCTTCTCTATTTATCTCGTATATGAAAATAAGGAGATGTGGTGTGATTGACAATCAGACAACTATCACCCGGAGTTGATTTCAAATGCATTGTAGGTCGTCATATGGACTTCAACAATGAGAAGCACACAAATTGTACAAGTTAGACCCTAAACAGAATTTAATGCACGGCTTTGTGCAATTTTATTTCACTGTTTTCTATAATATCTTATTTTATTGTATAGCAATATAATATTTCCCACAGAACGTAACCAAAAGTTAGCGTGCAATAAATTCTAATATTGCACTAGTGCAATAAATCTTCAAAATTCATGACGTCATCAACGTTTAAATCTTAGTTTAAACCAAGTTTTACTTTAAAATATTATATTGCTATACAATAAAAGGGTTATTGCATGAATATTGGGGAATATTGTCCCTCGTAGAACATATATTGCACTCGCAAGCTCGTGCAATATAAAATTCTACTCGGGACAATATTCCCCAATATTCATGCAATAACCCTATATTATTTTATTCTAAAATGTTTTATTTTATTTGACTTTAATACTGTTTTCTATTGTTTCGGTTTTGTTTTTGTAGTCATGTTTTAAACATCATTTACTGCTTATTTTTTAAACATACCAGTCTTTTTGGCAGTAAATAGTTTATATTTCCATTGAACCCAGCCATTAGCACCACCAGCGTGGAAAAGAATCCATCTGTTGCCTTTTCCAGACTTCTGCTTTACAGTTAAACCGTTATAAAACCAGCCTTTGTTGAATACATGGTTTTCGTTAACATACGTCTCATCTATGTATACTGGATAAAAACCTTCATTGTCCCTCAAGTTTTTCAATTCTCGGCAATATTTTAGGCGCCAATCTATAACTTCTTTGGTTTGTTCCACAAAAAAATGTCCTGATTTTGATTTTCGAAATTCAAACCCAATTGCTTTCATGATTCTTCTTAGCTTCGACCTACTTATTATGACACCCTTATAAAAAGACAAGTTCCGAACAATTTTTTGAGCGGTTGGAAAAATTCCCTTCTTAGCCAAGTGTTCAATGGATTGGTGTATGGCAGATATAATTTCTCTGTCATAAATGGTGTTTTTTGTACGTTTCAGTCCTTTTTGTCTCTTAACAGGCCATGCACCATCCTTAAGTTGTAGAATAAGAGACCTCACACAACCATAGCTGTAACCTGTTAAAAAGGCTAGCCTTTCAGTTACAGCATGGTCTGTTGCATTTGAGTTTTCGTCAAGGAGTCGAACAGCAACAGTGCAAACCAAATCTATGCTCGATTGCGACAATTCTTTTCCTTCGTTGCCTATATGCTCATTGAAAACTTTACAATATTTAGTAGTCTGACCTTGAGTGTCTTGTGAGGGGCGTTTTCTGCATTTCCTTCTGTTATGACCCTTTTCTCCACATAAACTGCAGTGTCCATGGTGGTGTCTGGAATTATGGCCATTAGCTCCACAAACTGAACAAATCAAATACAAACAAAGAAAGAAAAACACTCGAACCTGGTGTACATTTCTGATAGACGCCATCGCACTTTTATACTGGTTTTGTTTATTTATTTTTGAAATAAAAATAATATAATAATTGGCATTTTAAACATTTTTTTTTCATTGTCGATTCTTTCTGTCAATTGGTGTATGCGTACTCCCCCCAAAAATCAACATTTTTATAACTCAATTAAGTTAAATTTTATATTTTTTATTCTTTTTTAAAACATGCTCGTTTACTTCAGAGTTACCATCCCTGCTTTATAAACAATTCTATTGTTACATTTATTTTTACATGGTCTGATTTAATCAACATACATGTATACACTTTAAAGGTAAACTTATCATAACATTACTTAAGCCAATCAAATTGCACAACTGTCCATAACAATGACCGGTCCGAATCATTATCAGTGATAGGGGTAATTTGGGTAGGGAGAAAATGAGAGAAATTTTAAGTTAATTTTTTGTTAAAACGACTAAAAATTTGTGAACCAAAAGATTTGCTATTATTTAAAAAAACATGCCGCTTTGTATCGGTACAATTTTCGCATCTCTCAGTTACGTATTTCGTGCAATAAAAAGTTTGGTCTCCAAAAGTCAACATAATTTTTGACTTTATACAGAAAATTAGCTCTATTAAAAGATTTACTTTTTAACAAATTTTACCATTATACAACGCAAAATCATTTCTCAACACACTTTAAAAAAAATCATTCTGATTGGTTCAGTAGTTTTGTGAAAAAGTGCAATGAAATGAACTATGGTATAGCAAACATCGAATTCCCTCACAGAATGTTATCACACACTATAAAGGTTATTTAAGAGTAGCCAGTTAAAAATATTGAGATATACATTTTGATTCTAATGAAATTGTTGTTCAATGTACACATATAAACATGAGTGGATATTTAAACCTATCTTTCAGTGCACGCTAATACCAAGATAATAATAAGATTAATATTCAATGTATGGCATGCCTTTTGTTTTTATTGAAATTCTTTAATAAAAAAAAGTTCCAAGATATCCAATTATAACGTAGGTGTTTGTACTTGTAAGTTACTGATCTTTGTTTATATTGAAGAATTTCTGAAGTCTATCATATTCAGAAATTCATTCTGCAATTTGATTGGTTGAAATTTACATATTTAGAATAAGCAATCCCTTAATGTAGGTTTTCTCACTAACTGATATAGTGTTCCTATCATTACTGACACTACAAGGACGTTCTTGTTTAAAGCCTCTGGTAAGACTTCTTCATTATCACACATCTTATTTAAATAACAGTGATCCATCCTTCAATGATTTATATTGACACAATATGTTTAAGTAATATATATCTCTGTTGCAATACTCGGACTTGTTGCCCGGCTTCGACTATAATTTTGTTCTTTATGGTTTGAACATAACTAATTCATTATGCGGTCTTTTAAGAGCTGTTGAAATCAAAATTTCTGTTTTTGCTGGCTTACTTTATATGAATTACTTTGATATGTATTCAGATGATTTGTATTCTGTTCTTTCATTCCGGACTTTGTATAATTAATACATAAACAACGTTCATTAACATAGACCTTCCATTATTATTTCTTTGACCTTAAAAGAATAGAATAAAACACTAGATAAAAACATTTGCATGTTAACTGTTAGACCCGAGTGCGTCCCCAGTACAGTTCCCATTACTCCTGTACTTGTATGAGATACGAATAATGTTGTATTTGTATTTGTTGTAATTTAGAGATAACTGTATTGTATTTGAAGCTTTAACCCTCTGAGTCCCAAGCGGACATATACGTCCACCACCGACCGAGTCCCAAGAGGACATATATGTCCATTTCAGATTTACGTTTTCTTTAGTATTTGAAATCTATGTAAATAATGGATCAAATTCGAGGTGAAATGCAAAGGTAGAAAAAAAAATTGAGGAAAAGGTGTAAATCGCAAGAATTTATGTTTAAAATGATGAAATTTATATTTATACAATAATTCCAAACCTCGTTGGTACTAAAAATAACAGGTAAATATTGGTGTCGAAAAATACGGGAAATACCAACCTTGTTTATCTCCCTTTATTTCCTTCTCGCTGTGACGTCATATGAGTCCTTTGTTACATTGGTATCGAATACATGTGTTAGAACGTAAAATTGTAAACAACGTTAACCGGCTATGGTGTTTTGTGTTGCATACAACTGTAATACTGGATCAGGTCAGGGATTATGTTTGTTTACATTACCGAAAGACCAACAAAGACGAAAGATTTGGACACGAAAGGTGAAGAAGCAAAACTAAATTTCGTTCAACGCCAACGGAGCATTCCAGATTATGACCCCAAACACTTTGATTTTTATCAATTTGTTATTGATGCAAGGATTGCCTCGTTCATGACATACACACCAAGTCAAAATAAGACTGAAAGCAAATGTTATGACTTTATTTAATTATGACAAGACGGCAGGAACAGACTTCTGCCATTCCTGCAGGGAGCCAGCTCAAGTATGCATCTAGAACATAGCCATAGCTGATAGGAAAATGACGGAGATTTAATAGAGGTATATAAAATTAAAAAGTTATATTTCATTATTCGTAAGGCACATTTGGTTCTTAAATTAAGGCAGGGTAGACATCATTTGTGTTTATAATTTGGTTAGGATTTTTTTTTATTGGAGCTCGATCTACATAGACTGGTTTAAAATATATTTTAACTTCGAGGCTGTAAAATGTTTAGAAGTCATAGTAGACCTGCATAAAATGAATGAACAAAAGTGTGTCACTTGTAGTTACATGTACGACAGACCAAATACAGACATTTGAAATGTTTTCTAAGACTGATAACAAAATAGTGGTAGGTTTGAAAGTCAAACACTGATCTTTTTCTATAAAAGGTGGCGGGGAGCTTATATATACCAGGAAAACATAAAACCTTCAAAAAATAATTTGCTGATAGGTTGCTGTCTGATTTATGTATATAGTAATATGTAAGGGTTCGGCGGAACACAGTGTCTCGCCTACTTTTGCTGTTAATTGCAGGCTCAACAAAAATGAGGGGAAAAAATAATTAAAAAATCCACTTGATTCTATCTTTATATTGTGAGCAGCTTCTGTCCAAGTTTGGTAAAAACCCAGGATAGTTAATGAATCTAATAAATATTTAAAAACTTGAACTGCAGACTTGGGCTGATATTGGTGTCTCGGGATGATACGACATATGATACGGATTTTGCCATGTATTATTCTCTATATAAATAATAGGAAAGGTTCGCCACCTCTACATAAAAATGTGATTTTATTGAATTTTACAATCTATTTTTATTTCTAACCAAGGATTTATACAAATCCTTGTTCTAACATAGCTTCTCCCCATTTTATTTGTTTTGAGTATTTTCCGTGTCTCCCGTAAATGTTACCATAGAGCCATTGTTCAAGATTTTTTAGTACGATGATAATTTAGGGTATTTTAGATTTGTGATAGACAGATAAACTATGCAAACAAATGTTATTACTGAAATGTGATTTTTTTAAAGATTTGGTTAAGCCTTCAAGGCTAAGGACACGCCAAATTTTTCATCAATTTCCATCAAGTTGTCCGTGTCTCCCGTAAATGTTACCACGTCCAAATTGAACGAATTTTGCATGCAACGTGAATGTAACGTTATAATATATAATTGTATTTCCCATTTACTGAAAGTGTAGAATGTTGTGTCTTTAGCATTTGACACGTTATGTGTGATATCATGATATTATTTTGGGAGATATTTTTAAATCAACAAGAAAATTTGACTTCCATCAAAATTGTTAAGCCATTTGCTGATCGTAAAAGCGTCGGATAAATAAAAGTATCATGCAAAAGTATAGGTATTTTTAATGCAAAAGAATTGCATTTTAAACCAAGTGACACAGAAGTTAACAACTGCAGGTCACTGTACGGCCTTCAACAATGAGCAAAGCCCATACCGCATAGACAGCTCTAAAAGCATGATTCAATCATGTTTTTCTTGATATGATCCAGCGATTTTCATGTGTTAATTTACATGTAAATTTATCAAAATATTACTCTAAATTTTCGGATGAATATATATGTAGCACAAGCTTTAAACATGCCGAAGCTTTCGTTTTTGGATTCTAGTAACATAGATGCGTCTGCTAGTACGATTGTATATATGTTGTATACACTAAAAGTAATTTCCACGCATCCGACAAACAGACGCATTTGAAATTACTGATTATATTTCAAGGTCTGTAGATGACATTTTAATTTAAAATAAAATCAACAATTCTAAACTGCCGTTTTCATTTTGAAGGATGAAACTAGAATTATAGATAAAGCAAACAGATGATAAATAGTAGCTGTTGCTGCGATTGACCTGAACAAGGATTATTTTCCATTATAATCTTCTTGAAAGACACATATATAAGATGTTGATAATACGAATACAAAGATTCTGAATTTATATTCGCGAACTGTAGTTAGAAAACTAGTTTAAGGTGGGTTAATAACATTTATACTCTTGAAGCACAAAAAGCTTTGGTACTGGCTGTTTCCAACCGATATAAATGCCTAGTCCTAGATATTTGTGATTACGGAATTCTGAAAATCATAGAGCAACAATTGATATGCTTGGGCAGTGACAAATATTTGAAATATTCACTTTCATTTTGTTAAGAATATGATGTCAAAAATATATACTAGTAATCAGTCATGTTAGCATGGTTTTTTTAAAATAAATAGTTAAACCTCAAAATGCAAGCCGTTTTATAAAAAGCTGCAAAGCTTTGACGTTTGGTACAGAAGTAGGATGAAATAATTGAAAAACGACGTCAACTAACGTTACCATTACTAAACCGAACACCGTGCGTAACGTGGTTGTAATATTAACTGGCAGAAACACTAAGTCTATTTATAAGTAAAATACGGAAAAAATTGATTTTTTTAAACAAAATTTACTTCTATATTCTATGTACTATCTTATGATCATGAGCTGCTGCATCTTGATGCTTCTGTCCAAGTTTGGTAGAAATCCAGGCCAATTTAAGAAAGTTATTAATATTTTACATGTTTTAAAAACTTTAAGCACAGAGTGAATATTTGTGGACGACGACAATGTCGCCGACAGAATGTAGGATCGCTATGTCTCGATTTTTCAACAAAAGTCAAAGGCTCGATAAAAATTATATACTATGTACTTCACCTACAGTGTACATGTACATGTCAGTATAAAACCTTCAATGAGATAAACCTTAACAGAAACAAAACAACAAGGCTGATAGTTTAGTTTTAGATGCATGATTTTTTTATTCGTTGTTAGTGGCTTTGAACTAGCTGTCAGATAACTGTGAGTACTCTCAGATCTGTTCATTGTGTCTTTTTGTGTCAGGATGTATTATTACCCGGCTATGTCCACTTGTATTTGTCCATCTGAGGGGTTAAGCCTTTTTCAACTGATTTTTATAGTTCATTCTTATGTTGTACTGTTATACCACTGTCCCAGGTTAGGGGAGGGTTGGCTACGTCCACTTGTATTTTTGTCCATCTGATGGGTTAAGCCTTTTTCAACTGATTTTTATAGTTCATTCTTATGTTGTACTGTTATACCAATGTCCCAGGTTAGGGGATTTTTAATGGAAAGTCTTTGGTAAGGCACTAATAACCCTAAAAATATTATAATATTGAAGCTAACATGTTTAATCCCGCCACATTATTTATGTATGTGCCTGTCCCAAGTCAGGAGCCTGAAATTCAGTGGTTGTCGTTTGTTTATGTCATCACATCTTTTTTATATTGTATACAACTATCAAGTCAATTATTATTTACAGATTTTAAAAATGAGCTTAAGCCAACTCTGGATGGCAATCATTAAACAATGCCCCCCTCTCTTCATAAAAAGAAGTAAGAAAGAAAAAGAAAAGAAAATTGGATTCGGAGATATGAAAGACTTTTTTTATTAGTTGTCATTATTTGCCAGTACATTCAGATCAGTAATTAGTCTTTTTGTGGTTGGGATATACAAGTACCCGGCTACATTCTCTCTATGTCAGGAGCCTGAAATTCAGTGGATGTTGTTTGTTAATTTGTTACATATTTGTTTTTCGTTCATGTTTTGTACATAAATTAGCCATCAGTTTTCTCTTTTGAACTGTTTTACATTTATCAATAGGACCTTCTATAGCTTACTATGCGGTATGGGCTTTGCTCATTGTTGAAGGCTGTACGATGACCTATAGTTGTTAATTTCTATGATATTTTGTCTTTTCTGGAGAGTTGTCTAATTGGAAATCATACCAGATCTTCTTTTTTTTATATTCATTCCTGCTTTATTTATAGCTTCTCTTGTTTTTGTTCACATGTATATATAGCGCTATGACAGTAGTTGATGGGCATTATGTTTTCTAGTCAGTCACATTAATTTGAAACTGATTAATTAACACATATAGAAATAAGAAGATGAGATATGATTTCCAATGAGACATCTCTCTACCAGAGACTAAATGATGCAGAAAGTACATATTAATTATGGTGTTATCATTTAAAAAAATCCATTAGGAGTCTGTCATCCAATGAAAGTTGTCCATAATATTAACCATGCTGAAAGATTCAAGCTACATGGATGTTGTTCCTATGAAAATCAAATTGTTTTTTTCAATTGAACAAGACTAATTCTCTTTTTATTTATTTTTAAAGGTAATGTGCATGAACTTATGGAAGAATCCTTCATACAAAAGTGGCTTAGATATACAATTGTAGCAGCAGTTGATAAAAGACTGGCTGAGCCACCTCTACTAGCAGATCAGGCAAACAGACAAGAAAAGGAGACCACTTATAAATAAATTAAACAATGAATGTATGTGATAAAATTTTATTATCAATACAGTTAATATAATTTGACTCTTTGTGTGGTCATTAGGGCTATTTAAAGTTTGTTAATTGTTCAGCTGGGAACTGTTTCCTTATTTTGCAAACAACACCTGATGGCAACACAACTCTTATGGTTCTCCTAGTACATGGTAAATCTTCTTTGTGAAAAATATCTGTTATTTCTGAAAACAAAAAAGTATTCAGTGAGAACTTATTTTAAAAATGAAATTTTACAAAGTGTCTTAGTTATATTTGTTTGGTTGCTGTCCAATATATGTATATCCCACATCTTCTTTATTCATACATATTTAGTAGTAAAAATCATATGGTTGTATATACTGCAGCTGTGCTATTTGAGCAGTCAAATTGCATTGACTGTATATTTATTTGTGATATACAGTCACTGACCGTATATCACCTTGTTTATGACGTTGACAATGCGTTTCCGTATAGTTTTATTTATGACGTCAATGAAACATACAGGTTCGCGGCAATTTTACGTTGTCCGCTCACAATAAAAGAATGACGTTTTTTACCCTAAATACTTCATTTTGAACAGTTATAAGAGTTGCAGTATATAAAGAATAACCATACATTGTCTCGAAATATCAATCTGTTATTTGTACTCGGCTCGAACGCAGGTAGGTTAATGTAGTTTTTCATAAAAAAAATTAAACCACCCCCCTTTTTGTCTTATTTTCATTTTGAAAGAAAATAAAAAGTATTTGTGACCTTCTTAGATCGGGGTATCATTTATTAGAGTAGCAGGTAATATTATATGATTTCACACCTGGTGTCTGAAGTTGTCACGTGATTTTATGATATGTCTTATTCCCGGGGTAATCTAGCCCGTAGAACAAGTTCCCACACTGAAAACTATGCCTAAAAATTTAACCGAGTTGTAAATGACACTGTATACAACACATTTATTGCTGATCGCTTCCTGAAAAAAAATTTCCCGTCTTTTAAAAAAAATATAATAAAAATACTCGTCCGTTGTTGCGACCTTTACCATAAATTATGCTTCGTTTATCTATTTCTCGTACAATTTACATCTGCGATCAGTTATTTTGTAATTGTTGATTTTATTTCCTACAATTCTTGTGAAATAACTTTATATAAATGTTAACGTTTATAACTTGTTCTACTCGTTTGTTTACTTTTCCATAAATTGTTTTGAAGGTCGTCCATTGCTATCAAACGTTTTGGCGACTTGAAAAGGGAGGCAATCGTGTGTCAACATTCCAAAGTTGCAAGTGCGGGAATTTCAACATTAAAATAAGAATCTTCATCTACGGCTTGTTTTTTTAAATAAAAACGTAATATTTTAGTGCGAATTATCTCTAATAAAAATATTTAACTTGATTTGTTAATCACTACGGGATAGTACTACCGCAAATGACTAGGTTTCAGTAAAAAAAAGGAAAAAGGGGGAGGGGTTGGTTAAATTTATTTTTGATGTACATAACCTACCTTTTTTCACCTTTCATTCTTGTTGATATATGGAAACGAATATACCAGTGTGTATCAGCCAATAGTTTTTTTTATTATTTATATATATATTCTATTGGAAAATTTGTGTGGTCTATGTACGAGGGTTCGATTCCCTCCCTAGGCATTATTTACAAGTTGCTGGTGCAAAGTGGGCAGACAGCCTAGTGGCCCCACATAGACCATTCCAAACTATTAAATCTAAACAAAATTCTTCTTCAATAAAAGTATATTTATCTATATATACTGAAGTTCTATTGATGTACCACACACTTGCAAAATATTTTCGAACAATACCTCTTTATAATGGTTACTGTTTTTTTTTCTTGTGTCAATTTTTTTTCCTGTACTTATTTTTGTTATTTAGTTGGGTTTTTATTTAATATTTTTTCATGTTGCTCATCATGCAGTTCTACAGTTAAATAGTAGATTATAAATGTATGCATGGTCATCATTGCTACAAAGATTATGAAAAGAAGTTTCTTTGTTTAAAATGTCTAAAATAAATACATCTGATTTACTTAAAAATTCAATTTCCTCATTAAGTAATTAACTTCTCTACTGCAAATGAAGAACATTCAAGGACATGGCAGCCATTATCAGCTCTTTGTTAATCTTTGAAATTTGATCATCAGCTTCAACTATTTGATTTCTTTGATCAACCAATGACAAATCTATGGTTCTAAAGACATACCAAATATATTTATTCCACCTAATATATCTGCATAGCTATAAATTGTTTCAATGAAAATCCGCTTCTACATGTTGAATTCTAATATCTAATCATCTGGTCATGAATTAACAGTATGAATTATTGCAACTTTGTCAAAGTCATTATTTCGAGATCTACCAAAGACGGTGCTGCAATAGATGTTTTTAACAAAAATAAGAAAGAAGATGTTAATCAGACAAACTTTATTGCACATTACAATCCATCATTGGCAATTACACAAAGATATGAGAACTACAATATTTTTATGAACAAGTACAAGAAACTGAAAATACATTCATACAATCAATTTAAACAGCAATGCTCTAGACTTCAAAGTTATGTTACAACCAATAAGTATTATAAAAACAACAATCATTCAGGAGAAAGAAATAAATTCATCAATTATTTTTCTCTACAAAATTGGCTCAAGCTTAATGAAAATGAAAAGGGTAAGCATACCCTTGAAAACTGCAACCAATGCAATGTTACACATGGAGATGCTTCTCTATTACACAAAAGTTACCAAGAAAGTCCATTACAAAAAATCTGCAAAGACCTAGTTAATAATTTGGAGGATCATAATGTATCAACTTCAAAAAATCAGGGTAAAAAAACTGTACACACAGTTGTCAAGATGTTGGAACCAGTGTTAGAAAAAACATTTGATATAAACTTCAAAACCACACTTGCAGAAGTTCTAAATTTGTCACCAAGAGAGTCATCAGCAGAAAAAAATAAAAAAAATCATTTCGTCCATTAAAGAAACTAAAAAACAAATAGAATCCTCCTTCCAAAGTGATGACAACGATTTAGAAATCCTTCTATCAACTGGAAAATCTTTTCAACAACATGACAATGAGCGAATGAAGCTTTCATACATCTCCACAGAAGATGCAGAAAAACTGTTGAAAGCAAACCAAACAAAAACCTCCACTGGTAAAAAAAAATCAAAAAACCCAATAGGCCATTATGACTCCTACTCATTCGATAGGGAAAGTTTCCTTACTGAGGTACGACAGTCAACAAGTACAATAATGAATTGGTCAAGATTAGCTAGGAAATATGAAATTTCATGTAAAAATAAAATCATTCAAAATGGTGGCCAAGTACTAGCCAACTTTGCACGAGACAATGGTGTCAACATAGCTAAATTTAATAGGCATTTAAAAATCAGTGGCCGAGACATTATCCAAAGAATAAGAAGACCAAAGAGAAGAGTTTACAAATCAAAACTTTCAGTACCTCTTCAAAGATCTAGCAAAAAACTAAAAATGATATTAAAAGACAAAATTGCCTCAAAGGCCTACAACATTGGTGTCAAAATAACACCAAAGATATTAAAAAACAACATCATTAATATAGATGGACTTCTGGAAGAAACAAAAACACACATCTATGGCAGAAAAATCCCACTGCAGGAGCTTATACAAAATGAATTATTGAGATTACACAAAGCTAGTGTACTACGTATTGGAACAGACCAGGAGTACAGTGACTTAGATTACCAAACAACTGTTCAGAAATTAAAAAAACATGGGATTAAATACAATAGCAACATGTCTCTCCCAGATTTGACAAACCTACTGAAGACCACAGAGAGGACATTTCACGTTAAAATGTGGCATGACCATTCCGACATTCTCAACCACACCTATATTAGTTTCATGGCATCATTGATTTATGACTCGGCCAACTTTTTGACAAATGAGGAGTTACAAATTACAAGACCAATGCAAAGCAAGCTTAATGCACAGACAATTGTTGAGAGACCAAATCTTTACATATTTGGCCAGTCAGGTAATTAATTATTAAACGGATTTGTAAGGGTTCTGAGGAACCCAGTGTCTCGCCTACTTTTGCTATATAATTTTTTTTTAATAAAAATAACCCTCTTTATACTAATTTTGATTGCACAAATCTTCAGTCCAAATTTGATTAAAATCCAGAACAGTTTATGAATCTAATAAGTGTTTTAAAAACCTAAAACTGCAAAATAAATGTAGTTTCCTTGCAAAACAAAGTAAAGTATGGAAAAAAAACATTTTTTTAAACAATATTTACTTCTTGATACTACCTTATGAACATGAACAAGCTTCTGTCCAAGTTTGCCAGAAACCCAGTATAGTTGAGAGTCATGAAAAAAAATTACCCTCAACTTTTTAACTTCAAATAATTCAACCAAAATAATCTTTCCCAATATTTGGATACTTAATACAATTTCAGACTTGTACAAAAAATGTCTTTACTGTGATTAAAAGACTTAATCAACTTGTATTTGTCAATAAAGTCTAAAAAAAATCAATCATCATATTAACAAAAAAGTTCAAAAAATAAAAAAATACCCATCGTTCACTGAAAGCAATATTTTGTAACTAACTAAATAAATTAATTTCAATTTAATTAGTTTGGCAATAAATATGCACAATCAGAAAGCAAGTATATTCCCGTTTGAATGGTTTTACACTAGTAATTTTGGGGCCCTTTATAGCTTGTTGTTCGGTGTGAGCCAAGGGTCTGTGTTGAAGGCCGTACTTTAACCTATAATGGTTTACTATTTAAATTGTTATTTGGATGGAGAGTTGTCTCATTGGCACTCACACCACATCTTCCTATATCTATATAAACATTTTCAAAATAGGACTAGAATAAAAAATAGTAAATCTACAGTATATATCATTGACCATACATGTTGTTGACACAGAATAAATTAAAAAAAAAATGGATAGTTCTTAGCAACCTTAGTCACATTAACATACAGCCTTCAAAAATGAGCAATAAAATACTTTATAGCAATTTATGCAAGTTCAAAATGATACAAGACAGGTTACAAACACACAAGATCTCAACACAAATTGAAAACACGATCATACCACATCTGTAACATTATTAAAAACAATTTTCAAAATATATACTATACTACGTCTAATACTCCCATCGATCTAAAAATTGATAATTTTTAAAACATTATCAATCATCCCTGAACTTTTAGGGTGACTATCCTTTATTCATTTATTAGTTTTGTCCTAAACATGCATGAAATATTTGCCACTTGATAATAATGTTCTTGTCCTGAACATGCATGAACTTTTTGCTACTGGATATTGAGCAACAAACAATCTACATATCAACCAATATTTCATAACCAGCAATTCTAAACCTCGTTCCCACAAAAAAGATTAACAGGATTTTTTTTCAAAAGATAATACAAAATAGATACAAAATTTACAAAAACTACTAAAGTATACATTTATTTCATAAAATACTGGAAAGTTCCAGACTTAGGAATCAGAAGATTTTAAGCTCTGACAGCATCAATTGGTGATTAAATGGTATCAAATTAAGTTTATTTTTTAGGCATAAGCAGAGCCTTTCAACAGATATTTGTGACCATCAAATCACCAATTGATGTTAACAGAGCTTAAAATACAATACATGAATACAGTTATCTCCTTTATAATGAGACTAACAGAAAACAACTTCAAGTCATACATTTACAATTCTAATGCAACAACGTTTGTAACGTTCATTTTCATTGGATAATGTCTCTTTTTTACATGGCATTAATTGACAATTGATGCTATGGGATGTACACGCAAGCACAGACGGCATATGACAGATTTTAATAACATGTTTTAACGTTGTTTTCTGTCAGTTTCATTAGAATAGAGATAACAATATTGTATTTTAAGCTCAGACGGCATCAATTGGGGATTTGATGGTCGCAAATACCTTTTTACTGTCTCCACTTACGCGTCGCCAGTAAACTTAATTTGCGACCATCAAATCCCCAATTGATGCCGTCGTAGCTTAAAATACAATACAGTTATCTCTAATTTTAACCATGGAAAAGTGTAGATACAAAAATATGTATAAATTTAAAATGATATCTAAGCAATACTACGTACTAAATTGACTTTCTGTTTTTTGCAGCAAGTACCGACAAAGAACAAATTACGTATGTTACAACAAGATGTGAGGATATTGAAAATCTAAGTCCTATCACACTAAATGGAATTGACCTGAACGTTAAACTAAGGATTTTTTCAGGCGATAACCCTGCCCGCCAATTTGAAGCTGGCCAGCAGCGAGGGGGCAATTATGCATGCATTTGCGGCATTGAAACAAAAGACCAAATAAATCTAATGTCTTGTTTTAAAAAAAGAATAAGATCTCTAGAGGACAGGAGAAAAATAGTTGTTCAGGGGAAGCCTGGAAGGAGTTGGAAAAAGGGAATCTAAACCCTTTTCAAAATATGCTCAAGCAAAATCTGGAATATGAACTTGAAATACGCCAAATCAACACATCAAATATGAACAGAACGGAAATGAAAGACAAGCTGCAAGAGACTTTGTCAGGAATTGCTAGACCACCTGCACTGTCAATTGAAAATCCTCTTGTCAGCCTTAAAAATAAAAATTTGGAAAGATATGAGGTATTTGGTTGTGAACCCCTTCATGATATAGCTGGTATGGTCAAAAACCTTATCGAGGAACTACCATCACACATTGAAGACAAAAAAATAAAATCAGAGTATGAAACCTTTTCTAAAGACACAATTGGTGATCGTAACCAGATAAAAGGATCTGACGCAAGGTTGTTCGCTGTGAAATTAGCAAAATTCACTCTGATTAAAAAAAATGAAGGAAAATTGCCTGGTGAATTTGTTCAACTGATCACATCTTTAGTTGACATCATAAATATTGCCTACAGTGGTTATGAACAGAGGTCTCCAAGACAACTGCTGAGGCTCTACAACCAAACATTCTTATTTGGAACTTTATGTAAAACAGTTATTGGTAATCCAGTTAAAATGACAAACAGAAAATTTTACGGCGCTCACTTTCATTCAATTTCAACCCATTTGGCAGAATTATACCGTATCATAAATACAAAATCAGTACTAGCAGAGCAGGAAGAAAGATCTTTTGGTGATCTCAGAAGGATTTCAGCAGGAACATCCAACAGAAAACCAGGCTGGATAGTTGATAATGCTGTTATTAGATTCATGGCTCAGCAAAACACCTCAAATAGGGTTAATTCATTTGTCCACCAGGATTCCACCATTAAAAGACAAGCGAGCCTTCTGCCAAAGCAGCCTGACACAATTCTAGAATATCACACTTTTAAGGACAGTCCTATGCTGTTTCAATCACACATGGAAAGAATTGCTGATTTCTTGGAACCCGGGGAAAATGTTTGGTGGCACTTGGAGGGTTCTGATGTAATCTTCCATGACAGTAGTACACAGCCAGAGTCGAGGAACCAGGGCCCTTTTCTCCATCATTTTCGTAGCTCTTCTCTGATATCTGCAATAGAAACAGTTGATGAAACATGGATAAGAATCGTAGATAAATTTGAAAAGAACATAATAAAACTGCCAATGACGAAAGTAAAAACATACGAGGAAGGAAAACCAAAATGGGTGACACCAAGACCAAATACAGTCTATGAACAACACAGTAAGCATACAACCTTTATTTTTTACTTAATTTCTAGCATCATTAACATGATTAATGAGTATGGTATAAAGAAAACATGCCTCTGGTGAACTACCAAAAAAAAAAAAGGCCAAGAGGCCCTATTTGCATATTTTTGTTTTTGGCCTTAAGAGAACTGAAATTGCTATTCACCTAAAAGATAAGAAGTAAAATTAGCAACATACTTAACTGAAAATACTGTAAAGATTAAATTGATGAAAAATTATTCGATTGGACATTTTTCAGACAAACAGCTTATAAATCTCAACAAAAAAGTTACGTAAGAATGTGTTGTCGGACAAAAATGCTCATGCTCAAAGCATACAATCTCAGTATAGATTATTGTACAATTTTCTTAATCTTTGGACAAAGCAAACTTTAGTTGAGTAAGAAAGCAAAAAAAAACCAAAAAAACAGTTACAATTTTCCATGGTATAACTCTAGAAAAGTTTAAAATTACTCACTGCCAACACAATTTGATATTTGAACTGTATGTTTTGATTCCTAGAAATTAAATACGAGTTTCATAAAATTTGGATGAGCAAAACTCAAGTTAAAGAGTGCTGAAGGCAATTTTGGAAGAATAGTCAATGGTACTGAAAAACTTAAAAAAATATAAAACTTGTAGCTCAACATTTGTCAAGTCATAGTCATGAATATAAATTCAAATTCCTTTTATTTTGTAGGTACTGATGATGACAATACCTCTGAATGTACAATACAATTAACAGAATATGGACAATTACATGGAATGGATAATGATTCTACAAATGATTCTCTGCAGATAAGCAAAGAAGTGATACATCCAGGTAAAACATTTTATAGATGTCAGATGGTGGGGGGTTTAATCCATCACAATTTATACACCTTGAGGATTATTGTAAGCCTAATTGAACATTACAATGTATTGTTATACCTTACATTATATAGTAACTTTTTCGTTGCCAAATAAGTAATCAAGTGTCATAGTTTCATTGAAAATATTTTTTCAAAAAATTGATGCCTCCATCTCGAAACCCTTGTCATACATCAATGATCACTGCTCAACTCCCTTTACAGTAGAACATCACTTAATCAAATAGACAAAATAGAAAATATGGCTATGGCCAGGTTAGAAGTCCATCAAAAGAAGAAGTAATTCATCCAGTGTTTAAGATATCTCTTGTAAAAGACCCTAAGGTTTGACATGTTAGCAAGTCCTACCTTAAACATTGTCTTTATATATACATTATCCTCTCTTTCTAGATGTGACCACTCCACCTAACAATGTCGAAATGTTCCAGTCTGACCATGGCAGCTTTGCACTGAAAAAAGATCAACATAATAAGACAGGTAAATACTAGTATAAATAGAACATCTGTATTTTCTTTCTCCTTATCGCCAATATAGTTTGAACATTGACATTTAAAATATAGGGGGACTAAAAATACCCAAGCAAATTTGTAAAATGTTACTTTATGAAAGGTTTTCACTTTGAACCACAGCTTAAATATCTCAATATCATCTCATTTCTGTTACATTCAAATATTACATCAAACCATAAAGGAAGTGTTTATTTTAATGTTAAATGAATTGAACTACCTTTTCACCACAGAAATGTAATCCATTTTAAGATGAACAGACTGGTTAATATAATGCTCCTCCATCATTTAATAGAAGGTGAAAAGGGGTGGAGTGTGATTCCTACCTTATCAATTTCAAATTCTGTTGCATTATTCGTATTAACCAGGTTCATAACCTTTTTTTTTCTAGAAATGACTGCTCCACTGAAAAATGCTATTGAGATCTGCACAATTGAATTAACAGACCTGGAAAAAGAAAATAGAAATAAAAATGGTAACTTCTGATTTATTATAGAAGTCTAAGATATATTTGAAATACAAAGTCATACATTTTTTTTCAATTTCTGAATTGGTTTTCAATGCTGTATCACAAAATAAGTAAAATGTTAACAAAAAATTCATGTCCTTTTTAGAAGAGACAACTTCACTTCACAAGAATGAAAGCTGTGTAAAGACGACAGAGGATGAGGGAGGTAAAGGAACTTATAGTTTCAGGGTTTATTTTCATTACATACATCATGTCCATAGGAAGCATTTTTTTTTAAAGATCTGTTAATACTTTTTGCAGGGGCATAAGTTCATTAAGATTTCTTTGGTTTAAAACTTGGATCATTAAAGAATTATGGAATTAAGTTCTTTTTTAGCAGTAAGTTTGGTTTAATTTTGTTGAAATAAGCTGAAACAGATTGCTGGTAATATGATCATAGATTTCTTCAAGAAAACCTCAAATGTTAATTATAATGGGTGTACAAATGTAGTCAAAAATGCAGATGGAATGTTGATATATTATTACATAAATAATACTTGTAGTTTAAGAATATTATTATTAAATGTAAGAATTTGAGTAGAATATGTGAACATGAGTTCATGTCATGTAAATTAACAAAATAATAATTTTTTTTTTTCAGATATTAAGAAAATTGGCAACAACAGTGTGAAAGAAATGTACCGGTCATACATCAAAGGTAAAGGCTATTTATATGTATAAAGCTTCATCTTTGAATACAGAATGGAATTGTGATGTGTCAAAGAGACGTAGTATTTGAATAATATTTAAGAGTTCTGTATTTTTGTAATTTTACTTTTTAGCAAGTCAATTAAAAAAAATCAATTATGATGGAATAAAATATCTTGCTGTACTATCAACTTATAAATACCTAGACATGTAAAAATAACTGAATTTTGACTTACAAGAAGTTTGTAATTAATAATTTAACATTCTTTTCAGTTATACAATGGAAAACAGATGATGGCAAAAGTGAAGAGAACAAATCTACAACATGTACAAGTGTAAAAACAATTGGTATGTATGTTATATGTAATAAGGTTATGCTGCACCAAATTAACAATAAGCAGCTTCATTTATCTTATCATGCTTAGTGAAAAATGTAATATTTTCAATTCATCAGAAACTTGGTTTTTATGAGGATAACACTTTTGAAATTCTATACTTAGTACTGTTACCTGATATTTGGGTTTTCCATGACCACATCCTAGTTTTCTTTAGCAACTGCAGGCTAATGATTGATACTCTTTTAAGTTGTCTTTATTATGTGCGAAGTCTTTCTTCAACCTTTTTAGTCACTATAAAGTGTTACAATTCAAATCTAACGCCACACAAGGAAAGTAAACACAAAGGAACAGCTTGCAAAATGCTGAAACGATTCATACAAAAATAGTACATATTATTGATTCATTTATTTTTGTGGGTATGAATTCCTTTTATTGATAAAAACTTGAAATTTCATAAATATTTGAGTTTGTAGTTTTGCCATACAATCTTATAAGAGTTTTGTAAATAGTTAAATTTGTGGTTGATCTGCATCCAAGAAAATTGGTACACTACAAAAAATAATGAAGCCACATTAGAATTTAAATATATACAAGTATGAACATGTAATTTACAACGACATGTACATATTTGCAATTAAATATGTATACCATGTATACAAAGTGTTACAAATGCCTTCAGAAATGGACTCCTGATTTACATCAATACATTTATTTATGGGAGAAAAAAACAATTTTAAGAATGCTTCAAAAATATTTCTTCATTGAAGACAACACTGGTGCAGTACTAAAGTTAATGTTACCTGAATCTAGCTTTCTTGTGTAAACTTGAATATTTAATGTTCTTTTTGTGTTTATTTTCTGCGAATTATTCCTCTGCAGCCTTTTCAGTCACTATGAAGTGTTACAATTTAAATTTAGTGCAACTCATGGATAGTAAATAGAAAGGTACAGCTAATCTTTTGTAAAATGCTGAAACAAAAGTAACATGGTTATTTTCAAGTTAACAAAAGTACAAATTTACTATGTTTCTACTATTGCCCAGTTTTCAGAGAAAATTCATCATACAAAATTAATTAACATAATCAGATATATTTCATAGTAACAATGACTAAATATATAATATAAACAAAAAGTCATATTTCAATAAGTAAGGGTTTTCAATGTAATAATTTTCAATGGTCATTTGTTTTGGTAAGTAAAGGTAAATTTTCGAATATAAAACATGTATATGTAGGATTTTTTTTAAGAATAAAACAATAAAAATTTACAGAATATCACTTTTACTTTAATTCAGATGCTAAGGAGAGTTACAGAAGTAACGTGAAGAGAAGATTATTTGAATGTAAGTTGTGTAGCTATTCATACATGTAAATACATATTACATGTACATGTAACTGAATTTAAAAAAAATACTCTGAAAGGTTGTTGATTGTAATGGCTGTGTGGTATGGGCTTTGCTCATTGTTGAAGGCTGTACGATGACCTGTAGTTGTTGTGTCATTTTGGTCTATTGTGGGCAGTTGTCTCATTAGCAAACATACCACATCTTCTTTTTTTATATTTAAATTAAAAATAGCCCATTTGTGTTCCTCTTCATTATGTTTGGTACAACATTGGCCTGTTTGGCAAAGCAGTATGTCCATAAATTGTTAGAATGACTTCAATTGGATTCATTATTTAAGCAATAAAAAAGCTTCATCTCCATAAGCTTCAATATCACAATTTACATTTTATTTGTCATCAGGAACATTCAAAGTCAATGCAACATATCATAATTTCATGTATTTAAAAGCTTTGGTATAGAGTCCATTGCCCCCTTTTTTAATTACACCCTAGATAAATGCTGTTAGATCCCTAGGCCTAGAAAAGTCATTATTTCATGAGATATATACATGTAATAACCACTAAAAATTGTGCCACATGCTACATGTATAATATGTAAATTTTATGTTATGTTTTTCAATTCCTATACAGGCAATGATTCAGATATGGATCCATTTGGCCTTAATGACAGTGAAGAACTAGAAGATGAAACCTGTTCAAGCATTGCTTCTGCACGAAAAACCAACCAAACAGGTAAATATAACATCTGCACTATTGACTATTGAAGTCTTTTATAGATATGGTACAGTCGGTGCCAAACTGTTTTTGGGTTTGTCTGTCAGACAAATAAATTTGACGTTATTCTAATCTATTTTCATCCGAAAAATGTTTAAATTTCTATCTGATAGAATGACGTTTTGTCTTGTGATTTTGTCGGTTAGACAGTTTAGGATACACTGATGGTAGTAATGATGATTTTTGGAAGAGTTAAAACTTATATATATTTCACAACATTTTACCTTTTTTTTCAGATAAGATATCTGCAACCGTACTTGTTGAAAATCTTCTTGGTTCAACAGATGATGTACAAAGTTTCCAAAAATACAGAAGAATGGCGTGGGAACATCCAGGCAATAAATTCTATATGAGCCAATATGACATATCAAAAGCAAAAGTAGGGTTCAAACTACTTGGTGTTTTCAACAGAATGAAACAGTCCTGTAATGAAAATATGACATTAAGGTCGACGCATCAACAACTTAAAAACCTATTAGAGCACTGGGGAATTAGTACTAAGTACTAATGTAGAGAAAAGTCATTTTAACTAGTTGTATTTTAGTATTCACTGTATATAATTGTACATAAACACATATATTTATAACAATAGAAACTTTAAAAAAAAATGAAAGAAAAAAAATGAAGATAAAAGCAATATTTATAAATCATGTAAATGTTGGATTCAAATTAATTTCATGTATAAACTTTTTTGTATAAAACTTGAGTTTGAAAAAAAAGGACGAGCCTCATTTAGTTCATGTAGTTAAAATGTAAAAGGACCTTGTAGATATAAATTTAACAATTTGTTTCAAGTTGCAATAACTTTTCCCCAATTATTTTTTATATGAATATATGCATAGATAGCATAGTTAATTGAAAATGAAAGTTTTTACTGACCTGAAATTATAAATAGAAATACATAAACAATCATTGAAATTTGATGTTGTCCCTTAGAATCAATCATAATTTTTTTTTGTACTTTCCTCACTTCAAAACTTTTCAACCATAATTAGGAAATTCAATAAAATGTCGCCCAGTAAAATTTCAATTTCATTCCAAGGTAAATAACTCGAAATGGTCTTAGCAAAAGACGACTTTCAAACCGATATTAATCGTTCCAAGATATGATGGAAAAATATTGACACTGCGCCAATTGCTTTTCCTTAAAAGGGCAGGGCATCAAGAAAACACAACAGGGCACCTTTAATTTGCATGCAAAAAATCTGCAGAAAAAACTATTGTCCCTTGTACATTTACTTCATATCCTATTATGTTTTCCCCACAAATAAATTTCAACAGGAACGTTTTTTATCAGACATGTCAGATATACTGTTTCAAGATCTTACCTTTAACAATTCTGTATACATGGTTTATATGTATAAATAAGTTTTATGAGGAATTTCATTAAAACTGATTATTGTGGAATTATTTTGAATATATGACTTTGACACATGTCATTGTGTAGGTAGTAGTTTAGAAATCAATTTATGAATTTATCCGACTGAAATTTCCAAGGACTAACAAATATATATGAAACATAATTTTTAATTCAAGTTTTTGACTGAACTAAATGAGGTTCAACTGTTTATCAATAAAAAAAATAAGGGTGGGTGGGTAATGCAGCCAAGCAAAAGCAGCAAAATAAAATGTTTGAATTTTAACTTGTATCAAACAATTTATTTAACATTGCATAAAGCTTGCCAGTCACAAGCCTGGGCAATAAAAACCACAATAAATATTTCTCCAGATCTATTTCATTGCTTACATGGATGTAGTTGCTTAGATTCAATATACTTCACTTTCAACATTTATTGTGGTTTTTAAAAAATGCAGAGTGACCATGTACCATATACTTTCAGGCTAAACACATAATTATCAAAATATTTGTTTATACAAAATTAAATGTACAATGTATGTATGTACATTATGTACAGTTGGAATATATTTGCTCATTGTTAAAGGTCATACAGTGTATATGCACATGTAAATTTGTGTGTCATTATGGTATCTTCTGGAGATTTGTCTCATTGAAAATTATGATTATTTAAAAAGCTTCAGCAAGACTTCGGCTTCAAATATTTGCATTAACTATCTCAAGTGAAGAGTACATGAAGAATTGGAACACATTTTTACAGTGGTGGAACCTCTAGTATATGCCTCCCCCCCCCCCCAAGAAAGAAAAATCAAGTTGCTTAGATGTTTTTTATAGAAATATGAATAGACAGAAAAAATATTAGTTACTTCACATAATTTAATTCTAAATTCCATTTAAACCATAGAAAACCATGAAAAACCGTTGATGACGCCACGATCACGACTATATTTATCAATGGAGAATAAAGGCTTTTCCCCTGGAGAAGAATTCCAATTTGAAAATGAAATTGCTTAAAATTATTCCCCTTAAGACAACTTTTTTCCCAAACAGTGCATTTTTCATGCCTAAAATGACTATATGTGTACATTTGAGGGTATATTTATGTACATGTATCATCACTGACAAAATTTGGTCTTATTTTAAAGCAGGGTTTGACTCTTGAAAATGGGTCTGTAAATTGAAGTTTCAGTCAAATTCATGGTTTATTAAAAATTTCCCAATTTGATGAAAATGATGCATATTTTCTCAATAAAAAAGGGTAGAGGTAGTTTTAAAAATAGCCAACAATATAATATCACTGACTAACAGTTGAGTAAAAAAATAAAGGATCTACCAAGTTTCATCATCCAGAGTTATTTTTTTACAACTTTGTCCGTGTATTGCATATGTTATTGTTTATAATATTGTTTGTATGCTACATGTACATGTGTATGATCTCCTGGGATAACAATTTGATGAATAAAAATATTCTATTCTATTCATACCAAAGCAGAGTTCAAGTACCACACAAAAACTTTTCATAAGAGGGGACCAACTTCTGTCATACTTCAGTGATTCCCTAGTATATATTCAACCAAACAAAACCCAATAAAGGGGATAAACGGGAAACCTATGTCCAACCCCATGCGACAAGTCATCTCACGAGACGTAGTACTCAGACGTGTATTGTTTTGAAAATATGTAAATGCATGTATCAAATAAATTCATAATATTAATGGAACTTGAATGTAGCCCTCTCTGCAGCAGGCTAGAAAGTTTTAATATCAGAGAAAAAAATTCTCGCTATAAAGCAAGTCATGTGTCTTATACCTAGTGATATATTATGCTAGTACCGTACATACAATAATTTCTGCCTACACTACGAAACAAGAGATATTATACTTATGTCATCTTGAAAGGCTTTTCTTTTTTTCCGTGACAAAAAAAATAATATAACCTTTTAGGGTTTTAAGACATTAGATAAAGATTACTTTCTTCACGTTAAAACTTTATAACTATTTGGACTATTCCCTGGACCAGAAAACAATGCAGCATTTCACCTCCCTAATGTTAGCTTTCGTAACGAAACGAACTATGTATATTGACAAGCTTGGCATTGATTATAAACAATATTTTTTTGGGAAATAAGTGCGACCTGAACCTGGGTCGCAATTCCAAACGTTTTGAAATAGGAAAAATCCGTAACTCTATGGTCCGCAAATAGCCAAAAAATAACATAAGGACCTAAGAGCTACGGTTCCGCAGCTACCCTAATGTATGTTCAATGAGCTATATAGCGAAATCAGCATTTTTGCCAAGCTTGCGTTATTTGTCATAAGGGGAGTCTGTAAATGCACCTTAAAAAAATAACAAAGACTTGATATAGTTGCAAAAATAGCACGAACGAACTCTCTTTTTAACACTAAATCTTGTCTTGGCAAACACCACAAAAAGGTTATAATCAGATAATCAAGGGCACAAAATTTCTAAATGGATATGTCGTTATATCATGGTTATGAATTGTTTCATGAGTAACTTGAACATACATCGTCAAATTACTTGCGAAAAGAGACAAAAGACCTTCGTGTTTTACTAGCTTGCAAAATAAACTGCAATTTCTGCAGAACTCGAGTCTCAAATTAATACATTTCTAGACAATTTAATTTTTTTTCGTAAAGACCATAACGACCAACACTACAAACTCCTCAGAGTCTGCATTGACCAGTTTTTGTGCTCGACCAGTAAAATCGAGCACACATTTTACTCGACTAGTCTCGACATTGTCTCGACTGTACTTAACTGTACTTAAGTGTACTCGACTAGGTCTCGACTTTACTTAATTAGTCTGATTCAGTACTTGATGATCTTTGTGTAGTCTGAAATGGTCTTGACCAAGGCTCGACCTGTCTCGACCTGTCTTGACTAGTCTCGACCTGTCTCGACTCAGTCTCAACCAGTTTCGACCTGTCTCGACTAGTCTTGACCTTCAAATTTAGTTTTGACTGGTGTAAATCAGCCCATCTAACTAAATTAAATATTGATCTTAAAAAATTCAAGCTTATTAGGTAGTTTGATTTATTGCTGTGAAATGAAAGAATTTAATTTTACAATATGTAAAAAAAAAATTATTATATAAAAATTCAGATAGTACACTTTAATTTTTTTAATAACTTTTTCAAATCAACTTGGATTTGCATCAAACTATGCAGCTATCTTACATATATATCAAGCTTACTGAATCCCATTTCATTTAGTTTTTTGTTGTATTGCTGTAAAATTTAAGAATTAAAGTAATCTTGGTATAAAAAGCTAGGATTTGCAATTCGTACAAAATAGAGATAGTACACTTTAATTTTTTTAATAACTTTTTCAAATCAACTTGGATTTTCATCAAACTATGCAGCTATCTTACATATATATCAAGCTTACTGAATCCCATTTCATTTAGTTTTTTGTTGTATTGCTGTAAAATTTAAGAATTAAAGTAATCTTGGTATAAAAAGCTAGGATTTGCAATTCGGACAAAATAGAGATAGCACACTTTAATTTTTTTTATAACTTTTTCAAATCAACTTGGATTTGCATCAAACTATGCAGCTATCTTACATTTATATCAAGCTTACTGAATCCCATTTCATTTAGTTTTTTGTTGTATTGCTGTAAAATTTAAGAATTAAATTAATCTAGGTCAAAAAAGCTAGAATTTGCAGTTCGAACAAAATAGAGATAGTACACTTTAAGCTTTTTAATAACTTTTTCAAATCAACTTGGATTTTATTAAAACTATATAGCTACCTTGGTGATCTTACTAAATCCCAGGTTGTTATGAAGTTTTAAAATATATTTTTGTCAAATTTAATGACATGACACTATACATGACTTAATTACATCAGTACACATGAGTTTTACAGGTAAAAAGAAAGCCCTACTTTTCTTAAACTCGTGTATTACTTATCTAGTGAATTAAAAGCCCTGCGATTTAGATTTAACAGGATGTTGCAACTTTGAATAAATGTTTTTAGAATTTAAAACTCTCTGGTAGATGTGATCTTTTTAATAAGTTTGCCCCAAGCAGAAGGTATTGCTTTATAAATCACCACAAATCAGAAGAACTATTTTAATAATTTCTAATGTTTCATCCCTTTTTGATATATTTATATAGTGTATATCAAAAGGAATAAAACATTAAAGGAATTATATTAATATTTTATGTATACTTTTTCCCAAATTATGAGAAAAGATATATTTCTAATATCGTAGCTTTTTGACCTAGGTTAATTAAATTCTTAAATTTGACAGAAATACACCAAACAAAATAACAACCTATGATTCAGTAAGATCAATATATTGCAAAGATATTTGTAGAGTTTGATGAAAATCTAAGTTGATTTGAAAAAGTTATGAAAGAAATTAAAGTGTACCATCTCTATTTTGTCAAAACTGCAAATCCTAGCTTTTTTTACCTAGATTAAATTAATTCTTAAATTTGACAGCAATACAACAAACTTTATAACAACCTGGGATTCAGTAAGAAGAATACATCACCAAGGTAGCTATATAGTTTCAATAAAATCCAAGTTGAATTTAAAAAGTTATAAAAAAAAATTAAAGTGTACTATCTCTATTTTGTTCGAACTGCAAATTCTAGCTTTTTTGACCTAGATTAATTTAATTCTTAAATTTGACAGCAATACAACAAAAAACAAAATGACCTGGGATTTAGTAAGCTTAGTATACATTTAAGATAGCTGCATAGTTTGATGAAAATCCAAGTTGATTTGAAAAAGTTATTAAAAAAATTAAAGTGTACTATCTCTATTTTGTCCGAATTGCAAATCCTAGCTTTTTTTACCAAGATTACTTTAATTCATAAATTTTACAGCAATGCAACAAAAAACTAAATGAAATGGGATTCAGTAAGCTTGATATATATGTAAGATAGCTGCATAGTTTGATGCAAATCCAAGTTGATTTGAAAAAGTTATTAAAAAAATTAAAGTGTACTATCTCTATTTTGTCCGAATTGCAAATCCTAGCTTTTTATACCAAGATTACTTTTTAATTCTTAAATTTTAAAGCAATACAACAAAAAACTAAATGAAATGGGATTCAGTAAGCTTGATATATATGTAAGATAGCTGCATAGTTTGATGAATATCCAAGTTGATTTGAAAAAGTTATTTAAAAAATTAAAGTGTACTATCTCTATTTTGTCCGAATTGCAAATCCTAGCTTTTTTTACAAAAATTACTTTAATTCTTAAATTTTACAGCAATACAACAAAAGACTAAATGAAATGGGATTCAGTAAGCTTGATATATATCTAAGATATCTGCATAGTTTGATGAAAATCCAAGTTGATTTGAAAAAGTTATAAAAAAAATTAAAGATGCCTATCTGAATTTTTATATAATAATTTTTTTTTTACATATTGTAAAATTAAATTCTTTCATTTCACAGCAATAAATCAAACTACCTAATAAGCTTGAATTTTTTAAGATCAATATTTAATTTAGTTAGATGGGCTGATTTACACCAGTCAAAACTAAATTTGAAGGTCAAGACTAGTCGAGACAGGTCGAGACTGGTTGAGACTGAGTCGAGACTAGTCGAGACAGGTCGAGACTAGTCAAGACAGGTCGAGACAGGTCGAGCCTTGGTCAAGACCATTTCAGACTACACAAAGATCATCAAGTACTGAATCAGACTAATTAAGTAAAGTCGAGACCTAGTCGAGTACACTTAAGTACAGTTAGTACAGTCGAGACAATGTCGAGACTAGTCGAGTAAAATGTGTGCTCGATTTTACTGGTCGAGCACAAAAACTGGTCAATTCAGACTCTGAGGAGTTTGTAGTGCAAAGAAGGAACTCGCATCTAGTTCATGTCTTCCTACATGAACCTCCTTAAACCATTTTTAAGATGTTATTTTTCTTTGTTATTTAATGAGCATTCACTTTTCTAGCTTCAATCTCAATTTATGTAGACATGCCACGAGGTCTGTAAAAACTACCTCGTGGTTCAAGCAAAATTGGCTTTCAGACACCAAAATCTTCGAAATTATAGATGTTTGCACAGTGAAACTTGATACAATTGTTGAAAATATGCACACAAACTATAATTAACTACTCTCTTACCAATAAACACAAAAATCAGTGCTTAATTCAAGTAATTGTGTCCAAATTCTACGTCCGTTAATTTCACTGCAGGTGCTCGTCTTCTCATGATTACAAGCTTCTGATCGACCCAGCTAATTTTTGATTGGTTATTTTCTACCGAAAGGCGTGGCCAATTCCCCGATACAAAAACTGCTAAATCTGATAAACTTTAAATATATTTGAAAAATTGAGATCAAATATCTGTTTAATATAAAAAAAGACATCATACTGAACTACTTTTAACATCAACAGTGTATTTGTTATTAAGTTATTAACACATCTAATCTTCATACGCTCGGTCGGCCATTGTTGACGTCAGGAATATTAATAAGGTAACAGGAGTTGTCTCCTCTTAGAAAAACTACGGGAAAAAAATAGAGAAAACAGCATTAACCAACCTGCGAAACAGGTAGAAATGCTCGGCACAGCCTCGCTTTCTACCTGTTTCTTAGCCTTGTACAAATAACATTGATATTTCGAGACAATGTATGGTTATTCTATATTTATTTACTCTTTTGAAACTTGATAAGGATTTAAAAATCAAGTACAAAATTTTACTTTTATTATCAACTGTAATATTATTATAGCTCGAGTAGGGAAGTAGTGGAATGGGCGTCAATGAGACAACAATACACAAGAGGCCAAATGGCACAGAAATTATATACAAAATTTTCATTTACTGGTGCTTCTGAAATAGCTGCTGGTATAAAAATCTATGAAAACTGAACATGAATTGCTTTGTATGCATCAGTCTCTGTGCCAGTCACAAATAAATGCAAGTGATATTCATTGTTTGTAATTGAATTTGTATGTTAAAAACCTAATCACAGAAAATTAATTAACTTCTTGTTTTTAAATATTAACAATTACAACAGTTTGTCATTAGGAGACCAAGAAATGTGAACTTTCCAGAAAACTAGATTCCATACAGGGTAATTGACAGGTTTGTGTTGGCAAAATAAAAGAATATACTGTGACGAAGTCTAAAAAGTGTGGTACTGTGTGTACTGGGGTATAATGTTCGTGCGATGGTAATGTTATAATCTCCACTCGATACAGTATAAATTTGTCTCTTGACGTTTACCCAACACAGACGATGAATGCCAAGTACATGCACTTTTTACAAGATAATCCAGTGGTTATGGTAACGTGTAAGTCCTGGACACCTTGGTCACATAAAAGTTTATGGATCCCTGTATAGTTAGACAATTTGCTTAAATAAATCACACTGTAAGGTTGATATTTGTATTAGCATCAAAACATATAACAAAGTTCACAATAATAACAGATAGTAAAAGATATTCCACTCCGTAGACTTTATACTACAACTTCACTTCTCGACTAACTACTCAATTCACCTGTCTCTGATTCTCCGATCCTTCGCTCCCCCCCCCCCCCCCCCCCCTATGACACTCTCCCTCTCTCCTTTTATACCACAACTCCATTCTAGATCTTTCCAATAATCTGATGAAATATGTAAACTAAACGATAACAAACTCTCTGATGAAATGTTTCTGATGTAACACTTGTATATAAAATATAACACTAGGGCACCAGTAATAGGGCACTAGGGCGAATGACCTAAATAAACATCTGGCATAAGCCATAAACCTAAATACATGGTTAGTCACAAAAGGAATGTATTACTTTCTGGAATGATCCTGATGAAATCATGAAAATGCTGACTATAAGAGTCAAGTAAATGATAATAACATAACTAGATGAATTATAAAACATTGCTGAGGACAAAATTCATCACACAGCCCCCTACTTAGCATTGAACTTCCACTGTTCAATAAAAATATAACGCGTATCAAAAAATGTGCATATAACAATGTGAAAAGTACTTAAAATATTCAAAAACGAATATATCTGAGTTACCCGCATTTGTGCGATAATACTTGGGACGGTTAAACTTTTAACTTTGAAAAATATATATATAGAAAAATCAACCTTAGAAAAATATAAAAACACAACCTGAACACAAATATGACTTGACTAGATTATACATACATCTTGCTTAGTGTACCAGAAAAAAAAATTGGACACAGAGCACACAAACACAATTTGGCACTTTTAAAATAAATGGCACAAGACTGCGATTATCTTTTTCGCATAATAATAATAATAAAAAAAAAAAAACACATAAAATGACTATACCTATACAATCATGACGGAATATATTTATTAAAAGTTAGAGACAATGTCTTGCTCCAGAGGTAGGGCTGTACACTGAAAAATAGGCACCAGCAAAAGGGCTATCAAAAATGACAATGATATTTAATACAATAATATCTACATGAGGGTACCAGTATTAGGACCTTCACATTACTAAAAAAAAATAAAATACTTAAAACCTGTAAATTACATGTACAAAACAAAAATAACTGAATAAATGTTATATCGTGTCTACCAGTAATCTAGCTAGTCTGACTCAATGTCCTCATCACTGTCTTCGTCAACCAATCGTACCGTTACTGTGGATGGAACCTTCCTGATTTCTTCTAGGTGAGCGAACATCTCATCTGCCGAATTGACAACAAAATCCTCCCAATTGAAATTGTTCATGTCTATATGGCTGCTAGTTGCCATCCTTTGTTCTCGCACAGTTACAAGTTCTCCTTTGTCATGATCCCAATAGGTCTTTTTAATAAGATTCAATGAGATTATATCAACTTTCATCTCTTTCTGTCCGGCTGACGTACCATTGTTATTTATGTCTTGAATAACTTCATTTACCTCGTGTTTAACCTTCTTTGAACTGCTCGGGCCAGCGGAATTAGCTTCTATTGTTACTTTTATTTCCTCTCCCTCAGTTTTGACATTCCTTTCCTGGGCTTCCTCGCACTTGACCACCCCTCGAACGGGATCTAGTTTCTCTCTAGGAATTAAATCAAACGTAGCATTTGAAACAAATCCTTTTGCTTCCGACTTACTGTATTTGTGTGTACAGCAACGATGTACTTGTAGATACTCGCGTCTATAAAAATATCTGCGACAACCAATTTCAGGACACACAGTTGCTCTGACATTTTCCTCATGATGTGAATTAATGTGTCTATTCAAATTACATTTGTTTGCAAACTGTTTACTACAATCGGGACACAGAACTGGTATTTTCACAACTTCTTTTGTCAATTCAGGAACAAAATCTGCCAAATGTGGTGGAAGTTTTACTGTCCTTTTCCCAAATCTTTGCGCAATCGTTCTGCGCAACTCATCCGGTGCTTCACTAACCGAGGAACGTATACGGGCACTCGATTCCGGGTGGATTTCTTGAGTACTCGGGCAAATCTTTGGATTTTCATTGGGATGATTTCCCGCTTCAGAGGGCGGAGTTAATATGATTCTCGCTCAGAGCGCGGAGTTAATATGATTTCAACATCATTCCCACGGTCAAATGACCTAGATTCATTTAAAGTTGCATAATCCTCTTAACTGGGAAATTCCGCAAGGTCAGTATTTCCGGAGTCAACAGATGTTATGTCGAACCAATTAAATTCCTTGTCACTGATATATGGTTTCAGGTTATCTCCGTACACTGTGACTAGATTAGAGTTTTTGAAAAACTTCAGACGAAAAATAATGTCACTCATCTTTTCTATAATTATCCAAGGGCCCGTCCAGTGTCTTGCAATCTTTGCCTTTTGCCCTGGTATATTCTTCTTCTGATTTCTCCACACTCGGTCTCCAATTTCATAAGTTTTGCTCTTAACGATCGTATCGTAGATCGACTACTGTCGTTTCGCTTCCACTCGGGCAAAACGTTGTGCTTTCCTTAAATTATCTTCAAGGGTAACTGCATAATCCGTCGCAAGTCTATTTTCTTCGTTATTTTCCAGTTATTCTGTCAATAAACTTAGTGGCATACGCATCTCTTCCCCATAGACTAGGTGGTGTGGGGTAAATCCGGTGTTCTGATGTGGCGTTGAATTGTAAACCATCATGAGATAGTCTAAGTATTCACTCCAGTCTCTTTGGTGTGGTTTTATATATTTGGAGAGCATGTCGTTTATGGTCTTGTTCATCCTTTCTACCATTCCATCTGATCTGGGGTGGAGTGGAGTTGTCCTCGTCTTTTTCACCTCCATCAGTTTACAAAGTTCTTGAAAAAGAAGGCTCTCATGTTGTCTCCCTTGGTCAGAATGTAGCTGCATGGGGCAACCGTATCGTTTTATCCAGCCCCTAAATATCGTGTCAGCTACCGTTTCTGTACGTATATCTTGAATGGCGTATATTTCAGTTAATTTGGAAAAATAATCTGCAACAACTAGGATGTATTTATTTCCTTTATCTGTCAACGGATACGGTCCAGCAATATCGGTGGCAATACGCTCAAAAGGAGCTCCTACTACATGTGATTTCAAAGGGTGTCTCTTCTTAAATGCTGGATTTTTTGCGTTCACCACAAATCTCACATTTGCTCACATAGTACTTTACAGATTTTCTCATCCCTTGCCAGTAAAATGGAGAGATCTTGGCCTTTTCTAGAGTCTTCGCTACTCCTTGATGACCTGCCGTTTTTGAATCGTGTAAATACCATAGTACTTCATCAGTGATCAATCTCGGAATACATATTTTTAACCTCGGTTTTCCAACATCTTTTTGCCATAGTAAGCATAACACGCGTTCTTTACTACTAGTTGTTCCCATCTTGCAATATACAATTTGAAATCCCTACTCTCACGACATATCTCTTCCCGTTCGGGCTTTTCACGATCGTCTAATTTCAATTTTAAAATTTCTTTTAATACATCGTCTTCTCTTGCTGCTGGCGAATAAACTCTAAATTGTCTAATTCTGAACTTGGTTTCTTTTTTTTTGTTTAGCTTGCTTGGGTCTATTTGGCTTCCTCCCCCTTCTAACAGGACTAGCTCCTCCGGGAGCATTTTCGTCTTGCCCGGGCGAGCTATGGTCGGGTACATCTGCTCGATCAGGCGTACCTGCCCGTTCTGGTCTCTCTGATTCATTTTCAGATTCATCTGATAACGTCGCTACCTCGCCTTCTTTCATTTCTTTAATTTCTGACTTCATTGGTCCAGAATAACTATAATTCCATGACATGGCACACTGCTTACATATTTCTCCATCCGATGTCACTAATCGTGACATGGCATCAGCATTTCCGTGTTTTTTTCCCAGGACGGTGTTCTATCACTAGATGAAATTGACTAAGTTGCTGAATCCAGCGGTCAATCTGACCATCTGGTTCGCGGAACCTCTGCAGCCATGTTAATGACCCATGATCCGTTCTCAATAGGAATTTGCGTCCTAGTAGGTATTGCTTAAAGTACTTTGTGAAGAAACTACGACAAGCATCTCCCGTCTGGTCACGCAATAATTACGTTCAGCTTTGTCAAGACATCTGCTTCCATACACTATCACACGTTCTTTCCCGTCTTGAACTTGGGAGAGTACGGGACCAATGGCGTAGGCGCTGGCGTCGGTGTCAAGTATGAAATTGTTTCTACCTACTTGTAGGAATGCTAAAATTGGCGCTGACATCAGTTTGTTCTTTAACTTTAGAAAACTGTCCTCACAGTCCTGATTCCAATGGAACTTTTTGTCTTTCTTAGTCAAATCAAATAGTTGCTTAGCGATCTTGAAAAATCCTTGGATGAATTTGCGATAGTATGATCCTCTTGCCATAGTAAGCATAACACGCGTTCTTTACTACTAGTTGTTCCTATCTTGCAATATACAATTTGAAATCCCTACTCTCACGACATATCTTCCGTTTCGGGCTTTTCACGATCGTCTAATTTCATTTTAAAATTTCTTTTAATACATCGTCTTCTTCTTGCTGCTGGCGAATAAACTCTAAATTGTCTAATTCTGACTGTTTCTTTTTTTTTGTTTAGCTTGCTTGGGTCTATTTGGCTTCTCTCCTTCTAACAGGACTAGCTCCTCCGGAGCATTTTCGTCTTGCCGGGCGAGCTATGTCGGGTACATCTGCTCGATCAGCGTACCTGCCCGTTCTGGTCTCTCTGATTCATTTTCAGTTCAGATTCATCTGATAACGTCGCTACCTCGCTTCTTCATTTCTTTAATTTCTGACTTCATTGGCCCAGAATAACTATAATTCCATGACATGGCACACTGCTTACATATTTCTCCATCCGATGTCACTAATCGTGACATGGCATCAGCATTTCCGTGTTTGTTCCCAGGACGGTGTTCTATCACTAGATGAAATTGACTAAGTTGCTGAATCCAGCGGTCAATCTGACCATCTGGTTCGCGGAACCTCTGCAGCCATGTTAATGACCCATGATCCGTTCTCAATAGGAATTTGCGTCCTAGTAGGTAGTGCTTAAAGTACTTTGTGAAGAAACTACGGCAAGCATCTCCCGTCTGGTCACGCAATAATTACGTTCAGCTTTGTCAAGACATCTGCTTCCATACACTATCACGCGTTCTTTCCCATCTTGAACTTGGGAGAGTACAGCACCAATGGCATAGGCACTGGCGTCGGTGTCAAGTATGAAATTGTTTCCACCTACTTGTGGGAATGCTAAAATTGGCGCTGACATCAGTTTGTTCTTTAACTCTAGGAAACTGTCCTCACAGTCCTGATTCCAATGGAACTTTTTGTCTTTCTTGGTCAAATCAAATAGTGGCTTAGCGATCTTGGAAAATCCTTGGATGAATTTGCGATAGTATGATGCAAGTCCAACAAAACTACGTACTTGAGTCACATTCTTTGGACTCTGTATTTCCTTTACTGCTTTTACTTTAGCTGGGTCTGTCTGTACACCATTTCTTGGAAACAACGTGTCCCAGAAACGATATTTCTTCCTGCATCAGGTGACATTTCTTAGGTTTTAGTTTCAATCCTGCATCGGATAATTTTCTCGAATACTCTTTCTAAATTTGTCAACTGGTCGCTAAACGATTTCCCAAATACTACAATATCATCAAGGTATAATACGGCTATCTTCCATTGCAGTCCTGATAACGTTCGTTCGATCAATCGCTGGAAGGTACCTGCAGCATTACAAAGTCCAAATGGCATTGTCGCATATTGGTATAAACCACCACAAGGTGTCGCAAAGGCCGTCTTTTCTTGGTCCTCCTGCTCCATTGGTACTTGGTGGTAGGCCATGTCGAGATCTAACGAAGAATACCATTCGGCTCCCTCTAATGTATCTAAGTTTTCATCTATCCTAGCCAAAGGATAAGCGTCTTTTATAGTCTTCTCGTTTAATTTGCGATAGTCCACACACATCCTCCAGCTTCCGTCCTTCTTCTGGACCATCACTGTCTGTGAAGACCAGGGACTATTAGACTTCTCTATCAAGCCTTTTTCCTCCAACTTCTTAACTTCCTCCTCCAGGGCTTGCCTTTTATATATGGGTATCCGTCTAGGTGGTTCTCGTATAGGTCTCTCATCGTTCAGTTTGATCTTGTGGGTTCCCATGTTGGTCCGTCCAACTTCGCCTGGGCGGGCAAAACAATCTGGTTAGTAATCAAGAACTTTTTGAATTCTTCCTTCTGGCTTTCTGTCAGATGAGTACAGCCTTTCTGATAAACAGGAATCATGTGTTCTGGCATTTCTTTTCCATCGGCTACTGTAACAACTTCACCAACTCCAATACTATCTCCTGGACCATCTTCTAACTTCAAAGTCGGCCCTATTCGTTGTACCGGCGTAAAGATGGCCATGTGTGTATGATTATAGACGTAACATCACTTGGTCCAGGATTATACACCCTTGCATATACTGTAGCATTAGCTGTATCCACCAATGTCTTAGCTAACGCAAGGCCATAACGCTCCAGAAAAGGGCGCTCAGGCGTTAGTACTCCCACTGAACTAGAGATACTGTGACTACTTTTTCGAGCTGTAAGCCCTGACTTTATCACAGCCTCATGTCCCGATGGTACCATTACAGTCTCTAGGGCAATAACCCTACTTGCCCTGCTGCTCCGGTCGGGTCCTTCAAAAGGTATCCGACTGCCTTTAATCACAAAACATGCTTCATCATGGTCCCAATTGCACCTGTAGGTGGTTATAAAGTCTTCTCCGATCAAGTTGTTCCTTACTCCACCAACATTGACCTCATGCTCGAACACACATTCCCCAAAAGTTATGTGCATTAATGCTCTGCCAAAACATTCCAATCTGTCTCCGTTAGCCGTTACATAGCTACTATCCATAGGGGCTAACACTGGTTTATCCACCAACATACTGTATGTTTCCTTGGTAATAAATGTGCTCCTAGCACCAGTATCTATCTTCCATTCCACTGGTACGCCTTCTATCTGGCCAAGTACTACCATAGTAGAAATACTCGCAACTTTTACTTGAGGTTCGCAATCTTCTGAACCCCTATCTATGGCTCCATTGCGCCTTTTAAAGTTCATTTCTTCATTACTAGAACTGTCATTTTTCTTACTTTCAATTTTCCGTTTGGCCTGTTCCACTTCCTGTGAAACTTCGTCACTTGCACCTCTCCTCTATTAGGCCTGCAAGGCGAGACGATACCTGGCCTCGGTACCGGCCTGCATTAGTTTAAAGGTTTCATCCGGAGTCACCAGTAGGTTCTACATTAGGGTTGCTGGTCTCCGGTCGATCTCTTATACGGGCAAAATCGGTTCTTCCACCTCGTCCAAACTGCCTGTTGTACGGGCGTGACCTATACCCTCTATTCTGCTCAGGTGGGTAACTTCTGTGGTGCGCACCATAAACATAACCTCTATTTCCACGACTAACGACATCCTCCCTTGGGGATTCGCCAGCGTTATTTATCATTTCCATCCTATTACCCCCGCCTGCTACTTCATACACATTTCTGTTCACCGGCTTATCCTTAGCCAACTCCTTCTCTCCTACCCGCAGGCACTCTTCTTGCATAGCATTAATTACAGCTCCTTGAAGAGTCCTTGGTCGTGTTCTCTTTACAGCCAATCTAAAGTCATCGGACTGTCCACATTTATCTAAGAATGCTTTAATGGCATTTTCCTCTACTATGTCAGGGTTATCTGGGTAGGCTCTCCTATACAAATCTTCCAATGCCTGGCCAAAATCACGTAGGGATTCTCCAGGTTGTCGTTTCCTCAGCTTTGCCTCAGCTATATATTTCTCCTTCATTGCTGTATGCCCAAATCTATCCCCCATCTTTTTCTTCAATCTGTCATAATCTCTTTGATCACTAAGGGAGTACCATACGCGAAAGTCTCCGCTTGTCCGCGCAGTGTACTGAGTAACACTCTTCTGGACTTCTCTGGTCTCCAGGAATTCAGTTCAGCTAAGTTCTCGAAGTACTGCAAAAACTCGTTCCAAACATCTGAGTTTGCTCCACTAAAGGTTCGCCTTACTGGATATTCCTGTACATGTACAGCTCTCGATACAACACTCGGCTCCGGTTCAACTCGGGAAGATCGGGCTTGGTCGGGCTCTGCGATTACGTCTGGCCCATGCCCGTCTTGATAAGTTGGCTCCTGACTAATGTGCTGTCTATTGGTGGGACTCTTCTGGTTGTCGGGAATCGTCTGAATTTCCTCAAAGGTACAGTCAAGATTCCCCGTCGGTGATCCCGGTTCGCACCAATAATTAGGGCTTAAGGAATCAACCTCCGAGGCTCTGGCCTTGACTTCTGGACATCGTGAACTCCAGGTTAAAGGATCCTGTCCTCTATACACAGCGTCATCCCGGTTTTCGTCTCCGTCATAGGGCATTTCTTGATAGGAGGACATATGGTAGCCCTTCCGTCTACTTTGGTCTCTCTTGCAGGATCTCCACATGACTTTAACCAAAATCATGCCAACCATCACTGCAATAATTGCCAGGAGGCCCTTCATAGCATACTCCTGGGAAATCTGGACTGCCCTGTTCTCTGGGAAGTTTACCCACGCAAAAGCTATACAGCCACAAACCATGATCAGGAAACTAATCCACCATAACCAAAATCTACCCCAACCATTGCCTTCTGGTTCGTCGTCGGATCCGTCGTCCCTCTTAGAAAAAGCACGCTGATCTACTTCATTCGTTGTTAGGGTAGGTTCTCCATTTTGACGTCTAGGTCGAAACTGGCTCCTTCCCATCCGAACTCCTGTAGAGGCCCAAGGTGACGGCAACTCCCCAATACCAGAATCATGAGTGAAAAGTCTACTTCTTACCTCATCAGGTGTTTTTGTCTGAGTGGAATTCCTATTAGTAACCCTTGGTGTATCCATTATGAAGATAAAGTTCAACACTAAAACGTTATATAGCAGAATTGTCAAGTCACACAGCAATCCCACCGCTGCCACCAATGTGACGAAGTCTAAAAAGTGTGGTACTGTGTGTACTGGGGTATAATGTTCGTGCGATGGTAATGTTATAATCTCCACTCGATACAGTATAAATTTGTCTCTTGACGTTTACCCAACACAGACGATGAATGCCAAGTACATGCACTTTTTACAAGATAATCCAGTGGTTATGGTAACGTGTAAGTCCTGGACACCTTGGTCACATAAAAGTTTATGGATCCCTGTATAGTTAGACAATTTGCTTAAATAAATCACACTGTAAGGTTGATATTTGTATTAGCATCAAAACATATAACAAAGTTCACAATAATAACAGATAGTAAAAGATATTCCACTCCGTAGACTTTATACTACAACTTCACTTCTCGACTAACTACTCAATTCACCTGTCTCTGATTCTCCGATCCTTCGCTCCCCCCTATGACACTCTCCCTCTCTCCTTTTATACCACAACTCTATTCTAGATCTTTCCAATAATCTGATGAAATATGTAAACTAAACGATAACAAACTCTCTGATGAAATGTTTCTGATGTAACACTTGTATATAAAATATAACACTAGGGCACCAGTAATAGGGCACTAGGGCGAATGACCTAAATAAACATCTGGCATAAGCCATAAACCTAAATACATGGTTAGTCACAAAAGGAATGTATTACTTTCTGGAATGATCCTGATGAAATCATGAAAATGCTGACTATAAGAGTCAAGTAAATGATAATAACATAACTAGATGAATTATAAAACATTGCTGAGGACAAAATTCATCACAATACTTAAGTAGTACAAGTTAGTGTATAATGAGGGGTTACTTGCTACTGGCATAATTAAGCAATGTGACAATATACTTACTCATGAATCATATGATTTGGATCAAATAGATTATTTTCTTGAAGGTATTCACCCATGTATTCATAATACAACATGCACACGAAGGTATGGTTTGGGTTGGACAAAATCAATCAATCAAAAGGGATATAAGTATATCAACTCTGCAAGAGAATGAAGAGCTAAACCCAATTAACTTGGGCTTTTTCATGTTTATCATGTACAATGTACATGTGTCATGTGTATTACAAATGTAATACTATTACAAAGTGCAATTGATTACAAACAAAGCCATGACTTTCCTTAACAAGTTTTCAAAATACTTTGATATTTATGAGATGGAGTTTATAGAGAGAATCGCTCTGTTCGAGCAAATTAATATAATAATAAGCATAAATGCAACAGTCTCTTACTGTAGCAAGTTTGCCATATGTTGATCAATCATCATGTATTGAATTTAAAAAAAGAGAGAAATATATTTTCTTAATTTATTCCATTCACATGTACAATTTAAACAGTTAAAATTTATTTAAACGAATCAACATGATCAAACATGCACCCACCCTCCCCATATTTTGATATATATACAAGTACAGACGCGGATCCAGCCATTTTAAAAAGGGGGGGGGGGGTCCCAACCCAGAGTAAAGGGGGGGGTTCCAACTATATGCTCCCATTCAAATGCATTGATCGTACAAAAAAAAAGGGGGGGTTCCAACCCCTGGAACCCCCCTCTGGATCCGCCACTGATACAAGTACATCACACCTGAGACATACACAAATGGACATGTATGAAGATATTTCACCAACTCATGTATCAGAAGTACTGTAAATTTGCAAATTTGTTCAAAATTAGGACTGACTAGTGACTATAAATATAATTTATTCAGAGGTGTTCAATAATTCATGACAAAAATTGTCTACTTATATAATATACATGTATAGTGCACACATGTAGATTCACTGTACATTACCACACACAATTGCTTTTGTTTATCTTACCAATACCCACTATATTGTAATGCATACATTGTACATGTAATGTGATGTATATCATACAGAGAGGGAAGAATTGATAGTATCATTTGAAGACATTTCCATTTCAGGCCTTCTTTTTCAATCAAATCAAACACCCCCCCCCCCCCCTTTTTTTCCCCTTTTATCTAAACTTAAACTAAAGAGGGGTGGGCAGGAGTCTTTGATAATCTCTTCCCTAACCCATCCAATTCCATCTCCCTACTCCCCCTCAATTTTTTCATGTTCCCTCCCAACCCCTCCCTCAACAGCTAAAGGTCGCAATGTACATGTACTATGTATATCAACCTACTTATATCATTATTATATGATTACAAAAATTTTGTTCGAGATGACTCTGACGTCCAACGGCTGTTTTGCCAGACAAACTGGGGTCGCGACGAGGGCCCAAGCGTGTCTGACAAAACAGCCGTTGGATGTCAGAGTAATCTCGGAATCACAAAAAGTATGCATAAATACATTATTTTACTATCTAATTTACGCACCATGAGATATTTTCAAGCCGGCAGGCTGTTAAAGATCTATTTCGTTTCCATCTTCACCATCGGATGTAGAAAATGTTGGCTTCTTTATCCAGTTACCGATTCGGCACCGGCAAATTATCACAGGCACTTGTTCAGACGAACAAGTGTCTGTGGCGGCAATCCTCTGACTTACAGGTTCATAGTGATTGATTCATACATGTATGATTGTAAAGACATAGTTAGTTTAACCTTGGGAATGTCTATCTGTTCACATTCATCGTCTGTGAATCGATAGTCCATAGTTGTATCGTTGTATTGTCGTTCACATATTCGCGGCCATGCTTGTTTGTTTACATAATGAGAGGACACAAATGACGTCACCAGCATTCCGGAACAAAGGGAGATAATCATGTTGCACTTTCCCCGACGAACCATGAAGTTACCTGTTTTATAGATATAACGAGGACACACAAACGACTACCAATATTTTTTTTAGTATTTATTTTAACCAATTTATTAAAATATTGTGGTGCTGAACACCAATATACAGTACTGAACCAGTCCATGTTTTATATGTGCCTTATCATGTATCCGTGACGAAGTACACAGAACAGATGATTCCGAACTCTTCACCTTTAACCACATGTATTGACATTATTGATTGCATTGATTATTTCTATTATTACTGTATTTTATGTATATTTGCTGTATCACCTGAATAAACCCTGGTGAGTTTCATATATATTGTTCTTATATTATCAATTATATGCTCGGATCACAACATTGGCGTCGTCGACATCTCGAATCTGTTGATTTTGAAACTACCGCTCTGCACGGTACGTTTCACACCATTTGCTTTCAATTATTGCAAATTATAGCAAGGCTATATTTTAAATTAAAACCTCCATCAATTTTGGGAAGTTTTAGTACTTTTTCAGTCAGTACTACACATCATATTCACTGTTTGAAATTTATGCTTGTCTAGTTTCTCCTTTTAGTGAGTCGCCATTTTGAATAGCCATTAGCTGTATCTTGTCCAAATTGAGCAGGACGGAAGTTGGACTTCTGCGCATGCTCTGACAAAACTACAGTACAGGCATCGTGGTTTACTACGAACACCGTTTCGTGCACAACTACAGTACAGGCACCGTGGTTTACTACAAACACCGTTTCGTGCACAACTACAGTACAGGCATCGTGGTTGATAACAAACACCGTTTCGTGCACAAATACAGTACAGGCATCGTGGTTGATGACAAGCACCATTTCGTGCACAAATAAAGTACAGGCATAGACAACATACTCACGAAACAGTTTACTAGTAGTTTGAAATAACAACCATAACAAACCACACAATTTAACCAAATTTTTAGAATGTCAAAACTTATTTTACTTATGGATGCCACCTTGGATCAACTTCAATCAGTTGAGGGTATAGACAATGAAATGGCCACACAGATACTTGAGGTTAGAGATGCCTCACATTTCATAGACTTTAACGCAGTGTCCGGCATTACTGGTGTGCCAAAATCAACTTTAAAGAAATATTTCATTGAACCTGGCATGTTATTCTTATACCAGAAACTGCACAATGAGATAGCAGAAAGTAGACAGGACCTCAATCAGGATATTGCTAATGTCACATCAGGATTCCATGAGGTAGACAAGAAAGCCTCCCAAATTGACAACATGACGGAGAAGTTTGATGCTTTATGTGCTCGCATGACTAAAATGGAGCAAACTCAATTAATGGGGTCAACCATTCAGTTTAAAAACCCACTGCCATTATTGCAGGATGATCATAATGAACAGGCTGAACAATCAGAGAAGAAATTTGGTGCTTTTGGCGCGACAATTGATACTTTGATAGCCCAGAAAAACCAGCAGGCTGAGGAAAAATTTGGAACTAAACCCAAAACATTTAGTACCCCAGCTAGTTCAGCAACATATCCAGACTTTTCCAAGGTGTCACCAATTAGTAAACCAACTGTACTTTCTAGTTTAGGTGAGTCATTCACTACCAACACAAGTCTACAGGACGATATGTATGCATCTGCAGCGTCCACTCTGAAAGTAAGTACTGCAACTGAAGCGGCTTACCTAAACCATGTGAAACCCAAAAATGAAATCCATGTTGAACAGGGGCCCTCGGCTCCCCTTTTTGTTACTTCTAACATGGTGCCCGTTCAGTCAACTTTGGAAGTGAAGTCTGATCCAAGCTTCATTCAGCATGGACAATTGAACAATCAGTCTAAAGATGGACAGGGGCCTTTGGCCTCCACTTCGAATACTTCAACTAATGAAATACATAATAATGTATCGCAGGGTTACACTGGACAGGGGACTTTGGCCCCATCGTCATTTTATAACCCAATCATAGTTCAAGGTTCCGCGATACCTAACAAGCCACCATTTTGGTCTTACAATGTTCCACCACCGGGAGAACAACAAAATAATGGATCGACTGTACCGTCTACTCCAGTTTTCCATCCAGGATCAAATAAAGACACTTCAAACATTCCTTCAATCCCAGTACATTGGAATACTCCAGTAGTTATGCCTTCCCATGTACAGTCTGTGAACAACACTTCTGATCAGAATAAAAGTGAATCTACACAAGAAAGACACAGAGGCAGGGGCAGAAAACGTTGCCAGAGGGAATCCTCTTCATAAAGTGATGAATCGATAGACAGGAAATCATCCCGTTGGAAGGAGTCCCATGCTAGAGAACGAAGCAAAAGTCCACAACTGCCGAAGATGCCAGTCTTTACTGGTTCTGGTAATCTATCTTGGGAAGCTTTTGTCTACCAGTTTGAAAGAACTGCAAATCGCCGTAACTGGGATGACGCAAAGAAAACGTGCCGTTTTCTAGATTGCTTGTCTGAAGTTGCACTTGAATATGCCCGACGATTGCAAATATCAAGATATGACGATTTGCGGAAATATATGAAAAGACGATTTAGTAAGAAGGAGGAAGCTTCTGCAGCAAGAAGACAGCTACAGTACATCAGGCAGTTGGACGGAGAGACAATAGAGGATTACGCAGAGCGAGTTCATTTCTTGACAATGGATGGGTATTACCGAAGCAACAATGACATCATTGATCAAATAGGTACTGAGGCGTTCCTGCGTGGATGTCAGGAGAAGGAGGCAGCCCAGATCGTTATAGAGAAAAATCCAAGGACTATAAACGAATCACTGAAATAGATCAAGTCTTCATTAGCTAATCAGAAAGCCATTTATGGAGCCCGGAAGTCTTATTCTCAGTTATATACCCAACGACAAGTTACCTTTCCTGATGTTGGTAATTCTGATCATTCTCCGCAGAGGCCCTCGGCCTTGCAATACAATCAGAGGTTTGATAAAGAAGATGGATCTTTAAAATCTAATATTGAAGACTTAGTGTCTATTATTGGTCAGTTATTAAAAGATAGAAGGAGTAACATATCTACAACCCAACCATTGTCACAATCAAATTTCCGGAGTCCTCAGAATTCACGTTTTCCGTCACCCCAAAGAAGACCTAAACCTTATGAAGAGCAGCCCAACATATCACCATCTTTCCAGAGGACCTCGTCCTCGCATACACCAGAAGATCAATATTTAAACAAGACAGGGTCAGGTCATTAGGCTCACTTCTGACCCTCGAGAAAGAGAGCCTACAAGAGCTCGTTGTTGAGACTGTAGGTATACGTGGTCTGATATTTGCAGTAAATTATATATCAGTCCAGAATATAATTGACACTGCTGCTATATCTTTACTAAGCAGATCATGCATTTTAAACACTCCTGTAAACCGTGAACATGTACTTATTAAGGGAATTAGACCTCAACCAGTTAGTTGCAACTTTCTCACAAACACTACCATTTCAATAGGACATATCACTACGCATTTAGATGTGTGTATGATATCTATGACCGAAACTAGACTTAATATTTTGAAAGCGTGCACTGCAGTATTGGACTTGGTGCACACATCTGATAACCGTAAGATACATGGAAAGGACGTCTTCCAACAGAGATCTTCAGGGGCCCCAGGTCCCACAGAATCCTCTGTTACTGCATCTATTTCAGCAGCAATTGACCTTAAATTCATCACTTCATATAGCAGTCGACCACATCAGTGTTTTGCGTGTGGATTAGTAACATGTCAAGATGAAGCGCCATGACTTAAAGAAGCAATTGCAAACGTGTTGGGAAACGACCTGCGGGAGCTGTGAAGTTCAAGAGGCTTTGGTAGGTTCTTTGGCGCACCGACATACAATGGAAATTACAATGGATTACAATGTACATTTTTTAGGAAAAAAACTTTACACTTTCGTTTAAAACCAATTGTAGCATCAAGAACTTCCGTTCGAATGCTGTCCAGTAAACTATCCGTGGTTTGAAGTGTGAGTTTTAAGATTATACCGTGAACTGTATTCTATGTGGACCGTTAATGACAATGCTTTGAAATTCTTCCAATCGCCTAATCGAAGAGAATAGTGTCGAACAGAAACTATCTATTATTTTGAATTGAATTATGTTGCAGAAGAGGAAGAGACATGTTTTATTCTTATGACCGTTTATTTTGCGTATTTTCACTGTGTATATCCTATCGTATTGGATTATGAATGAGACTGTTAAGTTTGCGTATTTCATAAACTCAATTACTTAAATTGTATGTAGAAGGAATATAGAACTTTTAAGTGTGGATTTATGTATGAAAATGTGTGTAATATGAAACCTCGTTTATTCCGACGTTACTTCATATATATGGATTACTTTTCACAGGCAGTGCGTTATTTCTAGTCGTTTTATTTACCCCTGGTCTGGTTCAACTGAGATGGGGCGATTGTGGTGCTGAACACCAATATACAGTACTGAACCAGTCCATGTTTTATATGTGCCTTATCATGTATCCGTGACGTAGTACACAGAACAGATGATTCCGAACTCTTCACCTTTAACCACATGTATTGACATTATTGATTGCATTGATTATTTCTATTATTACTGTATTTTATGTATATTTGCTGTATCACCTGAATAAACCCTGGTGAGTTTCATATATATTGTTCTTATATTATCAATTATATGCTCGGATCACAACAATATGAAACAAAACAAAAGTTTTTAAAAACCTTTGCATTTCACCTTTAAAACATAATAAGTTATATAACATATTTATTTATAAACTGTGTCTTATTTGCAGGGAATATATATATATTGAATGTGGATTTGATAAATTTGTTTGGAAACAGAAGAAAATGGTTTTCATACAGCGTCGAAATGACGTCATTTTGAAGTTTACTTTGTGACGTCAAAAATCAATATCATAACGTTGTGTGGAACACCTGTCTGTGCATAGTACTATGAAATGTGTAAATTTATACTTTAAAACTTTTTTGCACACATAATTTTTTCGTGTAACATAATGTATATTATTTTCTAAAATATTGTGTGTATTGAACAATTTTATATATGATTTATAATCAGTATCAGTTTCAGTTTCACTACGTTTTCTTTCATAATAATTAAATAAAATTCAAAAGTACAAATCTTCAAAGAGATTCTTAAAGAACTTAGCAGTTAGGTATATGCTTGTTTATGTCTTGCTCCATAAAAATTGTAGTAGCACCAAAGGAATTTGTGTTTATTCACACTTAAAAAGTATACAAATACATTGCAATAAATTATTCCATTTATTTCTACCGGCTCATGTTTTCCAATGAATTTTGGTTGGCCCCTTTTAAGCTTGCAAGGCTTATTTAGCATGTCCTTCAAAGTGACAGAAAATCATAACATATATGTTATCAATTCCCTTGATCGCCCACTAATGTCTCTTTTTGTCTTTTTGAAATTACGGAATTTTTTCCCGTGTTTTAATTTGTATATTATCTATGAAAATAGTTTGTACGAGGGAATATTCAAAATGTCGGATCAGATTGATTTTGAAGATGAAGGCTCTGAAATGAGCATCCTTGATGAAGTCGTCTTTGAGAGTTCTGATTCCGACTCAAATTCAAACAACAATGCAGAATCAACTGATTCTGAGGATGAGTCTGATGGGCCTGTAGTGAGGGGCCCCTGGGTTACTATAAATGATCCGCAAACTTATGAGCATCCGTTAGAAATTGTTCCATTTGAACAACGCATAGGCCCAATAAATCCTCCACCAATCAACAGTCACCCGATTGAATATTTTGACCGCCTTGCATCTGACCCTGCGACAGGAGGGTCACTTATTAATATATTGGTTACAGAAACTAACCGCTATGCCGGCCAATATATACAGCAGGCTGAAAATCCAAAACCCTGGGAAAATGTCAATGCCTTAGAAATGAGAGCCTTTTAAGGTCTATTTTTGAGTATGGGCCTGGTCAAAAAGCCTAGCTTAAGGTCATACTGGAATACTTCTCTTGACACATGGATAACAAATACTCCTGCATTTAAGTCTGTGATGCCCAGGAACAGATTTCAAAATCTTCTAAGATTTTTGCACTGCAATAACAATGAGGAAGAAGTCCCACGTGGTCAAGAGGGGCACGACCATGCTCACAAGATAAGACCAGTACTTGACCTTTTTAAAAACAATACTTTCAAGGACAATTATGAGCTTGCCAGAGATATAACTGTTGACGAATCCATGGTTGGGTTTAAAGGCCGTCACCACTTAGTTCAGTATATGCCTGGAAAAAAAGTCATAGATGGGGACCAAATTGGCATGTTTTAGCAGAGGGCGACACTGGGTAATGTCCTGAAAATATAAATGTATTTGACGGGGGCTGGGGGAGTATTATGGTGATCCGAAAATAAAATGATAAAATGTTCAACATGTATACGGAAACTAAGAACAAAATAGTAATTGCTAAAATATATGGCACCCTGAACATGCATGCATACGCATAAACCAACATACTGATACAAAATAAAAAAATAAAAAAATAAAAATCACTCATACGTACACATGGTACAGACTAACATATATACATCTTTTTCATTCGATAGTTCACACTTCTATTTTTTTTAGTGTGAATGCTTTTGGAAAATAACAAGTAAAACATTTATGAAAATATCAATTTCATTCATATTGAAAAGGACAGATTTAACATATTTACTGTACCTAAATAAAACGGTATTTGAGATGTCTTACTGAAAAAATACAAGCCACAAATCTTTTACATAATGTGCATAAATAAACTATTTTTCAATCGTTTATTTACTGTCTTGAACTATTATTATTCAGGTATGTGAATACACTTAGTCTGTATTGTGGTAAAGGTGGAGCACGTAGTCAACATGGCTCTGGATTCGATTTAGTAACAGATTTGGTGAATCCTTTTTATAATAAATGGCACCATGTTTTAGTAGATAATGCCTTTTGTAGTCCACATTTATGCCACTACCTCCTTGAAAGAAACACGTATATCACTGGTACAGTACGGGTTCACAGGAAAGGCATGCCATCTTCGTTTAAACGAATCCGTGTTCCAAAAGGAGAACGTGAGGTGCGGCAGCAAGAACAATTGATGGCCATGAAATATGGCGATAGAAAGCAGGTCACTTTTCTGTCAACGTTTTCTGATCCTAGGTGTGTTTCGTATATATATATATCAAAATCGGTTCAGATTACTTTTCGAAAACAAAAGTTTAGTCCCAATACAAATGAAAATAGACCAAAGCTTTTTCTTATACTGTTTAACGAGATTTTGTCTAGTACGTGTCCATCAAGTATACGTTTCATATAAAAATAAGAAGATGTGGTATGATTGCCAATGAGACAACTTTTCACAAGAGACAAAATGACAGAAACTAATAACTATAGATCACCGTACGATATCAAATAACGAGCAAACCCCATATCGCATAGCCAGCTATAAAACATTTTTTATGTATTCTATGATCGGTCGGAGTATTAAAGAAACAAATTGTATCTCTTAAATTAAGCAAAAAACACTCTGTGTATATTGAAGTCAGGGTTTCATTTAAATGAACATATACATGTATTTATAAAAATATTTTAATAAATTTTTACGGATAAAGTTTTAGCTTGCATAAATCGTCTTGTTGTGGTTTAGTATGCTAGATTTGATATTTTGTTAAATCTATTTGTTAGAATCATTCCAACAACTAACGCAAGAGGAGTCAGACGGGAGGTCCCAACAGTTGTTAATCTGTACAATAAGAAGATGGGTGGAGTCGATCTAGGTGATCAACATATTCAGTCCTATGACCCAGATGTACGATCTCTAAAAATGTGGAAGAAGCTTCTCATCAACATGATTTTGAGAGTAATTGGTACGGAAAAGATGCAATGTATTGAATTATTTTCATTCTCAGTCCTTTCTAAATCAATGTTTATTAGTTGATCATAACACAATATGAACACTGATAATAGAAATTGAAAAATAGTCCCGACAGTTTTATTTCAACTTTTTATTTATATATAAACGTATAGTAACTGATTAATATTATTAGTTACATAGTGTGCTAGTGACCTAATACGGTATATATGGGGTCAGTAAATTCCATATGGGGTGAGAGCGAAGCTCGAATCCCCATATGGAATTTACTGACCCCATATATACCGTATTACGTCACTAGCACACTATGTAACGAATTTATCTTACCGACTATCTTAACGGGTGAAATTAATACTAGTGATTCTCAAAATGAGCAAGTCTTCAATACTGTGAGCACTAAGAAAATACTTCCATTGATCCTACAAAAACAGATGCCAAGAATAACGACTTGTAAGGTTTAAATGAATTTAATTCAATCTTAATCATCAATTTCTTCGTCTGTTGGAACTTTTAAGATTTTTTCTCAGTACCGTTTTGTTTTTTATAAAGGGACATAACACCATTACTAACCGTGTATGAAATAAGCCCCGCCCCCTTCTTACCTAATAAGGAATATAAAGGGACGTAACTCCACTACTAACCGTGTATGAGAAAAGCCCCGCCTCCCTACTAACCTAATATCAAATATACACGGTTTGCACGCGGACGCTTTTAACCAATCATATTCCTGGAAATGTATAGGAGGTAAGATAAATATATATATTGGATAACATACATGTATCTTCTTATCTTTCTATTTGTGTGTGTGTGGGGGGGATCAAGTGTAAAATACTAGATTTTTACGATACACATAAAAATATTTCAGTGATTGATTTTTTTTTCAGCCAATGCATACCTCATATACAAACAAGTAAACAGACTGAATCGTCGAAAGTTATCAAAACTTCAATTTTGGACGAGTGTTTGCACCGAATTGATAGGGGAATGCAGAAACCCAAACAATGAAAGAGGGCGGCCATCAATGTCAGCAATACCCCTACGAATGACAGGAAAACACTATCCATACTTCTGGCAAGGTGTGTGGTTTTTTTTTTATTCATTAACAACATAATTGTATAATATAAAAGAACATTAAAATAAACATTCTTGAGCTTGATAACTAAAAAGGTGATACATACATTAAGTAGATCATAACGGCTTTATCAAAATCCACGACGGTAAAATTATTCTCATTGCACTTCAGTTATTTCAAAACGTTTCATGTGTTATGAATACTATTTTTGATATTTTTGTAGGTTCAAAAAGAAAACTATGCAGAGTGTGCAAAAAGAAAACAAGATCAAACTGCCCTACCTGCTGTGTTGCTCTATGCATTGGTGACTGTTTCCGCCGGTTTCACTCCATCAGGTATTTTTAATGAACACATGCCGCGCATCATACATATTTGTCACTTAACGCACTTTCGGCCTAGCCAAGATCAGATGTGCATTTTGTGTTTCACATGAAGTCAAAAATGAGTATCACCTCAGGGAAAAACTCTTTTGATATTTTGGTTCAAAAATGGTTTAAATTATGAAAAATTGCTATCGTTAGGCTAACACTGGAAGCATTTATATAATTACATGCAGTTTTTGGAAGAAATATTTAATATTTTTATTAAATAAATGGTGTTTAAAAACTGTATAATTTTCTTTAATGGTTGGCTTCAAGACATGGTCACCAGTGTCAGATTTTAGGTCAATGACAAAGACAACAAAATATGTTTAGAATTATTGAATATCAAACATTTTAATTGAAAAAAAAATGACAAGAACATGTTTAACTCACAGTTATTTCAAACAACAGTAGCTTTCTTTGATCATTAATCTTATCTGATAAAACTGTATCTAAAATTATCTATAAATAACAAAACTTCCAAAAAAAACCTTTCTTTTGGTGTATAGAACATTAAAATAACTTGATGCATATTCTTACAATAAACAATCAAACTTAGGAATACAATTTATATGTTTTGTCTACGGACAAGACATTGTATTCATATTTAATGAAATGCATTATTAAAACCTAATTTTGATAAAGCTGAAAGTGTTCTCTTGAGAGAAAAAAACATATATTTTATCAGGTTTATCTATCAAATGATGCTTAACTTCGAGGAAAATGGAAACAAATACATTTTGATAATGTCTACGGACAAGACATTTTATTGATATTCAATTAAATGCTTTCAAAGATGATTGTTAAAGTTAAGATTAAAAGTGACTAATTATGTTTTAAGCTGTGTTTTTAAAAGTTTGGAAAATATAAAAATGTACCCATAATTCTTTATATATATCTCAATAATTTAGCCAAACTGAAGACATTCTTTTAACTGAAATCCACATATCTGACTGCTTAAAACAATCAAACTTATTAAAACTCAATTTTGACATAGTTGAATGTGTTCTCTTAAAAAAATAACATACAATTTACTTATCAAATTAGGCTGAAATCAAGGAAATTGGATACAAATATATTGTGGTAATGTCTACGGACAAGACAATTTCAGTTACAAAAAAAAAATCTGTTAGAATTAATTGTGACTATATTCATGTTGAAAATACTGAGTTTTAATTTGAATAGATAACTTTCATCTCCTATAAATAAGATTTAAGTTCCATAGCAGACAAATAATTGAATTTAATACTTGTTATGTACAAGCGTCTTGTCCGTAGACACTTCCTCATCTGCTGTTAATACTGAAATGCAAAAGATAAAGTTAGAGAGAGAGAAATACTTTTTCTTCATTTGATTTAGTTAATCTTTTAAGGTATGCATCAACTGGAATAAACAATATTGAAGTAAAATAAGGTATGCTTTTTATGACTGATAATCCGACACTTTTTAAAATCCACTGCTGTAAAGAAATTTTACAAAAATTGAGAACACTTAAATTACCATTTATTTATTAAAAATAAGATATTTCTAAGTTTAAACAACACATAGAACTAATTAAGACCCACAAAGCCAAGCAATATTGATAAAAAGACATGTCTACGGACAAGACATGTGTCTACGGACAAGACATTCTGACATATTTTTGAATTTTTTCCTCTATTAATAGATGGTAGCAAAAAATGTTAGTAGTGTTTTCATATCTACAAAAGAACAGGAACTTAGCAATGCAACATTAATGTAATTATGCTTCCAGTTTACTAGGGAATGCATGTCTACGGACAAGACATTTTTTCACTTTATTTGTATATCCAACTTTAATGGCATATATCTCCAGCTAGGGTACTGCAATTTGGATAAATGAGGTAGTTTTTGATAATGTATATACTAGAAGAGAAAACAAAACACATAATAGCATAAATTTGATTTATTTTTCTCTTTTATCACTACACTGAGCAAGCTAAAAACAAAAGTACAAAATTGCATAACAAGCGCATAGTATTCAACTTTTTATCATAACTTTGAAACCACTGAAGATTTTTTGTTGCAACAACCCGCAAAAGAAAGAAGAATGAATTGTCTATAACAGTGAACCAATAATGTAGTTCAAATTAAGTTCACTTATTAACTATCAATTGATAAAAACAGGTAAATTTTAAATGAAACAACATAACGTGTAATTTTGCCCATTTTCAGCGTGTATTTTAGTGTTTTTTTTTCAAAACGGTAACACCTATACATGATATTTGATATTCATTGTGAAACCCTACATTCTCTTCTTCAGTTCAAAGATGTATTACTTATGTAAAGTTCATCTTTTTGTCTTTACAAGCCTATAACATAGACCCAATATGAAATGCACATCTGATCTTGGCTAGGCCGTTTGTGGATTGATTACATTGAAATGATGTAAAATTGAATAAAACTGTCAATCATTAAAGGTGTCTCTGATATTCTTATATCCAAAACAGTTTTCCTTTTGTAAATCGAATCATTTTTCACTTTGCAATGTTCATTTTACTGCCGATCATTTTTCATAACGTTCGCATGTTGACAAGTACCTGTTTCATTCCAATGTCGACGTTAAACACATTAACGTCATAAGTATCACTATTCTAATGACGTCAAACACATAAACGTTACAGTTTAAAAATAAAAATAACATTGTAATCTTTTAAGGTGGTACCCAACACTTTCACTAAAATTAATTTGGCTCGTTTAATTTTCATAAAATTTTGTCAAAGTATTTACTTTGACACTTTAACAAAAATATAAAAAATTGAAAAATTTTGAACCAACCGTTTTGTCAGAAAAATTACACTGGTTATATAGCAATTTGACAAACACCAATTTTGATCATTGAGAAGCTTAATATTCCTTTTACAACACAACGTAATTAAAACGTTTAGCTGACTTTACAGAGTTATCTCCCTGTAGTATTAGGTACCACCTTAAGCTATATTTGTTAATCATTGTTATACCACTTTTAGTTACACCACCGTCAATTGTAGATTTGACGGTCGCAAATGCAGTTTTACTGGCGACGCGTAACGGAGACAGTAAAACGGAGATTTGCGACCGTCAAATCAAAATTGACGGTGGCAACTCTTCAACTACAGTACTGTTGTTCCGATTGTAATGCATTTCAAAAAGAAATAATACGATAAAACTTGGAAAAATGTCTTAATTTGACAAATTAAAAAAAATCCGCGAAACTTCATTAATGATTATGGCGCAAAGACGTCATGGGTTAACGTGACGTCATACAAATGAAAACTTACAAACTGGAGGTTATTACGTTACTTGTTCGCTTTAAATTCAGATAAAATAACTTTAAAACGGCGAATTCGAGGTAGGTGTTGTTTTATTTTGCATTATATAGTAGTAATCGAACATTTTTGATTCAATCATTTCAAAATGGTTGCCCCTCCTTAGTTACGCCTGGTCAACTGTGGATTTGACGGAACTTTTTAACCAATGAAAAAAAAATGTTACATACAAATAGCATTAGAATTTATTTTTGAAAATATATTTGAAATCATGGAACGTATTTTCTTTATGTATTAATAAATAGCTCTGATCCTAGTATTCGAATCTGGCTAACTACTAGTAATGTTTGCTATTTTGTTTTGCGACGTTAGACACACATATGTTGGCCTCGTGCACCTCTGTATATAGTAATATAACTTCTTGAACTATGCTTCTTGGGCAGCAGTCAAATCTGTACCTTTAATGTTCTTAAATACCACCAGAAAGGTATAAACATTCAATTTTTTTTATCGGCTTTATGCTATTACAAAGATTGTTTGAAGATTGATAATCATAGATCATGGGTCAAACTGTAGATTAATTTCACAAAACATGTATCCGTTTGATGAGCTAGTGTTCAGGGTCGAATGTCAAGTCAGATGTTTTGTTATCTCGATAAATACATTCGAATATAACTGACAATGAAGCGAGACATGAATGCAAGCGACCATATGTCAGTTATCTTGTGACGACCTTCGTTTTATCAAGTGTAAATATTCCTAATGTCTTAACATGTTATGTAGAAAACTCGATTATCTATTGCACTAGATAATATACTTTTACAAGAGGTTTTTCCGCGTATTGATGGCGCAATAAAATTTGTTTACACATACTCCGTGTTTACTTCTCTTACAAATATAATATTCAGTTCACTTTGTCAGGTTTTATGAACTCCCCCTGTTTGAATTTACCTTGGAGTTTCGTATATTTTTGTTCATACATTGTTTCTTTTAGCAGAGAACTTTCTTGATAAATTACACACGAATTTGACATACACAGTCATCTATGACAAACGAGACGATTTTAATTTTGAAATTACAAATTTCCCCCACCTTAGTAGCAATATACCAACTTCACCTGCATATGGGATATACATTTCCCAACTTATTCGATATTCAAGAGCTTGCAGCTCCTACTCAAACTTTGTAAAACGTCGCCAGTGTCTGAGCAGAAAGTCTCGTCCTTTTTCCAAAAAAAGTTCATCGGAAGGTACCAAGACCATGTTGATGAATATTCCGTATCAACTTCATAAATAATACATGATGGTCTTGGTGTATAGATTCTGCGTACTGACGTTGTTTATCATCTTAACAACGTGTTATATTGTTCTTTCATTCGTTTTTGTTCTGTTATTAATATTACTTTAACTGTTTCGTTTGTTTTCTGTGATATCCATTTGACGTGGCTCGGTACTTATACATCCTGTCAATGTGTTTCTATTATCTTTCATTTTTGCTGGTGTATTTTGTATATGTGACCTTTTGTGTTTCTTTGGTTCTTATAACGTGAATCTGTACTTTAAAAGATCCCGTCATTACGGTACTGTTCTATTATATGACCTTATGATATATTTCTATTATGAATTAGAAAATACGTTGAACCACAAACGTCAAAATTATTCAATCGTGTAGTGGAATGAACTATTTGTGGATTCTTATAAATTCCATAAAACTTTTGGACTATTTTAAATCTCGGTCTATTTCTGAAATTAATTTCTTATATACTTTTGATTTTTTAACCCTGTATGCTAACATTGCCAATGTGAAAGTTTAAAATTGTTTGTATAAACATTGAACGACAAAAATATGTGACGTATAAAATTTTCTGACGTCAGACACGCGAATAAATTATAGTTCTATTATAAATTTGAAAATACTTCGAACTGTAACACAACACATGGTTATTTGGAATAGCATTTTATTAAAGCCGGTCTGGACCAGTGTCCATAACGGACGGTCTCCTCTATACGGTAAAATACACAAGTATTTATACAGAATATAAACAGTGTCAAGGTTTCTATTGATTTGACCATTATAGTCTTAAATCAAAAGATACAGGGGTGAATATCTATTAAGTTGACTTTAATTGACATGTTTTGACCAACCTGGAGATTAATGGTCAAAGAATACACATATTTCCCGTGTTTTAACTAATTGCTACATGTCACCACCTGGTCTACATGTAAATATGCAACGTAGCGGTCAATTGAACAACCTTTTACAAGGTCATGTTTTTCTTAATAGATATTCCCCTGTATTTATTTTATTCAATTTAATAAACATTTTGAGAATATATAATCATAAATATAAATATAAATATATATAATATATATTTATATATATATTTTTTAGCCCATCATATTGTCACATTCCTCCCTTTCTTAAGAAATATAATTTTATATTTTAGTTAAAATCGGTGACAATATGAATGCCTGCAAATATCCTTAAAAACAACCAAAAAAAATATTCATAAACAAAATCATTTCAAAAGTTCAACAACATCTAAATGTTCAGTATGTGAATAACTAAGTTCGTAACATCAAATATCGGAACTTCTTATTTCTAGAAAAAGGCGCAACCATCAACTGCGGACCGTCTTCATAACCCCGAATCCAGTGAACTGCTCCTCTGATCTTCGTTGTCAACTCCAACAATCCATTTGTTTATCTGCAACGCCAATTCCCATCATTTAGAAGTACTGCAATTACTCCGACCTGCATGTGTTCCACCATCCATTGTTGAAAACTCCAACCTGCATGTGATCCACCATCCATTGTTGAAAACTCCAACCTGCATGTGATCCACCATCCATCGTCGAAAACTCCAACCTGCATGTGATCCACCATCCATCGTCGAAAACTCCAACCTGCATGTGATCCACCATCCATCGTCGAAAACTCCAACCTGCATGTGATCCACCATCCATCGTCGAAAATCCAACTTGCATGTGATCCACCATCCATCGTCGAAAACTCCAACCTGCATGTGATCCACCATCCATCGTCGAAAATCCAACTTGCATGTGATCCACCATCCATCGTCGAAAACTCCAACCTGCATGTGATCCACCATCCATCGTCGAAAATCCAACTTGCATGTGATCCACCATCTGTCGTTGATTTACTCCTAACTGACCTAGCTTACCTACTCTGTTAATTCAGAGTCCCTGACTAGGTTGCTCAGTTATCACCGGCTGAAACATTACAGGCAAATCTACCTGTGATGCTGTAGAACGATTCCCTCTACCAATATAAGTTATGTGATCGTATAGTTTTATGTACATCTAAACGTCTGCGTTGTGTCCAATGATCAAAGCCAATATCCAATACTGGATAATGGTTCTTAGTGGCTGGTTCTTGTAATGGTGCAGAAGCTATTTTAACATCTCTAGAGGCAGTACCATCGCCCTCAACATTAGTTGACACCATTTGATCGCCACCAAGGTATCGTGTGACTATTTGAATCTCTCTTTTACTAAATTCTCTTGGCTAAACACCTATTATTAAACTTAAGAATAGATCAATAACAAAATACCTATAAATATAGCAACAAAATGAATTAATGCATTTACTAAATTTGATAGTTCAAAGTCGTCCTCAAGTTCTTACTGCTTTAATTTTGAAAAAAATAAATTATCGATATGTTATTTATTTTAAATAAGAACAAAAAATAAAAATAAACTCAAATACAAAAACAATAAACTAATAAGATAAACTTTTCTCTAGTTAGGACTGAAAAATTATTTAAATAAGGTTTGACATTCAACCAAAACAACACTTTCCTTCCTTTTTCATAAACAAAGCTGTGATTCAGAGATTACTGATATTTATAGGATTTCTAAACAATCAACAATTTTCAGCGATCAATCTGAAGCGAGAATTAGAATGATTAATCAAAACAAATTATTTTATATATACATATATTCATTTAAAAACAATCATCACGAAGCCTACTTTTACGACATGTTAGTCGTTCATTTTATTAAGATAACAAGAAATGTTTGAGAGAAAACTTAAAATTAATTCGTCTTTCTTTTCAGACTTTTTAACTGTTTGCTTATTTTTCTTTGGTATTATAACTTCATCAACAGACATGTCTTGGCTACTTTCTAAATTATATCTATCCGAACTATTATCATTTGTCATATCACTTAAACCGGAAGTTATAGATGACCTTATATGCTTCTCTTTGTCTCATTTTTTCTTGGGTTGCTAATTTTCTTTTAAATCAATCAGGGTCACATTAAAATATTTCCGGAAGATGTATCGCGTTATTGTTTATAACGATTAATCATATGACATTTATCCATATTTTAAGTCCTACATTGTTTCATTATGAAAACATTTTCATTTTCAACCCTTAGTATAAATTTATGTTCTCTATAAATAATCCTATATTTCATCTATCGCTAAAAACTTATAAAACCCTATCTTTTCCTAACAGTGGACTTAAACAATTGTATCAATTTTTATCATTTAGGCGCTATTTTCCGTAGATAGGTCCGCCATTCTTTAAAAATACCACAATAACTGTGCGAAAATAAAGGTTTGGATTCTAAATAACATAGAATATTTTGTTTCTCTAAACAAATGTGCTTACGCACTTATCCAACTGCGTCAACCATATTTAAACAACTGTATGATTATAACATCGCAGAAATACCCTTAAATCCGTCGCCAAAAGTGTTCTTATGAAACTTTCTTATACCAATGTATATAGGCGCGTAAATTCTAGAATTACGGATTGTATCTTCAGAAAACAACTCAAATTATGAATCAAAACAGACATTATTATATTACAAATCAAAATATAAATGTTTTAATCGTATCATTTTTCACGCAGTTAAATACTCTTAATATATCGTGCATCTTAAGATTTTTTTACTTATTGTGAAATAATTCTAAAATATTAATATTCACGTGTTTTAAATAATATCTTTTTTTTTTTTTTAAATACCTATTCTGTCTTTATAAACAGCATATGATAACTTCTCATTATCATTACAATATGTACGCAAATCTTATGTATTGACTTATACTATCAAATACCTAACAAAGTTGCAAGTCTTTTATATTGACTCAAACAATCAAATACCTATTATAAGTACCTTCACCCTTATGATAATGATTACATAAAAAATATCAATTATTTATACAAAAATAAAACCTTCACCATTGATTCATAAAAAAAAAAAAATATCTACATTTTCGCTTAAAAAAAACTTTATTTAATAAAACTTTTTTTTAATGAATTAATCCACGTCATTATCTTGAACATGAACAATTGTGCTCACATCTGATGCACCTAATCCTATTTTTTTTCTGATATTGAACCATCAAAGCTTCCAATCGAATTAATGCCTTTTTTAAGCACCCTTTGAGTAAGACTTTGAACTTTTCTTATTAAATTTTGAAAAACAGACCCTTTAATATACATTGAATTCTTGTCTAGCCATTTTGAGAAATTAATTAAATAAAGAGTATCAAATAAAAAGTCACTTTACCTTGATCCTTTGGTCACGGTTAACCAAAAATAACCACATGTAACACAACACATGGTTATTTGGAATAGCATTTGATTAAAGCCGGTCTGGACCAGTGTCCATAACGGACGGTCTCCTCTATACGGTAAAATACACAAGTATTTATACAGAATATAAACAGTGTCAAGGTTTCTATTAATTTGACCATTATAGTCTTAAATCAAAAGATACAGGGGTGAATATCTATTAAGTTGACTTTAATTGACATGTTTTGACCAACCTGGAGATTAATGGTCAAAGAATACACATATTTCCCGTGTTTTAACTAATTGCTACATGTCACCACCTGGTCTACATGTAAATATGCAACGTAGCGGTCAATTGAACAACCTTTTACAAGGTCATGTTTTTCTTAATAGATATTCCCCTGTATTTATTTTATTCAATTTAATAAACATTTTGAGAATATATAATCATAAATATAAATATAAATATATATAATATATATTTATATATATATTTTTTAGCCCATCATATTGTCACATTACGACAAACGACAAAATTATTTTACTCGCGTAGTGGTATTAACCATATGTGAATTCTAAAAATTCTAAACAAAACTTCTGGACAATTTTAAATCTCGGTCTTTTTTCTGTAATAAATTCTAACATAACTTTTTGTTTTTAACCCTGTATACCACCATTCTCCATGTGAAATTAAAAACAAATTGTATAAACATTGAATGACAAAGTTTCTTCCTATGTGACGTTTACATTTTCTGACGTCAGACACGCGAAGCAATGAATGTGTTTTTTAATTTGATAGATGCTTTGGTGCTTTTTTGTAAATGATTGTTTGTTTTGAGATTGTAACACAGTGGTGACTACTGTACCCATATTTTGACTATTTTATTTATTATGTCTGTTTTGTTCACGCATCGTTGTAAATATAACGGAATTTGATGCGATTGTCATACAAGTGAGAGGTTTTGCGCTATAAAACCAGGTTCAATCCACCATTTTCTACATTTGAAAATGCCAATACCAAGTCAGGAAATGACAGTTGTTGTCCATTCGTTTGATGTTTTTTGTCATTTGATTTTGACGTTTGATTAGGGACTTTCCAATTGAATTTTCCTCTGAGTTCAATATTTTTGTGATTTTACTTTTTGCATTATGTCATAAAAGGCAGTGCTTCTTGATGTTACTGATTTATTGCAACAACATTTAAATTCATTACCATACGGTTTGTTAGTATCTCTATGCGAAGTTTGTAGTTAATTTTTGATTTTGAAATGTTTTGCCCTCGACATCACTGAAGTGACATTAATTGTCACATTTCGCATGAAGCGACATAACTTGTTGAAATGCGCATCTGGTGCAGTACAATTTGTTCTGTCATTGTTATTGCTTTGTTATAGATCATGCATATTTAAAGGTTTTTCTTGTCGTATAACACACCGAGGGGTGTCAGGATTGACCAAATGAAAGACCGACCAGAGGGAGATCTTTCATTGGGCAATCATGACACATGAGGTGTGTTGAACGACAAGAAAACCTTAAAATATGTTTTATCTGACCTATATATCGCAGGATTTGCATTCTATTTTACCGATCACACTAACGTGGGTTATTCTTTTTTATGTGTTAAGGTTTTAATACGCCCTACGGCTCATTTATAATGTGAAGTACATCTCACTAATTATAATCTAGATATAAACTTTAGAAATCATTATCAAGTTACAATAAGGATATTACTGTAATGAAGCAAGACACAAATGAATTGTTACGGTGTATGAAAAATGCAAGTCACGTTGTAAGTAATTTATCGTATTAACTTTATAAAAGGGGGATGGTATTATGTTTTTATTTTTTATGACTTTTTATCGCGGAAAGCAGATTATTTTTTCAACAATTTTCAAACGAACTATTGCGAATAATTGTTTTCTCCTTTTTGTTTGACAGTACATTATTTTATGCCTTGAAGCAAATTTCATAGAAATTTGGTATCCCCCAGATGATTCTTCAAAAGAAAGACATATCGTTCTGAAAGAAAATAACTCCATATAGGTATATAAGAAAAGAAGAACAACCAAAAAAGACAATCACATAGTAATACAACGAAGGCTTCGGGACTGCAAATTTCAATACGACATACTTTGAAGAGTATTTTATTGTTGAAAATCAGTTGATCAGCCTTAATGTGGATAAATGAGCGGTATATTAGGGAAAATACATTAAGTGAGCAGAAATAGAAAATATGTAAAAAAATGTTTACTTCTTAAATAAACTTAGCTTAGATATCAGGCTTAAAATTTGTGTACACGAGACAGACGAAACAAAAGACTTTTCAGTGACGTTCTAGTAAAAAAAGTAATAAAAAAAAATGCCAACTGAAATACAAAATTGAAGTGCATGGACAACCCAAAATTCCGAAAGGTTTTGGCAAAAGCAGCTACGGTAATCTATTCCAGGGGTAACACATCCTTAGTATTTCAAAACAAAACAAAGTTTCGAAGAAACACACTAATTTTATCAGATAATACAGTGATGATTATATTATAAAAATGCTGGACTTTTTAATCAACAATATATATTTGTTGAGTTTGGAGGATTGATATTTCAACAGATAGTCGGTATTCCAATGGGTACTAAATGTGCACCCCTTCTTGTCGACTTATATGTGTACTCGTATGACGCAGAATTCATTCAGAACCATCTTGAAGACAAAAAAAGCAGCTTGCAAAATACTTTAATTTTAGTTTTAGATATATTGATGATGTCCTATCACTGAATAATCCATATTTCAGTCAGTACTTGTATCTCATATATCCCAGTGAACTTGAAATTAAGGATACTACTGACACAAGAAGTACTGCTTCACACCTTGATCTTTTCTTCAATATTGACACAGATGGACGACGTCACACTAAAATCTATGACAAACGGGATGATTTCAACATACCCTCTGCTCCGTCGTATTATGTTTACATATCTCAACTTATACGTTGTTCATGTGCCTGTTCAAACTATACTGACTTCATATACAGGAGTGTGCTCCTTACGCAGAAACTGCTCCAACAGAGTTATGAGGAGGAAAGATTAAAAATAACATTCCGTAAATTTTATGGACACCATCACGAATTGGTTGATCTACACGATGTGTCTGTGTCTAAACTAACTAATGACATTTTGACCACGTCTTAGATTGTGGTTTAACATCTATGTCGTCTGTTTGCTATGTACCGAACGTGACCTTTTCCCGAATATGACTGTTATACCGAGTGTGAATTTGCATTGCTATACGGTATACGGTGTCTTGGTATTTTGTACATGCAACATTCATGTATTTATTTTTATGCTCCACCTACGATAGTAGAGGGGCATTATGTTTTCTGGTCTGTGCGTCCTTTCGTCCGTTCGTCCATTCGTCCGTCCGTCCATTCGTCCGTCCGTTCGTCCGTCCGTCTGTCCCGCTTCAGGTTAAAGTTTTTGGTCAAGGTAGTTTTTGATGAAGTTGAAGTCCAATCGACTTCAAACTTAGTACACATGTTCCCTATGATATGATCTTTCTAATTTTAATGCCAAATTAGAGTTTTTACCCCAATTTCACGGTCCACTGAACATGGAAAATGATAGTGCGAGTGGGGCATTCGTGTACTGAGGACACATTCTTGTTAATGTTTCTGTTATGGTTTCGGTTGAATAATGCGTTATGTCTTATCGTTTTCCAATTATTTTAAAGTTGACTTTCAATACCATCATTGTCATATTCCCGAATATGACTGTTATACAGTTTGCATTACTATACGACGTGTCTCGGTATTTGGTACATCCAACATTCATGCTGTCATTTGTGATGTTTCTGTTATGGTTTCCGCTGGATAATCTGTTATGTCTTATCTTTTGTAGTCCAAATAATTATAAAATTACCTTTCCATAACATCATTATCATGAAAATTCTTTGGACGAGTATTGTGAAAATAATTGTATAAAGTTCGAGATTGCATATTAGTAAGTGCGTCACTGCTTTTTATATCCTGTGGTGTTTGTCGTTGATGGAATATGTTCGTTGTTGTTCTCCAGTTTGCATGTTGAGTCGACTATTATATTATTTGTTTGTGCGATTCTCTGTGATGAACTTTCTTGCGTGTGTTTGTACTGTATTTATGTCACGTAGTGTTGTCATTTTCGCGATATTTTTAACACTGTCATAAAACGCGAGGTTTGGCTAGCCATTAAACCAGGTTCAGCCCAACATTAATTCTTAAAATGTCCTGTACGAAGTCAGTAATATGGCAGTTGTTATCAAATAGTTCGTTTCTATGTATGTTGGCGTTTGTTTTTTGTTGCACTTTAGTGTTCCTGTTGTTCCTTTGTTTTCCTCTTATAGTTGATGTGTTCCCTCGATTATAGTTTGTAACCCAGATTTGTTTTCTCTGAATCGATTTATGACATTTGAACATCGGTATACTACTGTTGCTTTTATTTGAATACAGTTAATTTATAATTATGACCCTACCAATGATAATTCATGTTTACACAGATCTGATGACTACAGTTTAATGAGCAAATAAAGGCAAAGGTATACCGCTGTTCAATAGTCACAAAACAATTAACTGCAACAAAAAAACAAAAACCAGCACATAGAAACGGACTATGTGATAAAGCTGCCGTATTCCTGACTTGGTACAAAGGTATTTTTTAAATATAAATTTTCAAAAGGAAATAATTATCAACTGACAAATATTGCCAATTATGTTTCAAAAGACATTATCGCTGTCCCGGCCCGAAACCTTAATTGTTAATGAATTGCTGAACGCAGATGAAAAGCTCCTAAAATATAGCAGCACACAGTTTTAAAAATGATAGCAAAGCATAATTCTTTCGACACGAAGGATATATAGAACACCTGTTCAAGGGATGTAAGAATAATATCAGTGAAATCAAGAATGAAGTTGTAAAAAAAACCAAAATTGAATTTCTGGTACGCATTAAAGTAGAGTTACTTAACTGAATTGTTATTGACAAATATGCATACAGTAAATGGGGACTAGAGACAGAGGCAAGATTTGATACTTTATAAATATAATCCTGACTGTTGGAATGATTAACTACTAAACTTATAGCATTCTGAAATCCTAAATTTGTTTTCAGAATAGTTTCAAACAGGTTCTAAACATTGCATGTCAGAAAACACACACAAAGGGAAATCTAACAATTATTAAAGTCTTGTTTTCAAATTTTTGAAATTGAAACAGGGGTGGGGTTATAAAATGTACTGTAAAAGTTAGAGTATATACAGTGATTTCTTTAAGGCTATGATTCTGATAAATGAGTATTCGTTTAAGAATGAGCGTTTTAAAGAGTTTTCTATTTGAATAAATGTGAGTATAGGTTGCTCTTTTTAAATCCAGCTGTTTCACAAACCACGCCTCTTTTGGGGAGATATATTATATTCATAAATATTTTGTTTTGTTTACGTACTGGTTCAAAGATATGGTCTCTGTGTTTGATCTCATAGAGATATATCTCTATGAGATAAAACAACGAAACAAAAAACAAATAGTAGTTTTAAAAATGATAAACACTTATTGTTACGAAAACTTTAATTATATGTTTGTCATATATTAATACAAATTTTATCATTACTAGTATATAGCGTATAAAAATCGCAAGTGACTATTTGTTATTAAATCTAATATGAATAGCCAAAAATAATCAGTTTATAACGGTAAATGAAAATACCAGGTAGATAATTGCGTGCGTCCTACGCGCTTTTCTGTGTTTACCTTCCACGGAAACCCATTTGCGTAAAAACAATAGGAGATATATAATCAAAAGGGGCCCAAAAGAATTACCGAATCCCATTTTCCTGAATGAGTGCGGACCAAATTGTTTTTGAATAAAATTTTAATCTTTTAACTGGGAACATTAGAAACAAAATCATAAAAAAGTAAGTATATCACCACTGATTACTGATCTGATAATATCTTCTGTGACTAACAGACCTCGTAAACCCAAGAAAGATTATTGTATCCGAGATCTGATAACTCCTCTATGTTTTTAAGCTATAACCATATTCATGGTATATTTATCATCTTTAGTCTTTCAGCCAGCTTGCAATCTGTAAATAGGGAGAATCACTTTACCAAAATGGACTTAAAATAAAAATAGTCAAATGCATCTAAAGTCAACTTTGCCTGAGGGAGTTTCTAATAATTTCAAAATTTATTAACGGACAATTTCAGAAAGGTTTGTTATAAATCATTTCAGTACCGAAGTACTAACTACTGAGCTGCTGATACCATCAGGGACTGATAGTCCACCTGCAGACGAATCAACCCAGTGCTGTAACAATGAAAACAACAGTTAATACATTTCATGCTTCCGACGGGCTTTTCAAGATTTACCTTCATAAGGAACGCTCAAAGCCGATTACTTGAAAGCCAATGATGATAAGAACCGTAACAGATGAAGAGCTATATATTACCAAAAAAAGGACTGAAATTTCCCAAATCATAAATAAACCACGTTATCACTTGATCCTTTAATTGGAAAGACAATTTTAGAATCGTAATTGATTCAGTAGCTTATGAGAGGCAACGGGTTGAACACAAAACAATAAGGCATTTATTTTTCGTTTCTCGTTTTTTATACAGATGAGACCGTTGATTTTCCTGTTTAAATGGTTTTACATTAGTAATTTTTTGACATTTTAATTATAGCTTGCTGTTCGGTGTGAACCAAGGCGCCGTCTTGAAGGCCGTACTTTGACCTTTAATGGTTTACTTTTACTAGTTGTGACTTGGATGGAGAGTTGTCTCATTAACACTCATACCACATCTTCTTATATATATTTACACTTTTTTCGAGTGGGTTAAGGCTCTGAAGTCGTTGAGACAAATTATAATTATAAAACTGAATATTAGGTAGATGAAATTTCATGCAAAATCTATTTTAAGGGACCGAAATAGTGTTAATCATATATATATGTCCGAGCGCTGCTTTATATTAAGATCTGGTAAATCTTGAAAACATGCATTATTCCTGCAGCTTCCATAACAAATTTGATGTCGTCTCTGCATATTAATTCTCGAGCAACATCGTTTTTGTGTCACATTGCATAAACTGCGTGATTACAACAAAAGTTTTCCCGATTTACTTTGAAAATTGCATACAAAAGTACTTTCACTGCATTCACAAAAGAGGAAATTGCGAATAAACCAAAGATAAAGGAGTGCATGACCACGGATGCGTTCCAAGTGTAGCTACTACAATACTTTTCTTTTCCTCGATTTAAATTTTTTGTGACATCACCGAAAGCCACTCATCGCCGAATTCGTTCTTTAATACTTAAGGCTTACCCTTTTAGACAACGGAGTGTTACTCTTTTGGACACCAGATGACACCAGTTGTTTTTGGAATATGTTCCTGTCACTCTCAGTTTATGCTGCAGCGTTTATTGTTTTAAAAGTCGCTATTGGTTCTTCCGGTCACAGTGTTGTCTATTCTGGGTTTGAAAAAAAAAAGTGTTACAATTTAGAAATTTCTCATTTGATAAAATAATGGGTCCAAAAATTCAAAAGACTGATGTTTTACGAATTTGATGATGTTTCAATTCGATATTGCACGATCCCTAATCACCTGAAATAGCTTATTTTATAGGTGTAATACGACAGGTTTCACTAGTTTAATAATCTTTTACTCATCTGTAACTCCAGAGATAAACCCCTAATGTTTGTTTGTTAGGATTTGAGCTGCTAAGCCTCTTGGTTTCAAGGTAGAGTGATGTAACATTACTTGCCTACTTGTCCTTCTATTTTTTTTATATCTCGTTGTCAGTTTCGACGGACTATTCAATACATCAAAACATTCTGAATTAAAATACTTCTTAATTGCAGGTATCATGGTGATGGAAGGCTTTCTTCAAAAACGATTGTCGCTACTGAAAGGTTATAAAGACCAGTGGCTTGTGTTGACAGATGATGGATATCTCAAGTACTTTAGCGTATGTATGATTACTTTTATAAAAAAATATATTCTATCTCTCACCCTAATTTGCCATAAAATGGACTTCATTTGAAATCAAATGACTGATTAATATGTAAGCGTATCTGAACTTAACATTGTTTTTTTTTCACATTTCGTCTTTCTATGAAAACAAGAAGATGTGGTATGATTGGTAATGAGACAACTCTCAACAAGAGACCAAATGACAACTAAATGTCATCGTACGGCATCAACAATGAGTAAAGTACACACCGCATAGTCAGCTATAAAAGGTCCCGATATAAAAATAGTAAAACATTTAAACGGGAAAACTTACGGGATGTATGTATAATATACTGAACGAAAAACAAATATGATATACAGCAACAAATGAACCACTGAATTACTGGCTCCTGAGCAGCACATACAGAATGTGGCGGCTTTATATATGTTAGCGGGTGCCCAACCTTCCCCTATTCTAGGACAGTGGTGTAACAGTACAACATATAAGCAAACTATAAAAATCAGTTTAAAAGGGCTCATAGATATATAGCACAAAAACTAGAAAAAACATAATCTGACATGGCAAAGTACTTATACATCCCCACTAACATAAGCATATTACACGAATAAAAATTCAAAAATTATTAAAATGTACAAGTTTTGGAATTATGTAATAAATTATTAATAAAAGAAACAATGTGACATTAATTTTTATCATCTAAACAGGAAAAACCCATTCAGGAACTACAGAAACCAAGTGGAAAAATGCTTTTATTGGTACGTAATTTCAAATGTAACAATGTTTAATGCTTGTTTCACAATTTGTTCATTATGAGTATGGATGTGCAGATATGCCTTGATATCACGAAAGACTCATGTTATATTTTGGTTCACCTGATATTGACTTTTAGAATGTTTGCTTATCTTGTTTTTGACTTTTTTCAGACATTCGAATCCTCTGGCTTTATCAATGTTGTGCCATTAAAATACAGCCCGTAACAGAGTAGTGATCGAATTCGCGTTTCTTTACCGTCAGAATAAGTTACGTTATCGACAAACTTATTTCAGAAGTGACATAATTTAATGTTCTTCATCGACAAAATATTTCATGTCCAACGTGCAAGTTTTCATTGTTTAAGTCGAAGTTTTTTTTAACACAGTAAAACATTTTTTATTATCAACCTCTGTTATTGGCATTTTCATTTTAACGGTAAAGGATCAAATACGGGATCTATCATTTGTTACGAGGAAATCATTATCCAATCGAACATATGTCTTTGTTCATGACACATATTATGAAATACAAAGGAGTTGAAATGATCAAATACCTTCGAACTGACGGAAACAAAAATACATAATCTAGAATGTGTGTTCTGTCATAAACAATGGCTTCCTCGTGCGAATCGACGAGATCATGTTGCATGTAACTGATCTTAGAAGAGGGACGAAAGATACCAAAGGGGCAGTCAAACTCATAAATCTAAAACAAACTGACAACGCCATGGCTAAAAATGAAAAAGACAAACAGAAAAACTATAGTACACATGACCCAACATAGAAAACTAAAGAATAAACAACACAAACCCCACCAAAAACTAGGGGTGATCTCAGGTGCTCCGGAAGGGTAAGCAGATCCTGCTCCACATGTGGCACCCGTCTTGTTGCTTATGTGATTACAAATCCGGTAAATAGTCTAATTCGGTAGGTCACATTCATGAAAGGGAAGGGGATTGTAGTTACGACGTAAGGAACATATCCGATATCATTTGTGAAACGGTTATTTCATAACGGTCAACCAACTCGTGATGGCGTCCGTAAAATTTACGAAGGGATGATTTCAACTTCACCATTGGCACTTAGCTGTAGAAACAGTTGGTGCGACCTCGATAAAATCTTTATCAATTTAATATAAGCGATAAATATTCATGACTACAATGATGAATTTATCGGGGTCGCATCCATCGTTTCTACAATAAACATAACCTCATCGATTTGCTCAATGTAGATATTATATACTGCTTGCACTGTGAATATTGATGGGAATAGTTTTTCTTTCGTCTGATACAGAATACCCCATATCTTTTCTTTTTCATACCTATCTGTTTATTATGTCCCCGGGATTATGTCAATCATACATTGTTGCAATACCGACATGCTTGTACTTTGTCACAGAAAAAAACTAAAATAAATTTCCTTCAAATCGAAGTAAAAAATACAAATGTACCCTTTAACATTTGAAATGTTGAAGACAAAATTGCTCTATATCTTAAGTTATTGACGAATATTTGAAATTTAAACCTCTATAAGATGTGATGTACGGCATTTCATTTTATCATTGGTAATGATCCATATCTGACAGAGAAGAAATATTCATAATTCTTAGAAAGTTTTCATAAATATTGTTAGATACCACAAATCGTTCCAACAATCAAGACAACAGAGACAAACAGGGAAAAAAATATGAAATTGAAAAGATATGACTTAAGTGTTATAGCATGTTCAGGGAGACGGCACTCAATTTACAAAAAAATAATTGATGTTTTAAGGAACTGTAGAGGTCTCCACAGGTTTTCAACAAGGGTAGAATTCAAAACCTTGAATATGAAAGCCTCGAAATTCATGATACTTTTTCTGTGCGGTAGTTATATCTACAAAATTCAATCATGTACACGAAAAATAATACATGTATATTTATATATTGAGAATTTATTTTTGTTTCCAAACATAATTATAAGGTTATGTATAAGTGCGTCCGTTCACTGCACAATTGTAAATTGTCTTCCTAAAGACCAGCAAAAATAAGTGTCACAAGTTCACGTAGTCATAAAAAAAAGTCGTATAATTTACGTTATCGAACAAAAAAATCAGAAATACGGAATATTATATGTGAATGGTTAGGAAATCCGTTTCCCCTACATGTTTTAAAAGTCAAAGAAAAATGTTTTCCCTGATACAAACGTTTCAAGAACCAGCTTTGTGTGACCTGTAGACAAATTCGACTGGATATAAGGAAGTTAATATGTTTACTCTGATTTGAAATTATCTTTTAGAACTTTTTTTAGTAATTGAGAACCTATGTTGTTTATGGGTAACAGGTGAAATGTTGCATGATCCCTCAAAATGACAGCAAGCGTAGTTTTCCGGACGATTTTCATTTGTACACTGCTAAAAACGGTCAGGTCCTGGCCATGGTATATTTTGGAGAAATTTTGTTTTACTGATTTTTTACTAAAAAAAATATTCTCTGTGTGTGCCATTGCAAGAAATAGTTTTGCTCGTTATTTTGTCATATAAAAAAATTCTCAACAAAATTTTCCCGTTTAAACTGTACTAGAAAAAAATTTGGCATGTGAAACGGACGAAGACATATTCTAACAGAAGTACAAATACCAGTCCTCCCTTTTGTGTATACATATGAGAAAACAGTTCAAAGTTATTGATTGAATTCAAATCCATCACACATACGGTACACATTGTAGTCCGAAAAAATAAAGGACTTCATTACTATCAAACACCTTTTTAATTGTTTACCAGTATATTTCTTTTAGTTTTGGGTAAAATTGTAAAGGAAATAATACTTTCAAGACGTCCTTCCATAAATCTTTTTTTTCTGTTCGGACTTTGAAGAAATGACTACTTTTCGCCCAATGGAAATGGTGCATGGACATATTTTGTTTCATATTATTAGAATTATTTTCAATATTATCGGTATTAAACTTGATTATCGACACATGAAAGTTTGTCAGCATTGTCAATCTTTTTAACGTTAAAGTACCAATAGTTCAGTCACTACTCAATTAAGTTTGTCGATAACGTAGCTAATTTTGACGGTAAAGAAACATCAATTCGATCACTTCTCTGTTACGGGCTGTACTTTCCTCATAATCTTTCTTTTCTTTTCTAAACTTTATAACATACAGTATAAGAAGCAAATTTTCAAAATATCACAAACTCTTTGTTATTTTCTTATAGTTTATAACAGAAAAAGAGGACCAATGTTTTTATGTATTTTTTCAAATTTTTTGTAACTTTGGACCTTACATTTTGTTTCTGTTTTTTTGTTTGTTTGTTTGTTGTTTTTTTTTTTTCGTTTCGATATACATAACCTATCAATGTATAAAGTACATAACAAATTTTGTTTTAAAGTAGAGTAGCGAACCAATACGAAATGTGTATCTCTTCTAAAAAAAGTTAGATTTATATAGAACTGAGTAAACTTTTTCATCTGGCATATTTTTTTGAGGAAGAAATTGAGTGCATGCTATAGAAATTGCAATTAGAAAAAAAAATATTGAACAATGATTATGTTCAGTCTTTTCGTCAATTATTCCGGTAAATTCAGTACTGTTTAGACAATTCACTTGTTATCAGTTAGATCAATTAGAAGACCGTTCACAATTGTTGCAGTTTACCTGAACAAATCAGCATTATACTTAATTGTATGAAGGCTGATGAACAGTTTTGTGTGGACTGCTGGCAAAATGTCTGATACTATGCAAGCCATTTAGATAAGAAAAATATTTGCAACTTCTTAAATGTTGGGTTATTTTACAAAATTTTAAATTATGATTGACATTCGAAATGAATAAAACAAGAACAACACAAAAGATAACAAAACAATTAAACAATGTTACGTATACAAATTTGGGTCGATATGCATATCCATATCAAAGAATGTTGTAATTTCATCGTGTTGACTGTATATTAGTACAATTCGCTCAAAGAAATTAATTCATTTATTCATTGTTATGCATTTTATATCAGAAATTAACCAAAATACCTTTATAAGCTTTCAGAAACAACAGTAAAGAAGGATAAAGTCTCTTTTACAGTAATATCAGCAAGTAACAATGTTTACCGTCTGAGAGGTAGGTATAACCAAGTTAAATTAAGATAACATTTTTTGTTTAAAAAAATTGAAATAAACAAAATAAATGCCAATAATTTTTAACACACAGCGTCACATTGTATGTAACCTTACAACTTGAAACCAGTGTTTGATTGAAAAAAAATCAAAACAAATACCGAACTCAAAGGAAAATCAAAACGTAAAGTTCTTTATCAAACGGCAAAATCAAAAGCTCAAACATATCAAAAGAATGTAAAACTACTTCTCCTAACTTGTTACAGACATTTCCTTATGTAGAAAATGGTAGATTTAGCCTTTGTTTTATAGCTAGCTTAACCTCTCACTTGTATGGCAGTCGCATATAATTCCATAATATAAACATAAACAACAACATGTGAGCAAAACAAGCAGACATAATATGTAATAATGTAAAAAATTTTGGTACAGCAGTCAACATTGTATTGTAATTTCAATACCTATAAAAACAAGCAAATATGTCAAGAAAGATAACAAGAAGGCGTATAGACAAATCACATTGGCAAATACAAAAAACAATGACAAGAATACACAAATTTACAATAGCAGAATAACACAATGTATATCTACCGAGCCACGTCAAATGGATATTTAAAAAAAAAAGTAAACAGTAAAAGTAATAAATTATTGTTAAACGTTATTAAGATCATAAACAACGTCAGTACGTAGAATCTATACTTCAAGACCATTGTGTATAATTTGCGAAGTTGATATGGTATATTTGTTAACAAGATCATATATCTTCCGATGAACTTTTTACGAAAAATATCAGGACACATCTGGTAACGTGCTTTTGTTTGACGCTGAGGGGCGATGGTGGCATTGTGACTTTATCTTGTTGATAGCTATTGCGTTGGTAACAATGCTAACTCATTCAATTTTAAACCTAATCGTTGCTGTGTACTTTGTTAAGTTTCCAACGTCTATCCAAGCGTTTAGAAATTGACCATTAAAGACGCTTTATTTAAAGGTTAATGTCCATTCAAACCAGCACTATTTTTTATGACTGTAAAACGAGGAAGCCATATTAAATTAAAAAATTATTTGCGTAGTCAGACCGACACAAACTATTGATTGATTGATTATTTGGTTGATAGATTGGTGTTAAACGAAAGTATAAGCACAGTTGTGGTATCTCGTGGTGGTCATTTTTTATTGGTGGAAGTAGTCGGGAGTGCTCGATTGAAACTGCAGACCTGCGATAACTGACAATACAAGTCATTAAATTGGAGTCAAACGTACCTGCCAAATGCTGAATTTCGAAATCACTACCTCAGTGTTACGCTAGTGTTATAGTTATTCTTCTTTCTTGACCACTCGGCCTCCGAGGTCCTTAGACGTCCAAGACACAAATAAGCAAAAATATATTTGGCTGTTTGGAATGAGAGCAAGGAATACGATTGATTACCGTTAACATTTTTAAACATCTAGAAGAGATCTATTCTGTTTTAGTCGCTTTATCATGATTTCATTTCATAAAATCAGACACTACGTTCAAAATGGAAGACCATTGCATCTCTTAATCTGGATGAGTCTTGTTTAGACGAAACGTGCGTCTGGCGTATATACTAAATTTAATCCTGGTTTCTATGATGAGTTTATATATTTTCTAGTTAGTGCATTAATACCATAGTCAGCTATTCCTATCATGATTTGCGTAATGCGGAAATGTCACCTGGTAGGAAGTTATCAAATTAAGGGTTCCAATAGGTAATTGATGTTTCGTGTATCCTACTTAAAATGTACATGTAGCTCAATACATCTAAATACTGTGACTAGTTTAAATACAGCATCTACAGGGGGCGAATCCAGTCGTTTTTAAAAGATGGTTCTCAACATTCGAAAAAGAGGTATGTCCAATAAATAAAGGCAACAGAAGAATACCGCTGTTCGAAACTCATAAATCGATAGAAAAAAACAAATCCGGGTTACAACCCAAAACTGAGGGAAACGCATCAAATATAAGAGGAGAGAACAACGACACAACAGCAACACAACATTAAAATGTAACACACATAGAAACGAACTAAGCATTAGACAAAATAACCAATCCGTTACTTATCTATATACAGCTACTGATCATTAACATATGTTTCAAAGTTGAAGGATGAATCAAGTGTAATAAAATAATTTTACAGGTGAAAATACAGGTGAAAACACGTGTTTGAAATCGCAAGTAGCCTTAGGTTTGCAAAAGTAACAGAAAAAGAACTCGGGTAAACATATATTCACATGTATTTCTAAATGTTATAATGACAGTACATTAGTTAGATGTGAATTAAAGTTCTGAAGAAAATTATATTTCTCAAGCATTCACATCAACAATCTATATATGTGTAAACATAATCTGTTCATTTCACATTTGTGGTTGGGAACGTTTTTTTGCTATGCATGAACATGCTAGCAACACCTGATTATGGATTAATAAATAAAAAGATGTTACATGTTTGTACGTACAGTACCAAGTATTGCATGAATGTATTTTAAAACAAAAATTCTATACTAAAGGTATACGTAGTATGAATATAGCATTTGCTCATCCTCTCTAATTATCATTCATTTTGAGTTAGTAAGGGAATGATTTGCAAATATTATGTTTTAACTGCCTTTCAGTTGTAACCTCGTTGTATGTCTTGGCATTTTTGTTTGTTCTGTCTACTCTACTGTGTAACATCACCATCGTATAAACGTGCCTCGGAAGAGATGAAACAATGACAGCAAAAGGTGCTTATTCCAATTTATGTACATGTAGTAAACAACTATTCGCCGTACAATTTATCCGTTTCATTCACATGAACATGTCTGTGTGAACAAATCTTCAAGCTTAATTACATATGGTATACCTTTGTTTGAAGGATATTTTTTAGCAACATTTATATCGTCACATGATTTGTTGTCACCCTATCCGATGCTGATAATTTAAAGAGCGAGAAAGCCAATTAAGGATAATATTCAGCTCTATATTGTAGCAACATTATTATGAGTCACTATCATAAAACTTAACTTCTAAGCAAAACGTAAAATATATCAAAATTAGAAGAACTTGACCTTTCCTGATTTCATACTTGTTTTTCCACTGCTTCAGGGATACCTTTATCTGGTAGTGATTCTTCACTGTGTGCTTTTTTTTATACATTTTTGCTTTCTAACTATTTTGATCTGAGGTCGTGCAAGGGCCTCGGTGGCCGAGTCGTATACGTAGTTACTACTGTAATCACTAGCCAGTCAACACTGAGGTTGAGAGTTCGAACCCCGCTCGTGCCGGTGCACTCGACTCTAATCTTAATTGACTACGATTGTCAGTTTTCCTGTCGAAGGTCGGTAGTTTTCTCCGGGTTTTCCGGCTTCCTCCACAAATAAAAACTGGCCGCCACGAAATTACCCAAAAGTGGTGATAAAAAGTGGCATTAAACACCAGAAATCTAATCAATCTGATGTGGTGCCATTTAATTCTAGAATCTGCAACAGATATTTCCAAGACTCTTCAATTCAAATGAATATCCGAAAAATTATGATTTACTAATATGAAAACTGTATTTTGTTATCCTCTCTAACGATGTTTTGAATATAAAAGTTGAAATAAAATGATTTCCTGGTGTTCACTTTTCATTACTATTTGTTAGGATGATAATCAAGTCTACAAGGAACAATATCTCCGTACTTTCTTTCAAAACGTAAGGGTAGCCAGTTCCAAACATGCAACACAATAAAACTAGAGAAAGTATAAGATTCTTCTGTCCCAGTCTGAAACCTGTTCAGCTGCTCCAGGTAAAGGTCAGATAGTAAGAAACCAAGGAAGACAACGAAACGTGCTAAGATAGCTATTACAAGCAGATAAAACAGTCCAAATAATCTTAAAGTAATTGTACAAAAATATCGGCTTTACAACATCAGTGCAGTAAAGGACGCCGGGTTGATATTCAATAAACCTGAAAAGAATTGAATTTCAAAATAGTTGAACATTTTGCATCTTGCTTGATAATGCATCATATAATTTTTCTAGTTTGGAGCTCACTGTAAAGGTTCCGAATGAAAAGATTCATTTGAAATTTTACATGCATGTAATTGAGATACACAAAAGAAAGAAAATGGGATTGCGTCCTTAGGGCAGGCATCATAGTTTAATGAATTCGACAAAAATCATTAATGTTGAATAAAAATTTGATATTGTAGAACAAGGTCTTTTAGTGTGTAAACAAAAGTAAATTCGCAATTATATATCTTAATACATAAGTGCAAATGAATCTTCCATCCTCAGTGAGTGGCGTCACCAGTAAAAAACATATGTTTTGACATAAAGAGTGTTTGTATTTTGGGTAACAATAAAAGGGTTATTGTGAGATTATTTACAAAGTTTGCCCCTCGTGAAGTTTAAAATGCACATTTAAGCTCGTGCATATCATATATCATATATATGAAGAGTCTAGAAAAATAACCCTAAAAATGTAAGTGTACATCTGATTATTTACTGTTTCCGCGAGCGGGGTTGCACCTGAACTTTTCACTACTCTCTTCTACGACAACACTATTATTATTATTATTATTATTATAATTATTATTATTATTATTATTATTATTATTATTATTATTATTATTATTATTATTATTATTATTATTATTATTATTATTATTATTTTATTATTATTATTATTATTATTATTATTATTACACCATAATATATCAATAATAATAATTATTGATTCTTACATTGTAGGCCTTTTGTTGCCGTAGGAGCAATAGATTTTGGAAATACCTATTTTGGATGTGCCTATTCTACAGTTCAAGATTTCAAAACAAACCCTTTGAAGATAAACACATTTCAACTAGATCATAAAAATGTATCTTCGTTCAAAACTCCTACAGTACTACTACTAACTCCGGAGGGTCGATTTCTTTCATTTGGGGCGACGGCAGAAAATCATTACGTAACTCTAGCCCGAAAAGAAGAGGCTAATAGTTGGTACTACTTCAGTCGGTTCAAAATGCAACTGTATAAAAACAAGGTATTTGGTTTTTACATTTCGTTACTAAACTCTAAATTAAGATGAGCTTTTATATGTTTTAAAAAACCTAATTATAAAGTTAAAAGTCACAATTGCTCATGAAAGTCAGGCCACATTTCACAGAGAAACCATTCCCTGATAGTTCTGAAATCTTTACTTTCAATTTACAGTCTTCCTTCCCTATGTATGTCTGACATTTACTGATTTTATTTTGATATAAGCAAATATTGAGATATGCATAGTATACCGTAAAGTGATGGTATGATTGTAAACCCCTAACAGGAGGGATTGTGCTTGATTTTGATATGATGAAGACATAATCGTTAATAATTTTAATTTACGTTTGGAGCTGGCATGTCAGTAACTGCTAGAAGTCCGTGTGAATATGTGTATCACTGTCATTTTGTTATCTATTCTGAATTCTGACTTGGACTTATGAATTGAACTATGCGTATTGCTGTTTGTGTGTTCATTCATCATTGGCTAAAGGTATACAAGAGGGACAAAAGATACCAGAATATGTTGCTACTTAGAAATGTCATATCTATGGCGTTGATAAATCATTGTATCAACTAAAATCTAAGGTCAACAACAATTTTATTAAATAAAATTGAGAATGGAAATGGGGAATGTGTCAAAGAGACAACAACCCTACCATAGAAAAAACAACAACAGAAGGTCACCAACAGGTCTTCAATGTAGCGAAAATTCGCGCACCCGGAGGCGTCCATCAGCTGGCCCCTAAATAAATATATACTTGTTCAGTGATAATGAACGCCATACTAATTTCCAAATTGTACACAAGAAGCTAAAATTAAAATAATACAAGACTAACAAAGGCCAGAGGCTTCTGACTTTGGACAGGCGCAAAAAAAGGACTTTTTATTCTTTTCAATTTTTGAGTATTTGCTCATTATACTTTTAAAATTGCTGCCTGTGTTTACACTAAATATATCATGTAAGGAGAGGCTTGAGATCTCATTAAAAAATGTTCAATCACGATGCATTTTTGGATCCTCAATGCTCTTCAACTTTGTATTTGTTTGGCTTTTTAACTATTTTGATCTGAGCGTCACTGATGAGTCTTATGTAGACGAAACGCGCGTCTGGTGTATAACATTATAATCCTGGTACTTTTGATAACTATTTGGGCCTGTCCCAAGTCAGGAATCTCTGGCCCTTGTAAGTCTTGTATGATTTTTTTTAAATTTTTAGTTCTTTTATATGCATGTTTTGGATTTTTGTATGGCGTCCATTTTCGCTGAACTAGGTCAAAATTTGTTCAGGAGGCAGCTGAAGCCCGCCTCTTGGTACGGGATCTTCTTGCTGTGTTTAAGACCATTTGATGTCCTCTGGTCAGGTTTCTCTCTCTTTAACACTTTTATCATTTCAACTGTCAATGATTAATAACATATATCTGAAAGCCAGTTTTGTTGAAATAGGTCAAATAACTTTTCTTTTAAACTATCATTTAGCCAGTTTGTGCTAAAAAAAACAATTTGTACTACTAGTAACCAGATATTACTATTAACACAAGTAACGAGACTATTTTGTATTAACCCATATTGTGTGAATATTGTAAAGTTATAAAAAAATATGACAACTATTTTTCTTTGGCATGAACAGTTCTAGACCAATATCTGTTCCCAGGAGCATGCACCTCAGTTATGATGATGAAATATATATAGTTCTTCTGTTTGTGAACTAAACGGCTTCCCTCGTGTTTGTTTGTTACTGTGTTATTTGTGATACTACCGGCTTTCCATAGTATTTAATTATGAACGAGCGTCTTCCAGCTTAGTAGTTTTACCAATGTCAATGTATATTCCTTTTTATATGTATTCAAGATTGATAACGATAGAATATCGCTTCAATGTTAACAGTTTAATTTGTTGAACTGTTTAACTAATTGATTAAACAATGTTAAAATAACGGATTATGACAATTCTAATACTTGCATATGAATACAATATATCATAGTGCATAGGAACTAAATTACGATCTAAATTCATAGTTGTGGTGTCCGACGTGGTGGGAGATGGCTTACTGTACAAAAAGACGCCTACTAATAGTCCATATCTTATCCTAATGTTCACCTTAAGCTTATTTTACTGCTTTGTATACAAGTTTAATATTGAAATATTCGAACTTGCCGCAAGCAGAACTTAATGCTATCTGCCATTACTGAGTGCTCGCGCGTTTATATTCAAAAATCATAAGTGTCACGTGACATACTGATCCAATAGTTACTTGTCCTTTCAGGGAAGCCTGAACTATGAAAAATTATGATATTGAAAAACATAGAATTGAAATCATCTTGTGTTGTCCTTTGATTGTCCTTTGACATAAAACATTAAAACTAAACAATAGAGCTCATACATGTAATATCAATACAAATTACATGACATATGCAATTAAACACCATTGCGTACGTATTGATTTAGCAGAATATATTTGCAAGTACATAGGAGTCTTAATATTTACAATATATTTGTGTACGGCAGGTTATAACCAATAAAATATTAAATGTGTTGTATTAAAAATGCAATATCAGATTGTAAAAACTTGCTACGAATTATTTATTACTTATATATTACACCGCAATTTCAGAAGAATCCGTTATTTTGAATTCATAACAACGCTTGTGCGTCATACTAAAATTCACCTTCATATCCCAATGAAATTTAACATTCATAATGACACGTGCCATCACAAAAAAGTGCACAGGTTATGCCGTAAAGAAATGATTAATAAAAATCGATTTTTCATGATCATAGCTTAAAAATGTAATTATAAGTACGGAAGGCTTCTTTTAGAGATTTCATAGGGTTGTAAAAGCGTTGACCGAGCGCACGTTGGTAAAATGAAGCGCTTGTGCTTGCGCTCTTCATTCAAAATGTACTTCGCTAACGCTTTTACACCTTAATGAATTTACAAAAAGAAGCATTCAATTCTTAAATGCATTCATTGGATTTTACCAGGAGAAATCGAATTACAAATTTAGGAACAGAAATATTTTAGAGTAGAATATTTTTCTCGGTTTTCATTTTCGGTCTTTTTCAAAACTAACGTTTGTTTTTCATGTTGAAGTTTGCACTTGTTTAGAACTTTAAATCAAATACACCTATAGTTTTTCTTTATGTCTATCTTTCTGTCTTTAAGTGTTTTTACTATTTTTGTTTAATTTTATTAGGATTCATTTAAAAATATAAAAGATCTTATTGCTATTCTAATACTAGGAGCTGAGAAGCAACCTGGTTATAAAGGAAGTTGGAGGTAAAACAATGAAAGCCATGTTGGTGTTTGCATTCTGTATAGAATACATGAAAGACCTGGTATTGGATATACTGAAGAAAGCAATACATGTACATGGTTTAGATGACAACAATGTCCACTGGGTTGTAACTGTGCCAGCAATCTGGAATGAACAAGCTAGGCAATTTATGATTGAGGCTTCCGCAAAGGTAATTGGGAGTGTAGTTTCATGGGATACCAAAGAAAACAATTGTATGTTCAAAGAACACCATTCCCAGCTTGTACTATCATGTATCAATATCCAGTGACCCGCACACTCTGTGTTTAACCCGTGCTAGATAAATAATTTGAAAAAATGCTAATCACAAGGAGGAGTTTCTATTTGATGTACTAGTAACAAAGATTTCATTGTAGACAAAGACTAAAGATTCAATGAGGAAATTATCCTCTTTCATAGAAAAAAACTGGATACACTTTTTCATAGAAAAAACAACAAACAACAATTTACAGAACACAAATCTAAAGAAGGAGTAACACGAACCCAATAAGAAACGGCGGTTATATCAGTTTCTCGCGAGAGATGATGAGAGCATGCTTCTAATGTGAAACCCGTCAAGTTAATATGCACGTACAGATAGGTACTCTACTCAAATTTACCCAAAAAAAATCAAAGAAATCATATGAAATACCAGCTTGAATATATTTGTCAAAAATGTATTTAGAAAAAATAAGCAAAAAGGAAATCGATACCAAAATAAAAATATATATATATGTTTTTTTCTTTTAGGCAGGCATTGAAAAAGAAAACCTGACATTGGCTTGCTATAGAACCAGAATGCGCTGCTATGTATTGCAGATATCTCGCCATGGACAAAAAAGAACATGGCGATAATGTGGAAATAAAAGCATTTGATGAAAATGCAAAGTTTATGGTGGTTGATTTAGGCAGTAGGATATATTATCTATAAATTGTTTGTTATCCTTAACTGGTATATCCTTTAACAACTAGACTTTGTTTGTAAAATTAAATATTTGAGTGAACAACGTGTTACCAAGATTACTCATGCTAATTAAGATTTGCTAATGGTAAACATATGATTTTATGCAATTATCGTAGATCACAATAATGTTTTAATACACATTAAAGAAAAAACTTCAATTACTTCCAAATGCTCGAAACATACAAAATCATGTTATCCCCTTTAGGAACTATTTCGACTTTATTTTTTAGAATTCCTTATTTAATTCTCCCAAAATATCCAGATGTAACGACAAGCGATGACGTATAAGCAAAATTAACATCAAAGTTAATTCCGAGTAACTTTGTCAACTGACCAAACTAGAACACCTATCAAAACTTTAAAAGTGGCTCCGAAAATCTTATTTCTTGCGTGGTTGTTTGTAAGCCATTTTAAGAAATTTCTGTGTAAATAGGACAAACGGGGAATTCCTTAAGAGAGAAATACACAGTTTACAGGCAAGAAGATCCAACAGTTAAATGTTTAAAAATGTTTATGGATAATATGATAGCTTTATTAAAACAATAAAGCAAATATAGGTAAAAGGAAAATATTAAGACCACTCTTAAAATATACATCGCGTGTTGGTTTTTTTTTATGAAATTTAAACATAACATGTTTGAAAGAACAAATTATAGAAGAATGCCTTGGCAAAGGGAAACTAAAATAAAGGTAACAACAATTTAAGCCCCACTCACAACAGATCATACGATTTTTTGTCGTGGAAGATCTATAAATCAGTTGTCGTGAAAAAAGTCAAAAAATCATTTTGAGTGGTCACATTAGCTACGATATGTCCACAATGGGTATACGACAGAGTAAAATAAATTGTAATTGTACCTTCGTAGGTAAGTCGCAAGTCGGTCCTTTTTTAATGTCGTGGGATGTGCGTGTTACTGTTGTGTCACTGTCGTACGACTGTCGTGCGACTGTTTTGAAATATGCCAGGCTCTATCCGCATGAATCCAAGGAAATCACCGGCAGATTCACGCTCCATCTCTTGCATCAGGGTATACTATACTGCCCAAACATCAGTCGCCGTTCTATCTACGGCCTAACACACAGACGTCGCTGGTTCATATACTGTTCACAGACTCGAATCAACGCTAACAGGACCCGCGATTGATCAATTGTTATGTCGTGGTGCTGCATAGATGTGTCGTGGATTCGTTGTGACCTGGGCTTACCGGTCAAACGTCAAGAGTGTCATGTGATATAAACGATCACTCGCTATGCAACTGTACACAATTGATAACCCTTTAAACAAGTCAACTATACAACGCATTTAAGTAAAGTTATTAAGTGATATAAAGAATTATGAATGTTTTAACGGATGGTATTCATATGCATGCGCAAGCTGATTTGTTTAAAAAAAAAGTTTTAAACGTATTTACACCTATTCGACTAAGGCATCTTTTATTATTTTCATAATGTTTCCTAATTCATTTGCAGGAGGAACAATCGGGGTGGAAATTATGTCAATGACCAAATAATGCAAACCCTAAAAGAAGTCATCGGATGGAAGTTGATGAGAAAATTCCAAGATGAGGATTATTATGATTACCTTGAAGTATTGTGGCAGGCAAGTTGAACAAATAAAACGTGGTGTGGATCACGAGTCTGAATTTTCAGTTTTAATACCACGAGAACTTGTGAAGAACATTAAAAAATGGAAAACAACACGTTTTATAATTTATTGCGTTCGAAGCGCTTTTCTGGATTTACCTTCATCAGGAACGCTCAAAGCCAAACATTTGAAATCTGAAGATGTATAAGTACCGAAAATCGTTGAAGAGCTTTATGTCAAAAATACCTAAAATAAATAGCCAAATTCATCTAAAGCCAACTTTGCCTGAGGGAGTTGAAACCTTAGTTTCATAATAATTTCAAAATTTATAAACAGACAATTTTAGTAAAGTTTGTTTAATCATGTCAGTACCGAAGCACTGACTACTGAGCTGATGATACCCTCGGGGACTGATAGTCCACCAGCAGAGGTATTAACGTTCCCGATTCACTTCAGCAGTACGTGCGAGTAGGGAAGAAGAGTATCACGTTGTCAACTTCATTAATACACAAAATATTTTCGTCATCGGTTGATTCAATGATTACACATGTTGAAAAATTACTTCAAAACGAAGAAACCTATAGCGTGTCAACTATTCTGTTGGTAGGGGGATATTCAGCATCCAACGTCATTCAACATGCTTTTCGAGAGAAGTTTGAGAAGAAATTTAGAATAATAATTCCATTGACACCAGACATGATTGTCCTAAAAGGTGCAGTTATAACAGGCCATGGCGTCGAAACAATCGTAGGAAGAATGGCAAAGTAGCACTATGGTCTAGGTTTAAGTGCAGCAGCAGTCTCTGGTCGTAGTATATCAATAGAAGATAATGAAAATAAAGCGTTTTTTTCGTTAATCAAGAAAGGTCAAAAAATTAAAGTTGGCGATGTAGTAACGCAATACGAAGTCGTGTTGAAAGCAAAATCAAAATGGGCCAACCTTGAAATGTATACCACCAAAGATGATAAACCAAGGACAATCATTGATAATGAGCATTTTACCAAAATTGGAAGTATCCTTGTTAAACTCCCACAATTCAAAAGAGAAAGCATACTTATCCTGAAAATATCGTATGACGAAACAGAATTCAAGGTCGTAACTACAGATAAAAACACAGGTCGATGCTCCGTTGGTACATGTAGGTTTCTTGAAAAGGAAAGCAATCAAAACTCGATTTGAAATAAGAGTAAGAACATATGTTCAACGTGTCAAAATGAATGTTGTTTTGCCCTTTTTTTCACGTTCCATATAAGTCAGCATATGACACTTTAAATAACATTTAACAGATTATTAAAATGTTGAAACTTTCCAAACTCTGTTTTCTGTTGGGTAGTTTTTTGCATTTTTAATCTTTGTATATTTTCATATCGTTTTTTAGAAATTTTTTCCAATACCTTTTATATAGATTATTAAAATAGATTAAGTTTGTTTGATGCCAATGATTATACCGGCAACATGATATTCCTTAAATTAAAATGAGGTCTTATTCTGTGATTTTCCTATTTTGTAATACATAAATTAAGCGTATTTCCATTTAGTTATTTTTATAAATAAGTGTATTGATTGTCAGGGTTGATTGTTATTCTTGTTACCTTCATTTAAATCGATTTGATGGGTGGTTAAGAAAAGTTAATTAATTGATTTTAGAAGAAACATAAATATATTTTGTATATGTGCTTGTAAAAAAATTCCAAGATGTTTTGTTATTGTCTGTTCACAAAATACACTGATACACAACTTGCAATGTGTTAAGGTAGAACGGGTGTCCTTCGTCATCTTGGATTGTATATAACCTAAGGCCAGGACTTGCAATCAATTTAGTAAAATTGTATTAGAAATGCAGATAGCATATGTGAATTTGTATTTAAAAGAATAAATTTATAACATTTACAAATTTGTACTTACATTAGCAGCACGACGCAAGCCACAGCGAAGCAGGAACCAGTATCGATCATCTACGATAACCTCATGTATTTGTTGTTGTTTTTTCTTGGGGGGAGGGGGTCGTATTGCGCAGTCATTTGTAGGGTAATGTTTGTCTTCTATCGTTTTGTGGCTCTGTCAGTTTGTCTTCTACTTATGAGTTTGAATAACACTTTTGTACATTCAGTGTTATACATCTATTCATTGTACGTCTTTCACTAAATCATTGTTATATGATGATCCGGTATGTTAGACGAGCGATAAAAGGCATATAAAGAATTGCCAAAATTGATGGCAGGTAAAACACTCATTTGAAAACATGCGATGCGACAAGTGAAAACAGCTATGGACACCATGGTCTCGATATTGCTAGACTTGATAAAGGCATGACATTACTTGTGTTTAAGGTAGAACAATACAAAGATTTTTCATCCCCAATCAGACATCTTTAAACTGATGTAATTCCACTCATCTTTCTTTAAATTTTATAAATGAGGTACTAAAAGAAGGAAGAAGGATTAATCTTTCATATTGTGATAATTTCATTATGACATAATTATTACATAATTAAGTGTTATGTAATTAGTTGCCTTATTGTGATGTCCATACATGAACGAATTTAGCTTCTTTGTTATTCATAGCATCCCAAAATAATTTATAGATTCTTGCACAACACACCTTGACCTCCAAAATGTGTCTCAGATTTTTCCTATTGTATTTCATTCTCTCATAAATCTTCAATGAAGTTTGCAACATCAATTCGTAGGAGACCACTAAATTCAATTGGGTATAAAATTTGTTCTATTGATGTTAATTAGACACGCCGTCTTAAATTTAAGGGTCCATAATAGGAAAGGAAAAAAAATACCTTTAATTTGTTGTTTGTCTATTGTTATACTTATAGCACATTGACATGTTATCGTCTAACATAAATGCCTGATGTAAAATTGAGAATGGAAATGGGGAATGTGCCAAAGAGACAACAACCCGACCTCAGAAAACAAAAAACAACAGCAGAAGGTCACCAACAGGTCTTCAATGTAGCGAGAGAGAAATTTCCGCACCCGGAGGCGTCAATCAGCTGGCCCCTAAACAAATATATACTAGTTCAGTGATAATGAACGCCATACTAATTTCAAAATTGTACACAAGAAACTAAAATTAAAATAATACAAGACTAACAAAGGTCAGAGGCTCCTGACTTGGGACAGGCGCAAACATGCGGCGTGGTTAAACATGTTTGTGAGATCTCAACCCTCCCCTTATACCTCTAGCCAATGTAGTTGATATTCACATTGAACATCCATCTATCATTTTCATTATTAGCATATCGATGAATAAAACATACGCCATGGGCAGTAAGGCAAGTTTTTATGCATATACCAAGAGGCCTTTATAAACATCAGTTTATCTTGATATGACAGTTCTAAATTGATTGCTACTATAGGTTTGTTTGACCTATTCTGTTCTTAACAATAAATGAGAAACACATATGACAAAAGGCAACAAAAAGACAATCAGTCAATTAGTTTATTACACTTTTTATTCTCAATCATAACACTTTGACGTTCAACCAATGCAGAGATTATCAAATTACAACCTACTCTTAAAATGACGCTAAGTCATTTTTATATACCGATGTTCAATTTGTACAACAACCTATACACGTACTCTTTAGTCAATGAGCTAATTCCATCACTTTGTCTCCATCGTTGTCGTTGTAAACTTTTCTTTTAGGATCTTCTCCTCTGAAACTGCAGAACCAATTTCTACTTAAAGGGCACTAGCCGTCAAATTCATGTTCACAGATTTGATTTGAATTCCCATATTCGATTGATAACAATCACGGGTAGAAAGGTCGTCATATCGAGGAGCGTTTAGCACAGTGAGTCGAAAAATTCGTCATGGTTTTGGTTATATTTGTCATGGTTTAGATCAACATTAATACATCTTTGTGGCACCTTTATATTGATAGTTTGTTTGAATGCGATTGTGCAAAATTAAATTTACACAATTAACCAATTGACTAAAGACGGAAAAAGTCTTTTGACAAAATTCGGTGGACGTAAGCGACAAAAAGGCAGGGCAATTCGTACATTTATATATTTTTTTCAACCCGCGTAACGCATTGCAGGGTCAATGGAAATATTTGGCGTTTGTCTTCTCGTCTGTCCGTCTGTGCGTTCATCCGTCCGGTCTCACGTTTACAGTTGATATATTCTTGTCGGATGTTTTATGAAACGTATGTCATAGTTTTTTTATAATAATTTTGATCAAAATTGCATTGTTGGCACTCTTAAATGTACAATTCTTGCCAGAATTTTATGAAAGTGGAATCATAGGTTGATATAAGCGAAATTTTGGGCTGATTTTAAAATGAGTACCGAAAGATTGTTATTTTACTATCTAAAGCTGCGGTCATAACTATACAAATCCTTGCTCTAACGGACGCCGAACTGATGAAAAAAGTTTTCCTTTAACAAAATTTGTATTCATTGTAGTGCAGCGGCTACAAGCATATTTCAGACGAATTTTGCACATCCTGCTATAAGCATAAAATTTGGCATAGACCTTCCTCAACTATTACTCTTTTATTTCAGATAGGGAGGCATTTGAAAAAAATGTCTCAAATCCGGTAAAATCCACAATGGCGGACATCATACTTAAATCAGCCCAATATCGATGGCCAGTATGTGAAAAGGTGTTTTGATCATGCTACTATCATAATAATTGGTACAAACTTTTGTTATGTACTACTTTTGAATATATTTTATAGATTAGATGTCTTCAAAAACCCTACTTCCGGTAAAATCGAACAAGGCGGACATTGTACTAAAATAAGCTTATTTTTAAGGGAGGGTGATTGAAATGTGTTTTAACGTATTAATACAATGTAGAGTTTTGAATAGATTGATTAAAACAAAATAAAACCACTAATAAAAGTACTAAAACATGTTTGAAGTTACTACTATTTGGCCCAAAATACATGTTTATTCACAGTCACCACCATATGCACACAAAGCAGTGCACGGGAGACTCGATTTTCTACATTAACAACGACCACGGCATCGGGGAATCCTTTCTTACATCCACAATGTACAAGCTTCTGACAAAATAATGAAGCCTCAGAAAGAGGTTTTTAAAAGTGATCCTCTTTGTCCCTTCGTCATCCATTAGTGACTGAACTGTGTAGCATTAGAGCCAATTCCAAGCTCGTCCCTTAGTATATGTCACGTTTAACATGCTGGAAAAGACTAAACCAAGTTGAGGGAATAGCCTCAATTAGCCTTCCCTTTTGCGAAAATAGTTATTTTCTTGCTTCGTTAACCATGTTAACTCCATCTGATAAGTTTATGCGATCTTACAGTTAAACCCCGGTAATTTAGGCTTCAATCATCATTCCTTATGTTAAAGTCACATCTTCAAATGCTATCAATGTTTCCCAAGCAGTCTTTTTTTCCTTTTCAAGCAAACATAGAACCGTATCACAACCGGTAAAGGCATGGATCACAATAAGTGTGTGTGATCACTCATTGACTAGTGCATTTGAAAGGTCATTGATAGATATTTATCCAAAGCTTTTTGCCCTCCCAAAATCAATCCATAGTTCGTCTACCCCTATATCACGGAATAGCGAAATAGTAATGACAGCATCATCAGTAACAACTGATCCAATCATGACTCCTTTGAATTCGTGTTTCACTGCATCAGACACATACACCATGACCCTAGTGTCAGTCTCTTGGTGCTAAACTTGAAATACTTCACGTGGTGGTTAAGATAGAATATCCTGAGCATCAAAGACTTCATCCACTCCTGTAACAGTTTAAAGGTATTTCCTAAGGTAAGGACACACTACCCTATCACTATACTCGTTATGAAACACCTTGAAACTGTAAAAATAGTGTATGTAGTCTCGAATGCGTACATAGACAATACCGGTAGTTTACATATTGCTACAAGCAGCAAGAGCTACATTTAGGGGAAAGGGAATAAACAGGCGAATCCAGAGTCAAAACAAATTCCTCGAAAAGTTTTCTGAGGGATAATGACAATAAGAAAGAACTTTTTAGTTTTCATTCACAGCAGATTGCTCAATAGATTTTGAGGAAAAGGAAATTGTAGCAACAAATGCTGAGGATGTTCTGTGTTATCCACCATATGATGATGCTTCAAGTTTAGCACCATATTCAACATGAAGAGGCTGACACTAGAATGAAGATGCATGTGTCTGATGCAGTTTAACACATACTTACTGAGTCATGACTCGAACAGTCGATACTGATGTTGCTGTCATTGCTGTTTCGCTATTCCGTGACAAAGGGACAGACGAACTTTTGTTTGCATTTGGAAGTGGGAAAAACTTTAGATATATATATCCATGACCTTTCAAATGCACTAGGCATTGAAAGATTACACGTTTGCTGGGAAAGAAACTGCGTTGGTGACATGGATGGCGTTTGAAGATGTGACTTTATCATTTAGAATGATGATTGATCAGCCAACATCACCAGATATGGATTTGATAATGTCATTGATAAATCGATACGTGGTTTTGTTGTAAGATCGAAAAAATTTATAAGATGGGGTTAACGAAGCAAGGAAACATGTGTTTTTGGAAGAGGAAAGACTTTTTAAGGCTATTCCCACGACTCGGTCTAGTCTTTTTCAGCATTAAACATGCAATATACCATGGCGGGTGTGAAAGAGTAACAAGTTTAGAATTGGTTCAAATACTAACTAGTCCAGACGCTTATGAATGGCGAAGGTAAAAAATATAATCCATGAGAACCCTTTTGGACAACTCTTTGTGAGGCCTCTTCATCTTATCAGGAGCTTGTACATTGGATGTAAGAAACAATATAACAGTCTTTGGAAAATTTTAATGTAGAAAATCAGCTCTCTGATTGTGAATAAACATGTATTTGCGGCCATTAATTAGTAGTTCAAAAGATGTTTTAGTACTTTAGTGATTTTTTTGTTTTAATCAATCTATCCAAAACTCTACATCGAAGATATGGATTGAGGACTCATCTTTTAAATTTACGCCATATTATTTTTTTAACCTGAAGTGTTAACTTTGTATTTAAACATTTACAGTTGAATAGAATTAGTGGTTTTGAGGATAACTAAAAGCAAAAAGTTTAAAACCCAGCACAAAAAAAAACACATTGTCTTTACATTTTGAAACAAAATGAATATTAAAATAAAAATTTGATATTTCTATGTCCGCCATATCGGATATCACCGGAAGTAGGGGTTTTAAAGACATATGTCCTATAATCGGTATCCATGAGCAACACCAAAGAAAGGTTCCTGCACAATATAATGATAAAAGCAATACTTTAAAACACATTTCAATTACCCTCCCAAAAATATATGCTTATTTTAGTACAATGTCCGACATGTTCGATTTTACTGGAAATAGGGTTTTTGAAGACACATAATCTATTTAATATATCCAAAAGTAGTACATAACCAAGGTTTGTACCAAATATAATGATAGTAGCATGATCAAAACACCTTTTCACATACTGGCCATCAATATTGGGCTGCTTTAAGTATGATGTCCGCCATTTTGGATTTTACCGGAAGTGAGATTTTTTTTCAAATGCCTCCCTATCTGAAATACAAGAGTAATAATTGAGGAAGGTCTATGCCAAATTTCATGCTCTTAGCAGGAAACTTACCGGACAGAACGGACGTCAAATGTACATCCAACGGACGAGTATAAAACGGATACCTAACGAAAGAGTTCCGGATAAAAAGGATGAACAAGATAAGCGGAAAATTAAACTGAGCGATGATTATAATACATATCTTTCATGACTAAGCAATGCTGTTGCCCACCTCTTTTGTCTTATTCTTCTTATCCTTTCGACAACTAGTAGGTTTATATTTGATACATTTAAGTTCAGTTGGACCTGAATAAGAGATGCTCGATAGTGAAGACATGCTCTGACTTCAAGTTCCAAGCATCAGTAATAGACATTCATGACACTCAAGAAATCTGACCTTTCAATAATTGTCATTTTTGAGTGACGCGAAATTTTCAATAGGCATTTATCCGTTTTGCTTTTGGTAGGTATCCGTTATACTTCCGTTCATGTCCGTTTTCCATCCGTTTTATCCATTATACGTCCGTTAGAAGTGCTTTGATGAATTTGTCTACCGGACCTCGAACGAATCTATAACGGACAAGTAACGTATACAAAACAGAAACGAAAAGGACGAGTACATTACCAAACGGACGTCTACGGACGCTAAGTGGACATGAACCAGATATGAACTGACGTCTAACGGGCATGAACGGATTGAAAACAATCCGTTCGTAATCCGTTCGAGCTAACCGTGAAGGTGTGACCGAGGCTTAACTGTTACGTTTTGCAAGTATAAGTAGACGTTATTATCATTTATCACGATAATTATCCTCGGCAGAGTTCACCTACTTAGAAATGATACCGTCCATGATACAATAGCTCAACCATAAAATTAAACAAACCATATCGAGAGGTCACCATAATGTCTTCAAATATCAGTTTAAACGTGTTCATGTAGTAAACTGTAAGTGAATTTAATATGAAAATTGATTTCAAAGTGTGGACGATTACAAGGTCGAATTAGATAAAGGTCCATAATGTCTATTTAAACGAACGAATAAAAGTGATTATGTTTTTTAAACTCGTTAAACTATTTTTTCTTGTACATGTGTTGTATGCAATAAAGTTCCGATATAAAAAAAAAAGCTCTGTCAGTTAAGTATTTAGTATGACAAAATGTCCATAATTACATGGTCTACAGTCTTGGATGTACTGGCTGTTGTATTTTCCTATGTATTATATTTATTGTTTGGTTTTGTTTCCAATGGACATAAGTCCCAAGTCAGGAGCCTGTAATTCAGTGGTTGTCGTTTGTTTATGTGTTACATATTTGTTTTTCGTTCATTTTTTTTTTTTTATATAAATAAGGCCATTAGTTTTCTCGTTTGAATTGTTTTACATTGTCTTATCGGGGCCTTTTATAGCTGACTACGCGGTATGGGCTTTGCTTATTGTTGAAGGTCATACGGTGACCTATAGTTGTTAATGTCTGTGTCATTTTGGTCTCTTGTGGACAGTTGTCTCATTGGCAATCATACCACATCTTCTTTTTTTATATATTAGTCAGGCTGTAAGTTTTCTTATTTCAATTGCTGTATCTTTAATTTTGTCGGAGCCTTTAAATACGTACTAAAAGGTATGAGTTTTTTTAATTGTTGACGGCCGTACGATGACCTAACATTTTCGTCATTTGTTCAACGGTGGATAGTTGTCTCAATTGGAAATCTTACTGTATTTACTTATTGTGTATTACTATGTACTTTCTTAGGTCATAGTGTATTCAGATAACACCAACTATTAAAAAAAAATGCTATTATTAAAATTCATTTATTATATACTACTCTAGTGGTCTCTTTATATGTGTTTGTTCTATAATTATGATAATTATAATGATAAATCTTAGTTTTACTGTAGATGACTTATTTCCTAATAGGTATAATTTTGCGATAAAAAGATTATCTTTAAAATTTAAAACTCAGATCTACTCGTCTGATTACAAAACAACAACATTAGAAAATAGCGACACTATATCGACTCAAAATAGGATAGAATGGGTTAAACACGAAATAATTATCAACGAAAATATAGTTAAACAGTATTTTAATAGTTGTACATAATGTCTGTTTATTTTGATCGTTACACTTCAATCATGCACGACAGGAATCACATAACTGAACCATGTCGAACATGAACTTAACCATGACACTAGTGAACCAAACCATGACACCGAGTTTTCTTTAATCGTAAATTGTGTGCAAATGTAGGCTTTTTTAGGAATAATTGACGGCTGATTTATACCATAACGAGCTATGGGATATAACAGACGGTAAAAAAAATAACTGTAATGTATGCATTAGAAGCGAACAACAACATATAAATTTTGACATACGCAAGCTTTGTTCTGTGTCAAAGTATAACTATATGATACAAACTGTAATGTACTAACATAATAGCAATACACAAAGATACTTACCATCTTGAATTTATATTCAGGGGTTCATTTAGCGAAAAATCCGAATGTTTATATTGTGTCATTGATTGTCAATAAAAACTCTTAACACAACCATGTCTAACTTAACCAAACTATGACAAAATCGCTGTAATAAACGCCCATCGATATGACGACCTTACTACCCGTGACAATGTAAAACATTTATCCAAACTATCAAAAGTATAAAATAAATAATAAACAGAGCACGAGCATGACAATACGTAGCTTCGTTTCGTGTGAATTTTAGTCTAGACTCCTTCTAATTTTGACCGCACCGATTTTAACTGTACATACAGATCTCTTTTTAACTGTTAATACTTGAAAGTTTTTTAGCTGTTCACCCACGCTGGAGTATATATACACCCAAAATGAGTCCAATCCTTGACGGGAAGATAGATAATTAAATATTGAGTTGACCTCCAAAGTCATTTGATGACCATATAAGCGATGTAAACATAAATATAGATGTAAATAGATTAAGCAAACTCTTGTTAATGGATTTTTCTAGGTCCGTTTAATTTCGTATTTTTGATTAAAAATATAAATTTATCATTGTTTATAACTGAATACGAATTTTTTATGTGGATTAATTCAGTTAATCAAATGATTTACCTTTGTTTCACTTTCAATGTTGACATTCTTGTCCTTTAAATAACTTTACACCTACAATTCACGTGTTGTCCGTCTCTAGCTAAGGGGTTAAATTGAAGTTCACATGAATACTGTTTCAATGAGGTCGAATTATTCACTTGCAAGTAAATAATTCATCATCAATGGTTCTTCGCTTATTTTGACAAAATTGAACTATTTGACTTTCATTTATGATTGAACCAACAAAACATCACATAATAGATTTTTTATATAACTCGTAGCTAGTGTCTGTTAAATACCGGTAAACACGAAGATTTGTAAATTAGAAGTTTTAAGAGTGCATTTCTTTCTTGCACAAACGATACAAACACGTTAAGATCATTTGTTTCTTACATACGTTTGCAAAGTTTGCATGAACTTTGACAAACTATACAATCGCTGAAAATGCGTCTATATGCGTTTTTTCCACTAGAAAAGATTGATTCCGACAAAAAAATAAATATGTATTATAGGTCTGATTGTCATAACGCAAATCAATGTCACAAATTACTCAAATTTAGAAATTACCCTCTTTCATTGCTGCTATTTTCAATAAAAAGGTTTTATCATCACTAGCTTATATACATTCATCAATCTATTGTGTTGATTTATTTTGTGTGTTGTTATGGTATGTTGTACCCGACAATTTTAATGCCTTTTGGCGCAATCTAGGGGGAGGTACACGGTAGGAGGCCGGAATCAAAAACGGAAAAGAAAAACATAGTAGAAAAATCAAGAAACACGCTATTATTTAATAAAGAGAACATCATTATAATTATAATCCAATTTGACAGTACAAATATTATAGTAAAATAAATTGAAAACAATAATCAAATACTACAATTCAAATTAAATATAAAATAATATCAATAATAATTACCATTAAATTATACCTTTTTAAATTAAAAGTAGCATGGGTTCGAATCCCGGCGAGGGAAGAACCAAACATTTGCGAAAGCAAATTTACAGATCTAACATTGTTGGGTTGATGTTTAGACGAGTTGTATATACATTATGTACACAGCCATGTATCACCATCATTGATGGCGATCCGATGGATACATCTGTTGTAGAGTTGTCAATGACTCAGACGTTCTTATAAATATAATTATTTTCTGTGACTGTATATTACATTAATTTGTAGGATCCTTTACTATAGATAATTTAGCTGATCTGTAACAATAACATCTTCATGCCTTATATATCATGTAATGTAGTACGCCTCTAGATTGAAACTGACGAGGAAAGGTAACACACGGCCAGCGAAAGCTCTTTTTTTTAGAGCCCATGTGGTCGTGTGGTCTAGCGGGACGGCTGCAGTGCAGGCGATTTGGTGTCACAATATCACAGAAGCATGGGTTTGAATCCCGGCGAGGGAAGAACCAAAAATTTGCGAAAGCAAATTTACAGATCTAACATTGTTGGGTTGATGTTTAGACGAGTTGTATATACATTATGTACAAAGCCATGTATCACCATCATTGATGGCGATCCGATGGATACATCTGTTGTAGAGTTGTCACTGACTCAGACGTACTTATAAATATAATTATTTTCTGTGACTGTATATTATATCAATTTGTAGGATCCTTTACTATAGATAATTTAGCTGATCTGTAACAATAACATCTTCATGCCTTATATATCATGTACTGTAGTACGCCGCTAGATCGAAACTGATGAGGAAAGGTAACACACGGCCAGTGAAAGCTCTTTTTTTTTGAGAGCCCAGGTGGTCGTGTGGTCTAGCGGGACGGCTGCAGTGCAGGCGATTTGGTGTCACGATATCACAGAAGCATGGGTTCGAATCCCGGCGAGGGAAGAACCAAAAATTTGCAAAAACAAATTTATAGATCTAACATTGTTGGGTTGATGTTTAGACGAGTTATATATATATATATATATATATACGAGTTATATAACTCGTCTAAACATCAACCCAACAATGTTAGATCTGTAAATTTGCTTTCGAACCAATGCTACTGTGATATCGTGATATATATATATATATATCGCGATCCGATGGATACATCTGTTGTAGGGTTGTCACTGACTCAGACGTACTTATAAATATAATTATTTTCTGTGACTGTATCTTACATTCATTTGTAGGATCCTTTACTATAGATAATTTAGCTGGTCTGTAACAATAACATCTTCATGCCTTATATATTATGTACTGCAGTACGCCGCTAGATTACAACTGACGTGGAAAGGTAACACACGGCCAGCGAAAGCTCTTTTTTTGAGAGCCCAGGTGGTCGTGTGGTCTAGCGGGACGGCTGCAGTGCAGGCGATTTGGTGTCACGATATCACAGTAGCATGGGTTTGAATCCCGGCGAGGGAAGAACCAAAAATTTGCGAAAGCAAATTAACAGATCTAACATTGTTGGGTTGATGTTTAGACGAATTGTATATACATTATGTACACAGCCATGTATCACCATCATTGATGGCGATCCGATGGATACATCTGTTGTAGAGTTGTCACTGACTCAGACGTACTTATACATATAATTATTTTCTGTGACTGTATATTACATTAATTTGTAGGATCCTTTACTATAGATAATTTAGCTGATCTGTAACAGTAACATCTTCATGCCTTATATATCATGTACTGCAGTACGCCGCTAGATTAAAACTGACGAGGAAAGGTAACACACGGCCAGCGAAAGCTCTTTTTTTGAGAGCCCAGGTGGTCGTGTGGTCTAGCGGGACGGCTGCAGTGCAGGCGATTTGGTGTCACGATATCACAGTAGCATGGGTTCGAATCCCGGCGAGGGAAGAACCAAAAATTTGCGAAAGCAAATTTACAGATCTAACATTGTTGGGTTGATGTTTAGACGAGTTGTATATACATTATGTACACAGCCATGTATCACCATCATTGATGGCGATCCGATGGATACATCTGTTGTAGAGTTGTCACTGACTCAGACGTACTTATACATATAATTATTTTCTGTGACTGTATATTACATTAATTTGTAGGATCCTTTACTATAGATAATTTAGCTGATCTGTAACAGTAACATCTTCATGCCTTATATATCATGTACTGCAGTACGCCGCTAGATTAAAACTGACGAGGAAAGGTAACACACGGCCAGCGAAAGCTCTTTTTTTGAGAGCCCAGGTGGTCGTGTGGTCTAGCGGGACGGCTGCAGTGCAGGCGATTTGGTGTCACGATATCACAGTAGCATGGGTTCGAATCCCGGCGAGGGAAGAACCAAAAATTTGCGAAAGCAAATTTACAGATCTAACATTGTTGGGTTGATGTTTAGACGAGTTGTATATATATATATATATATATATATAATGATGGTGATACATGGCTGTGTACATAATGTATATACAACTCGTCTAAACATCAACCCAACAATGTTAGATCTGTAAATTTGCTTTCGCAAATTTTTGGTTCTTCCCTCGCCGGGATTCGAACCCATGCTACTGTGATATCGTGACACCAAATCGCCTGCACTGCAGCCGTCCCGCTAGACCACACGACCACCTGGGCTCTCGTAAAAAGAGCTTTCGCTGGCCGTGTGTTACCTTTCCTCGTCAGTTTTAATCTAGCGGCGTACTACAGTACATGATATAGAAGGCATGAAGATGTTATTGTTACAGATCAGCTAAATTATCTATAGTAAAGGATCCTACAAATTAATGTAATATAGTCACAGAAAATAATTATATTTATAAGTACGTCTGAGTCAGTGACAACTCTACAACAGATGTATCCATCAGATCGCCATCAATGATGGTGATACATGGCTGTGTACATAATGTATATACAACTCGTCTAAACATCAACCCAACAATGTTAGATCTGTAAATCTGCTTTCGCAAATTTTTGGAAAATAATATTATTAATTCGTTTATTTTAACAAATTTGATTCGTTTAGGGATAGTCACATGTTAAACTATATAAGCATATTGCACAGCAAAAAGCATATTGCATGGTTATTTTTAGAATATCTAAAAGCCGATATACTTTGTGACGTCATGTTATGAATTTCAGGATATTGTTAAACGTTTTGCAACAAAGGATATCTGTGATCGATCATTTGACGAAAAATCATCAAATACAGTATTATGGCATAAGATGTCAATCAAACAACAGAAAAGTAAATTAAATAACAATTAATATTTTGTTATTGTGAAGGAGACAATGTGATATCTATAAAATTCCAACAAAATCAAATGACGATTTTGATACAAATATGGTCGGAAATTAATAATATAACAAATATATAGCCTTTGTATGAGGTCAATACAGGATATATCGACCCAAAAAAGTATATCGACCTCGGACTTCGTCCTCAGTCAATATACTTCTTTCAGGTCAATATATCCTTGTATCGACCTCATACAAAGGCTATATTTGTAACATTATAAATTTTAATTAAGATATTGATGTTACTAAGGTACTAGTATGTGCCCTATAGCTTAACATAATTAAATTGTTGACGTACGTTGCCCATATCGACCATTGTCCAAAGTTTGTGACTTGTTTGTTAATCTTTTACTTTCAAACAAAGATTAAAGTAATATTTATTCTATCAGTAATTTTGATCAACATGAAGTTTACTTGAACTAAAAACATGAAAGTTTGGCCTTTAAAGTATATATCAGTTAAACAATAATTTCCGATAAAATATTTTTCACAGTAAATTTTATATGTATTTACTAGTAAACTATATAAAATCAAATAAAGTGCATTTTTCTATTACAATAAATCTGATGAAGACAATAAATTGAAGGTAAAATTATGTATGCACAGATGTCATTTGTGTCAAAAATATCTTCTACAGAAGCTATTTTCTCGCGTTTTAAGCTTGATTCCAAATAATATGTGCGTGCATTTTTGACAGTTCAACCAGGGTCTTTAACCACTGATTAACGATGCATGCATTTCTAATTTTGTATAAACGTTTAACAAAGTAACTTATAGAATAATCTAAAAATACACCATTCAACTCTCTATTTATGTAAGACCATGATGAATAACCTAAACTTTAGTTTAATTTAGATATAAAAAATGTGTTTGTTACAACAGATATTTGTTTTGTACAATTTTGTTGGTACAATGGAACATATAAAGAAGAAGATGTGGTATGATTGCCAATGAGACAACTATCCACAAAAGACCAAAATGAAACAGACATTAACAACTATAGGTCACCGTACGGCCTTCAACAATGAGCAAAGCCCATACCGCATAGTTATAAAAGGCCCCGATAAGAGAATGTAAAACAATTAAAACGAGAAACCTAACGGCCTTATTTATGTAAAAAAAAAACATATTTCTTTGACATGAAATTACTAATATTCTGAACTGCTGAATTTTAAAATATTTCACATTTGCTTAAAACCGAAATTGTATCAATATAGTTTATAAGTACGAACTAGCTTGACATTGATTTGGGGAGAAAAGGGGAAGGGAAAAGGGAATTTGTGCAATGACGAATGCAAAATAAAATTTCGATTTCGCAATGAACGAAAAATTAAAAAAGATGCTTGCACATTGCTTATTTTACGGTTTACTAAACACAGAAAATAAAGATATTGAACAAAAAAAAAACTCTTTTTATCCTCTTAAATGAAACAAGGCTTTTAATTCATTAGGTTTCGAATACAGATTTTTTTTTTTTATCATTATTCAATTATTCAACAGATATTAGTAATGCTTGAATCACAACAAACAGGATAAACTCACAATAACAAAAACAAGATGTTAATATTTCTATAGAAAAAAATACGTCACCAATTTTTATATTTATTAATAGTTGATAATGTTAAAAAAGCTCTAAAAGATAGCTTGAACAAGTGATTATCTGTGTCGCGGGTCACCCTACACAGGAATTCATGGAGCCTATCATTTTCAGAAATTAATTTTTTCCTATGAATTGACATAATTAAAAAAGTCTATTTTTAAAAGTATGTTTTACCTGTTGCCAGGTTAGTATGCGTACTGATAGCTACTAGTGGCAATAGCGGATTACCTTCATAGAACTCACTTTTGGTAAGATTTATAACAATCAATATACGTTTCACTGCAACTATCTTCATTCTCTTTTTATTTTGCAACATAACAAAATAAATCAATATGTTTTTCTTTTCCTGCTTCTCAACTCCTAATTAAATGATAATATAAGTTTGTTAGTTTGTTTCTTGCAATTAACTTAAACTTAAGTTAACGATCAGCAAGAATATATGTAGCTTTGAATAGCGAAACACAAATTTGATACGCAATGACAATTACTAAACTAGAGGCTCTCAAGAGCCTGTGTCGCTCACCTGGTACTGTATTTACTGATGTCGGCAATCTTGGTTGGTAGGCGCGGTCATTAGACACTTTTGTAAAATAGATACCCTAGTAATGATTGTGGTCAAGGTTGGTTAAATTGGCCCATAGTTTTAGAAAAGAAGGTTTTTGTACAAGTTACAAAAATGAAGAAAAGTTGTTCAATATTGACTATAAAGGACAATAACTCCTTAAGGGGTTCTCTGACAATTTTGGTCATGTTTGTCTTATTTGTAGATCTTACTTTGCTGAACATTATTGCTGTGTACAGTTTTTCTCTATCTATAATAGTATCCAAGATAATAACCAAAAACTGCAAAATTTTCTTAAAATTACCAATTTTAGGGCAGCAACCCAACAACAGGTTGTAGGATTCATCTGAAAATATGTGAGGGGGTAGATCTTATTCTGATGGACATTTTAATCTTGAAAGATTTGCCCTAAATATCTTAGTTTCAAAGATATAAAGCAAAAACTGCATTTTATCACTATGTTCTAATTTTAGCCATGTCGGCCATTTTGTTTGGTAGGTGGGCCGGGTCATCAGACACATTTTTTAAACTATATACCAAGATCTACCCCCTCACATATTTTCAGATGAATCCTACAACCTGTTGTTGGGTTGCTGCCCCAATACTATGATTGTGGCCAAGTTAGTTTAAATTTGGCCCTGTAGTTTCAGAGAAGAAGATTTTTGTACAAGTTACAAAAAATGAGGAAAAAGTTGCTAAAATTGACTATAAAGGGCAATAAACTCCTTAAGAGGTTGACTGGCAATTTTGGTCATGTTGACTTATTTGTAGGTCCTAGTTTGCTGAACATTATTGCTGCTTACATTTTATCTCTATTTATAAAAGTATTCAAGATAATAACCAAAAACTGCAAAATTTCCTTAAAATTACCTATTCAGGGGCAGCAACCCAACACCAGATTGTCTGATTCGTCTGAAAATTTCAGGGCAGATAGATCCTGACCTGATCAATAATTTTACCCCATGTCAATTTTTCTCTAAATGCTTTGGTTTTAAAGATATAAGCCAAAATATACATTTTACCCCTGTGTTCTATTTTAGCCATGGCGGCCATCTTGGTTTGATGGCTAGGTCATCGGACACATTTTTAAACTAGCTACCCCAAGGAGGATTGTGGCCAAGTTTGAATAAATTTGGCCCAGTAGTTTCAGAGGAGAAGATTTTTGTAAAAGTTTACGGACGACGGACGACGGACGCAGGACGCCGGACGACAGACGACGGACGCCAAGTGATGAGAAAAGCTCACTTGACCTTTCAGGTGAGCTTATTAAATGTATATATATTTTTTTTTGGGTTATAAATGAAATATGAGAAATTGAGTCTAATCGGCTTACAACACTTTAACAGCCAATGACCTATAAGGGACAGGTGCGTTACGTTTGCGCAAATTATTCCAATACTTGTGTGAAAAAAAAATCCATATTTGCGCGACAAAACTCATTACGTTTGCGCGAAATTTACATGTTAAAAAATTACTACATTTGTACAAGAACACTTTGAAAAAATAATCACTTAATACTTAAGAAATAATTCTTTAATGCCATACTCTATGCTTATTTTAACATGGGTAGGCATTATATTTGTTAATATCTTAATACCGAGCGTTAGCGAGGTATTACATGTTTACAAATATAATTAATCTTACAGGGCAATGGATCATGTAATATGATTCTGTACACTACAAAATATAATATATAACAAATCAAAAAGGGTACAATATCACCATTAAATAACTATGAAATGAACAAATATTAGATATTTCGGATAACAGATATCCTTCTTCAATAATAGCACGATGTCAAATGAATCATGTCAATATATTCAAACTGAGAAACTATCAAAATCTTGAAATTTATACAATTTACGCGAACACCACAGACGCTGTTACAATTTTAAAATTTCCAAACACGGCGCAAAGATTACAAAGATATGCCAAATAAAAACAGTTATTTGCGATGTGAACTGGCACAACTCTAAATTTCCAAAGGTTGTGACAGTTTAGATGTTATAACTGCATGGAGGGCAGTCCTCAAACAAAAAAATCAAAAATACCCTAACCGATCCAAGTTGAAATAATATTTCAAATTTGACAACAGTAGGGCAATTGCAACAGAAACAAGATATTTAAGCCTACCAAACGAATAGCAGTTTAATAATGATTAGAAAAATAAGTTATATCTAATAAGGTAAAATAATTGAACGTGGCTACGTACTTATACATCCATCCCAAATGAATGGAGCCCTGTAATTTAAACTGGTATTTAAAAAAAATCTTTGAACTGTAAAGCCAGTACGGAAGCCGGAGTTACTGAAAACAAGTGATGACAGGAAAATGCGTGACTCATTCTATGTTTTTTTCCATTTATTCCCTCTGGGGAAACTGTCCTTAACTTTCTTATCCAAAAACTTTCCCGAGCGACTCTGTCGACCATCGACCAACCCTCGTTGTAGTCTATGATTGTGATGGTAAGGTTTTTGAGATCAGCTTGTGCGTGCCCAGGTGATCTCAAATGACGACTTACGGGTAGGTCGGGCTTGCAAGTGTAGTCACTTCGATGACCATCCATGCGTTTGTTGAATGGCTCTGTCTCGCCAACATACTGCATGTCACATAGACATTGAAGGAGATATACAACATTCTGGGTTTTGCAAGTTACATTGCAAAATATAGTGAACACAGACCCAGTCGAGTGGCAAGTAAATATTTGAGTATTTAGTATTTGTGTACAAGTCAGACAACGTCTGTTACCACATGACTTGCACCATCCTGCAATTGAACAGCTTTTATTTGAGGAGACGTCAGCTCTAACAAATAAGTCTTTCAGACTTGCTGGTCTCCGAAAAGCTAAGACAGGAGGATTGGGAAAGATCTTGGATAATTTAGGGTGTTTGGCAATAGTTTGCCAGTTGGCACAGATCAAACGTGAAAGGTTAGTAAAGGCTGGATTGTATGTTAGAACAAACGGGACTATTTTGATGCGCCTCTTCCGTTTGTACTGTAAGAGGGCATTGCGGCTGTTATTGATAGCGCGCGCATACCCCTTATCTACAATGTATATACTCCGTATACAGGTGCTGCTGGAATGTTGCTACATAGAAATTGGAGGTTCACAAGTGGGAAGCTGAAACCATCTCTTTTGTCGTAAAGATTTGTTTTCAAACGACCATCATGGTAATTTCTATATATAAGTCAAGATATGAGGTCGACTTAACTGTGTTTGTTGTATCCTTTATCTGATGTCAGCCTCATATGAATAAAGGAACAAGTAGCCAAAAAGAGGAGCACAGTTGGTTCCTATGGTCTTTGTTGAAAAACACGTCCTCCAAACGTCGAATATGGGGTTTCCATTGCTAAAATATCCATGATATGTTTGTTTTTTTCTTTTTGTATCAAGTTTCGAGTTTGATTTGAGTTTCTAGTAAATCTGTGAAAAAAGTAGAAATAAAAATGCGGGATTTTATTGAAAACAACTCGTGTTCGTGTACGATTTAAATTTTGACAATATGATTTGTTTTCATTCGTCTTTACATCAAATGTAGAAAATAATCTAAAAACACAAGTCTTGTTAAAGAAAAACAATTTTGTAGACGACCGTTTTTCTTCTAAGTGTTATTAATAATACAACGCTATTTAGTTAATTTAATTTAAAAGTGTACGTGGTATACATGTTTTATAAATATAAATACAAGTCAGGATCTTGTAATTCAGTGGATGTCGTTTGTTGTTATACATAATATTTTTTTCGGGTTTTGTTTTGTGTACATAAATCATGGTTTGTCGTTTGAACTGTGTTACAATTTTATTAAGAAAAAAACCACCAAGCCTTAAAAACTACTTTCGTTGTTTTCACTTTTCTCTAACGTCTAATGAATGTGTATTAATTGATATTTAAGTCATTGCGAGCATGGACAATTTATTAGTTGAAAGTATCATCGAACTAGCTATCTGAAAATTTGTGTTTATTTTTTTGAACTCTTTGTTAAGGGTTTAGTAGTGCTTCGAACCGATCTAATGAGGGTCTTTTGTTGTGCTGTTCGTTGAAAGCTTACAAACATTGCTTACCCACCAAGTTCTTAATATTCCTCTCCAACGTCAGGAAGCTATTATCCAGTTCTGGACGTCTTGTTCCTGAGGGGAGCACCAGCCTTAAGATCAGCACAATTGTGTTGACATGCACTATCACTGATGTATTCATTTTCTGTAAATATATGCACTTCTATGGAAAAATATATACTATTTATCATCATTGGAAGGTTTTGGAAAGAAAAAAAAACATATCTGATATTTGCTAAAAACCGTTTAGAACGATTTCTACTTGCATTGTACTTGATTTGATGTAGCAAGGTCAGAAATGCAGAATGAGATATTGCTAAAGGGTTGACTATTGGGTTTCCATCGCGCGAAATATCTATTATATTTTAGACAAGAAGTCATAGGAATTGACAGGTGAAGAACATAATCTTTTTATTATATTTTTTATCCAGGTTTTTTTTTTGTATCAAGGTTTGAGTTGACTTTCCTGTAAATCTGTGAGTATAATTTAGACCAAAACAAAACAATAAGAATATTATTAGTTACATAATTTGCTAGGGACCTAATGCGATATACATTGTATATATGGGGTCAGTAAATTCTATATGGGGTGAGAGCGAAGCTCGAATTGCCATATGGAATTTACTTACCCATACACATCGTACTAGGTCACTAGCACACTGTGTAACGAATTTATCTCAATGACTATCTTAACATGTGGTACAAGATGTATTTAGACTTAATTGTGATCAAAGTCTTCAATACCGTTAGTATTAAGAATCTTTTGGTTTATACAAAACCATATGCCAACAATAACAACGTGTTCGCTTTATATGTGTTTAATGAATTAATTTCAATCGATCATCATCTATTTCTTCGTCTGTTGAAACTTTATAGATTTTTTCTCGACTCCGTGTTGTTTTTATAAAGGGACGTAACACCACTACTAACCGTGTATTGAAATAAGCCCCGCCTACTAACCCTATATGAACTATACACGGCCCTTAAGCAGTTGTTTTTAGCCAATCATATTCCTAGAAATGTATAGGAGAGGAGGTAAGATAAAATTAAAAAGATCGTGTAATTAATCTTTGACAATATAATTTATTTTCATTCGTCTTGACATTAGACAAAGAAATAAATCTAATTATTCACGTAAAACATCTTTGTTGACAATAGATTGTCTACTAAGTTTTATAAATAATTCGATAATATTCAGTTAATTTAAGTGTCCGTAGTATATATGTTTTATAAATATAAATACCAGTCTGGATCCAATTATTCAGTGGTTGTCGTTTGCTGTAATACATCATGCATGTTTTTCGTTTCTTTTTTTTTTCTGTTTTGTACATAAATCATGGTTTCTCGTTTAAATTGTTTTACAATTGTCATAAAACACCATGAATATCAAGCCATAAAAACGAATTTCGTTTTTTTTTTTTAGTTTTCTCAGTCTGGATATGACGTCTAATGAATTTAAACATGTAAATGTGTATTAATTGATAATAAAAAGCATGCTTTATTTATTTGTTGAAATTGGCATTGAACTACATGTATCTATCAGTAACTTTTTTTTTTTTTTCTTTGTTAAGGTTTTGGTAGTTCGTCGTGCCTATCTAATAATCTATTCTTGTTTCGTCGTTTCAACACTGTCCTCGGTTAGATGGCGTAAAGAGCAGTGTTTCGTCATCAAATTCTTTATATATAAAATAAGAAGATGTGATATGACTGCCAATGGGACAACTCTATACAAAAGACCAAAATGAAACAGAAATTAACAACTATAGATCACCTTACGGCCCCAACAATGAGTAAAACAAATACCGCAAAGTCTGTTATAAAGCTATAAAATGCCCCGAAATGACAACAACAAAAAAACATTAATCTTTATGTCCCTCTCCCATGTTAGGACTCTGTTTCAAAAAGGATGCTTTCCCTCAACCAAAATTTGGTATTTGAAGACATGAGTCGCATCCGCACTTTGAATACAGTCCAATGTGCTGATTTTATGAATATGGCTAGTGAAAGGGCAACAAAAGTCATTAAAGTTGAAGATATTTATTTTTGGAAGCCTCTAGAATTCAAGATTCGAAGAGAATAACAAAAATGTAATCTAAGGAATACTTTGAAAAACTATGCTATACAAATGATTTCTCTCTTTATTAATACCCAATTATATACAAAAGATATTTTAAATATTTCCTTCTGTTTCTTATATTGAGATTTAAGATGAGATATCTTATAATAAAGTCAGTGAACATAAATTAAAAATATAAACCGTATGAAGTTACTGGTTTTCAAAACAATTCACTTTAAAATGCATGACTAGTTTACAACAGACGTTCTCCATCGGATAACTTGTGGTTATACAGGGCTAAAAAACAACTTATACATACCTATATTTATGTAAAGAAATACATGTATAATACGTTAAAACAGGAAATACTGAGGGTCTCGATACTAACCAACATTTTGTTAGTATATTTTTTCTTTCTTCAATATAAGTGTGTTTGTTTAAGCTCTAATGATACGTTAACGTTATATCAGACAAAACAAGACAAGACAAGACAATATTTTATTTAAGTCTCACCTCTTCATTATATAAAACATACAAACAGTTTATAAAACAACATCATAAAACATACAAGAGCCACTCTAAAAAGAGTTATGAGAGACTATCTAAAATGTATATACAGTATTTACACTAAATTAGCTTTATAAAATACATTTTCTTTTCAATAAAATGTCATTGCAGATTTTGGCAGTATAAAAGTACATATTTTCATCTGTGAATAAAAATATAAATTTATCGTCATCAGACAATTGCATAAAATTAACATTAAATAAAGATGTTTGATAAAACAAATAACAATGCAAATCTTCATACACAGGACAATTCATTAATACATGTTTTTCATCTTCAATTAAAAGATTTTCATTACAAATACTGTTATAACAAATTCTATTTTCAACTAAAAGACCTTCATATCTTCCAGTCTCAATTTTCAAAGGAGCAGTACTACTTCTAAATTTGGCATAGGCACTCCTATATTTACAAGGTATAATTTTTAATAAATAATTTCATATCACAAAAGTAATAATATTCTATAAGTATAGCTCATTTTAAACATTTTTAAAGAGTTTTACCTTAACACTATATCTAATCTTTTTAATTGAGGTCTATCTAATCAAATAAATCAAGGCCCTTTCTTCCAACGTGGTATATTGCACACCTCTTTTAACGTAATTAGGTCATTGCTATCTTTGAGAATGTTATAAAAGTTAGTATATAAGCAATTTTAATTATTCTAATCACGAAGAGATATGAATGTGTTTCATACAACTCTATCATTATATAAATTATATAAATATATATATACAGACCAAAGTCTATCTCTAATTTAAACAAAAGATACAATTTCAATGTGTTCTTTATTTGATTAAAATGGGCAGTTTTGAATATTGACTAGTTATGATTAAGTACATAAAACCCTTGACCCTCAGAAAATTTTGGCTTTCAAAACTATTCGTGACAAAATGTTTTTGCAAAGTCAGCAAAAAGATCTATCCTAGGCCAAAAAGAAAGCAATAAGGATTCTCATATTTTAAGATATAACATCTGTTCGTTAAACGTATACAGCACACACATAACTAATTATAAAAGTCTTTACATTTGTGCAAAGTTACTGATAAAAAAAAAATATGTACAAACAAGATGAATGTCGAAAAATGTTATTTTTAAAGAAAACTTTAAATATCGACGTCCAAGCAAACATGTGCGTATTGAACGAACAAACTGATTTACACTTCATAATAAGGCCCGAGAACACAGTTATTTCGTAGTGCATTTCTTTTACGTAATACATTTAATTGAAAAAATTGCATCAGCTGTATCTCAAAAGGATTTTTACAGTGTAGTGTACTACTATTGGGACAAATAATATCAAAATTATAGAAAAGTCTACCAGCTCTAAATCAATATATAATTTCATCCCGTTACTTAATATTTCATAAAATATAAAGTAATGAATTTGACAAGTGTATGACTTTTTTTTTAAAAGTTATACACTGTCTTCACTAGGGACTATATAGAAGGATCCATGGTAACATTGTTTATTACTGAATGAAAATATAGTTTAGACAGTGTTCTAACACACAGAGCTAACCCAAATTTCTCTATGGACGTCAAGTTGGTTACTTATTCCCTATTCCCTATTCGTTACTTATTCCCTATTCCCTATTCGTTACTTATTCGTTACTTATTCCGTATTCCCTATTCGTTACCTATTCGTTACTTATTCCCTATTCCCTATTCGTTACCTATTCGTTACTTATTCCCTATTCCCTATTCGTTACCTATTCGTTACTTACAATGTAATTTCCCTATTCCCTATTCGTTCCCTATTCGTTACTTATTCCCTATTCCCTATTCGTTACTTATTCCCTATTCACTATTCGTTACTTATTCCTTATTCGTTTCATATTCATGACTTATTCCTTATTCCTTATTCGTTACTTATTCGATTTTTGATATCCTTCCCCCTTTTTAATTGTTTATATTCTTATCTCTGGTTATAGTTCTAAATTTGTTGAGGTAAAATGACCTTTTTATGACCTATTTATATGTGTTTGTGCTCAATCGATCCTGTTGCTTTATGTTCGATACTTATTTGTTTCTTATTTGATTTTTATACGTTCTACCTTTTAAATGTTTTATATTCGTATGTTTGAAGATCTGGTTCTTGTTTCGAAGAGGTGAAATCACCTTTTAGCGCCTGTATAAAAATGAAGATGTGGTATAGTCGCCAATGAGACAACTCCCCACAATAGACCAAAATGACACAGAAATTAATAACTATAGGTCACGATACGGCCTTCAACAATAAGCAAAGCTTATACCGCATGGTCACCTATAAAACATGTTAGCGGGGTGTACATCGTCTCGGAGCTTGACTAATGCCTTGTAAATGACACGCGTATTATACGTTGCACCTTTTAGAAAATGATTTTCAATTGTGTTCTTGTCACTGGTGGTAAATTTGGGTTCTAAGGGGTGATTTAATTCTATAAGCGCAAATGTACCAATTTTTAGCGCTCGACTGTTACCCTGTTACTTATTCGTTTCTTATTCGCGTCTCATACGTTTGTTATACGTTGCATCTTTTAGAAAATGATTTTCAAGGGTTTTCTAATCTCTGGTGGTACCTAAATGTATGTGTTCTAAGAGGGGAAAAAACCTATTAGCGCCTATGTACCCGTTTCAGCGCTACACTGTTATCCTGTTATTTATTCGTTCCTTATTCGCTTATAAAACGTGTGTTATACGTTCCAAATTTAAAAAGAAATATTTTCGTGTCTCTTGTGGTTACTGCCGGTTCTTAGAGGTGAAATAACCCTAATAGAACATATGTACCCGTTCCAGCGCTCGACTGATACCCTGTTACTTATTCGTTCCGTATTCGCTTTTAATACGCGTGGTATACGTTGCACGTTGAAATAAATCGATTATCGATTGCCTACATGTCTCTGGCGGTAATTATGTGTTCTCTGAGGTAAAAAAAAAAACTATTAGCGCATATGTACCCGTTCCAGCGCTCAGTTAATACCCTGTTACTAATTCGTTCCTTATTCGCTTTTAATACGCAGGTTTACGTTGCACCTTGAAATAAGATGATTTTGAATTGTGTTCATGTCACTGGTGGTAACCATGTGTTCTAAGAGATGAAATAACCCTATTAGCGTGTATGTATCCGTTCCAGCGCTCGGTTAATACCCTTTTACTTATTCGTCCCTTATTCGCTTATAATAAGTTTGTTATACGTTGCACCTTTTAGAAAAGGATTTTTAATTGTGTTCATGTCCCTGGTGGTAATAATGTGTTCTTTGAGTTGAAATAACCCTAGTAGCACGTATGTACCCGTTCCAGCGCCCGGATAATACCCTGTTACCTATTCGTTACTTATTCGCTTTTAATATGCGTGGTATACGTTGTACCTTGAAATAAATCATCGTTTTTCAATTGTGTTCATGTCTCTAGTGGTAACAATGTGCTCTTATAGATGATATAACCCTGTTAACGCGTATGAATCCGTTCCAGCGCTCGGTAAATACCCTGTTACTTATTCGTTACTTATTCGCTTATAATACTTAATGTTATACGTTGCACCTTTTAGAAAATAATTTTCAATTGTATTCATGTCTCTGGTGGTAACCATGTGTTCTTAGAGATGAAATAACCCTATTAGCGCGTATGTACCCGTTCCAGCGCTCGGATAATACCCTGTTACTTATTCGCTTTTAATATGCGTGGTATACGTTGCACCTTGAAATAAATCATCGTTTTTCAATTGTGTTCATGTCTCTAGTGGTAACAATGTGCTCTTATAGATGATATAACCCTGTTAACGCGTATGAATCCGTTCCAGCGCTCGGTAAATACCCTGTTACTTATTCGTTACTATTTCGCTTATAATACTTAATGTTATACGTTGCACCTTTTAGAAAAGGATTTTTAATTGTATTCATGTCTCTGGTGGTAACAATGTGTTCTTAGAGATGAAATAACCCTATTAGCGCGTATGTACCCGTTCCAGCGCTCGGATAATACCCTGTTACTTATTCGTTACTTATTCGCTTTTAATACGTGGGATAAACGTTGCACCTTGAAATAAATTGTTTTTCAATTGTGTTCATGTCTCTAATGGTGCCAATGTGCTCTAAGAGATGAAATAATCATGTTAGCACGTATGTATCCGTTCCAGCGCTCGGATAATACCCTGTTAATTATTCGTTACTTTTTCGCTTATAATACGTTTGTTATACGTAGCACCTTATAGAAAAGGTTTTTTAATTGTGTTCATGTCTCTAGTGGTAACAATGTGTTCTTAGAGATGAAATAACCATATTAGCGCATATGTTCCCGTTCCATCGCTCGGTTAATACCCTGTTACTTATTCGTTCCTTATTCGCTTTAAATACGTTTGTTATACGTTGCATCTTGAAATAAGTCGTTTTTCAATAGTGTTCTTGTCTCTAGTGGTAACAATGTGTTCTTAAAGATGAAATAACCCTGTCAGCACGTATGTACCCGTTCTAGCGCTCGGATTATACCCTGTTACTTATTCGTTCCTTATTCGCTATTAATATGAGTGGTATACGTTGCACTTTAAAATTAATCGATTTTCAACTGTTTTCATGTCTCCGGTGTTAGATATGTGTTCTTAAAGATTACATCAACCCTGTAAGCGCGTATTTACTCGTTCCAGCGCTCGGTTAATACCCTGTTACTCATTTGTTACTTATTCGCTTTTAATACGCGTGGTATACGTTGCACCTTGATATACATCGATTTTTTTATTATTTTCATGTCTCTGGTGGTAACTATGTGTTCTAACAGGTAAATAACATGATTAGGGCGTATGTACCCGTTCCAGCGCTCGTTTTATACCCTGTTACTTATTCGTTTCTTATCCACTTTTAATACAAGTGGTAAACGTTTCGCCTTGAAATAAATCTATGTTTAATTGTGTTCATGTCTCCGGTGGTATCTATATGTTTTTAAAGGTGAAATGACCCTATTAGCGCGTATGTACATGTACCCGTCCCAGCACTTGGATAATACCCTGTTACTTATTCGTTCCTTATTCGCTATTTATACGCGTGGTATCCGTTGCACCTTGCAATTAATCGATTTTCAATTGTTTTTATGTCTCTGGTGTTAACTATGTGTTCTTAGAGATGACATATCCCTATTAGCGCGTATTTACTTGTTCCAGCACGTTTTATCAGAGTGCTGGAACGGGTACATGCGCTCTAATAGGATTATTTTATTTCTAAGAACACATTGTTGCCACCAGAGACATGAACACAATTGATAAACAATTTATTTCAAGGTTCAACGTATATCCCGCGTATTAAAAGCGAATAAGTAAACAATAAGTAACAGGGTATTTACTGAGCGCTGGAACGGATACATACGCGCTAAAAGGGTTATTTCATCTTTACAAGCACATTGTTTCTACTAAAGACATGAACACAATTGAAAAACGATTTATTTCAAGGTGCAACGTTTATCCCGCGTATAAAAAGCGAATAAGTAACGAATAAGTAACGAATAAGTAACAGGGTATTATCCGAGCGCTGGAAGGGGTAATTACGCGCTAATAGGGTTATTTCATCTTTAAAAACACATTGTTACCACTAGAGACATGAACACAATTGAAAATCCTTTTCTAAAAGCTGCTACGTAGAACAAACGTATTATAAGCGAATAAGTAACGAATAAGTAACAGGGTATTATCCGAGCACTGGAACGTATACATATCCACTAATAACGGTTATTTTATCCCTAAGAACATATTGTTACCACCAGAGACATGAATACAATTGAAAATCTTTTTCTAGAAGGTTCAACTTATAACAAACGTATAATAAGCGAAAAAGTAACAGGGTATTTACCGAGTGCTGGAACGGGAACATACGCGCTAAGACTGTAATTTCATCTTTAAGAACACATTGTTACCACTAGAAACATGAACACAATTGAAAATCCTTTTCTAAAAGGTGTAACGTATAACAAACTTATTATAAGCGAATAAATAACGAATAAGTAACAGGGAATTTACCGAGCGCTGGAACGGGAACTTAAACGTCAATAGGGTTATTTCAACTCAAGAACACATTAATACCACCAGAGACATAAACACAATTGAAAATCCTTTTCTAAAAGGTGCAACGTATAACAAACATATTATAAGCGAATAAGTAACGAATAATTAACAGGGTATTTACCGATCGCTGGAACGGGTACATACGCGCTAACAGGGTTATTTCATATCTAAGAACACATTGTTACCACTATAGACATGAACACAATTGAAAAACGACTTGTTTCAAGGTGCAACGTATAACAAACGTATTTGAAGTGAATAAGGAACGAATAATTAACAGGGTATTAACCGAGCGCTGGAACGGGTACATACATTGTATGCGCTAATATGGTTATTTCATCTCTAAGAACACATTGTAACCACCAGAGACATGAATACATTTGAAAATCCTTTTCTGAAAGGTGCAACGTATAACAAACGTATTATAAGCGAATAAGTAACAGGGTATAAACCGAGTGCTAGAACGAATAAATACGCGCTTAAAGGGTTTTTTATCTCTAACATCACATTGTTACCACAAGAGACATGAACACAATTGAAAATCCTTTTCTAAAAGGTGCAACGTATAACAAACGTATTATAAGCGAATAAGTAACGAATAAGTAACACGGTATTTACCGAGAGCTGGAACGGGTACATACGCGCTAATATGGTTATTTCATCTCTAAGAACACATTATGACCACCAGAGACATGAACACAATTGGAAATCCTTTTCTAAAAGGTGAAACGAATAACAAGCATATTATAATCGAATAAGTAACAGGGTATTTACCAAGCGCTGGAACGGGTACATACGCGCTAACAGGGTTATTTCATCTCTAAGAACACATTGTTACCACCAGAGACAAAAATACAATTGAAAATCCTTTTCTAAAAGGTGAAACGTATAATAAACGTAGTTCAAGCGAATAAGTAAAAGGGTATTTACCGAGCGCTGGAACAGGTGCATACGCGCTAACAGGATAAATTCATCTCTCAGAACACATTGTTACCACTAGAGACATGAACACAATTGAAAAACGACTTATTGCAAGGTGCAACGTATAACAAACGTATTTAAAGTGAATAAGGAACGAATAAGTAACAGGGTATTAACCGAGCGCTGGAACGGGTACATATGCGCTAAGATGGTTATTTCATCTCTAAGAACACATTGTTACCACCAGAGACAAAAATACAATTGAAAATCCTTTTCTAAAAGGTGCAACGTATAACAAACGTAGTACAAGCGAATAAGTAAAAGGGTATTTACCGAGCGCTGGAACGGGTGCATATGCGCTAATATGGTTATCTTATCTCTAAGAACACACTGGTACCACCAGAGACATGAATACAATTGAAAATCTTTTTCTAAAAGGTGCTACATTTAACAAACGTATTATAAGCGAATAAGTAACGAATAAGTAACAGGGTATTTACCGAGCGCTGGATATGGATACATACGCACTAACCTGGTTATTTCATCTCTAAGAGCACATTGTTACCATTAGAGACATGAACACAATTGAAAAACGATTTATTTCAAGATGCAACGTTTATCCCGCGTATTAAAAGCAAATAAGTAACGAATAAGTAACAGGGTATTATTCGTGCGCTGGAAGGGGTATATACGCGCTAATAGGATTATTTCATCTTTACGAATATATTATTACCACCAGAGACATGAACACAATTGAAAATCCTTTTCTGAAAGGTGCTACGTATAACAAACGTATTATAAGCGAATAAGTAACGAATAAATAACAGGGTATTTTCCGTGCGCTGGAACGGGTACATACGCGCTAACAGGGTTATTTCATCTCTAAGATCACATTGTTACCACTAGAGACATGTACACTATTGAAAAACGACTTATTTCAAGATGCAACGTATAGCAAACGTATTTAAAGCGAATAAGTAACAGGGTATTAATCGAGCGCTGGAACGGGAACATATGCGCTAATATGGTTATTTCATCTCTAAGAACACATTGTTACCACTAGAGACATGAACACAATTTAAAATCCTTTTCTAAAAGTTGCTGCGTATAACAAACGTATTATAAACTAATAAGTAACGAATAATTGATATGGTATTATCCGAGCGCTGGAACGGGTACATACGCGCTAATAGGGTCATTTCATCTCTAAGAACACATTGTTACCACCACAGACATGAATACAATTGAAAATCCTTTTCTAAAAGGTGAAACGTATAACATTAAGTATTATAAGCGAATAAGTAACGAATAAGTAACAGGGTATTTACCGAGCGCTGGAACGAATTCATACGCGCTAACAGGGTAATATCATCTGTAAGAGCACATTATTACCACTAGAGACATGAACACAATTGAAAAACGATGATTTATTTCAAGGTGCAACGTATACCACGCATATTAAAAGCGAATAAGTAACAGGGTATTATCCGAGCGCTGGAACGGGTACATACGCGCTAATAGGGTTATTTCAACTCTAAGAACACATTATTACCACCAGAGACATGAACACAATTGAAAATCCTTTTCTAAAAGGTGCAACGTATAACAAACATATTATAAGCGAATAAGTAACGAATAAGTAACAGGGTATTAACCGAGCGCTGGAACGAATACATACACGCTAATAGAGTTATTTCATCTCTAAGAACACATGGTTACCACCAGAGACACGAACATAATTCAAAAGCATTTTATTTCAAGGTGCAACGTAAACCCTACGTATTAAAAGCGAATAAGGAACGAATAAGTAACAGGGTATCAACCGAGCGCTGGAACGGGTACATATGCGCCAATATGGTTATTTCACCTCAAAGAACACATAATTACCGCCAGAGACATGAAAGCAATCGATAATCGATTTATTTCAAGGTGCAACGTTTACCACGCGTATTTAAAGCGAATAAGGAACGAATAAGTAACAGGGTATCAGTCGAGCGCTGAAACGGGTACATATGTTCTATTAGGGTTATTTCACCTCTAAGAACCGACAGTTACCACCATAGACACAAAAATATTTCTTTTTTAAAGTGCAACGCATAACACATATTTTATAAGCGAATAAGGAAAGAATAAGTAACAGGGTATCAGTGTAGCGCTGAAACAGGTACATATGCGCTATTAGGGTTTTTCACCTCAGAGAACACATAATTACCGCCAGAGACATGAAAGCAATCGATAATCGATTTATTTCAAGGTGCAACGTATACCATGCGTATTAAAAACGATTAAGGAACGAATAAGTTACAGGGTATCAGTCGAGCGCTGAAACGGGTACATATGTTCGATTAAGGTTAATTCACCTCTAAGAACCGACAGTTACCACCAGAGACACAAAAATGTTTCTTTTTTAAAGTGCAACCGATAACACGCGTTTTATAAGCGAATAAGGAACGAATAAGTAACAGGATAACAGTGTAGCGCTGAAACGGGTACATATGCGCTAATAGGGTTTTTTTTTCACCTCAGAGCACACATAATTACCGCCAGTGACATGTAAGCAATCGATAATCGATTTATTTCACGGTGCAACGTATACCACGCGTATTAAAAGCGAATAAGGAACGAATAAGTAACAGGGTAACAGTCGAGCGCTTAAACAGGTACATACGCGCTTATAGGGTTAAATCACCCCTTAGAACCCAAATTTACCACCAGTGACAAGAACACAATTGAAATCATTTTCTAAAAGGTGCAACGTATAATACGCGTGTTATTAACAAGGTATTCGTCAAGCTCCGAAACGATGTACACTCCGCTAACATGTTTTAAAGGTGACCATGCGGTATGGGCTTTGCTTATTGTTGAAGGCCGTATCGTAACCTATAGTTGTTAATTTCTGTGTCATTTTGGTCTATTGTGGGAATGTGTCTCATTGGTGATCATACCATATCTTCATTTTTATACACGCGCTAAAAGGTGATTTCACCTCTTCGAAACAAGAACCAGATCTTCAAACATACGAATATAAAACATTTAAAAGGTAGAACGTATAAAAATCAAAAAAGAAACAAATAAGTATCGAACATAAAGCAACAGGATCGGTTGAGCACAAACACATATAAATAGGTCATAAAAATGTCATTTTACCTCAACAAATTTAGAACTATAACAAGAGATAAGAATATAAACAATTAAAAAGGGGGAAGATATCAAAAATCGAATAAGTAACGAATAAGGAATAAGGAATAAGTAACGAATAGGAAACGAATAAGGAATAAGTAACGAATAGGTAACGAATAGGGAATAGGGAATACGTAACGAATAGGTAACGAATAGAGAATAGGGATTATAAGTAACGAATAGGTAACGAATAGGGAATAGGGAATAAGTAACGAATAGGTAACGAATAGGGAATGGGGAATAAGTAACGAATAGGTAACGAATAGGGAATAGGGAATAAGTAACGAATAGGGAATAGGGAATAAGTAACCAATGTAACACAACACATGGTTATTTGGAACAGTAGTTTATTTAAGCTGGTCTGGACCAGTGTCCATAACGGACGGTCTCCTCTATACAGTAAAATACATAAGTATATATACAGATATATAAACAGTGTCAATGTCTCTATAAATTTGACCATTATAGACTTAAATCAAAAGATACAGGGATGAATATCTATTAAGTTGACTCTAATTTACATATTTTGACCAACCTGGAGATTGATGGTCAAAGAATACACGTATGTCCCGTGTTTTCTACATTAGAAAATGCCTGTACCAAGTCAGGAATATGACAGTTGTTATCCATTCGTTTGATGTGTTTGGACTTTTAATTTTGCCTTTTGATTTTTGATTTTCCTTTTTGAATTTTCCTCGGAGTTCAGTATTTTTGTGTTTTTACTTTTCACTAATTGTTATTGCTACATGTCACCACATGGTCTGCATGTTAATATGTTATATGCAACGTAGCGGTCAATCGAACAACCTTTTACAAGGTCATGATTTTCTTAAAAGATATTCTCCTGTATTTATTTTATTCAATTTAATAAACGTTTTAAGAATATATAATCATAAATATAAGTATATATTATATATATTTAAAGTCTCTGAATGTTCCGTAGCTTAACTTAATAAAAATATTTATATATATATTTTAAGCCCATCATATTGTCACACCAACTTGACGTCCATAATTTCTCTTTAAAAATCCGATGCATAACGCATAACCTTTGAAAGGAGGATAGGTTCTGAAAAAATGTTTGAAGTTAAGGATGACATTTATTTTCTTTTTCAGTGTCATGTGTTGGATAAAAAAAAGATCAGATTATATGAATAATAACAGTGTCAACACAATTTGAAATCTCCTAAAATAATAAAATTCGTCAGTATGCAATGCTATAAAAGAAAGACAATTTATTATTGTTACATTATTATATATAAGGACAAAAATGTACATTTGGATTGAAATACGTGATACCGGCAGATTTTCATTAACATTTTGTAGGAAATAATAATTTGTCAAGATTTTCTATCTTGGCATTATATCTCATGTATGCCTTGCGTGGCATTATATCTCATGTATGCCTTGCGTGGCTGTATTAGTTTGGTAGAATGAGTTTGAATACCCTTCCTATCATCGTTCATAGTATAATATCTCTTTACAAAACATTGAAAATATTATTTTATTTTATACCTGGAGTTTATCATTTAAAAAATCTATTTCACGGCTCCCCTTTTTTCTAAAAGCAATAGGAACAATGGAATAAAAACAAAAGCAAAACACACAAAAAAATGTTTTCCATACGAATCAAAACAAGCTACTCCTTTAGCTTAGCATACTATGTTAAGGGTTTGAAATCGTTATATAGTACACAACTTGCAAAGTTTCTTCAGAGAAGGTATTGAAAAAATTAGAATCGTTTACAAAAAATGTATATACGTATTGTATACGTTTCAGTAAGGTTTTTCGGCCTTTTTCGTATTTATTGAATTTGTGAGCAGCAAAGATTACAATTAAATTGTATCAAAAAATGTTAAACAACGACTCCATCATAAAGTGAGTCTTTATTATGGTTAATTTCTGATATCAAACACAAATTTTGCAAACCTTTAAATATTTCTGTATTATCATACCTTTTTCAGCAAATAAATAATTACATATAACTTTCCAAAGCAAATTTTGTTTTCTAAACCGAAACCGCAGTTTAGATAAAACCAAATGTGCTTCTCGACCGGTGCTGAATAAAACTCGTACGCACATTGAGTCGACGGGAATTAATCTTATATGCCACTTTTCCTTTCTCTCTCATTGACACTTTGATAGATAAAAAAGGGGATGGTTGAGATAAACAGAAAACAACTTGGTAACACTTCATTTTTCTTAACCTGTTTGTCCCACATCAGTGAGGAACGTTGTCCTTAGATATCGTTTGTCATATCGCAATATCCCCTCCCCTTATTTAAGTAATTGCATGTTAATTTTACGAATTTCACAGTTTAGGAATATTACAAAATCACTACAGTAACAGTTATGTTTTTTTCTGATTTCGCTATGAATGTTCCCCGTTTGATATTATTATCGTTGAAAACGGCATCGAAAATCATCCCTTTATCCTCGGTTGCTATTATAAGACGCTTTTCCTGTACAGTTGTTGCTAGGGTGCTCTCTTCGAGGTCCGCTTTTCTAGTATAAATAGTAGGTAGCTTCCTTGTAATATAAATTCCCAGCTTCGGGTTAGGTTGAAAGGTGTTGAAATTCATTTTATGTAGTATTTTTTTTATATTTGGTAGTATAGCGTAAAGTGTTTGACACACGAAATTTTAAATTGCTCTTCAAATCCCATGAAACTGGTACTAACCCGAGGACAAAAATATTAAAACGCCCCCGCCCGCTTACACTAAGAGGAATAAGAAGATGTGGCCTGATTGCCAATGAGACAACTCTTCTCCAGAGACTAACTGACATATAAATTAATATAAACAACTATAGTTCGGAGTACAAGCATCAACAATCAGCAAAACCCATACCCATTAGTCAGCTATAACAGTACCCGATATGACAAATGCAAAACAATTCAAACGAAAAATAACAGCCTGATGTATACATGTACAAAAAAATGAACGAAAAACAAATATAATACATACAGCATTAAACGACAACCACTGAATTACAGGCTCCTGACTTGGGACAAGCACGCCCTCTTGCTTGGCTCTCATTCCTATCCAAATTGATTTTTTCTTCCAAAAGTTGTATGGAGGCGGATCAATATACCATTATTTAAACATCAGACAAACATACCGTACTGGTTACCGCAACTTTGGATACACCAAATCAGGTACTTCATATCTGAGAAACAGGCAAAATATGCACTTTTGATCAATTTTAGAATTCTTTCATACATTTATGTGTCATTCACAATTGTCAGTCAATATGTGTTCTACAAGGACCCGCAGTCTTCCACTTTTCATTTGACACCTTATCAACTAAAATATATTCTACATTGTTCTATATTTACACCCATCCGTAGGATTTCTTATAGCCTCGTTTTGTCAAAAATCCGCGAAGTTCCTGTAACCGTTTCGTGACAGCCTCCTCAGAGGAGCAAATCCATTTACTCTGAGAGCATTTGAGATCACCTGGGCACGCACAAGCTGATCTCAAAAACCTTACCATCACAATCATAGACTACAACGAGGGTTGGTCGAAGATCGACAGAGTCGCTCGGGAAAGATTTTGGATAAGAAAGTTAAGGACAGTTTCCCCAGAGGGAATAAATGAAAAAACATAGAATGAGTCACTCATTTTCCTGTCATCACTTGTTTCCAGTAACTCCGGCTTACGTACTGGCTTTACAGTTCAAAGATTGTTTTAAAATACCAGTTTAAATTACAGGGCTCCATTCATTTGGGATTGATATATAAGTACGTAGCCACGTTTAATTTTTTTACCTTATTAGATATAACTTATTTTTCTAATCATTATTAAACTGCTATTCGTTTGGGAGGCTTAAATATGTAGTTTCTGTTGCAATTGCCCTACCGTTGTCAAATTTGAAATATTATACAAACTTGGATCGGTTAGGGCATTTTTGATTTTTTTTGTTTGAGGACAGCCCTTCATGCAGTTTTAACATCTAAACTGTCACAACCTTTGGAAATTTAGAGTTGTGCCAGTTCACATTGCAAATAACTATTTTTATTTGGCATATCTTTGAAATCTTTGCGCCGTGTTTGGAAATTTTGAAATTGTACCAGCGTCTGTGGTGTTCGCTTAAATTGTATAAATTTCAAGATTTTGATAGTTTCTCAGTTTGAATATATTGACGTGATTCATTTGCCATCGTGCTATTATTGAATAAGGATATCTGTTATCCGAAATATCTAATATTTGTTCATTTTATAGTTCCTTAATGATGATGTTGTACCCTTTTTGACTTGTTATATATTATATTTTGTAGTGCCTTATATATCATGTACTGTAGTACGCCGCTAGATTAAAACTGACGTGGAAAGGTAACACATGCCCACCGAAAGCTCTTTTTTTGAGAGCCCAGGTGGTCGTGTGGTCTAGCGGGACGGCTGCAGTGCAGGCGATTTGGTGTCACGATATCACAGTAGCATGGGTTCGAATCCCGGCGAGGGAAGAACCAAAAATTTGCGAAAGCAAATTTACAGATCTAACATTGTTGGGTTGATGTTTAGACGAGTTGTATATACATTATGTACACAGCCATGTATCACCATCATTGATGGCGATCCGATGGATACATCTGTTGTAGGGTTGTCACTGACTCAGACGTACTTATGAATATAATTATTTTCTGTGACTGTATCTTACATTAATTTGTAGGATCCTTTACTATAGATAATTTAGCTGATCTGTAAACAATAACATCTTCATGCCTTATATATCATGTACTGTAGTACGCCGCTAGATTAAAACTGACGTGGAAAGGTAACACATGCCCACCGAAAGCTCTTTTTTTGAGAGCCCAGGTGGTCGTGTGGTCTAGCGGGACGGCTGCAGTGCAGGCGATTTGGTGTCACGATATCACAGTAGCATGGGTTCGAATCCCGGCGAGGGAAGAACCAAAAATTTGCGAAAGCAAATTTACAGATCTAACATTGTTGGGTTGATGTTTAGACGAGTTGTATATACATTATGTACACAGCCATGTATCACCATCATTGATGGCGATCCGATGGATACATCTGTTGTAGGGTTGTCACTGACTCAGACGTACTTATGAATATAATTATTTTCTGTGACTGTATCTTACATTAATTTGTAGGATCCTTTACTATAGATAATTTAGCTGATCTGTAAACAATAACATCTTCATGCCTTATATATCATGTACTGTAGTACGCCGCTAGATTAAAACTGACGTGGAAAGGTAACACATGCCCACCGAAAGCTCTTTTTTTGAGAGCCCAGGTGGTCGTGTGGTCTAGCGGGACGGCTGCAGTGCAGGCGATTTGGTGTCACGATATCACAGTAGCATGGGTTCGAATCCCGGCGAGGGAAGAACCAAAAATTTGCGAAAGCAAATTTACAGATCTAACATTGTTGGGTTGATGTTTAGACGAGTTGTATATACATTATGTACACAGCCATGTATCACCATCATTGATGGCGATCCGATGGATACATCTGTTGTAGGGTTGTCACTGACTCAGACGTACTTATGAATATAATTATTTTCTGTGACTGTATCTTACATTAATTTGTAGGATCCTTTACTATAGATAATTTAGCTGATCTGTAAACAATAACATCTTCATGCCTTATATATCATGTACTGTAGTACGCCGCTAGATTAAAACTGACGTGGAAAGGTAACACATGCCCACCGAAAGCTCTTTTTTTGAGAGCCCAGGTGGTCGTGTGGTCTAGCGGGACGGCTGCAGTGCAGGCGATTTGGTGTCACGATATCACAGTAGCATGGGTTCGAATCCCGGCGAGGGAAGAACCAAAAATTTGCGAAAGCAAATTTACAGATCTAACATTGTTGGGTTGATGTTTAGACGAGTTGTATATACATTATGTACACAGCCATGTATCACCATCATTGATGGCGATCCGATGGATACATCTGTTGTAGGGTTGTCACTGACTCAGACGTACTTATGAATATAATTATTTTCTGTGACTGTATCTTACATTAATTTGTAGGATCCTTTACTATAGATAATTTAGCTGATCTGTAAACAATAACATCTTCATGCCTTATATATCATGTACTGTAGTACGCCGCTAGATTAAAACTGACGTGGAAAGGTAACACATGCCCACCGAAAGCTCTTTTTTTGAGAGCCCAGGTGGTCGTGTGGTCTAGCGGGACGGCTGCAGTGCAGGCGATTTGGTGTCACGATATCACAGTAGCATGGGTTCGAATCCCGGCGAGGGAAGAACCAAAAATTTGCGAAAGCAAATTTACAGATCTAACATTGTTGGGTTGATGTTTAGACGAGTTGTATATATATATATACAACTCGTCTAAACATCAACCCAACAATGTTAGATCTGTAAATTTGCTTTCGCAAATTTTTGGTTCTTCCCTCGCCGGGATTCGAACCCATGCTACTGTGATATCGTGACACCAAATCGCCTGCACTGCAGCCGTCCCGCTAGACAAATTTACAGATCTAACATTGTTGGGTTGATGTTTAGACGAGTTGTATATACATTATGTACACAGCCATGTATCACCATCATTGATGGCGATCCGATGGATACATCTGTTGTAGGGTTGTCACTGACTCAGACGTACTTATATATATATATATATATATATATATATATATATATATTAGTCAAATGCGTTTTGTTTAAATATACCTTTTCACTTTTTTGGTCTTTTTGAAAATGTTGTTTTTGCTGTATTTAGATCCTTCTACAACGAAATTTGTTTTACATGCACACGTATAAAAATTGCGGTTTTTATCCAACGCAATATTAATCATAGGTTTGAACGTAGTTTTCAATTTAGACTTGTTTATATATATTCAATGGCAGTCAGCAGGGTTAAGGTTACAATACACCATTAGATTTTATGGGCGCAGCCATTTTATGAGCATAACATGGTATTCAGAATTAAGAGTATGGCTAATCCTGATTGGTCGATATGTGCGCCCGTTATTTTTTATTTTTAGAGACTTCGTCCACTCTGCTTTATACAAAAGGCAAAATAAAAATTATTCCGTAGCCCTAAAGGCACTGAGATGACTTTTCAACGCTAGGACAAGACACCTATTTTTAAGGGCAAAATTGATAGGCATGGGAGATAAGTACAAAATACGCTAAGAAAAGCAACGCGAACCTATATTTTTGGGACCAAAAAATACTTTCCTAATAACTTTTCTTTGATTCTAGCAAGGTTTGGTTAAAAAAATCAACTTTCTAAAGTCTGTATCTCGAAAAAGGCTACCATTGTCGCCTATGGGGAAATTAATTGTTTATTTCAATCTTAAAGAACATCGGTTGTTCGACCTGTTAGTCAAATGCGTTTTGTTTAAATTTACTTTTTTACTTTTTTGGTCTTTTGGAAAATGTTGTTTGTGCTGTATTTAGACCCTTCTACAACGAAATTTGTTTTACATGCATACGTATAAAAATTGCGGTTTTTATCCAACACAATCAAAGGTTTGAACGTAGTTTTCAATTTAGACTCGTTTATATATATTTATACAAATATATAGATTGTCTAACAATGTGATTTTAACATATCATGACCAACTTCAAACGGAGCTTGTTTATGTTATCCATGCCCACCGTCATTTTGCACTAAATTTATGAAATTTTGCAAGTCTTTTCGAATAATTCTCTAGATAATATTTCAATAGGTTTTAAAATTTATATTGTAAATATACACACTGCAGTTATTCATAGATAAATAAAAAATATATTGTACCCTTACATCCAATCACAGCGCTCATAATTTGACTTCCTTCACCTGCCTGGGGTACACAAAAGGCCAACCTAATGCTGGGAAAATTTAATACTACCGTTATCCCTGGATAGATGCACACTCGATAAAGCTAGTTGGTCTAGCGAATTCAAATATTGCGTTAATTTTCATCATTTTGTAAATATTTTGTTCTTATATTTACATACTAAATAGTGTGTTAAAATAACATTGTTAGGCAATCTATAATTTTGTTTGTGTAATTGAATTAATCTCTGTACTGATTAATCCACACTCCCATAGATTTGTATGTCATGTGCTGCTATTTATAGGCACTTATATATTCGTCTAAACATCAACCCAACAATGTTAGATCTGTAAATTTGCTTTCGCATTTTTTTTTGTTCTTCCCTTGCCGAGATGCGATCCCATGCTACTGAGATATCGTGACACCAAATCGCCTGCACTGTAGCCGTCCCGCTAGACCACATGACCACCTGTGCTTCATAAAAATGAAGCTTTCGGTGTCCGGGTGTTACCTTTCCACGTCAGTTTTAATCTAGCGTCGTACTACAGTACATGATATTGAAGGCATGGAGATGTTATTTTTACAGATCAGCTAAATTATCTATAGTAAAGGATCCTACAGATTAATGTAAGATACAGTCACAGAAAATAATTATATTTATAAGTACGTCTGAGCCAGTGACAACTCTACAGCAGATTGATCCATCGGATCACCAGCAGTGATGGTGATACATGGCTGTTTACAGAGTAAAAACACAAAAATACTGAAATCCGAGGAAAATTCAAAAAGGAAAGTCCCAAATTAAATGGCAAATTCAAAAGTTCAAACTCATCAAACGAATGGATTACAACTGTCATATTCCTGACTTGGTGCAGGCATTTTCTGTACATTATGTATATACAACTCGTCTAAACATCAATTCAACAATGTTAGATCTGTAAATTTGCTTTCGCAAATTCTTTGTTCTTCCCTTGCCGGGATTCGTACCCATTCTACTGAGATATCGTGACACCAAATCGCCTGCACTGTAGCCGTCCCGCTAGACCACACGACCACCTGGGCTTCAAAATGAAGCTTCCGGTGTCCGGGTGTTACCTGTCCACGTCAGTTTTAATCTAGCGTCATACTACAGTACATGATATATAAGGCATGCAGATGTTATTCTTACAGATCAGCTAAATTATCTATACTAAAGAATCCTACAAATTAATGTAAGATGTAGAAAATAATTATAAGCATAAGTACGTCTGAGCAAGGGACAACTCTACAACAGATGATACTTGACTATGTACATTATATTTAGACAACTCGTCTAAACATCAACTCAACAATGTTTGATCTGTAATTTGCTTATATATATATTTATATATTAATTAAGATCCAGGTTACATCTCGTAATTCATTTGCTTTTGTAGTCATCAGTTGTCCGACCTGTTAGTCAAGAATTTTGTTAAAATATAGTAGTGTTGTCAAATCGTACACTTTTGCCTAACCGGTTACTCGGATAATCGTTCGACCGATTAACCGGTTAACCGGTAGTTTGAGTTGGTGCTTGCAAGCTTTATCAATAGCACCCTACACATGGATATAAGATGTGTGAAAAATGAAATAAAAAAAAACTATTTGATGTCGTGGAATTGAATATGTTTGAAAATGATTATTCTTTCCTTTTCACTTGTTGTCTCCGAAAATGATGTGAAGTGTTTCATTTTGAGTGATTAATTATAAAAAAGAAGATGTGGTATGATTGCCAATGAGACAATTCTCCACAAGAGATCACAAATTACACAGAAATCAACAACTATAGGTCACCGTACGGCCTGTTTCTTTACTTTGTTTGCATGTTACTCTTACTATAACGTATGCAATGAGCACATTCACATTGCTTTGCATTTCACAATTTTTGAGTTAGCATTTCGTTTAAAGTGAGACTAAGCCTTGCACGACGGAGGTTGCACATTTAGATGTAGGTTTACACAATATTAGATCAGAAACGAAATAATGAAGTAAATCGTAAAATTAAATCGCAATACTGATTTAGAGTTACTGCTAAAAAAAACAAGTATACTAATTATGTTTCTTTGATCCTGTCCCGAGCTGAGAGACAAATTCTAATTAATTTTATGTTGATGGGATTAACAATAGCAATCAATTTACAGTCAAATTAATTACCACGACGACATTTTTTAAGTAAAACCTAACCTTTTAATAATTTCAATACAAATTTATATAAAATCTATCAAAACTGAAAAAAAGTCCGGTTAACCGGTTAGCGTTTTTGGTATTCGGTATTCGGTCGTTCGACCGATTAACCGGTTAACCGGTTAACCGTTGACAACACTAAAATATACTAAAGTCTGATAGACGATCGCACATACACATGATATGTTCAATAACGTTATAGAAAACCTGTCCACATTTATCGCATAAGAGAGGCGACTCTTCTGTTAGGATAACGGAACATAGGTCAACACTATATTTAGCTCCTTCTCTGAAGTTAGGATCAGCTTAAGCAATAACGTAAGCTCTGTGTGGTACAATGTGTTTGTGAATTGTACGGAAATTTTAAAGTCACTGTCATCTGATATTCATTAACATCTGTTGTTTTCAGAATTCGCTATTGAAGTGGAAATTTTTCTGTTTCATACAGACTTACTTGCAAATTAAAGCTGCCATATTTCATGAAATCTACAACAAAGTTTATCAAATCATATTTAACGGCTATTCTGATTAAATCTGGTAAAAAACTATCTTGCTTTTTGACACATTTGTTTCTAAATTCTAAAAGTCGAAGTTATAGTATACATTTTGGTAACAAAAACATCCTAAGTTTTTACCGTGTAAAAAACAATCTTAAAGTGAAAAATTAGGTATGTTATTTAACAGGTAAATGCACGTGAGTAGATTTCAACTGATGTTTCAATCATAACAGAACTTTGGTTAACAATTTTGAAACAGTGACATAGATTCTGTCATCTTACGCTACAATTTTTGTTGTACAAAGAACAATTTCTTCTCTCATATGTTTAAAGTTTTCAAGTTTTCTTCTTAATACAAATTTGCTGCATCGTAAGCAACTGCTGAATGTCCTAAGTTGTTTTATCAATTGCAAAGCATCACCTTCCACATATTGTCTCAGTTGTAATAACTTATAATCTTTTGTTGCCGGTTCTTGATCTAAACAGCTAAAAATGCAGCTTTTCAGCTCTGGTAAGTCCTTTTAATACCGGTATTTAGACTCTTTTTAACTGTTCCCACATATCCTGTCTTAATTCGGAACTAAATTTCGTTTCACCCAAGCGAATGTCTTTATTTTGTTCTTTCGTAGTTTGTTCGCATTTTGGTCGTAATCCACATTAGCTCGTCTCATTATTCCCGATGCACTAGACGCAACGCTTGACTTTTCCATGCTCTCGGTCAACTAATCATGATACTCATTTTCTGCGTCCGTAGATTCAACTTCATTTTTTCCATCCCTTTTGTTGTTTTCTTCATATTCAGTATATCATTCCTGTGCTTATATTCATGTATCAGTTTCTCTGAAAAGATTTGTAATAATGAATGACTAGATTTTGTGAATGCCGATTTCGCTTTGGCTTTTTCCTTCTTCAGATCATCTTAAGGTACACTTTCGTCCGGTTTAGCAATTACGGTTTCGTCCATCTTTTCTCCCTCGGTTGCATCTGTTTCATGTTATAAATCCCAATTTTTCATTTTCGCATAATACAATTACGATAACAGTTTATTTGACCACGCTCTGCTACCAACATATTGCGAAGACGATTTGAAATGTGCAATGAATTAAATCGTTTATATAAGGTTCGACAATTTGAGAGTAGGGAGTTCGACGATAATGTTATACAAACATCATTATTATATCCAAAACATATAACTAACTCGAACATTTGCTAATAGTTGTCAAAGGTACAAGGATTATAATTTAGTACGCCAGACACGCGATTCGTCTACATAAGACTCATCATTGACGCTCATATCAAAATATTTATAAAGCCAAACAAGTACATAGTTGAAGAGCATTGAGGATCCAAAATTCCAAAACGTTGTGCCAAATATGGCTAAGGTAATCTATGCCTGGGATAAAACAAAATCCTTAGTTTTTCGTTTAATCACATTTTAATCCAATATTTACAATGTTTACAATCATTTCATATTACAATTTCACAAAAATGTTTTCGGTGTTTACTTATCGCATGACAACGACGAACTGATTTATGTCTGAACTTTAGACATAAAATTTCACACGGAATAACAAATTGCTCTTGTTCAATGAAATTGTAGGATTTGGTATTTCTTAATTGTGAAGAATGAATGAATTCATACGTAGTAAAGGATTAATCTTTTGTTTAGGCCTTGTTCAGTTCAAAACAAAGATTTTATATGAAAGAGTTAAAAATGCCCGAAGCACATTTATCAGCTTGGAAGAATTCGTGATGAAAACTGACTAAAAGTTAAACTTTTAAACAAACAATCAAGATCAGATTAATATGAAGTTTACTGATGCAGTAACATTAGTACCGTTAATTTTATATGAAAAAATTAATAACTTCAAATTTATACTAAAACAAAACAAACAATTTCAAACCAATGCAAATAATTGAATAATAAATCAATCCTTTTAGCTAAATACACTATATAATAATCGCAAATAATTGAAAAAAGAATTTAATCAATTAATTAAACTTTTGAATATATTGTAAAAGCATTGTATTTCAACATTTCCCTGAAAACGGCATTAGCAGATAGAGAAATTTTGATAAAGGAGGGGTTGCACTGATAGCTTAAGAGGGTGGCCTCACTTAAGAGTGAATCCCTTAATAATTAACCAAAAGTGTCCCATAAAAGAGGTGATGGCGTCTCGCTTCCCTAAATCTTATGTAATTGATTGTACTTACAAGGGCTGTAAAATACAATTTAGTTGTAATTCAAGTTTTGAATTTAACGATTTAAACTGCACATACACAAAACGATACTTCCTCGCTTATATATAACATGATTTACATTCGTACTCACTATCAGGAAACTTTTCTTACGCTTTCATTGTACTGTTGTGTCATCGAATGTCTAAATCACTATCTTTTATATTTTCCAAAATCAAAAGAAAGTCATTACTTCTCGAAAACTAATCCATAATAAAAATAGCTAGAAAGGAAGTCATGCATTAATGGCAAACATTGCACTGACAATGACACTTATTTTGAAATACAACTAATCAAGGATCATTTTATCCATGAGCACTTTACAATATTCTCAGTTTGTGAGAGAATGATAATTCCTTTCTTCATGATAAGTACTCGCTAACGCTCATACTTATTCATAAAAATATTATCATTTTAGTTTTCTTACATATACTTAATCGCCACAACTGCATGTGCAGACGAATATTATTGAACTCTACATGACAAGACTGATCCACTGAAGGTGTCAGAAAATTTTGAAATCACGTTTAGATTAACAATCAACTTTTCACAACCTTTAACAAAATGATTTTTAATCTAAAAAAAAACAATCATAATAATAAAACTAAAAACTGTTGTCTTCAATCCAGGTGATATTTTTGGCTTTGTGTTGTCATGGCAATGGTTTCATTTTAACTCAAAAATTACAAAATCCTGTTTTTGTGAACTTTTGATTCAATTTGTTTTTATAAATGATTGGACCACAATTATTTATACATGTATATGTTTTATTTAGGCCATGTTCATACCAAACGCCGTGTACAGTAAACATGATTACAATTAGTATAATGTAATGGACACTGGTTTCACATCAAAATATTGTTCACATCTATACACCTTGTTTGATTACCTGTACATAAGATTTGTTCACACTTGTTAACTATATGTCATTTAAATGTTCATTACGTAGAACCGACTGCAAAGTTTTCTGACAACTTTTCTAGCAGTAAGGGGAACGACCATTTGACATCAAAAAAGGAGAGATGGAAATATTCCGATCCCCGATCCACAATTGGATAAAAAAAATCTGGTCATACAGATAATAAAAAAAATTATTCTGAATCAAGAGTTTCCCCATACAGCATAGTGTTGAATATTGAAAACAAAAATTTGCTCACCAGCATCGAAAAAACAAAACCCCGGAATAAAACGTTTGTGCGAAAAAAAAATCTGACTCAGATAAGAAAAAATCCCCCCTTTGGAAGTTAAGTGGTTGCTCCTTTATGAAAGCCATTTTGATGATTTGCAGTAGTTTAAATATACTAAAGATTACGCATAATAAAACGTAGACTGCAGCAGCATGATTACAGACGAAAAAAAAAAAGGATTGAGATAGTAGAGATCACTATATTTTTATCTTTTCTGTTTGTTTCAAATTGTATTTCTTCTCCAAGGAGTATTCGATAAAGGGAGAGAGTAATTTATTTTTATTTAAAGTGTAATTTAACGGATCTGAGATACTAGACAAACATAACTCACACTTTTTTTAGTAATACATTTATGCGTGAATCGTTGTAGGCCAGTGGCGAATATTTCTGTGTACTTCAAGTTGATTCGGGAAGACCTTTTCAAATGAATAAGCCAGCAACTTTCTTTTGGGGGGGGGGGGGGGCCCTATGGGTGTTTTTCATGACATATTTTGTTGACAAGTCAAAAACTATTTTTTTCTTTCAAATTTAGCATTACATTTATTGGCAGCTGAGGGTGAAACAAACAGTTTTTTCTCCAACAATTGAAAACAAACTTTTTTCCAAACAAATTCATACACCCCCCATTCAAATGATTGCTGTCCTATGGATTCGACAATGATGCTACTTTGAGTCTCGATCAGGGGTTAATAAAGTACGTAAACAAAATTAAAACAAATAAACATAAATTTTAGACAAAAATTTCTGTAAAGAACTTATTAGTTGTTCAAAATATCAATTTTATTCAAAAATATTTTTCTCCTTAAATATATAAACGGTAAAACTAATGTCCTAAATGCCTTGTTTTTTTGTTTTTTTTGTACACTTAACCTACACAAGGCCTACATTGACTATCGACTGTGTGTAGACAAAACATGATTTAAACTAAATGTAAACATTGAGTTTTATCAATGGGAACGCAATTGTGTTTAGTTTACGTGTGAGTTACACTAACAGAACACCGCATTCAGGTCAATGTGAACACGGCCTTAGTTTTATTGTTTTAATGTCACTTGCATACATTATATGCCGAAGAGTTCAAGTACAATTTTGCCTAAAAAACGGTATAAAATTGCAAATTTTGAGCTTTTCATCTTAAACAACTGGACAGGCGATGTTCATTTTTTTTCATTAAATGATCGGGTACTCCCCCGAAACAAAATGATATTATATTGATGTAATATCACTGAGAAAAATCCAGATTACATGTAAACCTTACTTGCTTAAACTTTGTGTCCGTGCTAAGGACAAGACTGTAGCATGTATTTACTATACTAAATTTATTTGAGTAATCATAGCAAATATCTGAATCACTAACTATATCATGTTTGTTATTTACAACATTTGAAAAATCGATATCGGAAGCAGTTCTGCTATTAAAATCTCCGACAAGATAATATATTTATAGTTAAGTCGACTCGCGGGTATAAATCTTTCTTTTTTAAATATAGGATTTCGCTAATTTTTTTTTATTAATAAATTTTATCATATACTTAATAGAAAAATAAAATAGAAATATGGGGTCACCGTTCATTTAAGCTCACAATTTGCCTTCAAAAGAAGCATGCATTTTTGTAAAGGTATATTTTTTCTGTTGAACTAATAGGAGAAAATAAGGCAATATCGAAATAAAAAAAGAACTAATATTTTTATTTTGATGCAAACACATGGCATTTTTAATAATTTGGGACTTTTTCAATGATATAAACATTTTTAAAGTCATCTTGGGCCGAAACGAATTAGTTTTTTTTTGGTTGATTTTGTACCATATCATTAAGTAACAACTTATAGTGTAATAAATAAATTTTGTAATGAAAAACAAAATGTTTATATTTTGGCTGATTTTTTTTTACCCTCGAGCCTCCTTAACAGAAAATTTCAACAACTCTTGTTCTAGTTCGTTTAATGCATCGGTTAGTTTGTACAGTGAATTTTCAGGCAGGATGTACACATTTCCAATGACCAAGTCTTCATCAGTCTAGATATCTGCAGAAATCTTAGCCCATAGCACTAGGCTACTCATAGTTTCAATAATATGAACATATTTAGATATTTCATTTTTATAACCAAAAGCTATGCCACCTGATTTTACTCTAGGGTGTGACTTCCGATTTTTAGAGTTAAAAGAATATTCTGGTATGTTAGTATTATCAAAATTATCAGTTTTTGTTTCAGTGAGACAAATAATGTCATGGTCACTTATCAAATTTGATTTGATAAAGTCAGGATACTAGGATTTTCTCACTAAACCACAACAGTTAAGGTTAAACATTTAGATGTCTTTCAGAGACGGATTTGTATTTCGGAAAACGCCTGAAGCAATTCATTAATTGGGGTGCTAACCATGTTTTAGCGTCGTTGTACGTTTGCGTTTTTGTACGGGTTTGTTATCTGGAGTATGCGACATTTTTGTGTGAGTCTGTGTGTTCGTAGCTAGTTCCTCTTCAACATTGCGTTTTCATTGTATATTTCCCCATCGACATACAAGATATCCCTCACTAACTTGACCTGGCAACCTTCAGCTCGTTGTTTTTTCATTAGCGGGTAAAGACTCATTTTAGCCTGCTCAATTTCGTCGGGGAATTGTTGATTGACTCCAAACGATTGACCTTTCAGGCGGTAAGTGATTGATAGTACCCTTGCAAGATCTTTATAGAAGATAAATCTGGTTTCTTCCTCTGTAGGTGTTTTGATTAAGTACGGCTTTCCTAATGGGAATTGCGCCCTGGGTACGAGTGGTCGTAAAATTCATATCATATATTTGTTTAAAATGTGTAGTGTTTCTTCTGAGTAAATTTTTAAAAGTAATGATACATGTACATGATATGGTTAAATTGATTACGATCAATTTATATTGTTCAAAATATGTAACAAACGGTTATTGGTAGCACATGTTCATTGAACTAAATCATCATTGCACGGATCATATGAAAAAAGATTGATTTTGCAGCATTTGCATCTAATGTGCGTTCAATCGAAACAAAGTTGTTCTACTGTAAAACCCTTCTTTACTTTAAAGATACAGCATTGATAGAGGAAGTAGATTTAAATTAGCTCAGCAATCGTTTTCCAATATCTATAAACCTCAATCATTACGGTGAGTATATTTTAAAATGAACCGTTGTTACATTTTAAAATTGATAAATCAAAGTATCTTTTTCAAAATTGAGAAGTTTGTTGAAATATTGCAAAATTTTCTTTTTGTCCATAGCGGGGAAAGTCGTAGCAATCTATGCCTATACATTTCATTTTATACTTGTCATTTTGGGGCCTTTTATAGTTTGCAGTTCGGTGTAAGCCAAGGCTCTGTGTCGAAGATCATACTTAATTTGACCGACCTATAATAGTTTTCTGTTACAAATTGAGACTCGGATTTGGAATTGTCTCATTGGCATTAGTACTACATCTACCTATATCAAATTACATTTACGAGGTACGAAGTACGTTTTTTTCTCTCCTGTAACTATCTATCTATTGACAGTTATAATGCATATTTAGGAACTATGATATCAAGGTTCAGCCCATAATTAGTACTAGAAGCAAGACTCCTTCGTGTATTATTTTCATTAATCTCGAATTAAGGAATGTATTTGGTTACATGATATTAACAATTGAATTTCTAAGAAGAATTTTTACTTTTATTAAATTTTACCATTTTGATCGCAATTTCTACAAAATGGCACTTTTTATTTTAAAAGACATATTTTCTTCAAACTTCAAATAGCCTATCTGATTGTTGATTTTTATATTGAAAGTTTTCATATAAAAAAGAAGATGTGGTACATGTGGTATGATTGCCAATGAGACAAATCTCCACAAGAAACAAAACATGACACAAAAATTAATAGTTTAGTTTTAACATATTTATTTATAGTGGATTGGGAAACAAGTTTTGCAACTTATATTAATCCCTTTCCACTTTGCGGGTGCGAGTGCTGCCTTGTAGCTGCATTAGCCTAATCTTTTTCGAAATCTACAAGGGTGTCTTTAACGTACAAGAGATATGGCTCTCTCTTAACTCGGGTCAGCCATTTATCGTTCCCTTCCGACGGACTATCATCGTTTACTCAAGACCATACTCGCAGATGGTGTCAAGGGAGAGTCGAAAATTGAATTCCTAAAATTTTCATCCCAAACGGAAATCGAACCAGGAACCTTTGTGTTAGTAGTCCGATGCACTAACCATCACACCACGGCTCTCTAATAAAAATTAATAGTTATAGGTCAACGTACGGCCTTCAACAATGAGCAACGTCCATACGCATAGTCAGCTATAAAAGGCCCTGAAATGACATTGTCTATACAATTTGTCGGTTTCAAATATTATTTTTCTTGTTCAGAATACAAAACCAGACAATTTTAATAGATAAGGAAACTTGTCTTTGATGATATTGTGTGATGGTGTGGTATAAAAGGAAGAAAACTGAAATTGTCAATGTCGAGAAACTTATCTTCAAAGAGTTGTATCTTATTAAAAGCTTCAGAGTTTTTCAATTTTACCGAAATAGTGAATACTTATTTGACATATGTTGTGTCATAGTACATTGTAACAGTGGTTATATAATTCGAATTTTATATCTCAGTTTTGGGTATTTCAATTTAATACGTACGTCAAACAAGACTATTATTTATTTCTTCAATTTGTCAGTGGATGTAAGGACTAAACGGTTTCCAAGAGAATGTATTTTTGATAAAATTTTGTATCAAGTATATATTTGAAATGTTTTAAACGATTATCAGTATTATTCCTTGTATATATGATGCGTTTTCTAACCATTTTTTACATTTCTATACAAAATATTATTATTTCGAAGTCAGAATATGCAAAATACTAATATCTTGCAAACTAAATTGTATGTCCCTGACCTTTCATCGTGATTTGACGGAAACTGCACCATACGAATATTTAAGCAATTTTTTTTTAAGAATAGACGATTCTCTTTCGAATGTTATTTGATCTAGTCGTAGGTTCATTAAAATGTTTCTGGTTAATGTCGCATGTTTTAAACCTTCAGGTACAAAAATATTATCAGAAATATTTTTGATCTTATCACAAGGCTGCCGATTATCTTTGATGACGTTAGTCGTATTTGAAATTTTGTTCAAAAATGCTATGTTCGTATTTGATTTGGCTTTCTCGCCTAACGTCATAAACATGTAACATTGCTGAGTATATTTTAAACTAAACATGCCTCGAATCTTTGCTAAGTTTTGCTAGCACTAGGTTAGTGATATTTTCGGTGAACGTTTTATTTCCAGTCGAACCACCAACTTGGCAGTCAGCACTGTTGGCTGATAATAGCCGAAACTAAAATCGGTACCGAGACAAACACTGAAACTTACTCAAAAGATAGATAAACAAAGGCAACAGTAGGATACTGCTGTTCAAAAGTTATAGATCCATTGAGAGGTAACTGATCTGTATGTTTTTGGAATGAATCCCCTAGACTTGTGTTGCGCCCTGTGTGTTTACTCATGAAGTATTGTTTATTATTTTTCATCTTATTGCACAGTATTATTGAAAGTCGAATCATTTTGACGGACATATTTTTGCAGATTTTGTTCCAAGTTTTGAAAATACAGAAGATTTTTAACAGATTGTGAAATATAATTACAAATAATTGCATTCGCGATCCGATTACAATGTTGAACACCGTTAGGTATTCTTTCACGATAATTTTTCTCGATATACCGACTGACAGCTGTACTTGTGCACTTTGGAGATTCGACTGCTTGCTTTTAACTTAGAAAATATGTCTATGTTATCATTGTTTCTGTTTCCCTTGTTATGATATTTTGACAAATAAAAAGTTCCACAGCCTAATGCAAAAACATTTTTCTTTAGAGAATTCGTAATTCCGTTTTATTTAGGTTGACTTTTCTTTCGTGTTGCGACATGCTTTCGGTTTTTTTTATTATTTTATTTTTCATTCAAAAAATCGGTGGCCGAATGGTCTAAGTAGTAACTACTGAAATCACCAGCCAGTCAACACTGAGGTTGTGAGTTCGAAACCCGCTCATGCTGGTGCACTCGTCTTCAATTTTAATTGACTAGGGTTGTTAGTTTTCCTATCGGAGATCGGTGGTTTTCTCCGTGCACTTCGGCATCCTCCACCAATAAAAACTAGCCGCAACGAAATAGCCTAAATGCGTTGCTTAAAAGTGGCGTTAAAACACCAAAAATCAAATCAAATCAAATCCCATGTCTTTATCAAATTTACAATTAGAGGAAAGAGAGCCGCTGATGACTTTTCGACATTCCTCCCACTTAATTAAAGAAGATGGTTTTCACCTTTTGTACAATTGTGTCTACTGTAAATACATTGATTTTCGTCAAATCCGTTTTTGAATCATGGCATTGTCAGTTTCTTTTCGATTTTATGAGTTGAACATCACTTTGGTATCTTTCATAATGTTAATGTTTTTGTAACATCATAGCCAAAATGATTTTTAGGATGTTCACTTACAAGTAGGTGAGTGACAGTTTTCAAAAGACGCGTAATAAACGACTTTGATGCACCCACCTAACATACGGCTATGTAAAATATCATTTGAAGGCTTATTATCTGAACTCTCTGTTTTGTTTTGTCGTCAATAATCCGTATTTTACAATTTTCGTTAAATCTATGTCAACGGTCAAAGCTGTACATTCCTAAATTTAGTTAGAATTTTTAAAAAATGCACTTTTCTGGTACTTGTATGATATGTATTTTCAAAATAATTATCTCAACTTCTTTCAAGCAAAATACCATAATTCCAAATCAAATGTAAACTAAAAATGTTGAATGCGAAAAATGTACAGAAAATTAAAAACCATGATTTACCATATTTCAATAACAAACAATGGAAGATTTGTAAGGATCAAACAAGGTATTTAGTAACAAAAGTATTTTGTTTTGAGATGTCGCTTTGTTTTTTCTTTTCGTCTTTCAACGGAAGAAAAGAAACCAGATGGTTCAAATCTTAGCGAAAAGAAAGACAAAAAAACAAAACGAACTTAAAGGAAAAAATAAAAACGGAAAGTCTCTTATCAATGACTAAACCAGAAGCTTGTTCTTCCCTAAGTCGATGTCAATACTGGTGGAGTTTTTATTCTCTAAGGGTATCACCAGCCCAGAAGTCAGTACTTATGTGTTGACATGAATTATCATTGCTATAGTCATAATCATAAATTAACTGTTTATAAAACTGTATTCATAAACGAATTTTTTAAATACTAAGGCTATTTTACCTCAGGAATAGATTACCGTAGCTGTACTTGGCAAAACATTTAGGAATTTTTTATCCTTCATTTTTCAATGTCATATAAGATATATGTGTTTATTTTCAGAAGTCATGTTGATGGAAGGATATCTAAAAAAGAAGTTGTCGCTGCTTAAAGGCTATAGAGACCAGTGGTTTGTTTTGACACAAGATGGATATCTTAAGTACTATCTCGTAGGTATATTTAATCTACTTTTTTTGAATGTTTTTTATTCAACGAACACTTGACTTTCATATAATTCATTCGCATGATAACAGTTTTAAAAACAAAATCGTTGAATATTTTTCCCACTAGATAGAAGTGTTCCATTTGCTGTGAATGCTTGTTAACCTTTTATTTTAACTCATCTGTATATCGATATATATAATTATGTCACAGTTTGTTACCTACATTATTATCTAAAATGGAAATAGTTCTGCCTTTAATTTAGCGTATAATATAGCATTTTCGTATATGAACACGTTTTCAAACATTTTAATTTTTTATCTGATTTTGTTAGCAAAATTCGATAACCATTTCAACAAACTTCAATGTCACTGATATATTATAATACAAAGACTATCTTTATAATATATCATAGGATTTTCCGAAAGGTATCTCAAAATTCATAGGTATTTGGGGTCAGGACAATTTTTAGCTCTCCGCCTTTTTTTCTAAAGTCCGTTACGTTTTGTTTTCTGTAAATTTCAATTGTTTTCACGGTTTTTTTTTATAATATCAACATACATATACTTTTAATAAGTTGCTATTTACTATCAATACCAAGTTTACTAACAACGGCGGTCACTGAAATATTATAATATAGAGACTCTCTATATACTATATCAGTGACCGCCTTTGAAAGCAAACTTTGAATTGATAGTAAATAGCTTTTTTGTATACTATGATAAAAATTGAGAATGGAAATAGGGAATGTGTCAAAGCGACAACAAACCGACCATAGAGCAGACAACAGCCGAAGGCCACCGATGGATCTGCAATGTAGCGAGAAACGTCGTACCCGGAGGCGTTCTTCAGCTGTTAACAAATATGCATACATAGTTCCGTGATAATGGACATCATACTAAACTCCGAATTATACACAAGAAACTAAAATTCAAAATCATACCAGACTAACATAGGCCTGAGGCTCCTGACTTGGGACAGGCGCAAGAATTCGGCGGGGTTAAACTTGTTTTTGAGATCTCAACCCTTCCCCTATACCTCTAGCAAATGTAGAAAAACAAACGCACAACTATACGCACATTTAAACTCAGTTTAAGAGAAGTCCGAGTCCGATGTCAGAATATGAAACAAAAGAAAATAAACAAAATGACAATAATACATAAATAACAAGAGACTACTAGCAGTGAAAGACAACACTTATTTAAAGTATATATTATGTATGATCATAGTATTCAGAAAAACGCGAAAATATTTTTCCTGTCCCAAAGTATTTAAAAAATTAAAAGTACTAGTTTTCATTATAGTTTTAAACTAAAGTCTTGCCTATGAATTGAAAGTCCGTATGATGACGAAAATAATATCCGGACGCCTATATTTTCGTTTTCTTCCAAAACCTAAACTGAATGATAAATAGCGAGAATGAATAATGAGACTATAGATATAGGAAGATGCGGTGTGAGTGCCAATGAGACAACCCTCCATCCAAATAACAACTCATAAAAGCAAATCATTATAGATCAATGTACGGCCTACAAAACAGATCCTCCGCCCAAACCGAACAACAAACTACAAAGGGCCCCAAAACTACTAGTGCAAAACCATATAAACAGGAAAACCAACGGGCTAGTCTATAAAAAAACGAGAAACGAGAAACACATTAAAATTAGATAAACAAAGGACAACTACTGTACATCAGATTCCTGACTTAGGACAGGTGCAAACATTGCAGCGGTATTAAACGTTTTAATGGTACCAAACCTTCTCCCTTTTTTCTGAAACAATAGTATAACATCACAACATAGAAAAACACACGATAAAATATCAATTGCAAGGCTTAACTCAATCAAACAATTGTATCAATACCGGTAGGATACAGAGGCGTGATGATAAATTTAATGTGGAAGGGAGAGAAGCGACACACAAAATGGGGTCTTCTCATTTAATAGTATAGATATGCATGTACTGATATACCCTACTTATGGATATTAAGACAGACGAGTTGCCGTGTAGACATGCATTCGGATTTTGAGATATGTGATGAAGTCACCATAATGTTTTGCATGCACACGCTGATGGAATACCAATCTGCATAACATAGAGATATAACAAGGGTAGAAGATTGGTAAAGTCAATGCAAAATGAAATATCTGGAAGACAATGAAATCTTATTTATGTTGACATGTAAATTGACTATGAACAAAATATTGGAGTCAGCATCTTATAAAGGGGCACAAGGAATAGTAAAGTCAGTTGATAATCATGATTACTAGTGAGAATAAGTTTCAGGAACCAAAAGTCCAATGCAAGATAAAAAAAAAATACACACTTTATATAGTTATTTTGAGTTGACACCCTCACAATAAGACACGAATGGTGTTTTGCTTTTGCATCAAAATAATATTTCATTTGGGCTACAAACCATATTTCATTTGGGCTACAAACCATATTTCATATGCGCCAAAATAATGCATTTCATTTTCACCAATGATACAGGTTAGTACAAGTAAGAAGTCTAGAAATAGTTTTATTCAAAAGAGACTTTTAATAATAACTTTAAAACACAGTTTTTGAATGCACAATAAAGCATATTCCATCGTAAACACTGATACGTTCTTAATAAGAGACTTTTAAAGATAATAATATTTAAAGGTTATTGATATGTAAACTGATAAACTCACAAAACGAATAAAGTTCGAAGAACTTTGATGTTAAGTTTGTGACCCACTCCCATTTATATATTAATGCACAAACTTTTCAGCCCACTCATATGAAATAAGGGGTGATTCTGAGCACGGAAACCCCAGAAATAAGGTGCGGATCCAGGATTAAATGTTAGGGGTGAACAAAATATTGTTCTATCGAGAGGAGCATGTTAAAATGTCGAAATAAGACCACATGACATAGAGGTTAACAACTATAGGTTATTGTACTGTCATCAACAATGCGCACACCCAATTCCTCATAGTCATATATTAAAGTTTTTTTCTCTGAAATTCCTCTGCTTTGTAAACGTTTCCGGATAGATGACATACCTACAAACAAAACGTTCCCCTTGTCTTTTATCATCTTCTTTACAGAGAACCCTATCATACTGAAAGTAGGAAACATGTAACTGTACAACTGTTTACCCCAATTAAGATTAAAAGCATCAAACACTCATTCAAAATTAGCTTTCCATGAACAAATGTGGAGTAATTAAATTTATTTCTGGTTTATTCCACTATAATCACACTTTTTTCAAAATTGTTTATATAATGTTGCCATTTTATCTGATCATTGAAATTTCTTGACTGATAGTCTGCTTTGGTATTTAAATTTCCTGTTTGTGAGTAGCTGTATACCATATTTGGTGTTCAATGCGCCACATCCAAACTGTTCTAGTAATTCTATTGCATTCAGTAGACTTTATACATGAGATACTCACATACTGTTTATATAGCTTACAGCAGTTGTATTGTCTTTAATAATTTTTACATTTTCAACAGTTTGAAAATCATCCTTAAACGATTTCATAGCATAATAAACAGTTAAGAATTCTAAATATTTAATGATTATCTTTTTCATCATTGTTCTATCTGCTACCAGTTTTTTGTTCATTCAAAACTGCTCCCCAACCTAGATTTGAGGCGTCTGTCTAAATTATAACCCGTGGGTCACCTCTATTAAAGTTGCTCCTTTTATAATAAATAGTTTCTGACAAACACTGCATGTTTTGTTTCATTGCTGGTGTAACAAACATTTCAGAATCAAAATCTTCCAATCATTATTGGGGTATCTAGTTTTAAAAATGGTCCGACGACCCCACCTGCCAACCAACATGGCCGCCATGGCTAAAAATAGAAAATAAGGGTGAAATGCAGTGTTTGGATAACATCTCTAAAGCTAAAGCATTAAGAGCAAATCTAACAAGGTAAAAATGTTCATCAAGTTGAGATCAATCTGTTCTAAAATTTTCAGTCGAACACCAATAATGTTCAGCATTTAGTAAGGTCTACAAACAAGTCAAGCATGACCAAAATTGCCAATTGACCCCTTAATACGTCTTTGCCCTCAAGGTGGCTCGGATTTCTTCCTCCATCTTGGAATTTGAAGTAGCAGATAACTTTGGTCTAGATTTTTGATGAAATGTGCAAAATTTGAGAGTTATTTGTAATTTATGTAAAAGACTTTTCATATAGATATAGAAAATTGTGTGTTCTATCATAATTTCAGGTGTAGTTTCTCAAAAATACCTTTTTTGTATTTGATAAGATTTTTTCCAACTTTGCCAAATAAGGGTAGATAACTCTGTTAAAGTAATTTTTATAATAGAAAGTGTTATGAATTTACCTATTTTGATATGTAGCAAGAAAAGAAGTTCGGTAACCCCATTTTTTCTTTTTCTTATCTGAAAACATGTTTTAAGAGCTATCTTCTCACATTTTATCTTAAAGTTCTGATAGTAGGTTTTCTTTTTATCACTCAAAATTTGATTTTCCATGCATAATTTATACAAAATCTGACAATTTTGCACAACCTGTAGCGTGAAAAAAGTCCCGTTGTAGCTATATTAGCAGGGTTGATTTTTTTCTTAGGTATAACCTCAATTTACTCAATTTTCTTTGTAATACATATACTAGTAGTAACATGGATATCGTTTTTTGGGACCTTTATAGTTTGTTGTTCAGTGTGAGCCAATGCTCCGTGTTGAAGACCGTAATTCGGCCTATGATGGTTTACTTTTACGAATAGTGACTTAGATGGAGAGTTTTCTTATTGGCACTCATACCACATCTTCTTATATTATTTTGCTCATTATTAGTCATTGATATGCTCTAATTATTCAAGCATTTTACTTTGCAATGACTACAAAGGTGATAAATTTTAATATATACAGCCTCCTCCATTAATAACTACTGTTTCCTTTGAATCTTAAATAAGAAATAACATAAAACAAATGTTTGCGTTATAACGCAAAGGTTTGCGTTTTAGCGCAAAGGTTTGCGTTATAACGCAAAGGGTTGCGTTATATCGCAAAGGTTTGCGTTAAACGCAAATGTTTGCGTCAAACGCAAAAGTTTGCGTTATTTCGCAAAGGTTTGCGTTACAACGCAAAATGTATGCGTTATAACACAAAGGGGTGCGTTATAACGCAAACATCGGAAGAAAAATAAGTGTGGCGCTAATACGCTTCCGTAGTACGCAACTGAAGTAAATCATCTTTAAAACAAGATTCAAAAGTTTTATCTACTTTTTCTCTGTTCAGAATGGCGACCGTCATCTTTGACAAATAATAATCTCGTTTCACAAACGAAGTTTTAAGATCGTTACTTGCGTATAAAATTTTTTTTTTTATAATGACATCTACTTTCATTTAGTATAAATTATATAGATATAATATAAATTTAGTATAATTACTGTTTTCTGATAAGTTAAAAGTTTTCAATGTTGTCATTTTTTATGGTGCCACTCCCACTCTGACGTTGTGTATTCATACGCCAACATGTGTGTACGTTGTTATTGTTAATATAAAAAGTTCTTTGAGTCTAATTTTGGATAAAAATTTATTTACAATGAATGGCAATGATTTATTTTAAATTTATTGAACCATAGAATTAACTTTTGACTCACATTTTGCATAATCCGCTTAAATTCAAAATAAATAATAGCCATTCATTAAGTACAGGTCAATTACATTGACTAAGTATACCTTTATGAATATCTTCGTAAGAGGGTTGCACATTGAGAAAAACCACGTTCGCTCGATATCCAAGTTAGCAACACATTGAGGTTGCAGTTGCGCGATACTATCTCAACTTATATCGGAAGTGTTTTGTGGGGTAATAGAATTCATCCTCTGTCCACAAGCACTTACGTCTTATTGAAAAAGGATATTTTGTTCAAATACTTGACTTTATAGTGACTTCTTAAATATGCTTTCTTTATGATTTTAAAAATATGCTGATTTGTTAACAGGTTATCACATAACAGAACGCCTAAAAAAATAACAAAACTTCCATGTTGAAAACAATGTTGTAAATTTAAAGTATTTATTTAGAAAATGTACACGAATGACATAAAACCAAGTGTTGTTACAAGTAAAAGTATGTGAAGTCCCTATTTTTGGTCGGGTTTCGGTTGCACAGTCCTTTGTTCTTTTGTGTTGTATTTTTTATTTTGTAGCATTCATTTAAAATCCCCTGCCTCTTTCTTTTATTTGTAATTCTGCTTCAGATATTTCCTCATATGCACTGAGAGTGAGTACAGATTGCCGTTTAATTCAGGCGATATTAGTATCAATCATTTGTCAATTCATTGATCTAATAAAAACAGATTTCTTATTATGTAAAATGAACAGCTTATACATTGTCTGTTCAACAATTCTTTACATTTACAGGAAAAACCAATGGAGGAAAAACAAAAACCCAAGGGACAAATACTTTTGTTGGTTCGTATTTAATCTGTCAATTATTCATAAGTACAGAAATCTGTGTAAATACACACTGTAACATACAGAAAATACATAATTAAAAAAGAAAAACACAAAATGCATTAACTGATATAGATGTAATGAATCTATCATCCATAACTGCTATGAAGGGCTTTTGTCCAAACAGTTTCTGTGATGCCTTACACCTTTTGCTTTGGTATTTTGTTTGCAAAACAATTATTGCATTCAAAAAAAAAAAGGGGGTATAATTCCAAATGTGTAAGAACCCATATTTTTTTCTCGAACCAATTGAAACGTAACAATATTTGTTTGAAAATAGAACTGATGTCAATATATATGTTCGGTTGGCTATTTTGTGTGTTATGTTTGGTCATTTAGCTCTTCATCAATTGTTCCGGTTCTTAGAAAAGCATTGGCTTTCAGATAGTTGTCTTTGAGCGTTCCGAATTAAGGTAAATCCAGAAAAGTGATTTGGACGCATGAAATGTATGTAACGTGTAGATTTTATTTTTATTCATTATACATGCAATTAAGATATATATTATTGGTTTGTATGACATTTCATTGGGTTTTTTATTCAAAAGGAAACCTCATTGTTAGCCATGAAATTTGACATCAATGGAATTTTAAATGAATATTTAATTATGGTCATATCTATCTCTTCACATTGAACCAATTTTTTTTTATGAAAGATATCATTATGTATATTGTTTTTATTACCCTACTCTATATTCATGAACAAAAATATGGCATGAATATCTTTGTTTCCCAAAGGTTTCCGTTAATTTTGGACGGAGTTTTTTTTCGCGGGAAAATCGAGTGAAGTCATAGAGTGCCTGTCATTATGAAATTTCTGTAAATACGATTTACTTGGCCTGTTTTGTTTGCCATTAAGATTAATGACGCTTTATGGAATGTAAACAAATCAATGGAGGCCGGTAGAGGGATTTTTTGAAGTTCTGAAATATTTTAGGCATTCGGAAGTCTGATTTGAAACGGCCATTAGAAACTTGTACAATAGCTTACAATAACAATGAAAACATATCTTTAGAAATGTGTTTTACATAGAAGAGAAGAAAAACATAATTTGTACGCTGGTATTAGCTTACTGACGTTAATGCAGACTTTTCCCGTGTGATATGTACAATAACAAAGCCCGAACATTTCCATAAGGAGTTAATGTTTTCTGACCATAACCAATCCGTGCATTGTTTCAAGTGCTGTGACATTTTTTACATTTTGAGCGAAAGCATTTGATTATAATTAACAATACATGTAGATAACTGAAAGCACACATTACTTTCTATGTTTCTATTAAAAAAAATGTATAGGCTAAACATGATTTTCTAGAAGACATCCTAAATAATTTTCAATTTATTGTATTTAAAAATTGCCTCTTCAAATATCTGAATGTATTCTTGTAGGTTCGTGTTGCCCAGTGAATTCTTTTCTGAAAAGTGTTTGTAGACGGTTGACTTTTTAATTTTGTATATCTATGAGATATTTATTGGGTTTTTTTTTTGCAAATTCTTTTAGCTTTCAGATATAAATGAAAAGAGTGACAACGTCTCCTTCAAAGTTAAATCAGCAAATAACAATGTCTTCCGTTTGAGAGGTGAGCTATGTCAGAATAAAATGCATACTGTGGATTCATTATTATTCGTTGAATACCAATTTTCATGGTTTTCGTGGGTAAAGTTGAACCACGAATTCAAATATCCAATGAATAGCATGTTTTCATTAGGCTTTATATACAGACATTGGCAAAACCACGAAATCAAATATCCTCAAATATGAAAATTTTCAGCAATCCACGAACATTGATACCCACGAAAATAATTGAATCCACAGTATTAAAAGAACAAAGAAATACTATGTGGGTTTGTTAAAACAAGTTGCTGTTAGCAGTTTAGTATTTAAAATATTGATTTTATATCATTTTTTTCCTTCTTTATCGAATAATAACATAACATGCATGATAGTTCATTTATCCGTGAATTGTATTGGCTTAAATCAACCGTTATAATCAAATATCACATTTTATTGTTGTTTTTATTAATATTGTAATGTGCACAGCTGAAAATAAGGAAAAGAGGAATGCATGGATTAAAGCAATAATTGAGACTAAAACCAAATTGAACAACAGAATGTTTAAGGTATTTTTTTTATATTTTCTCATATATTACTTTCGTCTGTCTAACTCATTTATTTTCTATCTTTTTTTGTAATCACGCTTCGTATATACTTAGTACAGCTTAAAATAACACATTAATATGTAAACATTGTTATCAATTATATATTGTCCTTTCGTTGACATAAAAAATATTCGAGATTTTTACATTTACTATTTGCCACAGCGGTGACAAATTGATATCGGCTTTTGTTTTTTTGGTTTTTTTTTTTATTAAAATCATTTTCTTATTTTTAAATAAAAAGATGGAAACAACACTTTAACAATGAGAAGGAAAAATAATTCCAAACATATTCAAAAAATTCTATAATAATTTATGTTTAGACAAAAAGCAGTTGGCTTCCAGACTAGAATTTTGATAAATAACATGTTTTTAGAACTCTTTTCACTCATAAAATATGTACATATCTGTTTATTCAACGAAACACCACGAACACAATCTATACTTCTCTACATATCTTTCTATTCTTGGAATTTCACATACATTTAAATCAATGTCATCTACTTCCCATGTACTTACGTCGTAATTCGATTAACGTAATACATTGCTTTTTCATCATAGTCCAATGTATCAGTATCCACATTTACATGTTTAATTGTTCGTCTTATTATATCACACATAACAAGTTTGTCTCTCTTTTTGACTTTCCCTGACATGATTGTCTACTAAAACGTTTTTTTTTATAATGACTATCTGTACACAGAGTCTTCCGAGTTAATATAATACATTGAACATGTTAACATGGAAACTACGTGAAAGTAGTTTATAGTTAAAACTGAGAGCTATGTTTCAAATCTGATAGCTATAAAGAATTCTTTTGTTAATGGAAAAGATTAAAAACTACTACGTTAGATATTAATTCAACATTTTTGTTTTAAAAATCTTTTTTATAGGATATAAAATTGAAGATGTTGAATATAAAAAAGGCAACAGTAGTAAATCATTGTTCGAAAGTCATAAATCGATCGAGAGAAGGCAACTAACGTTAACACAACAGACTTAAGCCATGCATGCATGAGCTAAACTAGTTTCACATAGTAATTTGAAATAAATCAATTATCCAAGCAGACTGAGTCCATGCAAATATAGACTAAGTCAACTTTAGTTGCCTTCGTCCATGCATGCATGGAGTAAGCTTAGTTCATAAGTTGTCATGTTTACATAACAAAAAAAGGGTTAGTCATACTATCAAGTGTTTGTAATTTATTTCTGAAGGTAAGTTATACTAAAATTGAGAATGGAAATGGGGAATGTGTCAAAGAGACAACAACCCGACCAAATAAAAAACAACAGCAGAGGGTCACTGAACAGTATGTCTTTAAAGCATAATAAATAGGTTGAATATGAAAAAAACCATCTAAGAAGAAAAAAATATAGTTACATCCAATTAAAAAATAATCTAACTAACAAGAAAAGGGGCTTTATATTTGTTTGCTGGCTTTCAATATTAAATATCTGTCTTTTCTAATTGTTTTTTTTTTGTTTTGTTTTGATTTTGTAATGACAAAATTGATTGTAAAGGTAATTTTACTTGTTTCCCTTTAAACAAATAATTTATTACTTAGCTTTAAAGGTAAACTTTTAACTTTGGGGTACTTTTCATCTAACAAATATATGAGCATAACTATTGAGTTTAGTAGAAAAGTAATTATTCAATGAGACAATAAATCTTCTAATACTTCAGTATTCAAACGTGAACGATACAGAGAGACTATTGATAAATAAGATGAAATTTTTTATTATGGTACATTTGATGAACGTTACCCTTTGATTAGAACAGCATATCATGGATTTGGTCATGGAGGCATCCACAAAACGTATAAGGAGTAAAATAAATTATTCGCCAATATCAGCAGATAAATTCAAGTTAGCTGTTTGGGTGGCTATAAGACAGGCAAATGTAAATGCATAAGATTAAACTTATTATGTTATTCAAGATGTCGGTCATGTTTCCCTGTCTTGTGCTAAAAAATAGGTTATTTGATCTACTATGCATTTTGTTGTTCCCAATATACATGTATTATATAATATATGCGTGTTTGAGTGGCAACAAGCTGCTAAGCTAAATTTGCCAAAGGCGTCATATTAGTTTATGTTATTACTTTGTGTCCGTCTTTCGTTCTAACTTTTCAAAATCAATCAATACCACTACACACTTAAAAAAGAAAAGATAAGCAAACACACACATACGCTGAATTATGTCTACAAAGCAAAAAAAACAACATATATGTCAGAAAAAAGTATTAGAAAAAAATACCCGACAAATGACAAAAAAATCCCAAACTAACAACCAAAAAAAAAGAAGTGTTTTTTAATAAAACATTAAAAACTGAAGAAGAAACAAATATAACGCAAATATAGTGAGTTGCACAAGTCATTATCTTTTTCTCAAAAACAATATTTTACTTGTACAATTATATTTGTACCGGTAATAACTTGTACTGGATGATGACATCATACAAGTAATTACTGGTACAGAGTTTTTGTACAAATAATAACCTGTACAAAATTATAACATGTACACGACATATACCTGCATTACTTTCCATATCGTGCAAATTAATAGTAAGATAGTCATGTCACTATACATAATAGAATACTCTTTTTTGATAAACAGGGATTTTATGATACAGGAGAAAGACTGCAAATAGATATTGATCGAGAAAATGACGACATTGGTATGAATAATTATTTTATTATATATTTTGTTTAATTGTTGACTATTATAATTGACCTACATAATTTATACTATATCTTAGTGCATCATAATAAGTATTAGTATTATCATTAAAAAAATCATAAAACAAAGATGAGAATTAAAAAAAAAAGTTTATAAAATGTTGAATAGTTTGAAACAATTGTATATCTTTTTATAATTATTTAGTTTCAATCCTGAAAAAGAATTTATCTATATATATGTTCCAGACCAGATGGGTATTTTGACCGTACGCGTACGGTCCGGACCGTATACGTATACTCGTATGGTCCGACCATACGCGTACGGTCGGACCGTATGAGTATACGCATATGGTCCAGTACGAGCTGATGAAACATGTTATTGGATCATATGGGTTAAATTTAAACGAACATTTATCGCAATCTTTTTTTTTAGTTTTACAAATTGTTATTATTATGATGGATTAACAAACGAACAATTGAAATTAAATAGTTTTTTAATTGTATATATGAATCCTACACCTATGCATCTTCCTTTGCATTTGCATTTTTTTTTAATTGCTAAATATTCGAAAACAGCTGTTCTCCCCCATTATGTTTACTTCCTATATCTTCAATTTCAATGATCTTATTCAAATAATGTTAACTATTACTGATCGACATGCTATATGCAAGAGATTAAAAGATTTAATTAGCGTGAATTTATTAAATAGTTAAAATATAAAGTTTTTATTTTAATTATAATTGCACTTTTTTATATTAATTTGAGAGTAACGTTATGTTGATCTGTTATATGCATTTGTATTTAATATACTTGACCAACTTCTTAATATTAGTCAGACCGTACGCGTACGGTCCGACCGTATGAGTATTTTAATCGTTCTGAATATTGTTTTAATACATTATATTTTTCTACCTTTATTGACCAAAACCCATAAATGCACATCAAGGTCAAAAGCCAAGTTGATCAACGACCTTTGAACCTTATTAAAAATCAAAGATCACTTATATTTTCTCCGCCTAGTATATTTCTCGGATTTTGATTGGCTAACACACGTAGTTAAAAAAAACATAGCCACGAGTGGTTCCTATCCATTTACAATGACGTTGTAAATCATAAAGCCCAAGGAAAGTCACGCGCGTTATCCTTAGTTTGATGGATTTTTCCAAGTGTAAAATCTGTAGATTATCTATGATGATTGTTATCAAAAACATTACCCACTGTCGATTTTATAATATAATGCCGATCATTTACCTTTTAATTTTTGTAAATGCATCACCTATCTGCAACGTCGACAATGAACGGGACTGCTGACATAGCTATGCATGATCAAAGTTGACGTCACGCCGTCTATCATGTAACGCTCAGAATATTGACCGCTAAATTTGAATAGTTCCAGTTTCTCTTTCTCTAGGTTAAAAGTATCTTACATTTGACTACATATTGGTTCCATCAAAGGTAGTACCCTATTCCCCGTAGCAAAATGTAAAATTTCCAAATTTCAATAAGACTATTTTTTAAAGAAATATTCGTTATCTATGTTCATATCCGTAGACATGTGTATGTTAGCATCATTAGAACCCTGTATACTATTTGAATCTGCCTCAGGGTGTTTTTGAACACTCCAGTGGGTTAAAATACTCATAGCTAGAGATATGAACGCAGATACCTAATAATTATCAATATTTTATGGATCATATACGTTTAATTCAAATTACGTTTTTTTTTTTTTTTTTATTTATTTAAAACAATTTTTTCAAACTTAAAAAATTCAAAAAAACACTTTGTTTCTCATAGCAACCGTTTAAGCACCCGTAATCCAAAACATATAACTGAAAGTGATTGGTAAGAAACCTTATGATTTATGTTATGTTGATAACAACAGGATGCAAAAATGTTTTTCGGTCCTTGCGAAATGTGTATAACCTAATTTGCCTCCATATATACTATGAATAATGAATGTCATAACGGTTAAGTCAATATTTAAATCTGGCAGTGTTGTTCTCTATGTTAATAATCAGATTAATAGCAAATTTCAAATATAATTTAGTTTTGTGATAAAATAACTGAAACGTATTTGTTTTTTTAAAATTGCCAATCTACATAGAACATTCGAGAAAACCCTTGAACTTGTTTGCCTTATGTGCTTACCCCTATATAAAATGGTTGGTAGATATAAAGAATTGATTCTCAGTATACATATTTTGTTTTCTGTAATTCCTCTTAAGGATGTTCGCTGTGAAGTTTCAAAATAAATAACTTTTCATAAAACTAGTATGTATTGATAGGGAATAAATTGAGGAATCAAAATAGCAAAAAAAATATAGGGGTCCATGTGCTCGTTTTCGAGATATTAGCCATTGGAATATTGGCGGGAAACTGTTCTCTCTTGATTTTTCATAGATTTATCATTGACCAGCTAAATTTCTCAAGTACTTTTAAAAAATAAATAAAATTTTATAAGACTTTTACAAATGACTTGTAAAAGATTTATAAAAAGAAAAATTGGGGTTCATGGAGAAATTTTTTTAAGGCATTCAAATGGATAAAACCAGAGAATTTCGAAAATCTGACAAAAATTCCAAAACATGACAAGCAGACATCCTTAAGATATCATTAAATTGCCTAACTAGCGTACATTGTTATGATTCGGTTTGCCCAACATGCTCAAAAGTATTGCGATAAGTGTTTTTTTGTACTGAATTTTTTTGCACATTTTGCTGAGTTCTTTTTGTTTAATTACTTATAAGATTGTTGAATTAAAGATTTTTTTATTCTAAAAAAAACCTGTTAAATTCACCATATATTCCCTTGTCACTAATCTTCCTCCTTAAAAAAGTTAGTTAAATGTTTTGGTGATTTCACTAATTATTAATCAAAAACTATTTGAAATTTCAATATCTACTAGTGGAATTTGAATTCGGATTCATTCTCATCCAAAGTCAGTGCAAGTCAGAATCCTTGTTTGAATAAAATTTCCAGAAGAATTCATCTTACTTCTAAAGCTATATTTATTATGTTTCTTGATTTTATTCGATTTATGTATCATTTATAAGTGTCACTTATATGCTTGATAAATGGGTAAACAAAATAAATGATAATAAAACACAATTATCGAATCGTTATTACAAAAAAAATATAGGATTTATACTGTACTAACATGAGCAACATGATGGCTGCCACTTGTGGAGCAGGATCACCTTCATCTTCTGCAGCCCCTAAGATAAACCCAGTTTTGGTAGATTCGTGTTGCTCTTCAGTTTTTTATGTTGTGCTTTGTGTACTGTTGTTTGTCTTTTTTTTTAACCATGGCGTTATCATTTCATATTTATTAGTTTGAATGTATTTTGTATCCTTTGTTTCTTTTTTACTGAAATTTTCTTTAAAAAAAATATTTATTATACATGCGTTAGTTAACAATCTTCTGAATGATAATTTTGAAACATTATTATTTATTTCAAGCATTTAAGAGGATCACACAACGTATTGATCTTGAAGTTGTTTTTGTAAAGCTTTTTTGTTCTGTTTTTGTATACATTATGATAGCAGGTTATGCAACCAAACACGCCAACACACTGTAGTGTACATTATCTATTCCTCAAGATACATTATGGAACATTTTATCTATATCATACTGTTTAGTAACTTTTTCACAAACCGACAATTTGGGATTGAAAAATAACGTATTATAATTTGATGGAGCATAGTTGGCACAATATAATAATATTTTGATTGATTGATCTATTGGTGATATACTAGTCATATTTCTGGTGTCCTGGCAACTACAGTAGATCATAGTATCGAAAGATGTCTATAGTTGAAGAATTATTGCTAGCTATACAAAAGCTGCTGTGGAGAAAGCAAATGAAATTAATGCGTCTTATGCGTTTTACCAGGATTTACCTGCATCAGTAACTCTAAAATTCGTATTTAATCGGAAGAAACGTTTTTATTTCAAAATTGATTGCTACCTTAGTTTACTATTTGTAATAAATTTAATAATGTATTGTTCCTTCAATATCTCCATGTAGGATGTGGTTATGATTATACTCCGGAACTAGAAACAATAAGTGAAGATCGTGGAGCGATAGAAACAGATATTGCATCTTTATTTAAGACACCAAAAAAGTAAGTTATGATATACTATCTAAATACTGATGTCTAGTAGGTACCGATTATTCGGTTGTCTGCATGTTGATATCGTAAAATATCAGCAGTGAGTCACAATATGATGCTTTTAGTCGAGTGAGCGCAACGAACGGGATCAAAAAGCCTTCATATTCTGTTGAGTACCTGATATTGTACAATATCAATATGCAGATAACCTGATAATTGATTTATCGGGCTGTATTTGCGTCTTTTGGAAGTGTTTTTTTAGTTAAACCAGCAACCGGAAGTTGACTTATCAACGTTGGTTCAAACATTATGACATCACTGGTATGTCCTGGTCAAAGTTATTAAGACTGGGTCAACGTATTTGACGTCACAAAGCCGTGATACGGAATAATATTAAGAGCTGGGCAGTGATATAGACAGTGGGACGACCGATAAGTATTTATTATCAAGTATATAACAGAAAATAGATTGATTTTATAACGTGCTCTATCTTTTTCTATTCAAAATCATTGAACAAGTTGCGGCTTTTGTCAAAAACAAACATATTTGTTTTTCGTTCTTTTTTTTTTTGTACATAAATTAGGCCGTTAGTTTGTCTCGTTTGAATTGTTTCACATTTGTCTTTTCGGGCCCTTTTATTGCTTACTATGCGATAAAGGCTTTGCTCATTGTTGAAGGCCGGGCGGTGACCGATAGTTGTTAATTTCTATGTCATCTGGTCTCTTGTGGAGAATTATCTCATTGGCAATCATGCCACATCTTCTTTTTTATATAGACGTATCAAAATATAACACTTAACAAATATTGTTATCAAACAGTCTATCAATCATTTCAATTTATCCTCAATAATATTCATGGTTCAATACTAAATGGGCTTTTCTCATTGTTAAATGTCGTACTTTGATCTAAAGTTATTGATTTCTGTGGTGTTTTTTATCTCTTTTGAAGAGTTGTCTCAATGTTAAAAATACCACACATTTTTCATATTCAAATATTATTTTATAATATGAGATAATGCCTGTGAATACCGATAGATTCAGTGTTTAAACCTATCAAATTTAACTTTGCGATTTTGGTCTATGTGCATATGCACTTCCACAAAATGTGTCAAATACTCTTGGTACTCTATCAGTATATATGCTACTAATAGTTTCGTATAATGATTGCGATTTAGAATTCTGTACAAACATTTAAAAAATAAACATACAATACCACCAACTAACAAAATAAATTTCAGAAACAATACCATTTTACATTCCTTTTTAATTGGCGTTTCCCGTCAGATGCTACATTGCTCATATTTCAACTAGAATTTTGTTTCATCATTCAGTAAGACAAAATTACACATTCATTACAAGCAAATAATAAATCAATAAAGTACGCCAACATTGAAGTAAGATGCTAGCTATAGTATGTAATAATTTAGTCCAACGCATCATTTAATTTTTAAATAATTGTTTTGTAATAAAAATGAAATATTAAGGCATCGTTGATTGCCATATGAAAGAATTGTGTCCCATTCCGAATTGTCACTTTGTAATTTAGTATGTGCTGCCTCTTCGCAAAGCAAGGTTCATGTAAATTGATTGCGATTAACTGCATCTACATCGCTTATTATTTTTGTTAAAATCAGATCATCCAAATGGTGACTGGTGTATAGACATTTTTGTTCTTCGAATTTTGAAATTCATGACACATCTTTAATCACAATACTGACATGCATTAGTCAGAAATTCATTTGCAAAATATATTGTATATTTTAGGCCATTTGTAGCTGTTGCAGCCATTGATTTTGGGACTACGTACTCTGGATGTGCTTTTTCTACAGTTCAAGATTTCAAAACAAACCCATTAAAGATAGAGACAATCGCACTAGATAACATCAATGTTCTTTCGTACAAGACCCCAACAGTCTTACTGTTAACCCCTGAAGGACGATTTCATTCATTTGGAGCAAAAGCAGAAGAAGAGTATGCAACTTTAGCAGAAAAAGACGAGGCAAATCGTTGGTATTATTTTAATCGCTTCAAAATGCAACTATATAAGTCAAAGGTATACTAATTGATATGTATGTATGTAAAGATAAAATATGTTTTTCCAAATAGTATATAGTGATCTTTTACATTAAATGTTTTAATGAAAGTCCCTATATTTGTATTATGTCTTATCAACATCTGGGTGTAAAACATGTTTAACTCTGCTGCATTTTTGTGTCTGTCCCAAGTCAGGAGCTTCTGGCCTTTGTTAGTCTTTAATTGTTTTTGTATTAATTCTAGCTCATTTATATGTTTTGGAGTTAAGGATAACGTCCATTTTGACTGAAATAGTACAAATTTTTATTTAGGGACCTGCTGAGGACCGCCTCCGGGTGCTGAATTTTCTCGCTGCATTTAAGACCCATTGTTGAGGTCGGCTGTTATCTGTCCTTTGGTCGGGTTGTTGTCTCTTTAACATATTCCCCATTTCCATTCTCAATTTTATTATACAATTTTAATACAGTTGTAACATAAGGCTATTTTTATTGTTTTAATTGACATTTGATGTTGATATCGCATAAATGGTGGAAAATATATTTTAAAACAACTTAGTAAATCACTATATATATCAACTGCGAGAAAGTTGTTTATTTTTCTAAACTTTTCAACAATTGTTTTGTTTTCTGGCCAAGTTATTATTACATAGTTTGCCTTTTAAGTTTTATATCGCACATTTTTGCAGAATTCTTGGTTTTTGTTGTCATCCAGCATTTTGTTTTGTACTAGATTTTATAGATATTTAAATTTTCTGTAAATTAACCGTGACATGTCAAATAGTTAGATAAACTTAATTTTTATTCACTGACAAATAGATTTCCATTAACATAAACGTGTAAATTCCCTTCAACTAAGCATTTGATTCTACCTTTTTTAAAACTGTTCTGATCTGTACTTGCACAGATTGAGTTTTATTCCTGACTGTAAAATTTTGTATGAGTGTAAATTCGGAGGGTGTGCGATTCGTGCATATTTAAACGCTCTTACTCTGTCAGTACCGTATTTTTGTTACACATGTGACCTTTCGAAAGAAGAAAAAACAATGATATAGTGCAGGTGGAATAATTGCTCAATAGTTATCAAAGTCACCAGACTTATAATTTAATACACCAGACGCGCGTTTCGTCTACATTAGACTCATCAGTGACGCTCAGATCAAAATAATTATAAAGCCAAACAAGTACAAAGTTGAAAAGCATTGAGGACCCTGAATTCCAAAAAGATTGTGCCAATTGTGCTAAGGTAATCTATGCATGGGATAAGAAAATCCTGAGTATTTCGAACAATTCATACTTTTGTAAATAGGAAATTTATATGACCCAGTAAATGATATTCATGTCAACACCGAAGTGCTGACTACTGGGCTTGTGATACCCTCGGGGACGAAACGTCGACCAGCAGTGACATCGACCCAGTGAGACGCGTGTTGCGTCTACATAAGACTCATCAGTGACGCTCAGATCAAAATAAGTATCAGCCAAACAACTACAAAGTTGAAAAGCATTGAGAACCCAAAATTCCAAAAAGTTGTGCCAAATCCGGCTAAGGTAATCTATGCATGGGATAAGAAAATTCTAAGTAATTCTGAAAGATCATACATTTGTAAACAGGAAATTTATATAAATGACCATATAATTGATATTCATGTCAACACCGAAGTGACTAATAAATCTATCCAAATACATTGTAGTTTTACTTTCAATAATTGGAAAGTTAGTTTTTAACTATTTTATTGCAATAAGTGTATGAAGTGCTATGGATAACAAATATTTCAAAATGATATTTTTACAAATTGTAATATAAATTGTAATGTACAAGTTTACTAATGAAAAAGGATTTAACCATTTTTAACTTCATAAATATTTCTTTCTAAATATAACTTCTTACTGACCAATACCTACAGCTCAATGTATTTATATTATATACCTGATATTTAAAAGTATGCTTAATCTCTTCAGAATATTACAATTTTGAAAGTGAATCAAAAATATATTTTTGGGGAGAGGGATGTTTAATTTCAACTAGTTACCTAAACGTTGTAAATACACTTATCTGCGAAAGGGTTATCCAAAAGCCCGGAAAATCATGAGTTTAGATCCATCAATTTGAAACACAACTTAAAAAAACTGATGGATTCAGTCGCGGATTATGCCAGGCAGCGGGTCAAACGAGAAAGAAAATTAATATTATTTTTTTTCAATTGCTTTTTGGCTGTGAGGTCGTACATATAAATCAGAATGAGAAAATTAAAAATGGTTCTATGAATACACATGCTTCATCAGGTTGTTAAGCCCCTTGCTGACCTCCATGACAAATATGTTGGTTTCTTCGCAGATAAATAAATTAGGAATTGGTACTTCACTGGGAAACACAACATATACGCCGACGACACTAACAAAGATGGTTATTCTAAATAATCTAAAAAGAGAAATGAATCTTCCTGCACTGTAGTGAATACCTAAATTACATAAGTACCCTTAGAATTAACTTGATACTGCAGGATCTTACAGGTGTTCCACGAAACATCTTGTTAACATCAATGTTATCAGCAATCAAAGCCAGGCTACAAAACTTCTATGAAACAAACTGTTCAAAAAGAGTGTGAATCAAATGTATATATTAGACATTTTAAAGTACATACAATCTAAAACTCTATCATCTTACATAAGTACCCTTAGACATAACTTGATTCCCTCAGGATCTTACAGGTGTTCCACGAAACCTCTTGTTAATATCAATTTTATCAGCAATCAAAGCCAGGCCATAACATTTCTATGAAACAAACTGTTCAAAAATAGTGTGAATCAAATGTATATACTAGACATTTTAAAGCACATACAATCTAAAACTCTACCATCTTACACACGTATTCCAAATCTAAACTACTCTTTTCTTATCATAAAACAATATATTTATAATACCAGATCTTTAAAAAAAAAACCTGTAAAATATACCCAATAAAAGAGTAAAACAAATATTTGTATGCAATTGATTAAAATCTTGCTTTAAAAACAATTGTGAATATCAGTTTCACAAAGAATTTATTTTTGATAAATTATTTAGTAAAGTATATATTTTTACTGCCATAAAGATAAATGCGGAATGGACTATACTGAATTATGTCCAGATGGACTTGTTTTGAAAACTCACCCCACCTCTTTCTCTCTCATTCGGTTGAAAACAGAGGGGGAAAATGAGCATATTGACTGAATGACTGATTGAGTTTTAGTCCAGATTTTTCATTATCGCCAAGTTCAGGATAGGGTAAAAAAACTAGTGCAGTCAAGTAAAATAAAGATTAGGGTCAATTCATGTCATTACAATTCACTGAATTCAGTCTTGTTTAGAAAGCTCGAGTAAGAATCATTACTACAACACACATCCTTTTTAGACCTTTACTTGGTTTTTCATGTACAATTAACAATATATGTTCAACAAATACTACCTGTAGTTACCATATTGACATCTTATTAATAAAAACAAAAAGGCGTACACAAACAAATTAAAACAACGCAACAATGAAGGAAAATGGATTGCTAATGAAATGACTCGTGTCACTTCAAAATTGCGCTTTATCTCCTCTTTTGAATATACTTTCATGGCCTGCAGTAACCCCATTTTCCCGCGCTTCTTGCTGTAAAATGTATTGTGAATAAAAAGGCTAAGGGCGCATTTGTTGACTTTGCAACTCTGTGTCATATACTAAATATAAAAAAATAAGATGTGGTATGATTGCCAATGAGACAAAAGACCGAATGACACAAAAATTAACAACTATAGGTCACCGTGCGGCCATCAACAATGAGCAAAGCCATTATCACATAGTCGGCTATAAAAGGACACGAAATTACAACTGTAAAACAATTTAAACGAGAAAACTAGTGATTTAATTTATGTACAAATGATTAACGAAAAACAAATAAGTAGCACATCAACAAACGACAACCCTTGAACAACAGTCTCCTGACGTCGGGCAAGCACATACGTCAGCTGTTATCTAATTGTCCGTTTATGTGTATGTGGGATCTGTTTTCGTAGCAGTTCAGTGTTTCTGTGAGTCTGTTGTTTTCATCTTATACTTGATGCTTTTCCCTCAGTTGTGTTGAATGAACGGGATTTGTTTCACAAGTGAGCTATTGAACAGTGATATACTACTATTGGTTTTATTTATATATCTAGGAGCTGAAAAGCAACATGGTTATTAAGGAAATGGGAGGTAAAACAATGAAAGCCATGGTTGTGTTTGCATTCTGTATAGAATACATTAAAGACAAGGTTATGGAACGATTAAGTCAATTTATAAATGGTCTAGATGAAGATGATGTCCATTGGGTACTGACGGTCCCGGCTATCTGGAATGATCAAGCTAGACAATTTATGATTGCAGCTTCTGAAAAGGTAATTTTTTTTTTTACACAATTAACAATTAGTGTAATTCATTTTTAAAAAACACGTTATAATAAATCTGAAAATAATGCAACTACTGTGTTGTTGTGTTAGGTTTACATTTATCTACAGTGCCACTCAACTTTATCTTTAGTATACGACTTTTTTCGTCAATGTGTCTTCATGTAACTTTAAAAAAAAACCAGACTGAAAGTAGAAGTGACATGTTTACAAGTCAAATATTCGTTTAAACATGGGAAACCTAATTAGAATTTGGTATAGAAAATATTTGTATATAGAAATGATAAAAACTGTATTGTTTTAGTTTCTTATCAAAAAGAATGCTCGACACGGTACTTATACAACAGAAACATGTATGGAACAATGGAAACGTAAATAAACACAACAGTAGTATACCGCTGTTCAAAATTCATAAATCTATGGACAAAAAACAAAATCGGGGTAACAAACTAACACCGAGGGAAACGCATTTAATATAAGAGGAGAACAACGACACAACACTGAAATGTAACACACACAGAAACGGACCAAACATCAGACAAAATCCCACGAGAATGACAAATATAACATCAAAACCAATACATGAATTTGGGATAGACAAGTACCATGACACGTCTTATCGCAATGTGAATTTACACTCAAAAACCTTTCTTTTGATTGAATTCTTAAATTTTGATGACTTTTAGGCAAGCATAGGAAAAGATAACTTGACATTGGCTTTGGAACCAGAGGGTGCTGCTATGTATTGTAAATACCTTGCCTTGGATAAAAAGGAACATGGCGATTCGACAGAACTGAAAGCATTTGATGAAAACGCACGTTTCATGGTGGTGGATTTAGGCGGTAAGATAATTTAATCTACTTTTGTTAACAAAAAAGTAGGGCTAATTTGCCTTGAAAAAGAATAGTAAATTCCCACCTTATTAATTTTTATTCAATCTTTGTTTAAATTCTTTACGTCATATATCCATTTGTAACTTTAAAGGCTCTAACAGTATCATATGTTTTCATAAATAGAGCACAACATCTTAAACGTAAAAAAAGTTTCGAAATGTTTGTTATAAAAATATGTGCATTTTACAATATTTGTTTTTTACTACTTTTCCTTCAAAATCAACGGAAAATATCGCATATTCTAAATATACGGTTTGACATTGTTTTCTTACAGTTTTATCAGAATGTGGAGATATCAAATTTGTAGTTTAATCTCCGACGGGATGGATCTGTGATTTGTTGATCGCAAAAACCGTTTAACATTTACGCTAACGCGTCGCCACTAGAATAAATGTAAGACTATCAAAACACCAATTGATGCCGTCGGCGCTTAAAATACAGTTATTCCAAAATTGATAATCGGACATTATAAGTCACATAGTGTGCTAGTGACCTAACACAATATATCAAAAGATTCCTTGTGGCATCAGAGCGAATCCCAACACTATTTTTGTGATTTTACTTTTTCCCTCTACTATTTTTCGCCCCTCTTTAATGATACCAGACCATTTCTTACAATAAGTACTTGGAATAGGATCAAATACTCGTTTGCATAAAAAATTGTAAAATATTTTTCCTTCGAAATTAAATCGTTCAACGATTTGTAACTGACAACACGTCATAATGCCAAATGAATAACATTAACGCATCCCATTTTACTGCATCAGCAGCTAATATCAGAGATTTTAAAATACATGTACTGGCATTGGTGACATGTGGCTCAACGTTATATTAGGGTTTTTTTAACCAAATTGCATACTTATTATGAACAGAGTATATAAGATGACATCCTATTTCAGGAGGTACCATAGATATAACAGTATCAGAAGTACTAGCGACCGGACAACTTAGAGAAATTTACAACGCTACTGGAGGCCCATGGGGTGGTAACTATATCAATGACCAGATAATCAAAACCCTGAAGGACGTTATTGGTTGGAGTGTTATGGGGAGGTTCAAAGCAGACGATTTTGATGACTACCTTGAATTATTAAAAAATGTGGAACAACGAAAACGTGGTGTAAAATACGACTCCGAATTAAAACTAAAGATATCAGACAACTTATTAACGAAAATTGAGATTCCTGATTCCCATAAAAAGGTCGTACAAAAGGACAGGAAGAGTATAACGTTGTCGGCGTCATTAATAAATAAAATCTTTTCATCATCAGTCGATTCAATGATGAAACATGTAGAAGGGCTACTTCAGAAGGAAGAAACACGGGGAGTGTCAACTATTTTGTTGGTAGGGGGATATGCTGCATCCGACTTTGTCCAACGTGCCTTTCGAGAGAGATTTGAGAAGGAATACAGGATAACAATTCCGTTGACACCAGATATGATAGTCTTAAAAGGTGCTATCATCACAGGTCATCTTGTTGAGGCAATCGTTGGCAGGATGACAAAATATCATTACGGTCTAGGGCTTAGTACAACAGCAGTCTCTGGCCGTAGTATATCATTAGGTGATGGGGAAAAAACATTTTTCTCTTTAATCAAGAAAGGTCAAAAGATTAAAATTGGTGATGTAGTTACACAATACGAAGTCGTTTTGAAAGCGAAATCACAATGGGCAAACCTTGAAGTCTATACAACTGAAGATGATAATCCAAAACCAGTTATTGATGAGGAACATTTCACCAAAGTAGGAAGCATCAATGTTAAACTTCCACAATTCAAAAAGGAAAGCATTCTTGTCCTGACCATATCGTATGATGAAACAGAATTCAAGGTCGTAGCTACAGATAGTAATACAGGTCGCTGTTTTGTTGGCAATTGTCGATTTCTAGACAAATAAATCAAGTCAATTTGAATTTTCACAAAATTGCAACGAGTAAAAATGTTACTCTTCATGATTTAGTTTTTAAATGTTTTCAAGCTTAGTATGTAGTTTTGTCATGTTTTAGATTAAATATTAATTGTCAAAGCTAATATTTTTGTCTTAGATATAAACATGTATATATATATATATATATAGCCCAGGTGGTCGTGTGGTCTAGCGGGACGGCTACAGTGCAGGCGATTTGGTGTCACGATATCTCAGTAGCATGGGTTCGAATCCCGGCGAGGGAAGAACAAAAAATTTGCGAAAGCAAATTTACAGATCTAACATTGTTGGGTTGATGTTTAGACGAGTTACGATCCCTAACATCACTGAAGAGACATATATTGTCGAAATCTAGATCTGGTGTACAAAACAAAATATTGACACATTGTGTTTGTGGAACATCTTGGCCACAAGTTTATCGTTTTCTGTTTAGTATTAGATTTATATTAAGATTCATTTTGTTACATCTCGTGATCAATTTTATTTGGCAATCGCCAATGGCAGTCAGCAGGGTTTAAGAACATCAGTTGTTCAACCTGTTAGTCAAATGCGTTTTGTTTAAATATACTTTTTCACTTTTTTGGTCTTTTGGAAAATGTTGTTATATATATAGGACTCTAAAGTGCGATTGGGACGCTAAAGTACGATGGTCACGCTAAAGTACGATGGTCACGCTAAAGTACGATGGTCACGCTAAAGTGCGATGGTCTGATCAATAAGTCCGATGCCTCCACACGCTAAAGTGCGATGGTCCGCGAAAATATAGACGTACGAAACGTTGTTGGATTGTGACAGTCGTTTATACAAACCATAAATGTGCATGCTGGAAGATACATCTCATTTTAAAACAACTTTTAAACCATGAAGTCAGAAAGCAAGTGTCTATGACTTTATCAATTTAAACCTAACTGTGCTTTGTCGGCTGAAGCAAATGTGTGGTTTTTTTTCTCAGTTTCTTGAATGAGGACTTGAATCTGCAGTTTACTTCATAATTACAAAATAGTATACGCATATGTATCCTGTATCCTGCTTTTATTGGAAGCGAACTGATACATTTAAATTATCTTTACGTTAGTTGCAGTTTTAGAAATTACTTTGCGGTCCCCGCGGGTAAAACATTGTGGATTTTGTGGAAAAGAAACGTCAGTAAAATAAAGGTATATATTTGAGGACGTAAATTATAGATTTTCCGCTAGATTACTAATTTGTAAATAGTAGGAGTATAAAACATGTGCCTGTTCTCGCTTCAAAAATGTAGAAAACTTGGACAATAGTTAGCAAAGGTACCAGGACTATAATTTAATACGCAAGACGCGCGTTTCGTTTCAACATCTCCTTTCTCTCGCCTTTGAATTAAAGCGTATGTAATTAATGTTATACATTCCGAAAACTAGTAGTATGATGAACGAATTTTGTAATAGTAATTTACAAGAACGACTGTAAGCTAGGTCTGGGTGGGGTGGGGTTGGTGGGTTAATTCGCACAATTATTAGACGGTAAGCTACACCAATGATCTAAATATTTTTATACGCCCGAAATCTTTTTGTTTTTTGGTGAAACCTAATTTACCTTTGTAGCAATAAAACGTGGTCGGTCTTCTAAATTCAGAAACTATAACTTCAGCCTACCGGTAAATTATATAGCCTATCACATATTTATAATTTAGCTTACTAGCTTTAAAAAAATAAATGTTCTTTCACGTTTTTAGCCCCATAATCTTACCCTTTTGGTTCATCGCACTTTAGCGTGATATACCATCGTACTTTATCGTAGACCATCGCACTTTAGCGTGACCATCGCACTTTAGAGTACCATCGCACTTGAGAGTCCTACATATATATAGGGATTTTATACATACTCTTATGTCTGGTATTTTTTAATCATAAGAAATCCAATGTATAAGGTATTATTTGCAGTTGTCCCTACACATAGGCAGACATACATGTAATACATGTATTAATTTACAGTGATAGTATGCTTTTAAAAATAGATCAGTATCCTGTATAAAGTGTCTGCGCAATTCTAGGCGGTGTTGTCGTAGAAGTTAGAAAGGAGTAAGTCCGGTAAGGACTGATTTTGGCCTCAAATTCCAGGTTCATCTGACGAAAGATTTTGACTACTTTTTGAATACTTGAAAAGTGTCTATTTTATTTGAATTAATTAGTTTATGTGAAAGATTTTAACAGATTTAGTCATTAAAAACGATCCGATTCAAGCTCAAATATGAAAAATCTACCTAATATGCCGAAAAATGTCACTTTTCAGATGGTTTTTGGTAAAAATGAAAGTGGCCGCATCCGTGTTCATCCTCAACCTTTATATATGTTATATATTATCATAAAATACAACTTACATTTCAATATAAAGGATGAACACGAATGCGGCCACTTTCGTTTTACACGAAAACCGTCTAAAATTTAACTAAAATGCTAGAATTATGAGAATTTCATTAATTTAGCATGACTCAATGGTGCTAGTACCGGATATATGTGCATTGTATTGTCAAAAACAGCCCAAATTTATGTAGTAGAAGCATTCTACTGTCCAATAAATAACTAAAGGTTTACATTTTAACAATTTTGTAAAACTGCTAGAGTGGGGTGGTCATTTTCGCCATATCTTTCCATGTTTTCTTCAGTTTATGTTTAGGTCTTTATGTTTTTGAGTATACAAATATTTCTATATGAAGATAATTTCAAATGCAAAATATTCTTAACTTGAAAACGTGTTTGTTTTGAGTAAAATCATCTGAAAAGTTGGATTAAAGGGTGTATGAAATTTCCTATTTTTGTGTCAACGGGGGACACATATTCGCCGTTTTTACATATCTATTTAAAATCAAATAACTGCAGCTTTAAACAATATTTATCAAAAAAATTTCATTATAGACGAATAGCAGACATTTGAAAGGTGTAAAAAACTGAAATTTAGGGCAATCAGTCAAAGAATTACTAAGGAATGCTTCTTTGAAATCGTTTTTTTCATTCAGGAAATTGGCTGAAAATCGTTGTCCATTTTTCGGTCCTTTGCCGTAAGTGCCGAAATTTAGTCTCATTTTCAAAAATAATCATATTTGTTATAAAAATATAATTTAACGGCATATTTCTTCCATTTCAACCATCCTTTGAAGTTTTTACACCTCAAAATCATAAAACGGCGAAATTGTGTCCATGGCGAACATAAGCGCCCCACTCTATATTTTGGGGCCAAAAAGGGGTCTTACTGAACCTACTCCTTTAAAAAAAAAGTACAGGTTCCAGCCCGGCCGTGGAGGACGTTACGAATCAGATCTACTCTAACATCGTTGGGGTAATTTTCTATGTACTTAACATATATTATAATTAATTTATCTTAATATAAATTAAAATGTCTGAATAATAGCCAAAAATAAATTAAAAAAATATAAATCTTACGGGGCGATGAACATATAATTACGATACAGTATACGACAAAATATAATATATAACAAGTCTAAATCGGTACAACATCTCCATAAAATAACAATAAAATGAACAAATGTTAGTTACTTAGAATTTCCTTCGAAAAGATATCCTTCATCGGTATAAGCACGATGTAAAATGCTCATGAGATCAATCTATTCTGATTATTAAACTACAATCTTGAATTCTATACAATAAAAAAATGTGAAACAGTTTCACCGAACATCATATATAGAAACGCTAGTACAATTTTAAAATTTAAAAAAAACGACCCATAGACATGCCTAAAATAAAAATAGTAATAAGAGATATGCACTGACACAACTCTAAAATTCGAAAATGACGTCAGTTAAGATGTTATAACAACTGCGTGTAAATACATTCCAAATAAACAGCACTCATCGATGTAAGCTGGTAGAATATGTCAAACAGAGGCAGCGTAATTATCATCCCAAATAAATAGCAGTTTAATTATGATAAGGATTTTGTTTTTTCAATTTTTTTAAAATTGCTAACGTTAGATTATTGAACATGAATGCGTTCTTGTGCATCCCTATCAAATGAAAAGAGCCCTGGTATTTATCCTAGTAATTTTTTTTAAAATCCCAAAAAAATCCTTGAAACTGTAAGATCAAGTAAGCAAGCCGGAGTTACTGGAAACAAGTGATTTCATGAAAATGAGTAACTCATTATATGTTGTTTTATTTATGCCCAAGAGGTAGGGATTTACAAGTACGCATTGAAATACGGCCTTCAACACGGAGCCTTGGCTCACATCGAACAGCAAGCTACTATAAAGCGCCTCAAAATGACTAGTGTAAACAATTCAAACGGGAAAACAAACAGTGTAATCTGTATAAAAAAAAAAGAATAACAATAACTTGCGAACCTCACAAGCAACCGGCAACCACTGAACACCATGATCCTGATTTAGGACAGGTGCATATAAATGCAGCGGGTTTAAACGTATAAACTGGCGCCAACCATCACCATATCCGCAGTTACTAAAAGCTAGTTAGAAGCCAAAACCAATTAACAATACAAAATAATGCATCAAAGACTATAACCATTTAAAACACTCCCAGACAACATATGGGCGGGATGTTAAGTACCGAGCCACGCCTAAAGGATATTAACAAAAAATGTACTCAACAGTGTTGGTAATAATTGACAAAGACAAATAAAAGAACACTTGAACACGTAATTAAGATGATAATCAACGTCAGTAACTAGAATCTGTACTTCTAGACCAGCATGTATCATTTGGAAGTTGATACGGAATATTAAACAACAAGGTCAATGAAGGTCTTGGTATCTTCCGATGAAATTGTTTAAGAAAAAAGATAAGACGTTCTTTGAGATAACCCTGGTTCAACAAATTTTTACTCAGGAGATTTGTTTTAAATGTCATAAGTCATGCCATATACACTGACTACTGAGATAGAGATTCTATCGGAAACTAAAAGTTTATCAGCTGCGCAATGGAACCATTGATAGTACATGAAAAGTAACATTACACATTCCGTGCAACCAACGCTTTTTTCAGCAGTTATCTTCATTAAGATCACTCAAATACGGACTTACACTGACTTTCTACTCAGAAACTGGTGACTTGTATACAGTTTATTAGCAGCTCCAAGCTTTTGAATACCGAATAATGTGTTATCCGCATCATAAATACAAAACATATTTTCTTCATCAGTTGATTCCATGATTCGATATGTTGAAAAGTTACTTCAAAAAGAAAGAGCCTTAAGCGTGTCAACGATTCTGTTGGTAGGGGGATATTCAGCATCTAACATCATTCAACATGCTTTTATATAGAAGTTTAAGAAGAAATATAGGAAATTATTCCATGGACCCAAGATATGATAGTTGTAAAAGGAGTCATTATTACAGGCCATTGTGTCGAGGCGATCGTAGGAGGAGTGACAAAGCACAACTATGATTAAGGTTAATGTGCAGCAGCAGTCTCTGGTAATATTGTACCATAATAGGAGATGATTATAAAAAAAATGTTTTTCGTTAATTAAGAAGGGTCAAAAGATTTAAGTTGGTGAAGTAGTTGCACAATACGAAATTGTCTTGAAATCGCAATCAAGATCGGCTAACATTGAAACGTATACCATATATTTTGTAAATATGTGTACAACTTTTCAAAGTCAATTTGTAATTCTTTTTACCTTCATTTCGTGAAAGGCAATGCTTTACTGTCTCAAATACATTGTGATCCTGTAGATATTAGCCGCATACCATCCTGAAAAATTATCTGATGGTAGGAAAAATAAATGTTATTTCAAATTGAACAAAATGCAAAAATGTCTATTTCATATTGATTACAGAAGAAAAATGAAGAAAATTTGTTGACATTTTATGTCACCTTTTATAATTGTATAAATGTTATATTTATCAGTGGAATAAGTGCGTTTAAAGCGGGTATTTTCAAATTTGTGCTTACATAATCAGATTACATAATCAGCACAACGTATACCACAGTGAAGCAGGAACTGTATTCCCTTCCGGGCACCTCTGATAACCTCTGATAACCACATGTTTTGGTTGGCTTCGTATTGCTTAGTCTTTTCATTTCTTTACTGTGTTTTGTAAAGTAATGTGTTTGTCTTTAGTCGTTTCTGATTTCTTTACGGTTTTTTTCGTCCGTATATATATGATCCGCTTCTGATTAAAGTTTTTGGACAAAGTAGTTTTTGATGAAGTCTAATCAACTTGAAACTTGAAAATTCTAATTCCACAGTAGAGTTTTGATCCCAATTTCACGGTCCACTGAACATAGAAAATGATAGTTCAAATAGGTCATCCGTGTAATATGGACACATTCTTGTTTCTCAAGACATTGCCTGTTTGTCTTTAACTTATGAGTTTGAATAAAACATTGGTATATCCCGCTCTCTTGTACTAAATTAGTCCGTTAGTTTTGTAACGAATTTGCAGTTTAAGAAGGTTATAATATTTCTACAGTTATATATCTTCCGGTATCTATATGTTTCCCATTTAATCCTTTTTATCGTTGAAAACTGTATCTAAAATCATCCCTTTATCCTTGGTTGCTATCAGACGCTTTACCTGTACAGTTGCTGCTAGGATGCTCTCTTCGAGGTCCGCGTTCGAAGTATAAATAGTGGGTACCTATTCAGTGCAAGTTCCATATCAGGAAAGTCGCCTCCCAAAATATCAATATAATAATAATAAGTGCAAGTTGTCATTCTTATCGGAGACGTTGTAAGAAGAAGAATAGAAAGGTAGGACCGTTAATATATAAAGACGAGTAACGGTATTAGTCAAACAAAGTTGAGTGTTTGAAACCTGCCGTGAAGATGTAGATAGTTTCGGTTCCGTAGAAGTTGTATAAACAGGGTTCGTGCTAAGGTTTTGCGTTCTACATCTCTCACTATTGCAGTGAGTGTTTGCTGTTAAACCATATGATACCTTAGTGCTACCATGTTCCAACAGTTTTATAAATGTATTTTAATAAAGTTTCATACGTCGAAAGTTTACAACAGTTTTAATAGTTTCCATACATTCGTTTTGATAGGTTTCAGCCTAGTTTGATACATTTAGGTTCAGCCCCGTTTTATTCAGGTTTCAGCCTGTTTCATACATTTAGGTTTCAGCCCGTTTGATACATTTATACCCTAGTCCCACTAGGCCACGATCGCACTACGATCTGTGAAAAAAATGCAAATTTTGATGATCGTAGTGCGATCGTGTAGATCGCAGTAAGGTCGTATGACGGTCGTGGTGAGGTCTTCAAGATCGTGAAGAGCGTGGCCAACTTTGAACATGTTCAAAACAATCGTGGTGCGGTCGTGGCGAAATCAGGTCGTAGTAGAAGCGTAGTGAGAGCGCACTAAGATCGTAGTAAGATCGCAAAGGTCGCTGTACAATCGTAGCGAGAGCGTAGCGAAAGCGTGATTCTATTCGGAGAGACTGTGCTACGATCGCACAGCGACGTTATAACGACCTCACTACGACCATCACGTTCTCACTGCGACCCAACTACGCTTCCACTACGACTATACCACGCTGTTCACGACCATAGTACGATTCTAGCACGCCCTTGCCGTCCTCATCACGCTCTTCTTACGACCTGACTACGTTCACACTACGACCATCATTCTCATTGTCATTTTCACATAAAATATATAAAAAATGCTCCCTAGATTTTGTTTGTTTGAATGTAATTATCCATTTGCTCTAACGGTTCAACCATGCTTCTCGTTTTTATATACATTAGACCGTTGGTTTTCCCGTTTAAATGGTTTAACACTAGTAATATTTTGGGTCCTTTATAACGTGCTGATTGATGTGAGCCAAGGCTCCGTGTTGAAGGCCGTACCGTGGCCTATAATGGTTTACTTTTATAAATTGTTACTTGGATGGAGAGTTGTCTCATTGGCACTCATACCACATCTTCCTATATATATTGATACATCTTTGTCATCTCTGCTATCGTTCACTAAAATATCGTCATTGAGCTTCATGGACCACCAATAGGTTGTAATTTAGGTTGGATTGGTCGGTCCGACATCTCTGCTTGATCAGGATTCGTTACTTTGCTCCCTCTGCCTCTACATCAACTCCTACCACCATGCCCACGTGTTCTGGTAGATTTTGGTGGCATGACTGTATTGTTTCCGAGAAATCTACGATTTAATCAGAAATAGAAGGAATTGAACTGTATTGATATGGAACACGATGTTGACGTTATTGCTGAGAACGTAGTAAGATCGCGCTATGAACGTAGTATAATCGTGGTAAGAACGTGTAATAATCGCAGTAAGATCGTGTTGCAATCGGATAAATCGTGGTATGGTCGTAGTGAGAACGTGAAGAGCGTAGAAAGATCTTGATAAGCGTAGTGAGGTCGCAGAATAAGCGCGGTGAGAACGTGGTATAATCGTAGCGGGATCTTTGTAGAAGCGTAGAGAGGACGTAGTAGCATCGTGAAAGCAACGAAAATTTACATTTTCATGCCGCTCATACCGCGACCTCACCACGATCTAAATTTATTTTAGATCGCGGTGAGCGTGGTGCGATCGTGGTCTAGTGGGACTGGGGCTTTAGGTTCAACCCGTTTTATACATTGAGGTTTCAGACTAGTTCCAAATATTTAGGTTTCAGACCAGTTTCAAACATATAGGTTTCAGACAATAGTTCCAAACCGTCTGACCCGTTTCAAACATTTAGGTTTCAGACAAGTTCTAAACATTTAGGTTTCAGACAATAGTTCCAAACCGTCTGACCCGTTTCAAACATTTAGGTTTCAGACCATTTCCAAACATTTAGGTTTCAGACAATAGTTCCAAACCGTCTGACCCGTTCCGAACATTTAGGTTTCAGACCAGTTTCATACATTTAGGTTTCAGACTATAGTTTCAAACAGTTGGTTTAAACAGTATCGGACTGAAAGGGTTTTAAGCAGTTTTAATTCAACAGGTTCGGGTTAGGTTGATAGGTGTTGAAATTCGTTTTATGTCGTATAGTATTTGTTTCATATTTGATAGTGATAGTGTAAACTTTTTATTGACTTTAGAACTTTGGAATTGCTTTTCAAATCCCAGGAAACTGGTACGAACCCGAGGATAAAAATATCTAAACGTCCCCGTCCGGTTACACGTTACAGTTTTCTCAATTAGATTGATTAAAATTTGCTATGTCGGAGCTTTTTTAGCCGACTATATACGGTAAAGGTTTTTCTGATGGCCGAACGATTGCATATAATTTCTTGCTTCCACTTCATTTGGACTTTGGTGGATAGTTGTCTCGTTGTCGATCATACCACATATCCTTATTTTTATATGATTTGAATATCCAATATGTTAGACGATCGATAAAATCCATAATAGGAATTGACAAACTTAAGGAAAGGACAACAACAATCACTTACTAGTATACCATACTAAGCCGAGAACATGCGACAAGTTAAAACAACTATGAAGAAAAACATGGTCTAGATATAGCTAGACGTTTTAAGTGTGCATGAAGTAGCCTGGCATCCTAGTAAAACCTCATTTGCCCTAAGTAAAGCCAGTCGTTTTATAATCCACATGACCTTTTTCAGCACTAAAGATCACTAAAGGGGAATGATTAACTACTTATATATATGGTATCTAAACAGTGAATATATCGATCATATTGTAAATTTACTGTTCATTCACGGTGTAAATCTGTAAGGATTGAGTTATTAATTGTTGATGTATTTTTACTGAAAATTTACAACACATTCGATACTATAATTATACTTCCCGCCATGTACCAAGAAATTATGATACAGTGCAGTGTTCTAACAGACAATAAAATAATACATGTTTTATGGGGTGTTTTTTTTTTGTTTGTTTTTGGGGGGGTTTTGTATTCCGCCTAGCGCTGCTTTCAATCAGTAAAAAAGGATAATACGCTATTGAGAAATCTCACTTTGAATTAATAGACAATATTTTGAAAAATAAACTTTAAAAAAGCATCCATAGTCCAAATATTATCGGATGACTACTAATTTGTATACTTTTTAGAAGATTTGGCTAAATGTTTCGCTACAACAGTAAGCTATGTGAGACAAACTTGAATGGTTACCTCGAATTAAGATTTAAATACCCGTGATATGACTTTCTGAGGACCGTTTCGTTGCGACTTAGCACGTTAATATCCGACTCAGGGGTATATGCCTAGTGTAAATCAAAATTCAAATACTAGTAATCATATTGATAAGAAATTGACAGGTTCTCTTCTAAAATAAATTCCTGTTGTAGTTCACATTATACATTGAACAACTACCCATCATTATAATTATTAGTATGTCGATAAATGGAACATACGCCTCGGGAAGAAATGTAAAATGTAATGCATAAACTAAGATGTCTTTACATTGTAACGTGTAAACAGGGTAAGCGTGTCTAATGAGTCCGTTACCAGTTTGATACTGGATCCAGAATGTTCTAATAACAAAATATAAATCAAATAATCGTTATTCATAAATTAACGTCAATGAACAAAAATATGTACAACTGCTCATTCCGTTCTCTAATAAAATATTTACAATTTAATATTTTACTTCAAATATATACAACTGGTACCAATTAGTACTTTTACAAATGTGTCCTGGGTCAGGAACAAACTTGTCCTCCTGGTACAATGGTGTACCCTACATTTTGGTCACACAAACTCACACAATGGTGTACCCTACAAGTTGGTCACACAGACCCACACTTGTCTTTGTTCTCTTGTTACAATAATGCACCTTACAAGTTTGTCACACATATTCATACTTGTCCTTATTATGTTGGTATCCTTCAAGCTACAACTGGTCTTAATAGTACATTGTGGTAGCCTACAATTGAACACTCTTGTCTTGCACGGTAAACTTCATACTTGACAAACTATAAGTTGTACAAGTCTAAAGAACAGGATTCAACCTTATCCTTTGTTGCATTACAATCATGAATGCAATTCAATATTAGGGAATATTAACAGGCACCAACCTGTTCTTTATTACACTTAGTAATAGAAACTATATAAGAGATAACGATCTCAAATATCCTTTGTCTAATTATCACGTACCGTATGTATCATGGTACGAAAGCCGAGAAGGCTCACCTATAATTCAGAATTCAACATTCGGAATTCAGCATTTAGAATTCAGAATTCAGAATTCGGAATTCGGAATTCAGAATTCGGAAATATTCGTTTTATAATGTTATGAACTTAGTTATTATTGTAATAATTACTATTTGTTTTCATTGTGATATGAAAATTGAATACCTGTCTTTATATCATCTACTCCTTCTTATATAAAGAAATTCTATTTATTTGTCCATTGCATAATCTATATAGGAGGGTTAACTTTGCTTTCATTTCATCTTTGTGTGTTTGCTGGTTTGAAATCGACCCCTGTAATCCTATGGTTTTAACTTCCACCCTTACCACCATCCCAACATACACCACTACGCTGATTATATTCATTGTGTCTTTATTTACTCTCTAAAAACATGCATGTTCATCAAACTCCGAAAATATCTTATTTCGAACAAAAAGCAAAAATCTGATTAGCGTTAAAATTACATATAGAATTATGCTTTTTCATGATTGAAAGAAAATTTCTCTGGCAAAACTTTGTAAAAAAAGTCTTCTCAATTATCCGTATTTTGACATGTAGATACGGACCTCCATATAGTTTATATCTATAATTTGGAAGGGATTATTTAAGGGGAAAAAGCAAGGCGACAAACAGGTGACGTGGATTCTAGCACTTTTCTAGCTTTGGGCTTGCTCTCTCTCAACACTATATTACATGCCTTTGAGTCGAACTACAATCCCTTTTTTGTCATTTGCCCTTGTATAAACGCATGTTTCTGAAGGGAATTTACTAGTTCCGTGAAACGTTTTCTCGGAAAGATGTTTGATTATGAAAAAAAGTTCAGAGATATATTATATCCTATATTTATTTGCAATCCCCTTTCCACTGACGCGATAAGAACGTGTACATATCTTGCTGTGAAAGGCGATATCAATTTCCCGCGATTTTTAGTGTGGTGAAAGCAAACTTACACAATACTGAGTACATACAAAAACGCAACACAACAAGTTTGAAACTTTTATCACAGTTACTCCATTATCTACTATAATAAAAGCAACAAAAAAATAATAACCTGGGGTATTACACATGTTTCCTAATTCATTTGGATCGATCATAATAGTTTAACGAGTGAGTGAATGAATTCTGCTTAACGTACAGAAGCAAATAAACTATATGCATATTCCTGATGTGAACATGTGAATAAATGATGAATAAACTCTGCTTTGTGTTTGTCCGATATGTTGAGCTGGATACCAATTTCAAAGTCTTTTGATTGATCTAGCGGACAAAAATTCGAACTTACGACATTCTGTACTCAGACAAGCATGCTAACAACGAGACCATCTAGTTTGTTTAGTATAATCATGGATGTTTAAATATTACTTCCATGGTATAATATATTCTTCCCTGAACAAATATTTTTTATAAAGTCCTGTTATTTACATAGCTACTGATATATTTCATGGGAGATAAATTGTTTCAATCTTTAGACAAAATAATGTTCCATTTGTTGTTGCGTTTTAATTGACACTCACTATACAAACGGAAAGCAATGACCGATCATCATAGACTATCAATTACAGAACTGTAAAATTCATTATGTATGTTTATCTTAAGCCAGCAAATTCTCAAGGTTCTAATACTATAATCTGACAAGTAAATAACCTGTGTATTCCTTATCTTTATCTTTATCTTGTATTTAATTTGAAGTCGGTCGTAGTTGAAAGTTAGCTCTTATAATAATAATAATTACTGTATTTAAAGATTGTGACTCAATTAGCATTCACTAATCTACCTTGAGACCCTCACAAAAATAATACAGAAGACATATTATAGCTATTACAGTCTTTGAACATATCATGCTATATATATAAATGATTGTCTGTAGAAAAGGAAAAATAAAAACAAATTATACATTTAATTTATTGCTCAGACTTGTATATAAAGATGTCTTTTTTTGGAACTCATATTGATAATAAATAGTTAATATCTTTTTAAATAATAATATAACCATTATTATTTGTTCTAGTACTTTAATTTATGACACTTTGGATACTGCAGGGGTAAATTCAGTAAATAAATATACGTCATCGGGGACCGCCCATTTTGGGGAGAGCTTTATGTCTAAAAGTGAAGTCATGTGGTCTTCTGATTGGTAGATAATGTTTGTAATAAATATTTTATGGTAGATGGATCAAAACTAGAGTTGAAAAAAAAATGTGAATGTACTATTTTTTTCCCTACAGGGTTGAAAAGTAATGGGGGTCAGTATAGGAAATCAGTGCTAATCTACATTGTTTGTAAACAAGGCCATGTGAATGCCCAAAAATGCCGCATGACCCTATGTTTTTATTGTAGCAAAAGATAGGGCTACATTTGTACTTTCATGAATGATATATGAAAGTTTTTAATTTCTAAAGGTAAATCAGGTATAAATTTATTTCCACACATAGATTAGCATTAAAGTCAATGGGAGATTTTTTACTGAATTTACCCCTGCAGGTAATGACGAGTTTGTAGGGAGGCACGCGCGGGAAATGTTTATTTGTAACAGTGATTGACATACACATGATACAGTAACACATGCGATGATAATTTTCATTTTCCACATCATGTATCTTGAATCTTGACTTGACTGTATTTAACTTAATAAAAAAAAGAGAAATATAGAAAAAGTAGGCCAAGTTTTGTAATAAATAATGTTGTTTTGAACATGCTCCAAATTGTCCACCTGACAGAACGGACTCCACCGGCCGTCAACATATACTTAAGGGGTACACCAGATGAGTAACGGAGTTTAACGGATATGAACGGACATGAACAAATTGTTTAAAGTAACAAATTGAGATGCTATCCGTTACTCATCCGTACGCGTTATCCGGTACAGTGATCAGGGCACGGTCAAACGATTTGTATACGTTTTGGTGAAATTATGATTGTTCGTTCCAGAACTATGGGACTTTTTTTATTAGTTAAACTAGAGGCTCTAAAGAGCCTGTGTCGCTCACCTTGGTCTATGTGAATATTAAAGGAATCAGATGGATTCATGACAAAATTGTGTTTTGGTGATGGTGATGTGTTTGTACATCTTACTTTACTGAACATTCTTGCTGCTTAAAATTATCTCTATCTATAATGAACTTGGCCCATTAGTTTCAGCGGAAAATGTTAGTAAAAATTTACAAATTTTATGAACATTGTTAATAATTGACTATAAAGAACAATAACTCCTAAGAGGGTCAATTGACCATTTCGGTCATGTTGACTTATTTGTAAATCTTACTTTGCTGAACATTATTGTTGTTTACAGTTTATCTCTATCAATAATAATATTCAAGATAATGACCAAAAACAGCAAAATTTTCTTAAAACAAACAATTAAGGGTCAGCAACCCAACAACGGGTTGTCCGATTCATCTAAAAATTTCAGAGCAGATAAATGTTGACCTGATAAACAATTTTACCCCATGTCAGATTTGCTCTAAATGCTTTGGGTTTTGAGTTATAAGCCAAAAACTGCATTTTACCCCTATGTTCTATTTTTAGCCATGGCGGCCATCTTGGTTGGATGGCCGGGTCACCGGACACATTTTTCCAACTACTAACCCAAAAGATCATTGTGGCCAAGTTTGGATTAATTTGGCCAAGTAGTTTCAGAGGAGAAGATTTTTGTAAAAGATCACTAAGATTTACAAAAAATGGTTAAAAGTTGACTATAAAGGGCAATAACTCCTAAAGGGGTCAACTGACCATTTCAGTCATGATGACTTATTTGTAAATCTTACTTTGCTGAACATTATTGCTGTTTATAGTTTATCTCTATCTATAATAATATTCAAGATAATAACCAAAACAAGCAAAATTTCCTTAAAATTACTAATTCAGGGCCAGCAACCCAACAACGGGTTGTCCGATTCATCTGAAAATTTCAGGGCAGATAGATCTTGAACTGATAAACAATTTAATCCCATGTCAGATTTGCTCTAAATGCTTTGGGTTTTGAGTTATAAGCCAAAAACTGCATTTTACCCCATGTTCTATTTTTAGCCATGGCGGCCATCTTGGTTTGACGGCCGGGTCACCGGACACATTTTTCAAACTACTAACCCAAAAGATGATTGTGGCCAAGTTTGGATTAATTTGGCCCAGTAGTTTCAGAGGAGAAGATTTTTGTAAAATATTACTAAGATTTACGAAAAATGGTTAAAAATTGACTATAAAGGGCAATAACTCCTAAAGGGGTCAACTGACCATTTCAGTCATGTTGACTTATTTGTAAATCTTACTTTGCTGAACATTATTGCTGTTTACTATTTATCTCTATCTATAATAATATTCAAGATAATAACCAAAAACAGCAAAATTTCCTTAAAATTACTAATTCAGGGGCAGCAACCCAACAACGGGTTATCCGATTCATCTGAAAATTTCAGGGCAGATAGATCTTCACCTGTTTAACAATTCCACCCTTTGACAGATTTGCTCTAAATGCTTTGGTTTTTGAGTTATAAGCCAAAAACTGCATTTTACCCCTATGTTCTATTTTTAGCCATGGCGGCCATCTTGGATGGTTGGCCGGGTCACCGGACACATTTTTTAAACTAGATACCCCAATGATGATTGTGGCCAAGTTTGGTTTAATTTGGCCCAGTAGTTTCAGAGGAGAAGATTTTTGTAAAAGTTAACGACGACGACGGACGACGGACGACGGACGACGGACGCCAAGTGATGAGAAAAGCTCACTTGGCCTTTTAGGCCAGGTGAGCTAAAAAAGGGAAGGTATTTTTTCACATATCTTTAAAATGCCATGTCTGATTGGCTTTAAATTTTACACAATTCTTTGTTATTATATATAGTCTTAAGGTCTGTTTAATTTCTTATGACACTTTTGTTTAGGTATTTAGTTACAAGAGATACGGACTTCTTTTAATAAAAATATTTAAAGGGGGAATATATTTCGCACATGTCGCGCTGTATTTTGAAAATGCCTCTTATAATTGGCTTAACACTTTACACAGTTGTTATTGTGATATTGAGGTCTGCAAACTTTTGGGTGAAATTTTATTATTTCACATGTCGCAATGCGTCTTGAGAATGCATTGTTTTTATTTACTTTCGATCTTACACATGTACAATTGTATGTTGTCATAGTCGGTCTGTATATTAATTAAAGCCGGGTCATACACGTACGGTAGGACATTTACCAGCTGGTCCATATGAGTATCAATACCAAATAGGTATTTTATACATGTATCAGAATTTCTTAAAAATATCTTCAAAAATGTAAAATTTAGATTCCACAAAAACGATGATAGATTTCAATTGTTGAAATTGAAATAACTTAAGGAACTGAAGAAATTGGATTTTAAAGGATCAAATATTTGTATATGTGCGTTTTAAAAAAAAAACTATTACGGTATTGTTGTATAACCGTTGTCCGTCCGTCCGTCCGTCCGTCGTCCACACTTCGGTCAATATAACTCAAAAACGATTTTTTAACTTTAAAACATCCGTGCAACCTTGCGTTATATTTTGCCTGATAGGTCCGGCAAGGTGACGTCGCGTTAGTCCTACAACTATTATTCCGACATCCAATTATTCCTACAACCCATTACTCCGACAGCTCATTTTACCGACAATGCATCTGCCATAACTTTATTGATTAAGTTTCTCTAAAGTGACAACTCCATTCTCCATATTATTTGTATTTGTCCGTTTTTATTTCCATTATTCGCCTCATGTTGGATATTTGCTGGATATTTGTCTCAGTTCCTTGGAGATACACATTCTTATTTATTGACCCCATAAGGATTATTGTCCTTTGAAGTCATTATTTTTGCAATTTTTTGTACACTTTTGTTATCTTTTACAAACTTCTTATCCTCAGAAACTTCAGTTCCAAATTAAACCAAATTAGCCTGAACCATCCTCAGGGAATGTTGTTTAGGAAAATGTATCTGAAAACCTCGCCAATCAACCAAGATGGCCGCCACGGCTAAAATTAGAAAAGGGGGTAAAAAAACAGTTTAGCTTATATCTCTGAAACTTAATCATCAAGATCTATCTACCGTTGAAATTTTTACACGCATCGGACAACCTGCTGTTTGATTATTTCCCTGAATTGGTAATTTTTAGGACATTTGGCAGTTTTATTCTTTATATTCTTGCCTATATAGTTCTTGAGTGTCCTTTGTTTAATATGCACTGTAGCACATAGACCAAAGTGAGCGACATAAAAAGCCTCATGTTTTGTTTTGTCATCTCTTCTTTTCATATGTTCAGTAGATCATATTGTAATTAACACCTCTTGTCATCTTTGCAAAAACTTTTTATTATCTTTGATCATGACTTAAGAGCTAGCTAACAATTGCTGGAAATTTTGTCGGATGAATTCGAGTCAACATCAATGTGTTGACTTTTGAAGAAGGTTAATTACTTGGGGAGTATGAAATCTGCAACAAAATACAGATCGATAGTTTTAGATACGAGTCCGATAAAGTGATGCTTGATCTAAGGTCAGTACTGTAAAAATATCTTTATCTTATTCGCATCTTTTTCGTTTTACAGTGAATATATCCACCTGGATTCGCACCTATAGTGAAGAAGAACTGAATAATATGACGTTAAACGGTTGTTTTCTTCTTCTTTTTTCGAACATGATACATTCGGGGGTGGGGATAGGTAGTATTTGTATTATCGTGTAATGGACATGTTTTGAGGGAGTTAATAGACTATGAAACTAGGATTGAAAAACAACGTAGGGACGGTGATGAGGGGGACTTTTTGCACCAGAGACTTACAGGGGTAGATTCCAAAACGGCAAAAGCACAAAGATATGACGAAAAGCAACCCCCCACAATAGATTATATTATGGACAACAAAATAGATATGAATCATTTGTATAAGTAGTTAACATAAAGACAGGCATACAATTTTCATATCACAACTAAAACATATTAATTATTACAATATGTATGTTATAACATTTGATAAGAATAATTTCCCAATTCTGAATTCCGAGTTCTGAATTCTGAATGCCGAATTCTGAATGCTGAATTCTGAATAACCGCTCCTGCTCATATACCCCAATGGTAGCTGTACCATTCTTAAATGAGGGGTAGTCTACCAAATTGTCTCATTACTCGTATTACAACTTCCTTTGGAACACCCCTTCACATTTTACCTAACACAAGATTTACCCGCGATACATCTTATTCTTTACTATGTTTTATTAAAGTATATACAACGTACAAATTAAGGCTTCTGCCAACTGTAACTAATGTGAACGATCTAAATTAAGATATCAAATTATCACAACATCATACAGTTTATCTTAATATGACTGCCAAATTGCTGGCTACTTTCTTTTGATCTGTTCTGTTCTAACCAATATATGAAAAAAACATATACCACAAAAAGCAACACGTTGCCATATTTTTTCAAGATCGTAAATTAATCTCTTATATTGAAGATGATTTTTAACATTTTTAAAAGTTTTTTTTATAGAACCTATATTATAGATATTGCGAATATTTTAAAGGCAAAAAATGTTCAGCAAAGTAAGACATACAAATAAGTGATAAAATAACAAATTGCCAAATGACACCTCATATACTAAAGTACTTAAGTAATTGGCCTTAAGAAATGGTTTTCCATTAATCTTTCTGTTTATTTTTTTGTAAAAACTAATACATGAAGAAACAAGTGGGATGTGTAAACACCTGTTAATCAGGTTTCAACTGCAAGTCATTCATGTGTATATCTTTTTGCATTAAAACACAATATAAAACTTTTAAAAACATGATAGCCGAAAGATGGCATATGAATGTATTATATAGGCATATTTAACACGCTCTTGGATATAGCTCAAACTGTATTAATGCATCTTTGTAATATACATTTCTTTATGGAATAAACAAAAAAATGTGACGCATAGGAGTTAGGGTTCTCCATTTTGTCTTCAATTCTAATTAATTTAACTTAACTATATTCTAGAAAGCTTAATACAGTTGTCTTTTTTTTCCTTTTTGTACCTGTCCTTTGTTAGTGTTTTTTTTTTTTTTTAATTTGGTTTATTTATATACATGTAGTTTAGTGTGATGTACATTTTCGCTGAACTGATACACAATTTTATATGGGGGCAGTTGAGGACCACCTCCGGGTGCGGGATTTTCTCGCTTCGTTTAAGACCCATTGGTGACCTTCAGCTGATGTTTTCTCTTTGGTCGGGTTGTTGTCTCTTTGACATATTCTCCATTTCCAATCTCCATTCCATTTCAAAAAAGTATGTTCAAAATTTCATTTAAATTGAACAAACTTTGATATTTATCTGCAAACGAAAACTACTATAAACTTTTAAGATTGATTGATATATTTTTATGATACTAATTTTAAAGACCAGATTACTGTGAATTTTGCAGGTTAAGTGCAATTTTCAATCCCGACAGACTTCAAAAACATTTTAAACAAGGATTTACTCGGGCTTAAAAATACTTGTATGCTCATCCTAGGACTTTTACCATTCACAAACGTAAGCCAATGCTAAAGTTGGTTGTTATCTTTTTATGCAGGATTTATAGATTCAAGATCACGTCCCGACCAGAAGGGTTCGACGTCTCGTTCTAGACAGTCAAAAGAACAACTAAAACAACAAGCTTTTAGGGAGTCTGTATTTGGCTTGTCTCCAGGCAAATATTATGTCCCGATCGATCACACTATTCAGTTGCAGTCGTAATCCCCAGGCTCAAAACTATACAAAACTTGCATATTTGATAAATTGTTGATAATTATGTTAATGGCTGAATATGATGAAATATTATGGACGTTAAGGAAACAAAACTCAACCAATTATCATCATATTGATCAATGATATTTAGAAATTCCCTTTGCTTTTATTAAATTTTCCGGTATTTAAAGAATTATAGGTGGAACAATATGAAAACTGTTTTTCTAAATAAGAAAGAAGAAAACTAGTTAAAAAAAAAATAGGAGCGTTTAATTTGTTTTGATTTAGTTAAAATCAATTAAGTTTAATGCAATTATTTTTTTTCTCAATATTATGCCCTTGGATCTGCTTCAATAAAAAAAAGAACCAGCCGATACTACTTAAAGGTCATCCCAAACAATAAAACAAAAAACAGATCACACCAATGAAAACGACAAAAAAACAAACAATTTATAATACCCTACAAAACAACTAATTACCAAACAACGCAAACCCCACCAAAAAATGGGTGACTAAAGGTGCTTTGGAAGGGTTTACGGAAGTTAAAATAGTCAATGTGTCATAATGTACATATATAGTTAGTCTTGGTGATTTTCTAGTGGTCAAAGTCATACAAAACATGTCAGTCTAGTTGTTAACATCTGATAGGACTTGTAAACCAATAAACAACTCAAATCACAAAAGACGTTTAATTTAATGTGAAATCATGAGTAGTCAAACTAAGAAGTTTCAAATATAAATTCATCTTTTTTTCGCCAAAGATTGATTTAAAACATTTCTGTGCTTTCAAATATAATTAAAAGGTTGATCAGCCATATGTAGATTGTTAATTTTTTTAAGGAAGTCATCTTAGAAATTCGAATACAGGTAATGTATAATTATGTGGTCCTTTGTTTGCGTAAATAAGACATAAAACCAACAGCGCAAAACACCAAATGACAATTAGAAGGTTATTAATAAGTTCTAAGTCTGTTTAGAGTTTAGAAAAGTTTTTTAATCAAATAAACATACGATCCGGGTAAAATTATCGATGCTTTAAAGAATCTTATTCTGAAAGGTTACCAATTCAACATTATACTCTTTGGATATTGTTTATGATGTTATAAAAAAAAGATGACCCTGTTACCAGTTAATTACAATCAAACTAAATATTTTTGTGTATATACATATGCAACATTCGTGGCTCTACAATATGTCGATAAATTGCCTTGGCATTGCATAGGGTCATGTTTTACTCCGATTTTTAATGACGTTTTTACACTAAATCCATTTAATGCTGGATATGTACTGATTGATATTTTATGCTTAGATACATTATTTTTTATTGGTTGTTATTGGCTTTTGAACTAGCTGTCAGTAAATGCGAGTCTTCTCATATGTGTACGTATGTTAGTTAATGTCTGTCATGTTTTGTTTTTGGTAAATGGTATTTTTTGTTATAAATTATGCAGTTAACTTTCTCAGTTGAGTTGTTTTATATTTTACAGTTGGGTCCTCTCATAGCATACAATACGGTATAGGTTTTTCTCGCAGTTGAAGGTTGCATGATTGCATATAAATGCTACCATCGACTTCATTTGAACTTTGGTGAATATATAGTTGCCTCATATGCAATCATACCACATCTCTTTATATCTATATAAATTAAGAAATGGTTTAGTGATTACATAGCAACAATGACAGTATTTTTGTTCGTGGGTTTCAATTTCTGTTGCTTTTTTAAAGGAGGAGGTTGTATGGTACAAATGTTTTTCTGTAGGTTTGAGGGATCCCCGGAACTTAACTTCCATTTGAGTTTTGATTGATAGATGCTTCATTGGCGATTATACTATATTTCCTTTTTTATGATGTATATGTACTAATGTCAATGAAAGAGAGAGAAACACAAACAACAAGTCATTCAACACTACACTGAATACTTAATAATTAGTAACCGACATATTTGATTCCAATACAATTGTTAAAAAAACATCTAAGTTCAAACGCTTTATTTATAATCGAATAGTAGAAGACAGAAAGCTTAAGCCCTATTCGACGCTTAATTTGCACATTTTGAAACCACAATTTGTTTAACATGGTATTTTTCATTCATACATTTACGAATTGAATGTAATTTATTGGGATGTAAAAGCGTTGACCGAAGTACATTTTGAATGAAGCGCGGGTCAACGCTTTTACAACCCTAGACGTATTTATACTTTGCGTACACTTCAGAATGGTTTCAATATTGACAAAATAAGAATTTCAGGCTACAAGTGTGATTTTCTTGGATTTTTTTTAAAGAAATTACATACCCCAAAAAATCGAAATCAAAATGTCGGCTTTCTTAGTTGCGGATTGGTAGAACGTGGAATCTAACCCTTCAAATTAATTGTCAACGTCCAATGAAAATTATCGTTACAAATGAATTGCATTATATAGAATGAAACATACATGTAATGTAATTATCTAAGGCCGTGTTCACACCAAACGCCAATGACAGTAAACATGTTTACAAATAATAAAATGTAATGTACACTGGTTTCACATTAATTTTGTTCACATCTATACATGCACCTTGTTTAATTACCTGTACATAAGATTTCTTCACACCTATAAACTATATCATATATGTCATTAAAATGTGCATCACGTAGAACCGAATGCAAATTTTTCGAACAACTTTTCTGGCAGTTAGGGAACGACCATTTGACTTCGGACACAGAAAAAAACACCCCCCCCCTTCCCCCTTGAAAGTTAAGTGGTTGCTTCTTTATGAAAGCCATTTTGATGATTTGCAGTATTTTGAAGATAGGAAAGATGTCACGATTACGTATTGGAAAACGTAGGCTGCAGCTTGCTTACAGATGAAGAAAAAGGATTGAGATGTTTAGGATCACTACATTTCTATCTTTTCTGTTTGTTTCAAATGGTATATTTTCTCCAAGGGTCTAAGTGTATTTAAATGGATCTGAGACACAAGACAAACAAGAAAATTTATCTCAAACTTTTTTTAGTAATGTATTTATGAGTGAACCGTTGTTTGAGTAAAGACCAGTGACAAATATTTCTGTGTATGTCCAGTCAATTCGGAAACATCTTTTCAAAGAACTGTGTGTTCGGCAATAATGATACTTTAAGTCTTGATAAGGGGTTGATAAAGCTACGTAAAAAAAATAAAAAAAAAATATATCAAGTTTAGACAAATATTTCTCTAAAGAACTTAATTAATGATTGTAATAAATATCAATTTTATTCAAAAATTGTTCCTTCCTTAAATATACATGGTAAAATTAATGTTCTAAATACCTTGTTTTGTATAATTATTATTATACTTAACCTACACAAGGCCTACATTGACTATCGATTGCGTGTAGACAAAACATGATTTAAACTACATGTAAACATTGAGTTTTATCAATGGGAACGTAAGTAATAGTTATCCCATGAGGACGCTGTGTGTCAGTGTAAGATCACCCAGATGGCCGGAGGCCAGAGGGTGATCTAACACTGACACACCAAGTCCGAGTGGGATAACTATTTTACATCCCAGCTGTTTTAGATTATTAAAAAAAACATTTACAATTCATAAAATCTAGTTAAGAACGCCACACAACCATTATAATATACTTTATATATTACTATATAATATATACCTTTATGACCCCGAACACCATGCTTGAATAAAAAACCATGTCAACTCGCCCCACTGGTCAATCGGCCCACACTAAATCGCCACTTTCTTAAAAATCGCCAACTCTTGTTTACCAACACGCCCCACTTATGAAAAAGGGTAAAATCACATTGAACAATCAGTCTGACAACTCGCCTTATTTATGAAAAGGGTCAAAATCCCACTGAATAAAGGTGTGCCAACTCTTCCCACTTATATCTTGCTTTCTTTTAGTATGTTAAATCTACTGAGATTTGGTATCCGGTCGTACTGGTGTAGAGATATGTGTCGTGGGTTGCTATACCAAAGGTCTTTAGTTCGAATACCAGCATGGACTGGATTTTTCTATATAAATTTTAAAAGTGTGTCTTTTCTAAATGAATCTAAGTTTTATTGTGGACTAGGCATTCCCGCCAAAATGTTTCAAAACAAAGGAAAGCATGCAAAACAAAGAAACACAAGCTGGGGTGATCTGGTATGGATGATCCGGCTCAGATCAACCCTGGTAGAACAAAAGAGCTGGGATGTAATTGTGTTTAGTTTACGTGTGAGTTACACTTTAAGTTATACAACACCGAGTTTAAGTCAATGTATACGGTCTAAGATTGAGTGTAAATAAGGCCCCAGTATATAAAAATATATATAATCGATACCCGAATTTATTTGAATGTTTTAAAAAAAGATCGTTTTAATTCATTAATTGCATTAATCAAACATATTGTCTAGTAAATTGTTCTTTACACAAATTGTAAAATTCAACATCAGAATGACTGCTCTCCTATGTTTTAGTTGGTTGTATAGGTCCTCCCTTGCTTTTACGATGAAAGTATCTTTTACCCCACCAACGAGGTTTATCTTTTTCTAATTGACGGTGGAAAGAAATCAATTCATCTTTCTTTTGTTCAAAATATTTTCCGCAAAATTGTCTACACTCTTCTTCTGGAAGTGATGATTTGAATTCAATCACTCCCACTTTGTCTTCTACTTGCTTTCGGATCAATTCATCTGTTATCTGAAAAAGTCAAATTTTGTAAAAGGAAACTTTACATTAAAATTAGTTAACTTTGTATATCTGAGTTTGTCATTTATTTAGAAGATTCGTATATTTTCAACGGTGTTTTCAAAGTCATAATGATATTTGATGTTTTTTGTATTTTTTTAATGTTGACACTGACGATGAAATGTTTATGTTCCGGACCATATGAGTATTTGAACCATACGCGTATGGTCATGACCATATGCGTATGGTCGGACCATATGAGTATATACTCGTTTGGTTATTAACGGGCCGGACCATGTGAGTATTTTGACCGTATAGGTATTTTTTCAATAATATGCATTAGAAAACTTTATAAAAAAACAATGAATGCTACATGCAATTGTATTATTTACAATTCAAATAACATTGAATATCGATGCCAACGTTATTTTTCATCGCTAATTGTATTCTTGCATGTTTGCGTAGGGTGACATTTACTTTCACACGGTACCATAGCTTTTCTTGGGTCCTGTGCCATTCCGATGTGTCTACGGTGTTTTTAAAAAGCTCTAGATCTCAAATATCGTAACATGACTGAAGTACATCATATCACCAGACAACTTTAAAAATGAAACAAGGGTCCTTGTCGGTGACATCATTCATTTTTTTAAAACAAAAACAAGTATAAGTATAAAAATTCTGAATATTGGTCCGAGACCACTATTGTCGTCCCTTGTTCACAAATATAGCCCTAGTGTTGACAGTGGGTTACTTGCCATTAATTTTTATACCCCTTTCAAATTTATTTCTCCATGTTTAGTACCTCAAATTGCAAGAAGGGGGGTGAAATTACACTGAAAAAAAATTGAGTTCAGAATTTTAAAGGAAAGTAGTGATTTGGTCCAGCTGAAAAAGGTTGAAAATTAGCACTTCGGAAGCTGTCAAAAGATTTCAAGACGCCCTAAACATAAAATTGTCCATATTTTGAGTTAGAGCCGATGAAGTTATCTATAATTTTGATATAATTTGTCCCAAAAGTAGTACAACACACTGTAAAAATTTCATTGAGAAAGCGCAGGTGGGATTTTTTTAATTTTCATTTATCTTCTAAAAGAAATGCCCTACGAAATAATTGTGGTCTCGGACCTAAGAGCACTGATAATGCTAATTATATAAAGTTTCAAAAGTAGGCAAATTATTAGAATCTTTATCCTGTCGACTTTTACGTCAGTTTAATAGTAAAAGAGTTGACTTCTTGTGTAACAGTTTATTAATATATTTTTGGTAGTTATCTTCTCAGGTCGACATTTTGCCATTCATTCGTTCGTAATAACATATCGGTAATGGGAAAAAATGTGATTATAGCTTATTTTATTTTGTTAATCTTGTTATTATTGAATTTTAGTAGATCTATTATAATAAAATTGACTTTTGGTAGTGTCTTTTTAATGACGTGACAACTACAAGGATTATATGGAGAGCTAAGTATTATAAACCTGTTAATTACGCCGACCATACGCGTACTGTCTGACCATATGAGTATATACCTATATGGTCATGACCATACGCGTATGGTCCAAATACTCATATGATCCGGAACATTTATACCGAATCGGCGAATGTATGCCATGCCGTTGAGAATACTTGGATTCACATATATATATTTAAAAGTTCTGGAGTTGATGCCTCGTGTCATTTTAAACAATTTTGAATTACAACTTTATAAAGCAAGTGTTTTTAAAAAAAACGTAACATTATTGACTAAAATGATATGATTGACGCGTTATTTTCGGTAAATTTACATGTAACAACGGATTTCTTGAAAAGCGGTGGTCCGATTTGACCGCAAAACTTTGCAAAGGACCGACACAATATTGGTATTTTGCCATAGCAATAACCGAGAGGAGCAGCAGGACTTCTTCATTAATCGTCGCCAAAGAAGATTTCGAGGAAACAAAATCAACATATTTGAAAATATTCAACTTCTGTTTTTTTACTAATAATAGGCATGTTTTATTTCATAATCGACAAACATATACCTCCTCGACTGCATCGAGAATCTTCTGTTGACGTCTATACAAGGAAGTCATATCCAGTGGTCTCAACATTATGGCCTTCATCTTTCCTACAATTTCTTTCTCCGTGTTGCAATAACGACACACAGTTAGGATAGCATCTTGAAATTCTGTTTTAAACTCTAGATACTTAACATATTCTAGTCTTGCAGAATCAGCCTTGTAAAATGATTCATTTCTGCACGTTTCAATTGTATCAACAGCTTGTTGAACATAAAATTGTAATTGGAGACTTGTCAACATAAGTTTCAGTAGCACATAGTCAAGCTGGTCAATTGTTAAATTGCTATTGATTGGGCAACAACACAACTGTGGGAAGACTCCATGTCGATGTTCTTTCAGTTTTGTGCCTTTGCTATTTAGTATAATTTCCAAATGCTCAACAGATACAGGCAAGTCTTTCAATGTTTCTGGTATGTAATATTGGCAACGACAGCAAGATGTATAGACACAGTGATAAAAATGATGTCGGTTCTTTGCCAGAAAGTCTACAAATTTGACACCGTTTTTGGACAGTTCATATTTCAACAACATCACTAATGCTTCTTTACTGAGATCAATTACAGCTGTTGAGTGGCGATAAAAGTGTTCTCTTTCCTTCTGAATGGTTGGATTAAATCTTTCTGTTAATTGAATAAATATAATTTACTACATAAATTGACAGCTGTTTAAATTTATTGTTACAACAATAATTCTTTTTTTTCAACCTTATTATTTATGATTATTGAGGAATTGTTTAAAATTGTACCTTTTAACAACAAAACATGCTTGTCATTCAAAACTCCTAAAACCAATGCAAGCATGCACGGATTCAGTGGTTAGTCCTTCTCTATATAGTTCTTTTATGTACGAGCCACCCTATCAAAACGATACTACAGGACACAAGTATTTAGAAACCTACAAAATTAAACCATTATCTGAAAGAACATGATATACATAGTCAATGAGCTGTCGGGGTTTGGTTTACTATAGGGATTACGGTATCAACCTTTGTCAAAAATTAAAAAAAGACACAATAATAAAAGAAAAATCGACATATTGACTTTGGCATGCAAATGCAGGGTAACAAGACCCCATGTGTGCCCTGACTTCAAATATGAGTAGCAATATTCCTCTCTCAAAATTCATTCGCAATTATCTAGATAGACAAAGATAATATGCTTAATATTTGTGTTATATTCTACAGACCTTCTGAAATTTCTATATTTTTTTTCTTTGTGTACTTTAGGAATCGTTTATATTCTTGTTGAACCAATATTTTGTCATAGAGTTTTGTGTTGGCTTTTTCTCTTTCCAACAATTCATTCGCATAGAATTCCTCATATTTCAGACATTTGGAACAGGTCTCCTCTACTGCTCTTTTCTTGTCCATAGCACATTTATCTATATCTAAATAAAAATATTTAGAAAGATCAGTAAAATAAACAAAGTCTTGAAAAACATTATTATTTTTTTTTAATTGGCTTTGAATTAGTAATCAATAACTGAGCATACTTTTAGTTGAGATCGTTGCTTTGTGTATATATTGAGGTTTGTGTTTTGTTTCATGCCAATAAGACGAGTCTTTAGTTAACCAGTTAGCTTTTCTTACAAACAAGCATAATTCGTATGTCTGTCGCATCAATTTGTAAGAATTTGTTCTGGATGTCTTTCGATCATGGATAACATTTCAATCTTTAAGTACGGCATACAATTGTATCAACAGGTTCGATCAAATTGTACTACATGTAGATGAACTACGTGCATTTACTATTTTGGTGAATTTGGATTTTTATTCAAAATTGTTGTAATGCCCTAAAATAAGTATGATTGGGTTTTTTTTTTTGCTTATTGTCTTTGACCTATTGGTTATGATTGCTCGCTTGGTATTTTATTACTTTTTCTATTAAGTTCTATTTAGATATTGTTGAATTAGTTGTGCTCTTTAGTTTAATATTTATACTGCTATTGATCGAGATTAAAACAGGCAATTTGTCAGAATGCTGCTTTCAGATGTTGGTTTATATGCTTTGTACCTTGATACATTGTACAGATGTTGAGTCATTTGGGGTTTTTAATGGCAGATTTTGCATAGCGTCTTTATCTGTCTATTTTCGATGACCGAGCATTGACAACTTTCGGTTGCTATGAATTGTTGTGCTGCTATCACATTGTCGTACATGTAAAATTACGTTGTATTCATGTGTCAATATACCATAAAACAAATTGTGAATGAAGGTGTATAATGTTGGCATTTGTAAGTTTTTATTTGTGATGGAGATAAAAAGAACTCTAAACATTACAAAGACAAATACGGAAGCGTATTAGCGCCACACATTTTTTTATGTTTTTTATTTTTTATAAATTTTATTTCAGCTATCTTTGCGTTATAACGCAAACCTATAACGCAAACATCTTGATTTCAATTATTCATTAAGTTTTGTATCTCTGTCCGTCTGTCATTAATTTCGGTTATGATTTACTAGTAAATAAGGAAAGAACATAAATACAAGGCCAAATCTTTATAATAAATATGCAAAGGAATAAGTGAATACTTAAAGTGCAATTGTACATAAATTAAGAATGATTTTTGCATCAGAAAAGTATATAAATTAACAAGAAAATAGATTTAGTATGGGCATATTTTTATTGAAATTGTGAAACTCCCAAGTCAAATAGACAAAATGATTTTTCTGCTTCAAAATGGATTATTAATAAAGAATTTTTTTTTCAAATCTCAGAATATGTTAAGGATAAAAAGTCATTGAGTTTTCATTTCAATATATAGTGAAGTATTTTAAGATGTTTGAGTAGAAATTTGAATGGAGAATACATAATTTTATTAATAAAACATCTTCATTCTATACATGTATTGCCAAAGGGTAGCTTGTTTGAATCTAATCAACTTCACAAAGTTCTCAAACGAGAGCTTACTTTGGAAGTTTTTTTATATTTGGCTATACAGCTGTTTTAGCAGTGTTGATTTTTTATTTTCTTCGATATTACTTCATTTTATTCAATGTTATTTGTAATATATATACATGTATTATCATGTATATATTTTTTGGGGCACAGTATAGGTTGCTATTAGGTGCTAGCTAAGGATCCGTGTTGAAGACCCATATTAAATTATTTGATTTTAGAAATTATGACTTGGATGGAGAGTTGTCTCATACACCTTATCGCTATTTGTCCGCCATTGCTGGAAATCACACAGGTTCCCGTAAAATTTTGACGTCATAAAACAAAATGTCTGACGCCACAATGGAAAAGTGATTGTTGTTGACGTCAAAAGTTCAAGCGGACGGGTCAGCCGGGAATAGCGATAAGGTGTATTGCCATTCATACCACATCTTCTTATATCTATTATTCTACTCGTTAATTGTCAAAAATAAATTCTAAATAATCAAGTTTTTCTTTGCAATAATAACACAGAAGTATAAATTTTAATGTATGCAGCCTCCTCCATTTATAACTGCTTATCCTCTTAATCTTAAATAAGAAATAAGATAAAACAAATGTCTGCGTTATAGGTTTGCGTAATAACACAGACATAGGAAGAAATAATAAAAAAAAGTTGTGTGGCGCCAATACGCTTCCGTAGACAAATACAAAAATGTCTCGACTCCTTAGAACATATAAGAATGCACAAATCAGACAAACACGCTTTGTTGTGAACTTATTGTTGTTATCTTGATGTCTTAATTTTTTACGAACAATGGCATTGATATAGATTATTACTGACAGTTGACAATTGCATGTATCATTCAAAAATAATCCCAGTACCAAAGCCGTTGTCCCCAATGTGAATGCAGTCTGTGTTCAACAAATCACCAACGGTTCTTTTGTCAAGAGAACGTTATACTGTTGTCATAAACTAATTATTCAGACATATACAGCTTTCAAAGGTTATTCGTCATACCTTTTTCTACAATTACTCGAAAAGTTCCCTCAAACAACAAGCCTTCAGATTCTCTTAGTTCCATTTCAGCATCTAAAGAAAATAACGTAAAATTCTATAGATGAATGAATTTTGAATACAGACCAACATAAGTAAATACTGATCACGATTATTCTACATTTGTCTCTTATTAACACAAGCGTTATGTAATAAAACTGAATTTTGCTTCCATAGATTAATAATTTCAAAAGTTCTAGATATTGTTGTAACTGTTATATAGTAGCGAACTTAGTTATGGTCAGAATTACGTTAGAATAAGGTACAAAAGTTAAACAAGTATCTGTACTTTGTTCATTGATATAAATAATAAGATAGTAATACAGGGCAAGTAAATGAGATAGCAAAACTTATCTTGATTCAAAAAACAAATTAGCTGTCTTCGATTATATATATTATCAAGGTTTAATTAACCTGTAGTTGTGTTTTGATTTATAATGTATTTTATGATAGTGGTATGGTCGACATAAATTGTGCATCTCTTTTTATTTATACTACATTGAAATACGCTGTTCCTTACAGTTTCATTATCATAATTACATTTGTACGCATGTTGTTTTCATTTTTTAAAATGCTTTCCCCTCATAGTTTTATTTTAAGAATCGTTTGTGTGTATTTTCAATATTAGTTTAGCTTACTAAACGTTAGGGTCAAATGCAATTTTGTGTATGGAAACATAAAGTTAAATGTAAAACAAAGTCCAGTTTCGGGTAGTTTAATTTGTTCGATAATTCCTAAGAATATTCTTAAAGATTTTATGTTGACATGTATATAGAACTATTTTTGCTGTTTGTATGGTTAGGTTTGCTCTTTTTTCTGTTTCCACTGATGTGTGTTACAGACTGGTGTTGTCCCCTTGTATTTCTTTTTGTATTTGCTTTGGCGTTGTCAGTTGTCTTTGGCTTTGAATTTTCCCTCGGTTTTTGGTTTTCTTCTGCCTTTCTTTTACTATATAAACCGTATTCTTTAGAGTTAAAATTAGAATTTTAAATCATGACAAAATAATCGTATTTACAACCATAAAGCACTGATACATTGAGTCATCAGGAAAGTGTGCTTCAATGCTTTATTTGATCTTGATTCCCATTTGTTATATATAATCTCTAAATTACAGCGTTATATAATTGAGTATTATGTAAGGTTCACCTTCTTCATCAAAAGTTGTCAAAGGAAACGGCGCAAGTAACTCATTGGCCAATGAATCAATGGCGTTCATGTATAAAACATCTACCAAAGTCACTACAGCTTCGTGTCCTGCTTTCAATATTTCAATGAGAAGTGCTGCTGTTGCTTGTTCCCTGTTGTCTTCAAATTGCTCTTCCAATCTATCAAACGTATGGATATCAAATACTTTTCTTTCAACAAATGTCTCCCTCATGTCATCGATATCTAAATCCTTTACAAGTTTTTCAAATTTGTGAATGATATTTTTCCGCAAATTGGTATAATCTGAAAAAAAAACATTTGATATAAAAACTGTTCCTTTTAATTTAATTTCATGTCTCTACAGTAACTTTTGGTATCTATTATTAAATTTTGGACTAAAACAACGTAATTGACATTAAAATACAGCATCACTCAAAATTCAAGTAATAACATTTACTATTTTCAAAGTACATGTCGTAATTGTATCATTACACGGTGATTGTGAATTTGAAACAACGAAGAAAGACGAAACTAAATTGCAGATGTTTCTATATCAAAACGAAAATTGATACCTGCAGAACACACTTTCTGATACGTTTGAAGTCTGTTAAGAACGTATGTCATTTCTTTTTCCTGCAGAATATTACAAAATGACTCTTGAAGCCCTTCTTCCTCAACAACATCAAGAAATATCTCCGACTGCTTTGTGATTTCAGTTGCTTTATAAATTCCAGCCTTTTCAAATTTCGCAATAGTCTCTGTGTTAGTTCTGCAAAAAGCTTGCATTAATGCAATAACATTTATCTGGTCGATCAAAAAGGATCTGTTAACAGATATCAGGTTTGATGATGGATGTTTTTCATTTTCAGTCAAACATTTAGATTCATCTATAAATGTACAATAAAAAAGAATAAACGGTACATAAATCTAACCAAACACGTATTGTTACAAGCTTAATTTCGAAGTAAAGAAAAATAAAGCTAGATATTTATTGTGAGTCAACTTACTTTCATTTGATATCGATTTTGATATTTCCCTAACATAATTATTTATCAAATCTTTAATTATCCAACAAAGTATAGTTATGCTTTTGGTACTTTAATCATTAAAAACGAATTGGTTTCATTAAAGAATAACTTATAATTTGTATAAGCAATGATGAGAGTTCTCTTTGAATAACTAGTAAATTTTACTACATACTCATACTTTGGAGTGATGATCCTTCGTAAGGTTGTATTGTTACTTCTAACTTGTAATCTCCTTTAGACAATGATGTTTTTATTGCCTTATCATTGAACAATTTGTCCAACAATTCAACGAAACTGCCATCGATAAGACTTCGTTGAAGTCTTTTTGTAAGATCCTTTTCTAGCGATTTCAAAAATATGATAACAGATCCTTTGTCTGCTCCTGTTGGATAACTGCGAAGAACTTTCATCAAGTCTGGCGTTATGTTTTCAACATTTTGTACCACTTTATCATTGAAAGTAGACTGGTCTTGTTGACTGTCATTGGTAAGGTTCAGTTTTACCATAAGATCAGCAGATGCTGTGAACAGATATATATCGAAGGTTACATAATATTTTTTTGGTAAATAAAAAACAATATATAAATTTGGTGAGTTAGAAATGCTTTTCTGAGTTAACCTACAACAGGACCGTTTATAACCAAATATTTGAAGATCAAGGATTGCAGAAATAAAAATTGATTTATTCTAATTGTGTCTCCTGTGTATTATCATTAGACCAACTGTCAAAAACAGTAAAATAATTTGCCCTAATTAAAACAATAATTTTACCTGCAAAGGCCAAATTACCGTTAAATGTGTTACATAAGAAATAGCAGTATCGCAGTTTATAATTTGCTGCCGTTTTTGTGGATTTGACGGTCGTAAATGCAGTCTTAAACATGTTAAAGGCGAAGAGTAGCCGAAGCATAAAAACACTCATATGTTACCGTAAAAAAACATAATGTCGAAAGAATTAAATAATTTCTAAAATATCCTTCGCCTTAATAGAACCCGTTTGAAATATCTTCTAATCACGATTTCATTTATTATTTATAATTTGATTCTGATCTATTTTCCCCTCCTGCACATTGTTTATGTCTAGCATTTAAAGACATAAAAACATTGACATGATTAAGTTCCGGAAATAAACAGATGTTATCAAGTGAAGAATGCACTCCTTGTCGTGCTAAACACATACACACACTATTAGTGATTTAAAGTATCGCAAGGGGGAAGCAAGACGTAGGTAAGACATATAAGAAAAGCCAACGTTCAGAAAACTAATCAAAGATTCCAGGCTTATATATATATGTACGCCAGACATAAGTTTCGTCTACATCAGTGACGTTCGAATATAACAATTCCAAATTTAATGAAAAATTGACGAGTAGTCAATGCGAAACTCTGTACTGTAGTTATTCTGTTTAGTTTTACTTGAAAAAAGTGTAACGATATATTTTAGATTCATTCAAGATAGAGGCAAAAGATATAAATGGACATCCAAACATTCGTTTTAGTTGTTATTTTGACTGTGAACTAGCTATCAGTTACTGCGAATACTCTCAGATCTGTACTTATTGCCTTTGATGTGGGGATGTATAGGTACACTGCCACGTCCACTCTGGCTTTTTGTTATTTATTTTTGTGCATTGTACATGTGTATCTATCTGATGAGTTTTTTCCTTTTCAACTGATTTTTATAGTTTGTTCGTATGTTATACTGTTTCATCACTGTCACAGGTTAGGGGAGGGTGGGCGACCTCTAACATGTTTAACCCCGCCAAATTCCGTATGTCCCTGTCCCAAGACAGGAGCCTGTAATTCATTGGTTGACGTTTGTTGCTGTATATCATATTTATTTTTCGTTCATTATTTTGAACATTAATCAGGCTGTTAGTTTTCTTGTTTGAATTATTTTAAATTTGTTATTTCGGGGTCATTTATTAGCTGACTATGAGGTATAGGCTTTGCAAAATGTTGAAGACCGTACGGTGACCTATGATTGTTGACTTTGTTTCATTTAGGCTCTTTAGGGGGAGTTGTCTCATTGGCAATCAAACCACATCTAATTAGTATATCATAAGTTGAAAACATACTGACAACGCCATGGCAAAAAACGAAACCGACGAAAAGACAAAAAGCGATATAAAAGAACAGTAACAAAAACACGGAGCGACACGAACCCCACTAAACATCCTATGTGCTCAGGAAGGGTATGCAGATCTTGCTCCATATGTGGCACCCGTCGTGCTGCGCATGCCAGTACAGACCCGGTGATTAAGTTCCGAAGGTTACATTCGATGAAAAATGGACAGTATTTGGTTACAATAATTGGAACAAAGCAGTTGTCATCTGTGAAACAGATATCGTATAGCGGGTTATTTTCGCGGGTGTAAAAATTCGCGATTTTCATTGAAGAAGGTATACAAAATATTTTAGCGGTTATTATTTTGGCGGATTCAAAACTTTTATCAATACCTTTGCATGTGCACTTTTGAATTAGCGGCATTTATTTTGGCGATTTTGTTCTATCCGCGAAAATTTACACCCCGCGAAAATGTCCCGCTATACGGTATTCCATAAAAGTCAACCAACACGTGATGGCGTCTGTAAAATTTATGAATTGGATGATTTCAACTTCACCATTTGGAACTCTTTGTTTAATAGCTTCCTTGTGAATAGCAATCCTATATCAAGGAAATGATGATACAAAGTTCCAGATCTGATACAACGTATCAATTGCATAATCCATATGCAGGTGCTGCTGGAATGTTGCTACATAGAAATTAAAAGTTCACAATTGCTATGCTGAAGTCATTGCTTTTATCGTGAAGTTTTGTTTTCAATCGACCATTATTGTCAATTGCTAGATGTAAAACATGATGTGAGGCAGACTTTACTATATCTGTTGTATCCTGTTTTCCTCCAGTTCGATGGGATAGATGCGTTCAACATAGTCATTAAATTTTGATTTCTTTAGTTAGTAATAGTAAATCATTTGTATAGTGTGACACAAAGTTTAATAATAATGCTAGCTTCTTGTTACTCTTCCATAGAAGCTCATGTATAAAGTCAAATTGGAACAAATCAAAGTATTGGCGAACAGAAAGTGGGTGCATGGCAACTTATAAAACCCTTCTAACTACGTATACCTATTGTTAAGATGTTTACTAAATATTAAGACATTATGTTTAGAAGTACTTCAGTGTTACGAAAATGGAAATGCTCATTCAAGCTTTGTCTAATGTCAAAGTATCTGCAAACAGAAAGTAGATGTCTGGCCAATCAAAACAGTGCTCACACAGTACCACTCATGACTGTCAAGCTACTGACCAAATATCAAGTTATTCTGTTTTGTATGATATAAGAAAAACTTTACAAGAGGAAGGAAAACGAAAAAATATAACGTAATTTGATGAGACTGTCGTACAAAATGAGAGGTTTAGCGCTATAAAACCAGGTTTACTCCACCATTTTCTTCATTCGTTTTCGATGTGTTTTGTCATTTAATTTTGCCATGTGAATATGGACTTTCATATTTGATTTTCAGTTCAGTATTTTTGTGATTTTACTTTTTATAAATGCTGTTACTCACCTTCTATTGTTTGATTAAAGCTGCACTGTACCATTTCTATTGAGCTTCTTACACTTGGTAAGTCTGTAATTTGAAAGGTATTTAATTGCAACCGACAAAAATATAACACTATATCAAATAGAAAGACAAACACAAAAGACAAAATGAAGTTATCGTGCGATTGTCTTGTATACATGTACATAACCGGTCATATTTTCATTTCGAAATTTGCAATACAATTTGCGTAGTTTAGTCTGTAATACCTGTAATACTTCCGTATAAAATAGTTCTCAAAGGTAACAGGATTATAATTTAGTACGCCAGACGCGCGTTTCGTCTACATAAGACTCATCAGTGACGTTCATATCAAAATATTCATAAAGCTAAACAAGTACAAAGTTGAAGAGTATTGAGGATCCAAACTTCCAAAAAGTTGAGCCAAATACAGCTAAGGTAATCTATGCCTGGGATAAGAAAATCCTTAGTTTTTCAAAAAAAAATAAAAGTTTTGTAAACAGGAAATTTATAAAATTGACCACATTATTGATATTTATGTCAACAAAACTAGTCAATGTATGAAATATTTGATTATACAATCTTATCAATCATGTTGCTTTGTAAGTTAGAATAACATATAATGCTAACTATAACTTTACCTGGTGGTTTGCTTTTTCCAAGTAACATATCCACCAGAGACTTAATATTACTTTGCTTTATTTTTTGTTTCTCGTTGAATTGTTGTAGACTATGTGCCAAACAATCTAATGAACGCGTATTAGATTTGTCGAAAATCATCTGTATAAACGTATCAGACACTGTGTGTTTTCTAAGATCGTTGGATACTTTTTCATGTTCATCAATTGTTATAATTGAGTGAACGAGAAAATCATCCTTGATGTCGATTGCAACCTTTCCCTTTACAGTTCGTTTTAACGTTCGGTTGAATCCATCGTTTGATGAGACAACATATTCTGTAAAAAAAAAAGAAAATCATTTAAATCCTAATTGCCAGAAATTAGGGTTCCTGTACCAAGACAGGAATATGACAGTTTTCCATTTGATTAGGAACTTTCCGTTTTGAATTTTCCTCGGAGTTCAGTATTTTCGCGTTTTTAATTTTTTTTTTCTGATAATGTTTGTTATATATATATAACTTCAAATAATATAGAATTATGAGTTTGGAGTATTTTATGAATGTCGGACAAACGAAATTTAAAATATGTCGTCACCTTCGTTTATAAGGTTGATACCACTGCCGATGGACTGTCATGCTCCTATTTATAATCGGCTTAGAAGTCAAATTCAGAACATATTTCACGTTTATCAATTAACAATCATGACAATGCTTTACTACTTGCCTAATGCCTAATGTTAATATATTTTTTCCAAATAAGCAGATAATAAAACAGATTAAAAACGGGCTCCCTGAAAATAGATTAATAAAAGGCAGCATATTGTGGGACTAAATGATCAAAAGTTTGTCTAACATACAACAGTCAAAACGTACCAGGAATGTTAATATCTTCATAAGGCACTGTATTGGTGTCATCAATGCTGGCATCCCATTCAATTTTAGCACCAGAATTTACATCCTGTACAGCTGCTTTCAATATGTCAAATTGTTTCTTTGTGAAAATGATCCGGTAACATGATGTTAAGACTTTGTCTAGTGCTAGGGACCTATCCATCCAATTAAGATCCTCAAAGTTTTCTCGTTTAAGTAACTTTTTTTTACAAAGTTGTTCTAGCAAGGCAACAGGATATACATACTTCTTCACATTTTTCCAATTTCTGATGATTTTTTGTCTACATGAACGGCATTCTTCTTTCCTTTGAATAATATCTAGAACACGGGCATGATCATGACAACAAATTTAACATGTAAACAGTAACTAACGATACATATGGTACCAGAAACATGGGACTACTGATCGGTTATTTTTGCATATATTACAATCACCTTACACGTTCAGTACGTGGCATACTGATAGGTGAGAAAAGTCCGTTTAATCATATATTTTTAATGCTAGTTCCACTACATGTTATGCTTATTGAAAGAACTTATATTCAATTTAATGTTTTTGAAATAAAAAAGTAAGTAGATGCAAAAATTCCAAAACAAATTACCAGACTCATAATTTGGTACGCCAGACGCACGTATAGTCTATAGAAGTCACGTCCATATCCGTAATAGTCGATTCACAACAGTTGGACGGCCACATCAAATATGAAGAAGTATGAAACAAGACCATGTTTAACTTACTTATGTTACAAAGTAATAGTCTATTTCGCAATTATGCCTTGTTTAATCACTTTTAATTGATTTTTGTATATTACATTAAAAGTGGTTCAAAGAGAGAAACTGAATAGAACTATATCAATCTTAACAAATTACTTTGGCTACAAACAGAAATTTACTTATTAATAATAAGTCTGTATATCTTTTTCCTGTTAAACAAGAGCGTACAAATAACATGCACAGCAAAATCTTTCCTGTGCAGAAGCGCATTTGGATAAAAAAAAAAGAAAAAACACAAAAATACTGAACTCCGAGGAAAATTCAAAAAAAAAGTCCCAAATCAAATGGCAAAATCAAAAGTTCAAACACATCAAACGAATGAATAACAACTGTCATATTCCTGACTTGGTACAGGCATTTTCTTTTTTTAATGGTGAACCTGGTTTTATAGCTACCCAAGCCTCTCACTTTTATGACAGTCGCATCAAATTCCATTATATTCTCAACGATGCGTAAACAAAACAAACAGACACAATAGGTAAAAATGACAAAAATAGGGGTACAGCAGTCAACATTGTGTTATTATCTTAATCACTATAAAAACAACAAATGTAACGAAGAAGCACAAAAAAGCAAACATCAAATTAACATCCTCATATTGCTTATATTATACGATTTTATTTATCTATGTAAAATCCACCCATAAAGGATGGAAGGTTTTTAAGTACTAGTGTAAAATTGCGCGTTTGAAATTCGCACAGGTAGACATAAAATAATTGAGGACCATTCGGTAAGCTATTTAAGCAAATATGAAATGATAAAAATGATACCAATTTGATATGAAAATTGTGCTTGAATATATTTTGATCTTAGCGTCACTGGTGAGTTGTATGTAAACGAAACGCTAGCCTGGCGTATTAGATTAGAAGCCTGGTATCTTTGATAACTATTAATGATTTTGTATTAGAAAATCGCAATATTTGTAAGAGCAAATCGCTCCTCCTTTATAAATATTTATTGACAACCTCGATTTATGATTTTCGAAATTCAAAGCATAGAAATACTTAAAGAGATATATTTTTAGCTTATCTAGCAAAAAGTTTAAAAAAAAGCTTTTCTCATCACTTGATGTCCGTCGTCGGTCGTCGTTGTCCGTTTACTTTTACTAAAGTCTTCCCCTCTAGGCAAAATAAAACCAAACTGAACCTTAATCATCCTCTGGGCATCTAGTTTAAAAATGTTTCCGTGACCCCGCCCATAACCAAGATGGCCACCATGGGTAAAAACGAAAGATCAGAGCAAAATGCAGTTTTGGGTTTATATCTCTGAAACTAAAGCAAGTATGATATGCTTAAAATGTTCATCATGGCCTGATCTATATGTCCTGAAATTTTCTGACACATCAGACTATCTGTTGTATGGTCGCTGCCACTGAATTTATAATTCTAAAGAAGTTTGCAGTTTTGGGTTATTATTTTGAATATTGAAATAGATAGAGATGAACTGTAAACATCACACAAATGTTTAGCAAAATAACATTTACAAATAAGTCAAATGATCAAAAGTGTCAATTGATCCCATTATAAGGAGTTGAAAGTCTTTTTTTTCACAATGTTTGTATAAATTTTTGTAATCATTTACAATGTTTTTTCAACATAATTTACTGTGCCAAATAGAAACTAATCCCCAATTTTTAGTAGGATATCTTAATTGCAAAATGTATCCGATGACCAAGCCATCCAACCAACATGACCGCCATAGCTAAAAATATAACATAGGGACTTACTAGATAAGTCTATGGGAAATTGAAAACAATTTCATATAGCCACAACTTGAAAACTAATTTAAATACAAAGGGATGACCTGCTTTAAATTTAACTACAGAGCCGACTACTGAACTTGACCTACATCATTATAAAGATATATGATACTATTTACTATGATTTTCACCTTATTTTGCATGATTTTCAAAACCGAAGTAGATACAAGTGCGCAAAACAGGCTTTTCAGAGCCTCTTTATTTAACTTGTGCCTTCTATTCTTAGATTGTTTAATTTCGTCAATGGTATAAGAAGATGCGGTATGAGTCGGGGATTTATATAGCTGACTAAACGGTATGGGTAGAAGTTCATTATTTAATGTCACATTTTGGCATATAGTTGCTTACACTCACTTCATGTTGACTGTAATAGAGAATTGTCTTATTGTCAATCATATTAAATCTCGTTACTTTTAAACTATGTATGATCAGGTTGTCAATCTCGGTAGGCATTGTTATTGGCAAATATATTTTTTTTAAAAGACGCTGCTATGCAAACACACACTCAAACATGTCACAATCGGGAATAGGTGACTCCCATGGATAAAACTACAATAAGCAATGTTTAGGTTTTTTATCCTGTTGATTAACTCATTGTCAACTTGCCTGATTATGCAAATTATGCAGGAAACAAAGTTTCAATTGAGTGATAAATAGTTCGTTCAATTAAACTTATTCATCTTCGCCTAGCTAGGTTACCTCTCTTTTATTCACCCGTACACACAAAAACAACCACACAAAACTAGCATATTTTCTCTACACAACCGCATACATATTATTTATATTTCTTAACTTTTAAATGTTAAAGGTTTACAAAATATACTACCTTTTCTTTGATCTGTGTTTGTCTCTTCACCTCCTATTTGGTTGGAGGTAGATGTTGATTTTCTGTCATTCCCAGGCCATGAACACTCATTACCAGCTCCATTTGTTCTTGAAGAACTGCTAGCTACGCATTGGTTCCTTTCCTGAATAATTGTACTTTCTAATGTCCTTTTACGAATCTTTCCATGACCTGTTCATAAATGTTTACCTATTTGTTAAGATTTAACTGCATTCTCACAACTTGTTTTCAATTTATACGTTATGAATGTGAAATTCAAATAATTTTCCTAATACACAAATAAAAACAGTTTATAGTTAGTGCCAGCAAAACCTGGAGTTTCGTCTGATTTATCCATATTTAATTTGGCATCTAAAATAATTGAACGAGTTTTTATTGAACTTATTAAAGAATTTTAAAAATATGAATTGTAAATTGACAAACCTAAGGTGTCATCATGAGGTTCCTCCTCTTCCCTGGTATCAGTCATTGTCTATAATGGAAATTGCATTTGATTTTTTAACTTAGGATACGGTATGTTGCACTTATGGCTATGTTATTCAAGTAAAATTACAAAAATACTGAACTCAGAGGAATTTAAACTGCAAGTCCTTAGCATATAATAGAATCAAAATCATTCTTTAATCCTTTTATCTGATATAAAATTGAACAGCAGCACGATAATTTGACTTTGAAATAAGAGGTTTACTCAAGAGTAACTAATTGCCATATCACTTTCAGTTGTATTACAGAGGAGAAGGACGTGGTGTAAGTTGATGAACAAATATTTACAGAATAGCACAAACACACACACAAAAATATAAATGAGTCTATTTTTATATTCAACTCTAAGCATATAATTTTTGGTATACCAACAAGCGTATAAAGTCTAACTGAAAAGAATCAGAATATTAAAAAGAGGCTTCCAACATTTGAACTCCAGTGAGTCCTCTCAAAGCAATAAATCAGAACAAAATAAATTGTTACCTTTTTTGAATTTTTAACTTTTTACACAATATGATTAGGTTATTTAAATCGGAAAGATGTTATTCAAAGATTCATCTGTTATATGATAGACGATACGTTTACCTTCATCTGTCACATTAGTGTAAATAATTGTGACAATCTAGAATTAATCATCACAGAAAATATTAGTAGAAACTTTTTCTTTTCTACCAAATAAGAATCAATAGCAATTTATTAAAACGCAAGTAGGACTAATTATGCTAATACTATGGTTTTCACCATGTTCACTGTGTGTGATTCTCCAAACCTTTTTTTAAATCTTTATATTAACATGTACATTGTATTAAACTTCCTGGATAAAAATCAACCAAATATGAAAGTACTTTAATAAAAAATACACGAGTAAAACAACGGCGTTATTCAATGTTGAACTAAAATGCACGACTTCAGCTGAACTGGAAATTCTTCATTGTGACGTTTGTCAGTATTCTTTGAAGACACAATTAACAGGAGGTTACAGACCGTGCATACTGTTTTGTACTATTACAATTGCATGTATAATAAATTGAATCAAATTTTGCAGAAAACAGTAAATTCATTACCTTGAATGGTTTGTTACTTGTATATCTTATCTTCAACTACATCCCATTGAGGAGGGAAATGAACACATGTGACGCAACTTTTCATTTGTATCTGATATTGTTTTTCAGATTAGAAATAAAACGAAACGAATCTTATTCAATCGTCTTTTTTCAATTCAAAATATTTGCTTTTCTTGTTCTTCAGACAATTATAATAATAATTACGAAGGTAACACATTTACCAATTACATGTTAATCTTCCATGAGGCCTTCAAAAACTATTAATATGAATAGAAAATTAGTTGGCAGTCTATATTGATGCGAATCAATAAACGTATATCTCATATATGATTATGAAATGTTTAAAACAACATTTGTTTACCAGGGTCACATATGTGACGCCAGGTTTGGGTTTTGTCTTCAAAAGAGGGACGAAAGATACCAGAGGGACAGTCAAATTTCAAAATTTTAAATAAACTGACAACACCAAAAGACTCATGATTGTCGTCGATTGTATCAATAGAATGTAAAGGCAAATTGAAATACGAACTTTAACAATGTTTAAGAGCATTGACTTTAATATACATGAATTCGTTTATCTTCAAATGCTGAATATCGAATAAAAATCTCAATTATATCCTGATTACCTAAACAACAAAAATACTTGTTTATTTATTTTTTGTAAACTGTTTGTGTCAGCTACCTTCCATTATCCAATTTTCTGACATAAGGAAATGTCTGTACAAAGTCAGGATTATGACAGTTGTTTTTATTTATTTTGTTGTGTTTGAGTTTTTGAATTTCTAATTTGTGAGGACTTTTTGTTTATAATTTTCGTTGGAGTTCGATATTTTTGTTATTTTCCTTTTTTTCAGGTTCACCTGATTAAATTATATAAAAGTCCCCAATCTACTTCTACGAGTATTTGTTACTAGCAATCTTTTCTTTGCTAGGGCTTAGCTGCTTTCAAGTCGGCTTCTAATCGAAGGTTATTTTCTTTCTTTTAGATGGTTAAGTCATCTCTCAAAATAGTTTTGGAAGTAATTTATGTTATTATGACTAGCCAGATCAACTATGTCACGCAATCAATTATCTCGGATGTATCCGCAAACCTGATCTCGCTTAAACCGTATTTTTGAATGGAACCATTTGTATTTGACATCTATTTGACAAATTCTAGTTGTTGTCTGATACAGATATACCTGTTCTGCAAATACGTGAGTTAACCTTTGAGTTTGGTAGTGTTATGTTGTTCAATCTTTTGTTTTTTTATGTATTTTGTTGTGTTTGATGGTTTGTCTTTCCGTCTGGTCATTGCGTTCATGGAAAATAGTGCATGGTTGTCCTTTACGTACCTCTAAGCTCGTCAATAACCTGCCTTAGCAAACTTAGGTACAGATATTTTGTTTAAGGGATAGAGGGATAAATCATTATTTAAAAAAAAAGACAAATTGAAATAGTTGATATACTTAAGTTAGGGAGGGTAAACCCGACATTGTAAAGAATCACGCAGACTTAAAGAAAATGTTTTGAAACTGACATTATCAAGATGATTGATGTCTTGATTAACAACATATTTGCCACGTTTGGAGGACGCCTTTTTCAAGAGACTTTCGACATTACCATAGGACCCAATAGTGCCCCTTTTCTTGTCGACTTGTACCTTTCTCGTTATGAGGCTAAAGTCATATAGGAACTTCTTTGGTAGAAAGATAAGAAGTTAGCTATATCTTTTAACTTTACTTTTCGCTTTATAGGTAATGTTCTCTCACTTAACAATTCAAAATTTGGGGACTATATTGACCGCATGTATCCCATAGAACTAGCGATAAAGGATACAACAAATACAGTTATGTCTGTCTCATATCTTGACTTACAGCTAAACATTGACAATGAGGGTCGGTTAAAAAACAATTTTACGACAAGAGATATGATTTTAGCTTCCCAATTCTGAACTTTCCATTACTATTTAGCAACATTCCTGCAGCTTCTGTATATACAGTACATATCTCTTAATTGATGCGATATTCCGGGTTTGTATTTCCTATCGTGATTTTTTGATAGAGGGTTGCAGCTCGCAAGGAAGCAATGCAACCAAGAGTTCCAAATTGTGAAGTTGAAATCATCTCTTCGTAAATATTACTGATGCCATCACGAGTTGGTTGACCGTTATGGAGTATCTGTTTCACAGATAATATCGGATAGTTTCTTATGTCGTTACTACAATCCCGTTCTCTATTCATGAATATGACCTACCGAAAAAGGCTTATAAGCAACACGACGGGTGCCACATGTGGGGCAGGATTTGTTACCCTTCCGGAGAACTTAAGAGGACCTTCTTTTTTGGTGGAATTTGTTGTGCTTAGTCTTTGTATCTCTATGTTGTTACTTGTGTACTATAATTTGTCTGTTTGTCTTTTTCTCTTTTAGCCATGGTGTTGTTAATTTATTTTCGATCTATGAGTTTGAATGTCCATCTTGTATCTTTCGCCCTATTTGTCAGTTGCTATTATCCCAATCCCGTCTCTTTTCCTCGACTGCGACATCACTGAAAGTTACTTATGATCGAACGTGTTTGAACATGAAAAACACGACGATTGCCACATGCGGACCCGGTTCTGCTGATTCTATCCGGAGCATTTGAGATCACTACCGATATTGGTGTGGTTGAGGTTGCACAGATTTTAGTTGTACGTGTTTTATTTTATAGACTATTGTTTATTTTATCGTCGGTTTTCTTTGTTTGCCATGACATGTCAGGGTTTTTAAATAATGAGTTTGGATATCTCTTCGGTATCTTACATCTCTCATTTAAACAAAAACAATGTTGAGGAATTTACAAGACGCTCTAAGCAAAAACAAAATGGTTAAACACTAGAGGAGAAAGAAATTATCAACCTTCAAGATAACACATTTATACGCCATGGTTTTCTTTTAATTGGGCAGATTTTCCTTTCCATTAATTGTCCGGTAAAATGTTGTTTTGAGGGTCGATGAGGGAATTGTTTATCTGCTCATGGGAATCGACATCCTGCCGTCATATCCAATTTTGTTTAAACGTTTTTAAAGTGGTTTGTTTTCCAATATTATGTTTTGGTAGTTCTTTGTTAATTGACAAGGCATAACGTTTTCAACTTTGACCATAGTAAGGGTTTATTATAACAAAATATTCAAACAGATTACAATTTCACAAGTATTATATTATGAATGTTTAAAGTCATAAGAAACGAGTGACCGGTGAAAAATAATGTTCTTCCAATTCTTGAACTAATGCATACAAACATCCTAAACTTCGTCTTTTGTGCTCGAATTTATCATTTTTTTCGTGTAAATTTCGTATAATTGTCAATTTTTTTTCTCAATCGGTCAGTGTTGTTGTGAAAATATGGCAGGTAATTAAAGTTCGTGTTTTGAAGCCGAAGTTTAACGATTGTCACCTGTTTGTCAACAATTGACGAAAAATAAACAAAAAAGCATGGAAATTGAGCACGTGTTTAACATGTAAATTCAGATAATAGTTTATTTTAAGGACATCCATGCGTATTGTGGTCACCGGATTTTTACGAGATGGGTCACACTGAGGTCACCTTGCATACGGAAAATATGTCGGGGGAATAGCTTGCTGGAAGGAAGCTATTCAAATAAAGTAAACTTCTTCTAAATATGAATAAATTAAAGAATTTTCTTCAGAAAAAAGTATATGTACATAAGTTTTATAATGAAAACTATCCATTGAGTTATAAAAATCATATGCATTAATTTTTTTTGATTTGAGGTTTCTTATGACTTTAATCCCTTTTTTATTTATTGGAACATGGTATTTAAAGTTTAAACCTTCTGAATAGATTGATGCGAAAATTAAAAGTAAAAGGTAAAAAATATAATGATCCATATGTAGTTTTGATAACAATATCTGTTTGGTAAACTATTACAAATGTCTATAGGTGGGTTGCTTTTGTCTATTTGAATAGTCAATATTGCAGTTTGATAAAATATTTGAGAGGATTCCTGCACTTGTCAAACATCACCACTCACTGAAATAAAAAAAAAATTAAAAGATTAATTTTCAAATAAAAGTTCACATGTAATTTGAAATAAAAATAATTTTCTAAAGCTGATTAATTCATGTATAAACATAAAGTACCTTTTATCCTCTTTTAATCAATGTAATTTTTGATAAATTTGCTAAATGGACGTCATTATTTGCAGTTTAATCAGTAGTATAAACATACTGTCTTAAAACGTCTTCTCAATAAAATTTTACTTAACACTTCACAATTAACAAAGAATTAATTTAATATTAGCAAATAACTTTAAAGCTTATGTTTTCGACTCATATATTTAATAGTTATTTCCAACAATTAAGCAAAAAATTAAATACGTAAAATGAAAAACTCACATCAACAAAGCAAACTTTAAATTTACCAGAAAACAATAAATCATTCTTACTACACATAGACTCCGTTAATATATTTGAATCTGAAAATGAATAAAAACTATTTTAAATATTAAGAATACTTTTCATATTGTGTCTTGTGTATTATTATTCGTATTTTTGTATTTTTGTTTTTTAGCCATGGCATTGTCGGTTTGTTTAAGATTTATGAGTTTGACTTTCCCCTTGGTATCTTTCACCCGTTTTCCACATACTCATTCAAAAATCTCCAACAATGCAGAATTTTAAAAAAAAAGTATTACATCAGATTAAATTTTTGAATCTATAAATCTGTAATTTTGTCATTGGTATGAAATATGAAAAAGAAGAATGTCTTTCCTTTTTCTTCTGTTATTAGATTCTAAAAAACGAAATATGAAATTTAACTTAATCTTCTAGTTGGATTCCCACCTAATATTTTTAAATTATACAATCTACTTTTCTATATTATGAGTGAAGTTTTAAACATCTATTATGAGAAATTGTTCACAACCCTCGATGTCAAACAGGTGTATTTTTTTCATCGAATTACAATGTCAATCATAGCCTTACGAATAGTACATTAATATCGAAACGTTCTACTAATAATATACATTTCATTTAAGTGAAATGCGGAACGACTCAACGATTTCTGAATAATGCGATTATCAATAAATGCAACAGTAATTAATGCTCGTATCGTCAAATTGCTACTACTGAGAGGCAATATAGCTGGAGCTTTATCTAAAATGACGATCAAAAATCTTCTATCAGCTCAAAGATAGTACACGAATATCGATTGAAAAAAACAAGGCAATGTGGTATTTTAAACAATGAGAAAACTATCCACCAAAGTTCAAATGAAGTGGGTGTAAGTATTAATAGGCAACCGCCCGGCCTATGAAGGTTATTCAAGGAATTGTAACAAATTATGCTGTTGCCGTCAGGAATTGGATGATCATTATATATTTTGTTTTCTAAAATCAAATGTCAACTATGTGATAGATCCTATATGTCTTATGTTCTTGTTCCTGTCGAATTGTGCCTAACATTTCGAGGCACAAGGTCTAATTCAGTTTGACATCATACAATTCTAATCATTTTGTTAATTCCTGGAAATTGTTTTATTGGTATTGACATATAACGGTAACTTTGTATTTAAACTTTTAGTATAGGTGTAAGATGGTAGTTAAATAAAACAAATCAAGGATAGTTTAATCATTTGCAGTAATATTTTTAAAACATACGTTAAAACTAGTTGTCTAAATGAATATCTGATATAGTTTGATACTTTATGATCTACTTAGAGTTTCTTTAGAACAGTGGCCCTTTTGCATGTTTATTAAAACTCCATACTATTTCAAAACAATTTAAAGATTTGTCTGATATAAATAAGTTCAACATATTATTTAATCTTAATTATCTTTTAGAAGTAAAACAGTTGAATTTGCCAAATTCTGTACCTGACACTTCAATAATGTGTTCTCGTCTTTGAAGTAATCTCTCTGCTAATATGTTGTGTTCGTACATAAATAAAGAATCTACCAACGACAGCATTACATTTCTTCTTCGCGACTTTAAAATTTCAATTAGAAAAGCTATCATATTGTGTCGATTGTTTTCGTGACGTTGTTCCAGAATACTATCTAGTTCCGTGCAGAGAATATTTCCTTCAACAAAATAATTTCGGAAAGTATCGAAATCGTCTGATATGCAAACCAGTTCAGGAAAATAGTATATAATGTTATCAGGCAAATTATCAGTATCTAAAACAAATGAAAATATCCTTTATTAACTTTACAATAACAGTGTAATAATGACTTAAAGTAATGTTCTCAATCAATGAAGTTGATAAGTGTCCTTGTTTTAGGTTTGCTTCTGGCGGTTCATCCATATTTTAAGAATAGATTCCAGTTATTTTAATCGAATGTATTTATTTTGCTTTCATTATATTTTTATACTTTGCAATATGATTGAAAAACTAAATCTGCCATGAAGTACGTTTTAAGAGAAAGTGTATTTTATACTCGTAATAAGTGTTTATAATGTTGTCTGTTTTCTTTTGTATAATTGTTTTTAATAGTATGGTGTTTTATACTAAGATATATTGATATATGTTATAGATGTAATATAAATGTATTTTAATCTGTGTTTTTACAGTCTCTCGTACACTCTTTTTAGAGTGGCTCTTTTATAAATTTTTAATATTATATTGTGTTGTATATCAAATGTTTTAAAGAGGTGAGACTCTAATAAATTATTTGTTTGTTTATTTGTTTGTTGGTATAAAATATATTTGAAGGCATTTAACTGATCCATTCATGTTTTTTTTTATTAAATATAAACATATATTAATACTTATAACGTCCTTATTTTAAAATCTTACTTGAATTAAATACTTTCTGAAAAGTATGCAATCTATCCAATATTTTCTTGTTTTTTTCCCGTTGCTTCTTTAATATCCGAATAAATTTACATGTAACGTTTGGATTTCTCCCAAGCAAGACAACAAACATTTCTGCCTTTTTATCTATTTCTGGTACATCATCACAATCTTGAAAAATATACTGTTCTTGTTCTTTAAATGCCTTAAGAAGTTCATTTACGTCAATATTCGATTCAAGAAAATGTTTGTTAGCTGTGAAAACATTAACCGATTCATCTTCGGTTTGGTTTTGTCCCGTTAAACTTTCTAAAAAAGATATATATGCGTGTAAAAAAAAATAAAACATTTGAATATATACAAGTAAATAATACCTGCAACCAATTTCTAGAGAAAAAATCATTTTAAAAAGCGAAATATTTAGTGTAACGTTCGCGAATATTCCCATTTGCAAACAACAAAACATTTTAGGTTTTATTGAGAACCAACATCAGACATAAACCTGTCTACATATATGATGAAATAATAACTATCTTAATATTGAGAGTATTCCAATCAAAGATGTGCTATACACATATGGATGACGCTCACAATAAACGATAAGAGGCTTAGGCATGCAATGACTCTGTTAATAGGCAACTGCCGTGTTTAACCGAAATTTGGTTCTTCATCTGCATTGTTTATATAGAAATGACAAGAATTTTTAAATTGAGATACTGACTGCATGTGTTAATGGAGTTAAATTATTCATTTTAGGCATTTTACATGACCTAACCATGATAGCCTGATCAATGATTTAGTGCAAAATTCTGACTTAACTATTACCAAAGCTTTTCAAGAAAAAGAAACAAATCGTTTTTACTTCGAGTCGGGTCCTTTTCAGACAGTTTTGTTTCAGTCTATTCATATATTAGTCCACGTGAAATATTTGAATAGTACAAACTTGACAGCAGGTCTTTGTAGTATAGATGATTATACAATTACATACATACATTTTGTTATAACATACCTCTATCACAATCTATGTGCACACCGTTAAGGAAAATATTCATTTCAATTAAGTCATTTCCATTATCTTCAGAATTTCTCAAATAGTCAATATTGAAAAGAGTTTCTAAAAAATATGACCAGCATCCGCTTTGAGATCCTTCTTTTAGTGATTTGAGTGTGGTATCCGATAATGAACGGAAAGTGGCGCTTCCGGAGACGAAAGATGTGATTGGGTATATTGCAAATGTTTTAACTAACCATACAAGACAATCACAAGATGAATCCCATAACTCGAATTCAATTTTATCATTTAAGTTTGTGGACGATAAAGTCATGTGTACTTCATAGTTGTCCTCTGGAATTGAAACAAGTGCAACACTTTTTTGTTTTAATTTGCTAAAAACAACAATTCTATAAAGCACTAGTATTATAGAACTTACTTATTTTATTATTTGTATTTTAGGTCTGAATTGTAAATCACATCAAAACATGAACACAACCTTACTTCATGGAATGGTCGACATTTGTAAGCATTAGTATTAATATTTACCTATATTTAAAAAGAGTCGTATAAGTTCTATGATTCAGTGTAACCATAACAATCCTTATAAGACCGCCTAGACACCTGAGATGAGTTTGAATGTCCCTTTTGTAACTTTCGTCCCTCGTTTATAGCTATGTGCATGATAAAGAATGTATCTTGTTGTGATACTGCAAATTTGTTTTATTCATAAATGTTATCGACAAGAGCAATACAATTCTAGTCACAACTATATTACAAAAAAATATGCGCAAAAAAGACGACATTCAAGAATTCTCTTACGGTCTATTCGAAATGAAAAAAAATATTCTGATAATTGAAATTTAAAATAGCAGAGAGTATGTAAACCGAGAAGCATTGATCCTCACTTTAAAAAAGACTATGAAACATTTTAACACAGGACACATGTTGTTTTTTTTGTGTAAAATAAACTACAAACATTTGCTAACAAACATGGCGATTATTTTTTCTAATATTCTCTACTTAAGTATGAATCTGCATTTTAATTGATAAATATTCAACTTGCAAACACAGACGTCTAAACAGAAATATTTTTTTTAACCATAAACATTACCTTTACACTGTGAAAAAATTCTTCCATCTTCACAGTAACAACCTATTGCTGAAAATAAAATACAGTTATTACATTTACCTTTACATTGAATACTTAGTTGCCTTACAGTAATGGAAACAAATGAAATATCGAGCGATATAAAATTCACTATCAAAAAGAGTCATTAACTAGATTTGTAATTGCTAGCAATAACGGATGGCACCCTCGTCCTCCCATTGCCAGGCGATCGGCAGCCATTTTAAAATTCCAAAGTCAAAGAGGGCATCTACACATGCAAGATATCATTTTTGTTAAATTTCATTAAATTGGAGTATTTTGAAATTTTGGACAATTTTGCTGTTTCCATGGTTACGGCGGCCATTTCGGAAATTCCAACTTCAAAATGAAACTATGCACATGTCAGTTACTATTCCTGTAAAGTTTCATCCAGTTTGCAGCACTTTATTTTTTTTGGAAATTTTGAACATTTGTGCTGCAACCATGGTTACAGTAGATAATTCCAAAATTCTAAAAGCAGACATCTCATTGCCACATGTCATGTTATATATCAATACAGTTTCATTTACTTTGGTGCAATACTCCCTGAGAAAATGCTGATTTTATGCATTTTTCCATAGGGTCAATGTTAAACTTGTCCCCAGTTTCCATGACAACGGCGGCCATTTTGGAGTTTCCAAATATCGTCTTGGCATCTTGGCATACTGGGTAACATTTTCATTAAGTTTCATCCAGTTAGGTCATATAACGACAGAGTTAGAATTTTTGATATTTTAGGTGTTTCCATGGTAACGGTAGCCATTTTGAAAATTCCAAGATCAAAATGCAGCTCAGGCCATGCCTGTTACTATTTATGTGAAGTTTCGTCCAGTTTGGAACACTTTGAATATTTTCGGATTTTTGCTGTTTCCATGGAAACGGCAGCCATTTTGACCATTCCAAAGTCAGGTGCACAACTTCACATGCTGGTGCACATTGTGGTATAGTTCCATCAACATTGGTCAACTCAATTCCAAGAAACTGCGTGGACAAAATGTGTGGAAGAAGAATAAGGAAAAAAAGAATCGATGAATAACAATACGTCACCCCAACTCCGTTGAGGGTGCCATAATAACAACACAAAAAATAGAAGACATATGGAGGACGACATAATGTTTTCATTTAAAGAAAGTTGTCGATATATTATATTTACATTGCTCCTTTTCTACGAATGACATTAACACTGTACAGACGTGCGTCCGAGTAATGGGCACATATATTAGAGATTGTCAAATATTTGTCTCAATATGTTTTCCTAATAACTAAAAACGTTGACATTTAATAAAAATCACCCATTAACTGGTTTATGTGACAAATATTCAAGTAACATGACGGGATGCCACTTTTGAACTAGCTGCGCTATCAATTCCATTTATGAAATGTATAACATGTAATTTTTAATTCGATCTACCTACTTGTCCAAATTTCAAGCGTTTCATTTTTCAGTTTTTTACATTAGTTTACCCTGGATCTTATGTTTCGCTGCACTCTAATGAAAAACTATGCTTGCAAGTACACTCATTTTTATAGATACAATCACATATTTAAGTAAAATGGTGCTTTCGTCTCTTGATAAGTACATCAAAATCAGATTTGACAGTTGACAAAGAAGTGAACTTTATGACAAATTCAAATTGTGGATACTAATTCTGCACAGCAAGTTCTGTGTCATGTTTGCGAAGTCATGCTCAAGAAAGATTACGTGTTGGAGAACAAAAATACATATTTTGAATTTTTGCGTAAGATTTACATTTCATTTGCATTAATCTTGTTTAAATTATTTTCCAATCATGTGTATATGACAGTCATAATAATTAAAAAACACTTAAATTACCTGGAACTAAATCTGTTTTTAATTCTTCTAACAAAATGTCAAATTTATTATCTTTTAATACTTTTAATAAGCATTCGAATGAGCCTTTATGTAATGACTTTCCTACTTTCTCCATAAAACACTGTGTCATAGTCCTTGAGTCTTCACAGTTAAGTACATCTTTGAAATCTTTTACATTGAATATAAATTGTTCAAAGAAATAATCCACAACTTGGTCTGGATTGAAAAATTCGTGTAACGATGGAATACATTTAGCCAGCTGTTGACGACATTTTTCTAAATCTGATAAATACAAGATATGAAATAAATTAGTTCAAAAAGTTTACTTAAAAATATATATTCGAATCAACACCTCATTACTGTTATTCTCATTCTCAATATCTGCTGATTCCCCATTTCCATTCTCAATTTTGATATTTGATGGTGGTGTTCTCCTCACGTATGGTTTTAAATATACGGTTACGGTTATTTATGAAATGTTTAAATTTTGATAACAATGAGAGTGTAGTTACTCTTAGAAACATAATATCCTCTACTATAAAGTGGCAAAAGCATGATCCATAGTTATAGAAACAGATTTCCCTATTAACAAACATGCTTTGAAATATTTAATACATCATTTAAATAATCATCTTATTACTTAAATCATCTCCATATTTTAAATAAATGTTTTATCATTGATTTTTATATACACTACAGGAGTATAATTAGTCAGTTAGTTGTAGTTACAAATGGCTAGTTGAGTTTTTTTTTTTTAAAGACGTCTTACGATGAGTTATCATAGTGAAGGTGTGGTACCTGTTTGTCATAATGTATAATGTATTTGCGTTTTTATATTAATTTGTTTGATTTTAGGTGTGGAAAGGGGGCATGGGCATCATATGAAACATGGAATATAAACTATGACGCTACCAGTCAACCAGATTATAAATGTAGAATTATAAACTATAAAAGTTTCATGAATTTATAAAAGTTTCATGAATATATAAAAGTTTCATGAATCTATAAAAGTTTAACAAATCTTTTGGAGAAACCTTGAGAGGTGAGTAGGAACTTATGTATATCCTGTTTTCAACATTTTTTCATTATTACCTCACAGGGTATAATTGAAAAATAATCTGATAAAAATGCAATTGGAATATATCGTTCACTACCTCAGAACTAAGATTTAAATGAAATTCATTTTAAACAGCTTTAAAACAAATGTGCATAATGTTACATAAAATAGAAGTTTTATCTTTGGTTTTTTTCCCCATGTATGTTATCGTAAATAAAGACGATAATGCATGAGGTATTTGTAATGGAAAACGAACATCCCATAGACTACTTACTTCTTTTTCTCCAAATTTGGTTAATTACTGATCTCTTTAATACTTTTATAGTTGAATATCCTTGCATTCGTAAAATACCTATACATTTGTTAACACTGCTTGGGTCGCTACATTTTTGAAGTAGACATATTAAGTAGTGATTCTTTTGACTATTCGCCGACTTCATTTTAAAATCATTATTACGATCTGTTTGGATCATTCCTTCCTTAACAAGTGATCCCAGCATTACATCAGGATTTATTGTTTCTTTAAGTGCTCTCCAATTTCCAATGATTTGTCTTTCTAAGGAAATTCCATTATATATTACTCGAACTGGAAAAAAATATATTAGATCAGTAAATATGTGACATTGAGGTGTGCCTTAATTTTACTGTTATAAACGACGAACGTACTAGAAAATAAATACAATAACGGTGATGACTGATGTACCCCTATTGTTACAATTGTACCTATCATGTCTAGTTTTTTCATGCATCGTTGTAAATATAACGGAATTTGATGCTACTGGTATATAAGTAAGAGGTTTAGCGGTATAAAACCAAATTCAATCCACCATTTTCTTCATTTGAAAAGCATGTTTCGTGTTAGGAATTTGTCAGTTGTTGTCCATTCGATTGATGAGTTTTATCATTTGATTTTGCCATTAAATTAGGGACTTTCCTCGGAGTTCAGTATTTTTGTGAATTTACTTTTTTTTTCTTTTTATCTTCTGGCAAGACTATAAGTATTTTATAATCTGACTTTGATATACATTTTACAAACCTACCCCTGAAGCGATGGTATATGATTTTGGCAACTGAAAAAAAAAGAGTACACTGATAATCGAATTTTGCATAATTTCAAAAGTTTATACATAAATTAAAAATAAGTGTAGTTTATGATTTGCCAGAAGGGCTTTATGAAATGAAATTGGAGTAGACTTAAATACAAATGGCATGGTTATACTGTTCGAAATTCTCATACACGTCAAGAACATGATACATATATTTTATCGATCGACTTTTTTCAATTTTGCCTGTGATTTTTGAATTTAGTCTCTAATACTTCCTTAAAGTGCATGCATTTGTAATTATCTAGGCTCCATAACGACATGTGAATAATTATAGATCAATTAATCAAAGAATTTAAATAGAGAAAAAATTTCTACGAGTGACCGAACTAGACATCAATTCACGGTTGCGCGTAGCGCATGACTTAATTATTAGTGTTTTTTCTGTCACGAGTTGAACATTTTTCGATATTTGAATTCTTTGATTAGTTATTCTTTTTATTACATTGGCCCATTTTTTATACAACTATTGTAGAAGATGTTAGGAAATATATCGTTTTCTACGACTTCACTATTTGTATTGATCAAACGTTATGATGAAAATAACCACGTTTATGTGAAATTATTGGTTTTTATTTCACTGGGAAATCGATATAATACAGTGAAACCAATGTAATAAATATATGTTTATTTCATTGTAGTCGCAAGTATTAATTGACATGAACAATGTGAAGACCTATAAATCTCATCCAAATACTTGATTTTCGTGCAAAAGATTGTCGTGTTGAGATCAAATAATCAGATAGGACCGTAATGGGTTGAACGTTCATTGTTGGGTATTGATTTAAATCGGAAGAACTAATGTTGGCGTGCTGTGTCATATTTCATAAGTTCGACTTTTTGTGTTAAAGAAGTTTTGTTTGACGGAACACGATGTTCTATTCGTTTCATTTGTTTATATTCTCCAGTAAAGAAAAAATTGACTAAATTAAAGACCCATTAACCCTTCTGAATGACACCTTTACTCAATTTATATTTTTTTTTTTTTTTTATGTGTTCTGCTAACTTTTTGTCATTGCTTATTATTCTTCTGTTGATTATCTAATATGTCACCCTTTTTATTACTGCTTTAATATCGTTAGTTAAAAGTACATGTTTATATATCGTTGCAACGAACGCTTTTCTTGTAATATCAGTATGACACATTTTGTAGCTATATATACAAGTTGCAAAACTCATACAGTTATATACAGTGAAACAATAGTTTGAAAATTATGGTGAATTATTTTGGAATTACATGAAATAAGCTGTCATAATTAATAGTTACCTCCAATAAATAATGCAATGATAACTATCAAAACAATTCCCCCTGTCTGTCCATTAGTTGCAGTCCTCATTGCAGAATCTACAATTACACAAGAACAAAAGACATTACATCACACTATTTGGTTACAATTGTATATGATCCATGAATAATATTTTTTACAATATAAGAGAATTTGGAAAGCTTCACTCCTGATTTAAATGACAATCATGTTGATGGTTTTTTTCTCTTTTATAAGTCCGAGATAGTTTTATAGTAAAATTAGCAATACTTAAAATCAGAAGGTGTATAATTCCATTTATTCCATATGATAACTCAAAGAACCGGACTACTGCTCTGTCATAACAATTAGCTTGTCTCTTTGTCCGTCTTATATTTTTTTAACTATATAGTTATCACATTTTCATAAAAACAAGTTATGAACTATTTAAAGTAGAAATATGATTGTAAATACCTGTCAACATATCCTTTGAAAGGAATGTGGTGTTGTTTTCCTCTCTAAAACAAGAAGAAAAACGTGTTTCAGATACTTGATTAATAAGACAATGAAATACTGCTTCCTTTTAAATTATATGCTATGAAAGTAATGTAAATGTATAGATAAATTATATGTTTGTTACTTAACATACTTATATATGAATACATGATACTATAGATAACTTAAAAATGTAGCCATTGGACATGTACCAAGCTATGCCTTCTCTTAAAATATGATATATAAACTAAATTTTAAATATTGAAATAGTATTGTTCTTTCCTCAAAATACAATTTTACAATATAGAGTATGTCTAACCGTGATTCGTTAATCTGTCCACATTGAAACTTGACTGGGAATGAATCTTTGAGCAAACATTGATAATCTGTAAAATCCAATGCAATCATAGAAGATTTAATACACAAAGAAGCAACAAAAAAAAACCAGTATTACAAGTAATTATTTAACACAGGCACTTGTCTCTGCAAACATTACATATCTACTTCAATATTTAGGTTCACAGGTATTTTCCTTAAGACAAGAGTTCCGGATTTATGTAGTTTTATAGGTTGTTTTTTTTAACTATGCAGTTTTCTTTTAATTCTATATAATATTATTTATAATTCTTCAGGCTGTGTTTGGCGCTACAAATTCAAACATCTCTCCTGACAATTTAGTGTTGCTGTCTTATTAACGTTGACATAAATGCTTCGACCTTAAAATGCGTTAATAGCTGCATATCGAAATTCCCTTCAACATTTAGAACATTTCACAATTGTGTTAAAAGACTCTATGCCTCTGCAGAAAGATCGTTAAAATAAAACGCACGTTGATATTCACAAATATTCCCGTGCAATGGGTGAAAGTTACAAACCTGCACACAAGACTATGTTCATATAATACTGTTTAGTCGTCAGTGAACAAAAGAACCTTTTACTTCACCTTTTCATATGCCATAACTTGAAAATCCTAAAGCCTCATATACCTTGTAACATGAATGAAATCAGTTTCTATTCAATAGGGCAATGGACGTGAATTTTTAAACAAACTCAAGAACATCTATACCGCTTCAGAAGACATAAGAAATCCATAAGTTTAATTAACCGACGTTTACACAATATTAAATTCATAATCTTTCAACCACTTCAAACCGTTCAGAAACAACTCTTATCATTGGTCAAGGGAACATACCTCAAACCTCCCCAACGGAAGTCATGACTATTATTGATAAAAGACAACGAAAGCATAAGTATCATGGCAATGGCATTATCTGCAAACATCGTTCTAAATTCACATTTGATGATCTTTTATCTATTTATAAAAGCAAAGGTAGAAATCAATTATTTTGCAAACTTGGTAAATTAAAAATTGAAAAATATTTATGACGAATGTGATATATTTTCATTTTTTAATGAATTGTTTCATAGATACACAAATTTAGTTTCCAAGTTTGTCTGTACCATTTCTAAAGGAATAAAATATTACGATGCAGTTGCCTTGGTTCGATCTATTGAGTTACGCTCATTTCAACTGATTTTTATAATTTATTCTTATGTTGTGCTGTAATACCACTGTGCAGGGAGAAATGAGGGTGGAACATTCTAAAACTTGTTTAACCCCGCCACATATGTATAAGCCTGTCCCAATTAGTCCGGTGGTTATTGTTGGGTCATGTCTGTCATATTTGTTCTTCGTAAATTGTTTTGTTTCAAATTAGACCGTTGGTTTTCTTTCAATTAAATAGTTTCATATTTTCATGTCGGGACTGCATACACCCGACTATACAGTATGGGTTTTCTCATTGTTGAAGGCCGTACGATTGTCTATAAGTTCATTCAGTTCATTTGAACTTTGGTGAATATTTCTCTTATTGGCAATCATAACACTTCTTCTTATTTATATATTTGTTAACTTAGCCCTCATTTGATTATATTGTTCCCATGTTTCCAAAAACATTTAGCATTACAAAAAGTTTGGATTTGCACGTAATGAGTAAAGTTAACATAAAAAGTATATTTTAAGGTTTAAATTCATGATGTGCTTGATAGTTATCGATGAAAAAAGAGAACAGTTAGTTTGAAGCAGCAAAAACATTAACTTAAATAATAAAGATGAAATTATTGGCCTTTGTAACAAAAAGTCAGTGACCCATCGGTAAAAACTGGAAACTAAATTGTAAAGATAATAACATAAAAACAACATTTTGTGTTTTTGCCAGGTACAGTAAAACACATTTTTTTCCTCAATTTTGAGTATTTTCACTCAATCTTAAACCTTTTGAAGTAATCTTTAATGTTTGCATTTAACCTTTACATACCAGATGAGAGATATTCGTTGTTTTTACATTGTTTCAGATAGCAGGAACAGTCTTCCTGTGTAGGATTACAAGAACAAATATCTTTTGGTTTGATGACATAATCATATCCTTGTTTGTAGTCACATCGACATCTGACGTCATTTTCTGCCGAACCCTGACCTGAGAGTGTCTGCCCCTTTTCAGCGCACAATGATTTGAGTAAGATGCAATGACTGCTAGTATTGCGGTAAAATGTTATGGGTTGATATCGTTCAAGTGAACATGGAACAAATGTTGGTAATCCTTCGACAATGTATTTTCTTCCTAAATGCAAGCAAAAGTTTTAAATTTTAACTGGGTACTGTCATTCGCTGTCCAAGAATACAGGTAATAATCTTAAATCATTTTGACAAAAACACTAGATTAAGACAAGTGTGTTTAATTCTGTATCTTCCTCTTATTAAAATGATATTTTGTACATTGCTGATTTTAGAGATTATTCTAATGCCGTATTGGCTGTGTTAATTGTCGAAGGCCGTACGATGACTCTCAGTTGTTGAATCTTTCATTTATGTTAGTTGGTGTCTTGTGGATAGTTGTCTCATTGGCAATCATACCATATCATCTTATTTTTCAAATGTATTTAAAGCTACACCTTACTAACCATAATCATGTCGTAACAATTACGAAAAAGACTATATTAAAGCTTGACGTGTTGTGCTGGCAGTTTTCTTTTAAAAAAGTCTCCATCTTGACCTCCAAATGTTTTTTATTAGATGTGTGACGTTGGGTCACTGCCTATTTGACGTATACTTACTATCCCCGTTAATTCCAAACTATCATACGTTTCCATTCTTAAAATACTTGTAGATACACTACATTCGAAACATTAGAGCAGGATATAATTTTATATCTACAAAACTTTTCAGTATAATACTAATATTGCATGGAGGGGATAAAACACCATTTCTAACTTTTTTTTATATGATTAAGAAATAACTTTTTAAAACATGCTTTTGTTGATGTAATTTTTTATAGCAGTTAATATTCTGTAATCTTTTGCGTTTTATAAATAAGCAAAACATTTTAACAATGTATGTATATGTATATTAGTTGTTACCTTTAGGTGCAACATCTGGTTTTTCTGAACATGATTCTGTGTACGATTTGTTATTGGTATCCCATAAACAATAATACCGAAATGCCAGTCTAATTGTACATAATCCTTCAGCTCTTGATGTCCAATGGGACGAAGTTGGGCACGATAACTCATAGGCAGTGTTATAGTTAAGCAACAGGAATAGAAAGAAGAGCTGTAAAATATTCATTTCAGAGTACATACTTTCGTGATCAAGAGTTGAAATTAAAATGATAACGCCATAGATAACAGAACAACGTATCAACAACAACTGCACACAAAACACAACGCAATAAACTAAAGACTTTAAATCAATGTTCACAAGTAGATGTAAAGAAGACCATCTAGTTCTTATTGTGTCTTAAAATAAAATTTTCGCGACATGCATTTAGAAATATCTAATGAAATAATGATTCACAATATACACGAGTATTGCATTCACCCATAGATCAATATATAAGGTCTTCCAGCTCAAACATGTCAAATATCGTGTTCGGCATTGAAATCTCGAGTTAAATCGCTAGCTGCTTTAAATGAATAGGATTATGTCACTGTGCTCCATTTCACAATTTATCAATAGGTCTAAAACAAAATTGAACTTTTGATCTAAACACAAATCTTTTGATCGATATTGGGACAATGGATCTATATACCATATACTATAATCATATATTTCAAACTTAATGCAAAATAGTAGTATGTTACACTATATTTCATAGATTATGATGTGCATATAAAAACAATAGTTATATATAGTCAATAGCTTTGATAAAGGTAACATACCATGCTCCATTAACAAGGAAGTATTATTCTTATATAAATAGATTGAGATTTGTCTTTAAATTTAGTAAATATTCGATCTATTTTACACAAACGAAACGAATTTAACATTACATTTTAATACAAAAATTATACAAACGGATTACATATAATATGTCAACCTAATCTTTAAAAACACGAAAAGCATAAATGCAAAATAACATATTTTTTTTTAGAATAATTCAAAATACCCGCTGTGTTTATAACGTAGAAGGCTGATACATGTCAAACACAGGAATATACATGAATAATATGAAAATAAGAAAATGCATTGATGAAAAAAAAGTAACTAAATTCTTCCAAGCCAGGAATATGACAGTTGTTATCCATTCGTTAGAGTTTTTGATTTTGCAACTTTATTTGGGATTTTCTTTTATGAATTTTACCTCGGAGTGTATTTTTGTTATTTTTCATGATTTCTTGAAATCGAATATCAAAAGTGTAAGAATTAAATCTACCTTTCCGGTATTTTTGCGAGATTTTGATTAATTCAAATTGTGTAACTTGGAGTATTTCAATATTACCAGCTCTCATGCTGATATCTGATACAAATCGATATACATTCACGAATCTATCTGCATGCAGATGTTCACGAAATTGCAATATTTAATCCCGCTTGTTTGTCCATTCTACAAAAATTGCCATAATCAATGCACACAATTATTTCTGAATTTACATCATACCCCAAATCTGTTTTTGTTAATATTTAATACGTTATTTTATCATACAGACTGAGTGTATCTATTAAAGAAAAACGGAAATGAAAATGTCATTAATTCCCGGAAATCAGAATAAATGTATTGCTCTCAAAATTATTTCCGTATCGACATAAAATACAATATGAACACTAAATATACAAATGATGTATTGATATTGATGATTATTTTCTTACAAAAGACAATTAATGGACAAAGATGTGAGAGAACATTGAGGTATTTGATTTATGGTAATTTTTTGCATTCTTATCTTATGCCTCTGTGCTTTGTCTATATGTCTTTTTGCTTTTTTTTGTTGGCATATTTGTTTGTTTTTATAGCGATTAAGATTAAAACACATATGATGTACCCCTATTTTCGACATTTTCACCTGTTACGTCTGTTTGTTTTCTTAACCCACCGTTTTCAATTTAATGGAAGTTGATAGGACTGTCAAACAGTGAGGAGCTCTGACTATAAAGCAAGGTTTAATCCATCCATTGTCTACATATAATAAGGAAATGCCTGCACCAAGTCAGGAATATGACAGTTGTTATCCATTCGTTGTATGTGCTTGACCGTTTGATTTCGCCATTTGATTGTCGACTTTCCGGTTTGGGTTTAACTCAGAGTTCGTTTTTTTTTTTTTTACTTTGTTTTCTCTAAAAACTAAACAATAAATATATCAAAAAGAAATAATTCAATGAAAATCGTCATATTAAGTGTCATTCCCACATTTTGTCAATAATTTTACAATTAACTTTTAGCACTGGAGAAATCGAAAAATACTGTTGTGATAATCATGAAGAAATAAATGGAACATGTGTTGGTAAGAATACTCATTACTCATTAACTTCCAAAACAAATATCTATTGAATCATTCATTTACTTTTTTTTCCATACTTCATTACAAAATCAAAAACATACCAAGCTCCGGAGAAAATTCTAAACAGAAAGTCCGCAATCAAATAACAAAATAAAAAGTTGAAACAAATCAAACGAATGGATATTTGTCATATTCCTCACAGACATGTAAAAAAGGTGGATTTAACCTGGTTTAATAGCTAGCTAACCCTCTAACTTGTATGACGGTAGCATACAATTCCTTGATATTGACAACGCGGTTTGAACAAAATAATCAAGCTCACTAGGTGAAATTGCAACTAAAGGGGAACAGTACTCAACACTGTGTTATAATTTTTATAACTATAAAAGCAAACAAAAATTTTGATTTTTATTAAAAAGTCTGAGCCATTATTGAGATATTATGAACTTTCAATTAACAGAACAAAAAATTAATTATCTGGTTAAACAGCGTCCATATTATTTTTCTTCCTGTAAGTATGCAGAGACGGATACTTATCAGAATCTGGAGGGACTTGTCAGCAATGTAAAAATGGATCGTATGGACGAAAATGTGTATACTCGTGTGCTTGTTCAGAAAATAAAAGGCTTGTAGATTTGAAATTTAAATTAAGATTTATTATTTATTAGTCGCAATACAAAACTGCATGTGGATCAAAAATGCATGATATGTTTTTTCTCGCAAGCTACTGCAAAACGTTTTTTATGGAATGCATGTAACCTTTAACATGCACGCTCGAGACTTAATGTTTAAAATACGAATCAACTAAACTTTCAAAGTATAAAGTACATTGATACATAAAGAAACAAACCCGATAAAGTCCAATTGCCACAAGTTACAACAGACATGGCTCCCTTAGCCTCATTTTTAAACTTATACTTCGACTTTGACACACACAGTCATCTCAGTACCAAAATCTATGACAAACGAGACGATTTTAAATTTTTAAATTATCAATATTCACTACCTTAGTTGCAATGCTGTGGATTCATTCGTTTTCGTTGGATACCAATTTTCGTAGAATTCGTGGTTTCAAGTTAACCACGAATAAAACTGTTCAACGAATTGCATATTTGCCTTTGGTTTGTATGCAGACATTGGGAAAACCACGAAATTAAATATCCACGAAATTGAAGGTTTTCAGCAATCCATGACAATAAATGAATCCACAGTATACCAACTCCATACCAGATTTAAATATCCTTATTATAAGACTATAAATGAGGCTGAGGGAGATTTAATATTTTAAACCTGCATATGGAATATTCATTTCCCAAAATAGGGACGAAAGATACCAGAGGGACAGTCAAACTCATAAATCGAAAATAAACTGATAACGCCATGACTAAAAATGAAAAAGACAAACAGACAACCAATAGTATACATGACACAACATAGAACACTAAAGAATAAGCAACACGAACCCCACCAAAAACTAGGGATGATCTCAGGTGCTTCGGAGGGTAAGCAGACCCTGCTCCACATGAAGCACCCGTTGTGTTGCTTATGTGATTACACATCCGGTTAATAGTCTAATTCGGTAGGTCACATTCATGAAAGGGAAGGGGATTGATGTTACGACATAAGAAACATATCCGATATCATTTGTGAAATTGTTATTCCATAACGGTCAACCAACTCGTGATGGCGTCCGTAAAATTTACGAAGGGATTATTTCAACTTCACCATTTGGAACTCTTTGTTTAATAGCTTCCTTGTGAGCAGAAACCCGCTATCAAGAAAATCATGATAGGAAATGCAAGCACGGGAATATAGTATCAATTGGGAGATATATATACCCCGTATGCAGGGGTGCTGGAATGTTGCTACTCAGAAATGTAAAATCCACAATTGGAAAACTGAAATCATCTCTTATGTCGTAAAGTTTAATTTTCAACCGACTCTCATTGTCAATTTCTAGATGTAAGTCAAGATATGAGGCAGACTTAACTGTATCTGTAGTATACTCTATCTCTAGTTCGATGGGATAGATGCGTTCCACATAGTCACCAAATTTTGAATTATTTAGTGAAAGAACATTATCTATATAGCGGAAAGTAGAGTTAAAGGATATCGCTAACTTCTTATCTTTCTTCATAAGAAGTTCCTGTATGAAGTCAGCCTCATAATAATAAAGAAACAAGTCCCAACTTATTCGATATTCAAGAGCTTGCATCTCATACTTAGACTTTGTAAAACGTCACCATTGTCTGAGCAGGGATTTGATGAATTAGAACTTCTCGTCTTTTTTCTAAAATCAATTCATCGGTAGGTACCAAGACCTTGTTGATAAATATTCCGTATCAACTTCACAAATAAAACATGATGGTATTGGTATATAGATTCTGAGTACTGAATTTGTTTATAATCTTAATCATGTGTTATATTGTCCTTTTACTTGTCTTAGTTAATATTACTTTTACTGTTTGGTGTGTTTTGTGATATCCATTTGACGTGGCTCGGTACTTATGCATCACATCAATGTGTTGTTTGTATTATCTTTTATGTTTGCTAGTGTGCTTTGTCCTTGTGACTTTTTGCGTCTGGCGTTAAGACACAATTTAAATCCTGGTATTTATGGTGAGTTTATTTACAACCACTGGGTCGATGTCACTGCTGGTGGAGTTTTAACTTTTATGTTAGTATTTACTGCTAACTTCAATGCAACTCACATTCTAAAATACATTAGGCAATCAAGTAATATTGGTTTGAATAATCTCTACTTTTGTCAAAAACACTAATAATTTACACAATTCATAAATAATTAAATTATACAATTACTATAAAAATGACTATATTTTCCTCAGGTGTGATCATATACATGGATGTGTTGTAAGGACAGATGATACAACTACTGTTAGATCAGGTTTGTATATGTGAATACTTTTATCAATAACAAATTCATAAGAGTCTATACTAGTTATGAACCAAAATTTTAAAAAAATAGTATAACCAGGAGTAAGTTTTTATTTTAAACATTAGTTATGAGCGGATGAAATGATATTCTAAATGATTCGAATATTGAAATATTATAACTGTAATAAATTATAAGGCTTTAATTCAGTCTGGAAAATCACACGAGAGTGACTATTTTATAAAGTCTTTTCATTTTAACGTATTTGCGCATTTATTGCTATCAAATATTTAGATTTGAATTTTCCTGATGGAGGTAAATCCAGAAAAGTTTTCAGACGCATTGAATTACTTAAGTTTTTATTTCATTTAATGACCACAAATCAACTGTCGACATGAACTTTAACAATGATCCAGTACTTTCAAGTTTAAATATATGAAGTAGTGGTAAAATTTCAAATTAGACAACTCTCCACCTGAGACATAACTACATAGGAGGAACAACTTTAATATAGGTCACCGTACAGCCTTTCAACAATGACCAAAACCCATACCCCATGGTTAGCTATAAAGAACTCACAATGAAACAGAACGAAATACAAATATGATACAAAGCAGCAAACGACAACCACTGAATTACAGGATTCTGACTTGGACAGGCACATACCGAATGTGGCGGACTTAAACATTTCAGCAAGAGCCCAACATCCCCCTAACCTAGGACAGAGGAGTGAAAGTACAAGTTATGAACAAACTAAAAAAATCAGTTGGAAAGTGCTAATCTAACTTGATTGATATAATATATTTAGTGGAAATCCGCCTCAGTATATGTGAAAAGTCGAGAACATACCAATCAATTATGATTTCTTATGAAAATGCTTAAAAAACGACTTGAAGATGAGCATTGACTTAATTCATTGCACTGAGAAGCTCAGTGGGTTTACAAGTTTATTCTTTTTATGATAAATGCACACATGTTTCAATGTATGATTTGTTTTATTTTTCAGATTCAAAAACACAAGATACGTATAAATGCCATACAACTGAAATTATAAGATCAACTAGTAACATAAACGCTGGGTCATCTACTATTGGTTTATTTCCTTTCGGTAAAACATTAGTGGTATTTTAACATCATCCGCACATATTTTCTGTCATTTGATGAGTATGTTTTCAAATCAAGCATAGATTTAATAGTATATGTAGTTTGCAACGGGTAATTATTCTTTATTTTATGTGATTTAGAAAACACAATTTTGATTAATTAATTGTTTTTACTACTACCATATAGACGATAATATTAAGGTAAGTTTTACAAGAATAAAAAGGTATTGGCATTATTCTCGTTACTGTCGGTTTCATTGAGATTAGCAGCCACAATATAGTCAATGTTTATGAGTTTGCCATTGTACATATCAAAAGGTAAAATAAGACAAAAACCAAAATATATGAAAAATTCCAAATGGAAAGTCTCTACGCAAACGGCAAGACTAATAGCTCAAACACATCAAACGAATGGAAAACAGCCGTCATATTCATGACTTGGTACAGGCATTTCTGATGTACAAAATTGTGGATCAAACCTGGTGTTAAAGCTAGCTAAACCTCTCCTTGTATGAAGTCGATTAAAATTCCAACATATTGACATTGACGTATGAATAAAAACCAGACACAATTGGCTAAAATGTCAAACACTGAGTAATAATATTAACCCCAAAACAAACATTTTCATAGATTCTTATCAGCAACATCTTGTAATTTTTAGACCGTTCCCTGGTTCCCTGTCAACCTAAAACAATTTCTATTATTTTTCTTAGGACTCTCGAAAAGAGAAGTGATAGTATACTCGGTTGGTATAGGTGGATGCTCCATCGGTGTATTAATATGCATTGTATTCTTTCGTCGACATAAAAGTAGATCTGTTGGACATTCCGTAGAGACCAACGAGCAATTGCCACATGAAAGTATGATCATGCATGACATTCCCGAGGACAGAATTGAGAACCAATATGAAACGATAGATGAATCAACTATGGAGCTTGAACTAAACTCAACTGAAAACCAAAGTGAACAAAATCTTTCAGTTGGGTCTGAACCTGACCAAACAAACAGTCTTAACACAAGTAGCAAATCATCAGACAGCGATGATAATACTTCCATGGGGAACAATAGCTATCTTAATCCATATCAACCTATTGTATCTGATACCGATCCACATGTTTATATTTCTACACACAAACGATCAGAGGAATTACCTAATTCTTCATCAGAGGAAAAAGGGTTAGCTTCAAATCATCAAAATTTGTTACAGGAATTGTTTAAAGATCCCAAAAAAAAAGAAGATTGCAATACAGATAAAGGATCTACACGTAGCTGTGAATCATCTTCTTCGTCAGGTGTCGAGAACAAATCTGCTTATCTCAATCCATATTATTCTTTACAGAAAACATCGGAGGAACAGCCACTTAAATATATGGAACTAAAATGCGATGTATCAACTTCATTCGATTGTATACCGTCAAAATATAATGTAACATAAACATATAAATGACCATGAGTTTTATGTTTGAACTCCCTCCGCTTACTGAATGAAATATAAGATTAACTTAAAAGAAATTAATCATAATGATATGAAACGGGGACCCAATTATTTGCCCCATTGGAACGCATTGAAAATCATAGTAAATACATAGGGTCCTGTTCAATAAATAATTTTGATAGCCACCTTTGAACTTCTATTTCATGTTAGGCATTCATTTTGAAGTGTCTAAGAAAAATCTCAGTGCCTCATGACCGGCATTCCGTTGCAAAAAAATGTTTTTATTGACAACAGGGTCAGTCTGTCTACTTCCGGGGAAGAATAGAGGCTAGAATTTAGGCAATTTACTCTATGTACTGACGCCAGATTACATTTAAATCAATCATAATTATCACAGAAATTCAAACTAGAAAGCCTACCCTTTCAAATAAATCTACATTCAGTTACGAAACTAGTGAAATAATAACACTACACAATTTATAACAAAAGTTATATTTTTTTTTAAGAACTACATTCGTGGGTACCGGACTGGTTGCCCTAACTGGGATCCTATTCAATATAATATTCATTGTAATTTCATAGAAGTAATTTAATATTAATTTTGCTGAAATGCCTTTGATACAAATTCGATACCATTATATAGATATGAATTTAATATTTTATAAAATTTATGTCGAAAATAAACTGAAAATTTATTGGCAAAGAACGAAAACCACAGACATCCAAACAAAAATATACAAAACATAACATATAACCTCAAGACAGAGCACAAGAATTCCACCTTTACTAGAGTTGATCCCAGATATTCGGGATTGAAAACAGATCCTACTATTTATGTGGTACCCGTAGTGTTGCTCGTGTTATTAGAAATTCGATAAGTCAAATTCGGTGGGAAGAGAACAGGATTGTAGTAATGACAATCGGAACATATACGTTAACGTTGTCATCTGTGAAACGGATATACCATAAAGGTCAACCAACTCGTGAAGGCGTCTTAAATTTGCGAAGGCATGATTTTAACTTTGTTGATAGCTTCCCCGTGGACAGCAAGCAAAAAGTAAAATCACAAAACTTCTGAACTCCAAGAAAAAATCAAAAAGTCCCTAATCAGCAACCCTCTGTCAAGAAAATCTTGATAAGTTTTGGAATATCATATCAACCGTGAGATATAATCTCCGCATGCAGGCACTGCTGAGATAAAGCCAACCAAACATAGACAGTTCACAATCGTGAAGCTTAAATTATCTTTTGTCGTAACATTTTATTTTCAACCGATATCATTGTCAATTTTTAGGTTTTTGTCAAGATATGAAGCAGACTTATTTGTATCTGTTGTATTCTTTATCTCATTACAATGCTGTATAAAACTAAAAGGTTTTCAATATATGGACCATGAACCTCAGTTTGATAACATGTAGATAACATGGAAATAAATATGTAATTAAACATGTTTGTTTCGTTATTGTTCAACTTACATTCTGTATGTAGCATAGTCCATCCGATTTGGAATTTATCTTGAGGTTATGTAGTCTTTGGTAATAACGTAAACGGCACTATATGATAGTCACCAATAACCACTGCATTTTTCAGATATAATTGGTAAACAACAATTATATTGACCACTGTCAGAAAAAGACTTTTTTGTAAGAGGATCGGAAAATAGAGAAGGGCGAGGGCGTACCAAGTCTCTCCCAAGTTGTGTGCCGTAGATAATAGTTATCAAATGTACCAGGATTATAATTTAGTACGCCAGACGCGCGTTTTCATAACAATTTTTATATTTTCCTTATATTGACCTTATATTGTTTTCATACTGCAACTTCAATTACAACATTGATAGCTACTAAAATTGTAACGCAAATTTCAAACTTATTTTCATCCTTTAATAAACCCCTGATGGGGGAGGAAGAGATCCTTTATGGAATTGTCATTGCCAAAAATATAGCTCTGTTACTATATTCAGGGAGTTAAAACAACTATTTACGGTGTAAAAGCACAACCAATATATTCTGTAAATACAAGTTCTAAAATAATCACAAATATACATATAAAAAATATGTGACACTACTCGTATTGTCGATAAGACAACTTTCCACAAGACCAATGACAAAAAATTAACATGTATAGGTAAACAAAACGGCCTTCAACAATGGGTAAAGCCCATACCGCATAGTCAGCTATAACAGACTCCGAAATCTTAAATGTAAAACAATTCAAACGAAAAAACCAACGCCCTAATTAATGTACAAAAAATGTTATCTTTTGAGTTATATTTCATTTGTACGTATTCCACCAACACGTATTATTCCTCGTGTTTTAAAGAATGGAATAATTGCCATTTTAAATATGTTAACAAATAAAAAATATCAGCATTAAAAAAAGAAGGAGAGAAAACATGGAACAAATAGTAATCTATTCATGGCTGTTGATGGTCAGGTAAGTAACGGGGAATGTGTCAAAGAGACATATTTTTTTTTGTTATTCCGATTATATCCATGTGTGTCCTGTATCTCTTCACGTGTTTGTGTACTTATAAATCTTGGTTTTCGAATTGTTGGACATGAACGTTCCCTGGTGAATGGTTACACAAATAAAGAAATCTGCTGCATCAGACTTATAATGTATGCTTCGTCGTTTTTTATTACTTTAGAGATAAATAAATGAACTTGGAAATAAGTGGGGTTTTTTTTCATTCAAAATGTTGTGAATTGTTCCTGTTAGTATAATGCAAACAAGGGGAAATAGTGCTACATCGTCCAATCTATTAAAAACAACAGATGTTGCCATTACACCAGAAACTGACACATTGTTTTTCTTTTCCGGTTTTAAGAACTTTAATGATACTAGCTGACAAAAGTTCTTTCGAAAGCGTTCATCAAACATGCTGTAAATAAATGGCTTAGCTCCGTGATTAAGGATATAAGACTGTTCAATTATGCGCATAAGGGCTATCTGAACAGAGGGTAACCTGTCTTCCTGTATCGACTGTAACGTGATTTGGAGTAAGAACACCGTCAGATAACTCAGAGTAAATACAATGGTCACGGTTAATGTAATGTAAATCATTCTACTAAAAACATTTTCTTCAATGGTATTTACACATTTTTTCTGTCTTTCCTTGTACCGTATATACATTTTTATTCCAATGACAAAGTAGATGATCAAAAAAATAAATTCGTATAATATAAAAAATAGTAGTGCAAAATAACTATAAATGACGGCAAAGATGGACGGCTTGCAGGATGAACTAGGGCAAATATGTCCAGTTATGTTGTTTTCGAAGTTGACTAGTTTGTGGAACTGCAATACAGGCTTTGGAGATGTTACAATTATTGCAAAGAAGCAACAAATTATCCAGAATTTAACGACTTCTGGGTCATCTGTGGCTTTAAAGGCATACACACTTGTCTAAATCGATGCACTTACAGCATAATTAGCAGGTGAGACGAATAAAACATTCCAAATACAGCATGCACTGACTCATGGAACATACCCATCGTGTTTTAAATGTAGAGTACTTGAACATTCGAGCTATGTCAAATGTTATTCCAAACAAACAAAAGCTAAAGCTAAGTTCCATGTAACTGATGTGTAAACATTCGCGGCATATCTTTGACCATGGATGATAAATTTCCTGGAACTTCCAATAATAAACAAATTATCAGAAACACAACTGTTGTTATCCATTTCTGAATGAAGTCGTTATGAAAGTCTTTCAAAAGTTACATAAAATCAAATTGATTTATTACAAATTCCCAGTTATATAGTTTAAATAAGATGGATTTGTTATGTAAATGAAAAATTGTGATTTTTTTTAGGGAAATATTTTTTTATTGCGCAACGCTGTATGTGGAAAATTCTGTTTTATAATTGAATAATTGTTTTATTTTCTTAACAATATTGTTTTGTTAACTTAAGGGTGTAACCTTGTTGTTTTAACGGTACTTTCTTGTATTTTTCTTAAGAAATTTAGAAAGAAACTGTTTCGTTTTCCACTTTCCTTCTTCGATATTCAAATTTGAAGATTATTCTTAGTCAGTTCTGATAAACTAATACATGTATGACCCGGAAGTGCGATTAGGGAGACTTAAATAAGATGGTCACGCTGAAGTGCGATTGTTATGTCGTGGTTATGCGTTTTCTGTTAGACATTACTTTTCATATTAAAACAAAATTCTATATCAGTTCCTTTATCCATACTTATTATTCCTTATTTTTAAATGTTTGATTTTAAGTTCCTTTTCAATATTATTTAGAAACTCGCAAGTTTGATTCTGACATCGGAGTTTTAAATCTGACATTCGCTTTTTCGTTTCAATATTCAAAAAACAATTTGTATATTCATCGATGTTCATTTTGACATTCACCATTTCCCTTCTGCAATTTTCACTCAGATGCCTGCAATTTTGATATTCAGTTTCTAAAGCAGCGCTTAACATGTTCTTATTTTTTGTATCGAGTGTAATGTCATTTGTAGTATAAATATGGAAAACATTACACATCACACGTTTTTTGGAGAATAACAATGCAGAATTTGTATTTTTTTAAAGAAATCTTTTACCAAACAATAGTTATACTTTTTGTCTTTCAAAATTAATATTTTCAATTTTTTACCATTGACCGTTAAGATGAAGACTCGTAATGCAAACAGAAAAAGAGAAAAATACTATGATTAATAATATGAACCAAAAACACTACTTGCTTAATTTTGCACAGAAAATGTTGCTCATCAGAATTCCTTGCTTAATTCCTTGCTATTTCTACACCAATGTCCAAAACTTATCTCTCAATATTTCAATTTTGATATGTATTTGCCAGGGCAGCAGAAAATAAATTTACTTCTACCTATAATATTTAATGTAAAACCAAGGTTTGAACCAGTCAGGGTGTAAAATGTAGGTCGCCCCAATCATCTTTAATACTTCATTTTAACCTTCAAGGCGTCCTCTGCAGCGGAACTATCAGTTAGTAAATACAACACAAGAAAAATTTACCAATCGTTTCTAAAAATACAATTATAAGTTGCCCGGATTACAAATATATTTCTAGCGTTTACACAAACAGTCACTAAATACGGCTTCTAGAGAATATTTTAAAGTTACAAATATACAAGAATTTGTGATGAAAACGGATGTATTAAACAATTATCTTTTGTTGAAATTGCATGTCCTTAATAGTTATCGCACGAGGACGCGGTGTTTCAGTGTAAGATCACCCCGATGGGATAACTATTTTACATCCCATCTGTTTTAGATTAGATGAAAAACCATTTACAATTCATAAAATCTAGTTTAGAACGCCTAACAACCTTTAAAATATACTTTATATATTACTATATGATGTATATCCTTCATGACCCCCGAACACGATGAGTAGATATCAAATAATGTCAACTCGACCCACTGGCCAATCGGCCTACACTATATCGCTACTTTATAAAAAAAAAATGCCCCACTCTTGTTTACCGACTCGCCCCAATTTGGAAAAGTGTAAAATCAAATTGAACAATCAGTCTGACAACTCACTTATTAACGAAAAGGGTTTAAACCCCACTGAATACAGGTCTACCAACTCGCCCCACTCATAAAAATATCTTGCTTCCTTTAAGTATGTTGAAATACTGATAGTTCGTATCCAGTCGTCCTGGTGTAGAGGAATGTGTCGTGGTTGATATGCTAAAGGTCTTGAGTTCGAATCCCAGCATAAACACTGGATTTTTTTCTACGTGAATTTTGATGATAGTCTTTTCCGTATAATTAATTATAAGTTTTATAGTGGATTTGGCATTCCCGCCAAAATGTTACAGAACAAAGAAAAGCATGCATAACAAAGAAACTCAAACGTGGTTGGTATGCTAAAGGTTTTGAGTTCGAATCCCAGCATAAACACTGGATTGTTTTCTACGTGAATTTTGATGATAGTCTTTTCCGTATAATTAATTATAAGTTTTATATGTGGATTTGGCATTCCCGCCAAAACGTTACAGAACAAAGAAAAGAATGCATAACAAAGAAACTCAAACGGGGTGATCTGGTAGGGGTGATCCGGCTCAGATCAACCCTGTTTAAACAAAGGAGCTGGGATGTAACTAAGGATGAAGTTATAAACTATTGTTATCATCAGAAATTCTGCTAACAATCAGAAAATATCCTAAAAGTCAATTAAGGAGAGAAAAACATTGCCTAAATGTTGATTTATTCGTGGCGGCCAAATATCAAGCGGAAAATGTACCATGATGCATATTCGGGTCGATTCTGTACCCTAAAATGCAGTCACCCTGTCGTGTACATGTTTGGCAATTAATATCAAATTGTCTATTTTTTCGCCTAATGAAAAGGGCAACTTTTTAATCGCTCCTATGTGCCAAAATAAAATACATTTTCTATACTCGGTATAATATGAATTTTAATTTCTTGATTGTTTGAACCATTTACCACATTACTCCGCCAAAGTGTAATAAAGGCGATTCCTTTAACTGATGTTCGCGACATCGACTAATTTTCTGAATGTGTGAAGTTTTGTAAATTCAGGGTATCTGATTGATGTGGAGAAATAACATAGATATATAATTCTTGTTTCATTCATTGAAGATTTAAGAACCCTTCGACTACCAAAGTACAATCCAAAAAAAAACAAGGATTTCAAATGGTTAACTTGAAGTCAACTTCTCGTCAGTTTTAATTACACCATTGTGTATTGGTTTTCCACAGTGGAATATCTCTGTGATTGATAGCCTTGGATATGTTCCACATGTCGTAGCCATAATCCGGTCCTCTTCAATCTCGATTGTGACATCACTATATAGGGTTAAAAAAGAGAACATACAGAATTTCACGATATCTCAGAGATTTTAAAGAAATTAACTTATTTATGAAGTTTTATAAATATGTTATGAAGATTGAGAAAATCCTTAGCCTTAACTATGATGACACAGCATAAATTCACAGTTTACAGTATGCATGGTTTACCTAAAGCCCTGAAATCAAAATAAATTCATTATATAGGCATATTTGCAATTTAAATTGTTTAGAAGTGCTTATGTTTACTCTTCGCAGTCATTAAAAGTCATTGATCCTTCTTAAATATTATTGGTTGGGTGTCTGTGTCCTGTCTTTAACCCAAAAGTAAACCGTAGCATCTACATGTGCTTTTTTTTACCCCGGCATGAAAATGTACCAGCTAGAAGTACAGAAGGACCCCAATAAAACTGACAATAGTGTGTTATATCCTCAAAATGTTCTAAATATGCAACATTACTAGAAACAGAGGAATAATTTAGGTAATACGAGGCCATAGGGGCAAAAAACAGATAAAAATGCCAACCCCCTGGGTCATAAAACAAATGATGCTAGGATTTTATAATTTTAAAGGTATTATGTATGGAAAAAATAAATGTGTTTGGAAGTTATGCAAAAATCAAAAAATGTAAGAAGTAATTTCTATGAAAATTTTAATGAATTCACACACCAGACTGGTATCTTCATACATACAACTTTTGCAAATATGGTTTTGTTAAAACGCTTCCAGTTCATATATTAGCTAAATTATGTTAGATATATGGTAAGAGATAATACTGTTGTGACAAGAATTCTAAACTTACCATTTGAGAGCCGTGGTGTAGTGGTTAGTGCATCGGACTACTAACACAAAGGTTCCTGGTTCGATTCCCGTCTGGGATGAAAATTTCAGGAACTGAATTTTCGGCTCTCCCTTGACACCATTTGCGAGTATGGTCTCGAGGAAACGATGATAGTCCGTCGGAAGGGGACGATAAATGGCTGACCCGTGTTAAGAGAGAGCCATATCTCTTGCACGTTAAAGACACCCTTGTAGATTTCGAAAAAGAGCAGGCTAATGCCGCTACAAGGCAGCACTCGCACCCGCAAAGTGGAAAGGGATTAATATAAGTTGCAAAACTTGTTTCCCAATCCACTATAAATAAATATGTTTAAAACTACCATTTGAGGCAGAAATCGTGAACTTTCATTAACAAATAGGCATACAGTAAGTTATGGACTGGAGACAGAGGCAGTATTGGATATTTTCCATAATCTTGAATGTTGGAATGATAAACTACTAATTATTTGATTTATAGTATTCTAAAATATTTTCAATATGTTATTAGAATAGTTTCAAAGAGGTTCTAGACATTTCATATCATAAAACATAGGGTTAGCTGGCACTAATTAAGTCTTGTTTTCAAATTCTTTTAAATAATTTGAAACAGCTAGGCATAGGGGTATATAATGTACTGTAAAAGGAAACTAAGAGTATACGCAGTGATTACTTTAAAGCTATAATTCTGATAAATAAGAATTATTGTGAGAAAAAGTGTTTTTGGATTGTTTTCTATTTAAATAAATGTTAGTATATGTTGCACTTTGTATATACAGCTGTTTCTCAAACCACGCCTCTTTTGGGGAGATGTATAGTATTCATAGATAATTTGATTTATTGATATACAGCTTCAAAGATATGATCTCAATATTTTATACCAATATAAAAACATACTATTGCGGTGAAAAATGATCTCTGAACTAGGCATAACATTAAGGTAGGGGTAGTGCACAATTTTAGTATAGGTTTGAACTTTAACAAGTTCACGGCATATAAATATTGAAAATATGCAGCACAGCTTTATGTTTTGACCTTATGGATAAAATAGTAGTTCATATCAAATTTCTATTCAAGGATATCTTTTTTCACGAAACTTCAAAGTAAAAGTGTCTCAGTTTTAGCGCCAAAGGTAGTTCCTATTGGAAATAAACTCATCATAGATACCAGGATTAAAATTTTATATTAACGTCAGACGCGTGCGTCGTCTAAAAAAAAACAACTCACCAGTGATGCTCGAATCAAAAAATTTTTAAAGGACCAAAAAATGTACGAAGTTAAAGATCATTGAGGACCAAACTTTCCTAAACGTTTTGCCAAATACAGCTAAGTTAATCTATTCCTGAGGTAGAAAAGCCTTAGTTTTTCATTAATTCAAAGTTTTGTTAACAGTTGATTTATACTTATGAACATAGCAATAATAGTTCAAGTCAACACAGAAGTTCTGACTATTGGGCTAGTGATGCACTTGGGGAAATAAATCTCCACCAGCAGTGGCATCCACCCAGTCGTTGCAAATAATCTCATCATAGATACCAGAATAAAAATTTTATATTTACGTCAGACATGCGTTTCGTCTACAAAAGACTCATCAGTAACGCACGAATCAAAAAATGTTTATAGGGCCAAATAAATACGAAGTTGAAGATCATTGTCTATATTTACAACTTTAATATGATTAATCGTGATAGTTACACTTGCAATCACTGATCGGCCATTAAATCAAATTATTAAGATAAGTATTAAAATTAACATATACAAATGCATTGATTATTTTGTCGTGTAGTTTCGTCCTTTCGTCATGTTTGTTTTTTCCTTTTCTTTTTAAGGGTTTACTTAACATTTTTAGAATAATCATAAAATCAAAGCAAGACACTCTTCCTGTTTGACTCTTCCGGAGCACTTGAGATCACCCCCAGTTTATGGTGGGGTTCGTGTTGCTTAGTCTTAAGCTATGTTTTCTCTTGTATACTATTATTTGTCTATTTGTCGTTTTCTTTTTTAGCCATGGCATTGTCAGTTTATTTTCGATCTATGAGTTGATATAATTCTCTAAATTTCTTTTGTATGTGTCGGTTATATAATATTATAAATGTGTTGGCAGTTCTTCTGGTATCTTTTGCCTCCTTTTCATATCAAGTTCAGAGGTACAGGATATATAAAATTAAGAATGGAAATGGGAAATATGCCAAAGAGACAACAACCCGACCATAGAAAAAAACAACAGCAGAAGGTCACCAATATGTATATTTGTATTCCTAAGTGTAATCTTTTATTTCTATCCGAAATATGACAGTTATTTTCCTGTTCGTTTGATGCGTTTGGGATTTTGATTTTGGCATTTGAAAAACGGACTTTTTGTTTGAATTTTCCTTGGAGAATGGTATTTTTGTTATTTTGCTTTTTATCTTCATTTTTCATCCTCAAACTAGGCTTCATTGAATTTTTTTGTTCTTTACATTTGTGTGAAATGAATGCAGTAGGAATAGGCCTTACATCTATATAAGAGTGTGGTCATCAGCACCACAATTATGTAAGGTAAGAGTAAAACACGATATCGATACAATGTAATGACAGAAACTTAAATGGGTATTCACTTAGTTGTGTCCATGAATAATGAACATGTGACTAAGCTAAAAGCAGTTGAAAGACATTTTGCCAATTAAAATACGTTGAAAATTGCATATCAAAGTGTATTATGTAGTTAAATCAAATATTATTCATGATTTATAGGTAATTGATTACGCTCAAAATTAGAAGGTGCAATGAAGAAAGCATTCCACAATTTTCATATATATTTTCATGTAATATTTATTCTTAATGATATAAATACATGCTAGTATAATACAAAATTAGACATTTGAAAATCAAATTGGTTGTCTTTCTATTGCAAAATGCAACATTTTTGAAGCAAAATACATTTGTAATTAAACTTGCTAATCTCAAATCATATACATAACAAACCATATTTGTACAATGCTTTGAATAAGTTTTTTAATTCCCAAAGCTTTTTGATTAGTTGTACCTGCAGTATAATACGAAAAGGAAAATGCTATGCTATATCATTGACTCTAACACTACAAATGATGCTGTTACGGCAGATTCTGAAACATTGGTTTTCGTCTTTTTTGGTTTAACGAACTTACATAATACTAGCCGGATGAAGTTTTTCCGAAAGGATTCATCGAAAATGCTGTAAATAAAAGGATTAGCTACGTGGTTAATGACGTAACACTGTTCAAGTATGCGCAAAATTGCTTTCTGGATATAGTTTAATTTGTCCGCTTGTATCGACGGTAACGTGATCTGAAGCAAAAACACCGGTAGATAACTCAGTGTAAAAATTATGGATACGGTTAATGTTATTTTGGTCATTTTACTGGAAATATTTTCTTCAATAGTATTTACACTTTTCCTCCGTCTATCTTGGTAATGAATGTACATTCGTATGCCAATGGTCAGGTAGATTACGACCAGGATAATGGCATATAATGCAAACAATAAAAGTGAAAAATAACTATAGATGACGGCATATTTGGACGGCTGGGAGGATGAAATAGGGCAAATATGTCCAGTTATGTTATTTCTAAAGTTTATCTGTTCGTGGAACTGTAATTCTGGCTTTGGAGATGTAAAAATTATTGCAGCCAAAAAGCAACCAATAATCCAGTATTTTACCGATTGTTGTGTCATCTGTGGTCTCAATGACATACACACTTGTCTCAATCGATGTACTGAAAGCAAAATTAGCAGGTGAGACGAATAAATCATTCCAAATACCAACATACTGACACCCATGGAACATATCCACCTTTTTGTAAATGAATAGTACTTGAAAATGCGAGCTATGTCAAATGTTATTCCAAAGGAACAAAAAATCAGATCAGCCAAAGCTAAGTTCCATATTATTGATCTGTATACATTCCTGACACACCTTCGACCGTAGATAATAAGAACAATTACATTCCCAGGTACTCCAAAAAACAAACAAATTGCAAGAAACACGACTGGTCCAATCCTTTGCTGAATGAAGCCGTCATTAAAGTCTTGCAAAGTTTTGTCATCAAAAGTTGCGTTGGACATTTCGATGAATTGCCAACTCCAAATAACATAATGCAAAAAAGATTAATTTTATGAACTAATAACAAATATACGTAGGATATTGCACAGGAAATGTCTGGTGCAATTTGTATGAATGTTATTCATTATTGTTTTGCTCCCACTTGTGCTTTTGTTTAGCTGATTGCTTTTTCCTGATCTGATTTTATTGAACATCCTGCAATTTTCCCCTAAATATTCATGTAATCGAGATTAAATTTTGGGAAGGAAATGAAATTTTACATTGATAGCAGGTCTTTAATAACTTATTTTTAATGCATTCGCTATTTGTATATATAATGGGTAATTTAAAGTCTAACATCTTTTTAAAACGCGTGTTTAATGTTGTAGATTGTATTTTTTGGACTCAATGTCTTCTGGTGCTCGGTGTTGATCGGCTGCTGACTCATGTATCTTTTTTTCAATTTACAATTTGAATCATATTATTTATATCAGTTTGTAGATACAGAGTGTACAAAATGATAATACAATGATGGCATATCATGTTAGCTCTTTTCAATTATTTAAATAAAAATCATTGAACAGTTTTTTCGTATTATTTTTTTTATAAGTACCACCATTGAAATATATATACACGTAGATCTAATGTATATATACTGATGTCTACCAACAAATGTCTTATGAACATGTGATCTTTTTCGATTTATGATGTTTTTTATTTAATTTTCCTCTTTTTTCCAAGGATATTTTCATTCAAATATTTCCTCGTGTAGTATATACTATTAAATCGCAATCAAAATTAATTTGTTTTAATAATAAATTGATCAATATGTCCATAGTCCACTGGTTACACAATTTAAAAAAAAACACTTCCATAATCCATCAAAAGAATAATTAGCGAGCTTTGACAGACAAGTCAGAGATATTATAGCATACACATCGTTACCGAAACAATATCAGTCGTAGTTTTCTATAATACGTCATTAACAAAATCTAATCATCAAAGGTAAAAATGCAAGTATGATAAGATATGTGATACATATCAGTGAATCAGTAAACGATTAACCAGATGGAACCAGAGGTCAACCTACAAATCATTTATTAGAAAGACCATTACACAAAATTAGAGAGCAAGAAACAAATCGCGTGTTTGTTTTATATTAATCACATTTAGAAAATATATTTGGTATGAACGTTTTATTATGAAATGTCTGTCTGTAAATATTCTTCCTAATTACTTTTAGAAAATGTGTTAATGACAACAACCTCATCAAAGCCGTTTACTACATTACTTGGTCCATGTATTCAAAAGTCGTTTCAATGAACTGATGTTCGCGACATCTACTAGTAAACTGAGTGTGGGAAGTTTTGTAAAAGTAGGGTATATGATTTATGAGGAGAACTAAAATAATGAAATAATGTTTGTTCAGTTCAAGGGTAATTCACACAAAAATAAAATCACAAAAAACAAGAATTCATTGGTTTACTAGAAGTAATTTTCTAGCAAATTTTAAAAGAGGGATGAAAGATACCAGAGGGACATTCAAACTTAAAGATAAAACAAAACTGATAACGCCATGGCTAAACATTAATTACGCCATCATGTATTGGTTGACCACTGTGAAATACACTATGGTCTTCGGTTGGTATCGTTATGCTCAACGTTTAGTTTTCTGTTTTGAATCTACGGAAGAAGATGTTGGGTTCAAATGCTTTTATTATAGACAGATGTTAAGCTCAAAATCTTCTCATTTCTGTAACATTTGCAGATGAATGTAATAGAAACAATCACTGATCTGCTACTAAAACGAATTCTTAAAATAACTATTGACATAATTAGATATAAGAAAATGTGGTATGAGGGCCAATGAGACAACTCTCTATCCAAGTCACAATTTATAAAAGTAAATCATTATAGGTAAAGACCCAAAAAATACTAGTGTAAAACCATTTAAATGGGATAACCAACGGTCATATTTAGATACATGTGCATTGATTATTCTGTCGAGTAGTGTTTGTTCTTTATCGGGTTTTTTTTTTAACGTTGTTTCCTGTTAACATTTCACATCAAGGTCAGAGGTACAGGATATATACATGTATTTTTGTTCAGTAATTTCTAAAATCCATAATCCTTTGGAGCTTCAATAATAAAGAATTGATTAAGCTTAAGAACTAAATATTAACGGGGACTTATCATTAAAAAGACCAGTGTCTAATTTTTTTAAATTTAGACCTCATTAAGGTCAAATTGTATGAAAAATGAAATAAAGCTAAAAAAAAAAACCGCATTTTTCAATCCATAAACTGAAGTAATATATCTTGAAAATTAAAGGTTTTTCAAATAGAAGATTAACTGTAAGCGATTATGTCGCGTTTCATAAACCTTTATCACAAAAGATCTGAAACAGAGCAAAATATGTTTAAAAACAGAAGTGAATATTCTCATAAATGTTAGTAGCCAAACCCGTTGTTTGGGAAAATCTGTTAATTAAAATGTTAATTTAAACACAGGAAGTATTTTTATATTAATTAATTATGAATATTTTATGAAAAATAAATTTTGAAATAAGGTCGTTTGTAAAGAAAAAGTCGTTTTGTATTTGAAAAAGTTAATGTGCATTGTCAGATGAATTTTACTTTAGTTAATGAACTATTTAAACATATGTTTAGTTAACATCAATGCGACAGCAATCTAACTACAACGAAACAAAACAACATTTTCAGAACAACATACGGATTTCAGCAACAAAGAATTTGAAAGTGTTTGTTTATATTTTGGAGGTAACTTAAAACATATTGTCATCATCATCAAAGTCACATAAGAACAAATTAATCCCCCGAAATTCTCAAAGACTTACGGGGCTTTGGAATTAGGACAGGTTTGTGATGCATTAGTATATATGACCGGCGTGAAACAGTGAAAAGATCATGTTTGAAATCGCATAAAACATATATAAGATGTTAATTTTCATTTAAAAAAATGATTAAATGATTTGAAATACGTACGCTGTTAGCTTTTTTTTAAATTACTAGTAGTTACTTTTCCAAAATATAAATGCATACAAATATTGTTTTAAAAATTAAAATTGATTCTCAGTATTTTTAGTTATAAATCGTATCTTATTTAAAAAGTGCAAAGTAAATTGATTTAATATTTTAGAATACAAATACCATGCTTTGAATTGATTCTGAAATTCTGAAATGTTTTTTGTAATCCTTCAAGTGGTATAAAGAAGTAGAATTATGTGGATTTATTTTTTCGAGTTCAAAATGTTCTTTCTAAAACTGCAGATGTTGATGTATCGCAAGTAGCGGAGACAGTGGTCTTGGTCTCTACGGGTTTCCTGAACTTCAGTGACAAAAGCTTCTTAAAGTGGCCTCTAAAACGGTTATCGAAAACGCTGTATATAAAAGGATTTGCTACGTGATTGATAACATAACACCGTTCAACTATATGCAAACACGCTATCTCAACAGAGCTTAACTGGTCTTCGTGTATCGATTGTAAAGTAATCTGCAGTAGAAAAACTGGGAAATAACTCAGCGCAAATATTACGGAGACAGTCAAAGTAATTTTTGTCATTTTACTGAAAATCTTTTCCTCAGTAGCACTTTCACTTTTTCTCTGTTTATCTTTATGCTGCTTATATATTCTTCTGCCAATGGCGAAATATATAACAAATAGGATAACAGTGTAAAATGCAAATAAAACAAGTGAAAAATAGCTATAAATGACGGCATTAGTGGAGGGATTCGATGATGAAATAGGGCACGTGTGTCCTGTTATATTGTTTCTAAATTTTACTGCTTCATAGAACTGCAATGCAGGCTTTGGAGATGTTACAATTATTGCAGATACAAAGCAGCCAATGATCCAGAACTTTACTGTCTGTTGTGTGACCTGTGATCCTAAAGACATACAAACTTGTCGAAAACGATGCACTGACAACAATATTAGCAAATGTGATGAATAGAATATTCCCAATACCAATAGACTAACACAAATGGAACATATCCACTGTCTTTTAAATGTATAATAGTTAAAAATTCGAGCTATGTCAAATGTTATTCCAAACAAACAAAACATCAGATCAGCAAGAGCCAAATTCCATATAATTGATCTGTATACACTTGCGGAATACTTTCGACCGTAGATGAATAAAACAGTTAAATTTCCAAATACTCCCAATAATAAACAAATTATTAGAAACACAACTGGTGCTATCATTTTCATAAGATATTCGTTGTTAAAATCTTGCAAAGTACTGCCAGCAAAAGTTTCATCTGTCATCTTAATTAAATTATAAGTTATAAATCGTAAAAAAAGAAGAGTTATTTAGATAGATAAATGAAATACCTAAGGATGTTAACAGGAAGTGTTGTTTTTTCAAGAGTCATCCATGATCACGTTTATAATGATAAAGGAAACTTAATTTATAGATACGTCTATCATTTTTGTTTACTTGTGGTTTTGTACAATGTCAAACAATGAACCTTATAATCCTTGTATTTATATATATATACGTCAGAAACACTGGCACAGGTAAAATACCACTAAATAAGACATACCGCTATTCATTATCACCTATAAGAGGAAAACAACAGAACAACAGAAACACTGACCTGCTACAAAAACAAACGTCAACCTGGAAAGTCCTCAATGCTCTTCAACTTTGTATTTTTTTGGCTTTATAACTTTTGTGATCTGAGCGTCACTGATGAGTCTTATATAGACGGAGCGCGCGTCTGGCGTATTAAATTATAATCCTGGTACCTTTGATAACTAATAAAAATCAATTTACTTAGTATGGTCCTTTAATACTGTCTGTGTTGCTCATGAACCCAAACTCGTATTAGTAAACATTAATCTCTATTGTTCATGTAATTTCACCTTATATATATTACAAAATGAAAAGAGTTGAAATTAATTCCCCGCGGTTATCACCAGCCCAGTAGTCAGCACTTCTGCGTCTTGTGCTAACATGAATTATCATTGATATGGTCATATTTATAAATTAACTGTTTACAAAACTTTGAATTTTTGAAATACTAAGGCTTTTCTACCTCAGGAATGGATTACCTTAGCTGTATTTGGCAAACCTTTTAGAAATTTTGGTCCTCAATGCTCTGAAACTTCTTACTTTATATGGCCTTTTTAACTTTTTTGGATTCGAGCGTCACTGATGAGTCTGTTGTAGACGAAACGCGCGTCTGGTGTAAATACAACATTTAATCCTGGTATCTCTGATGAGTTTATTTTCTTCTTTTAATACAAAGGGGTAATGACCAGCGTAGTTTATTATTCGGAGGCTTAAATCGGGGTAAGTCAGTTCGGACCGACCGTCCTTCACGACGTTGGACTCATGTCGTCTTGCATGTTTGCCAGGCAAATACAATTTTGCTCTCAGCAATTTAACAGCATATTTGTACACGTCAAGAACTTTTTCTTTCGGGAAACCGCATCTATTCAACACATGGTGGGAGTTACTTCAGTTTTCGATTAAAAAATGGGTACCGGAGTCCGGCTGGAACGTGACAAATCCCATTCATATATTAATGCAAAAAATCCTCAACCACTCATATATGGGGATGGTTCTGAGCACGGGAACACCAGAAATGAGTGCGGATCGAGAATTTAATAGTAGGCGGGAGGGCAAAAAATATTGTGCTGCCATTTGATTTTACGTAGGATAGTTTTGTCATTCGCATAGACTTTTTTTTTATCATTCAACGTTTTTCCTATGAATTCTGTATAAACAAATTTATTTTCAAACAGTAGTATACCGCTGTTTGAAATTTGTTTAGGGGTTGGCAAAACTGTTAGAAGTGCTAAACAGATTTTATTTATTTTTTACCAAATCAGAGTCAGTATATTTGTTGTAAAAAATCCCAGTCTGGATATTATTTTGATCATTGCAATAAATCCAGGGTGTAACAATGTTATATCTTATGTCAGATTAGATCACAAAGGCCGATAGTTTCTGTTGGGAAGACTATTCTTTTGGGTGTCATATTGAGTGGTGATATTTCGTCTCTGACAAGCTTCAAAAAGATTTTTAAGATCTTAATATCGCCTTACACAAACACTATATAACATCTAATTATGTACAAAGGTATATTTCGCTGATATTTTCTAGAGAGTATTAACTTTTGTATGTTGGTTCCATTAGGAATAACAAGGGGTCTCTAGCAGATTTTAATCATTCTGGAAAATCAGTGTTTTTCTTTTTTATAGTTTCGTATACATTGTACTTGAATTATTGGTTTTTCTATATTATGCTTTGTGGATTTTTTTCTCTCTTCAGGTATGTTTTCTGTTGAAAACGGTGGTGTAGATTACTAAGATCCACAGGTTTTTCCCCAAACTGAGCTTTGAATAATTTGACTATTATCGAAAAGAATTTTTCTCTTCGCTCTATCAAAATTTAAGGTAATATTTGTCCATGTGGTTGTTGATTTAGTATTTGAGAAGTGGTACCCTCAGATATTTACTGATATAAAATGGATTTAACTTTAGCATGTTTAGGGTTAAGTGTACGTTATATATCCATGCTTAAAAAAATGAAATTGGTTTTGAAAATTAAAACATTTATAAATGAACACTATACTCTGGAGGTGTGCCTAGTTTGTAGAAGTCATAAAATACAGATAATGCATTTTTGTAAAAACATTTATAATGTACATTGTTTAGCAAAACAAATCGTGCATATTGCAGATCAAGAAAGCTACTAACCACTTATTAATATTTGATTTTTCAATGCTAAATTTCAGTGTGCAATATTTATAATAAAACGAACATGAATTAATGACAGTTGATCGGAACTGAAATACACATAGTTAATTTTCCGGCATTTGATGTCTTATCCTGAGACGAGAAAAGTCTGTATTTCTTTTTCCCATGCCAATAGCTGTTGCAATATCTCAGCCGCATCATAAACAACCAATCAGAATCTATATGTGATGAGCAATAACCGTGATGCACAGCAATTATAATTCATTGAGTTCCAGAAGTGGTAATTGAAGATTTTATTAATGGTATTAATACTGTTGTGTAATTGTTGAAGATAAATTTTCTGAATTAAACAAAAAGCACAAATCCATAGATATGGATCTCATAATAATATATTTAAATTGAAAGAGAGTATAGCAATGTTCGTTATGTTCATTCTACATAGTTCTATTCTTTTTTTCGGTGAAAAAAAGGGTCATAGAATAGGAAATCAGTACAAATATAAATTGTATAACATAAAATCATAAAAAGGGAAACACAAATATCCTATAGACAAAAAGTTTATATATTTTCTCAAATATTTCAATATCGTCAAATACCAATACAATATACAAGATATGTTACTGATGCTAATATGAATAATCGATCTACTGTGGATTAATTTATTTTCGTGGTTACCAATGTTCGTGTATTAAGAAAAACCTACATATTCGTGAATATTCAATTTCGTGGTTTTACCGTAGTCTGCATACATGTCTATAGAAAATGTGTTGTTCGTCGAACAGTTAATTTCGTGGTTCACCTGTATCCACGAAGTACACGAAGATTGGTATCCAACAATTATAACTAATTCTCAGTATCGGAGAGACATTAATGAATGTTAGAACACTGAAATTCTGTTTTTAAAGATGCAGAATGTCGACACTTCTCCGAATCGAAGGAATTGATTTATTTAACTCATTGGCTCCATATCATGTTCATCTCTTATATCTATCTAAAAAAAATTGTTTGATGGTTTGCGTTCAACTATATATATATATATATACCATTGTATCAATATTGCGTATTGGATGATATATTTACTGTAAAACAATTCACCTGAACCTTAATACGGCTCTGCCTTTTGGAAAGTATTGCTTAGTTTGAAGACACGTTTGAAAAAATTCATTCACCAACATATCTACTTTTCCTTGTTTTTCTACAAGTGACTTCAAAATTCTAGTATCATCAACGGCATTGTGCAGTGAAAATCTTTCGTCTGGTAAAAATTTTGAAGCGAGTGCCTCTAACTTGTGATATTTTAGAGAGGGTTTGAGTTTTTGAAACATCAGACAAGTGTCAGCAAAACCATTTACAATAGACGAGAAGTCTTCCCAAAGATGGTGATCAACTAACTGCTTGTACAAAATCTGCGCATCAAATTGATGACAGAAGTGTGCCGCTAAAATTATTGGTCTGCTGAAAGACTTCAAAAAGTCCACGAACTCTTTCAATGCGTCCTGTGGCTCCTTACTGGTAACCTTTTTACCTTTATAGTATAAGGTTAATGATTTTCTGTCATAACTAAGATGGGTGTTTTCCAAAGCCCATCGTCCAATTGGACCTCTAGGCCTTATATATACACTAAATGTTTGGTCGTCAAATTGAGCTGCAATCTGGGTCAACGATTCTTTTACGACGTCTATAAAAGAAAATACAAAAAGTAAAACCATTTACAATAAACATAGAGAAAGCAAAATATTAATAATAATCCAATGAAATATGGGTTTTTCAATCATCCTAACTAAATTAGACACTTAAAGTTCACTAAGCTTGCATCTTATGTTATTTTTTTCCCCAAAAGGTAAACTAATGATGGTGTCATTTTTTAATGTGTGAAGTAGGTAGGAAGAAATATATTTCGTTTGAAGTGATGTATACCAATTTAATTTTCAAATAAAGTGTGATTAACTTCCTTTCCTGGATTATGAAAATGTCGTTTGGTAGATTTGTTTTATAGTTATCAAAGGTCCCAGGATTATAATTTAAATCCCCAGACGTGGGTTTCGTCTTCATAAGACTCATCAGTAACGTTGATAATTGAAGAGGAGCTCAATAATTTCATATCGTTATCCAGTAGGTCAATCCGACCGTCCGTAATATTTTGTTATCATCTTCGACGTGTGTATATTCAGTGTCAGTGTCATTGAACTGGGTTGTCTTATTTTTAAATTTCTTCAAGAAAGTTCATCATCAGTATCATTTGAGCTTAGTGGATCATTTGGTTGTTCATTCTATAGACTATCTTCTTTTTTCTTTATTGTATTACTATGATGTTTGCCTTTTGTATTTCACAACTTTTTATCCTTTTATCATTCGATAAACTCGGCTTCTAATGTACGTGACTTACTATTTGAAAGTGGTCTCAATTATATATGGTATCAACAATCAGAAGTACAAACTATTGGATTTATTGATGGAATTAAGAATAGAATTAAAGATCAGTATATACAAAGCTGGTTAGCATATGTAGAAAAGAGCGAAAAACTTAGTATTTATAAGGATATAAAGTTAGAATTTAGGTTTGAACACTATTTAGATTGCTGTTATAATTCACACTTTTAAACTAAATTGCGAAGTGGTACACTAAAACTGAACATTGAAACAGGAAGATATACTGGCACGGTTAAAGAATTACGTTTATGTAAATGTTGTAATGTGAATTGTGTTGAAAACGAATACCACTTTTTATTAGTATGCCCTGTCTATAGATCAATTAGGCCTATATATTTTCCAAAATTCTATTGTTCTTGGCCAAACCTTACTGAATTACAGTATCTATTTAAATTACAGTCTGTTTTACATATTAAAAAATTGTGTAATTACATAAAATCTGTGTGGTCAATCAGATCACGTATTGTCACTTAATGTTATTTGCTTTCTTATAATGATTTATATGTATTGATCTCTGCTGTTTATCATTTGTCATGTTGTAAATATGTTTTTCGTTGCTATAGCATATATATGCTTTTTGCAATAAAGTATTCATTCATTCTCGTTTGGTAAATATCGAATGGCAGTGTTAATCAGAATGCATCTTAAAATGTAAGAAAATACATACCTAAACCTGTTGTTTCAAGGTCAAAGTACACAACGATTGGTGTTTCGTCTTTCTTGGTTTTCTTTTCTTTTATGAAAAATTATATTAAATTATTAACTGACTATTATACATGGTAGTGGTGTTTGAATTATCCTGTATCATACAAATATAACCAAAAACGAGTTAACAGAGGAATACACTGTATATGTTAAAATCATATGACTTCAAAAACATTGAAGATTCTAACATATACAATGCCGAAAATTATATGCAATTTAAAATTGCTTGACTAAGAATAAACGGCGAGTATTTTGTGTTTAGTAATTACCTAAAGACATAAGCATACTAGTAATATCATTAATAACTACATAACTCAACAAAAATTGTATTCTTAAAAATCTGTTTACATTGTACCTTTGGTTATAACAATTTTCTCATGATGAATATAACAGCAATCTCAAACATATTAAATCCAGTTTCTTCGAGAGCAACTAATGAACACGGGTACGTCGACAGAGTTACCGTCTCCTGTTACGCATACATCCTTTGCCATTCTAATCCACGCTCAAAAATGCCACAGTTAGTAATTGGACTCAACTATATAGAATAATTAATAACGAAAAGAATGCAAGACTGGCCAATTTTAAACACCAATGTATGAGGCTTACCCAAATTAGAGTCAAATGAAACTGGTAGCAGAAAATGTATTCTAGTTTTAATCAAATGTCGCGCTGATCGCAGCTATTTACGACCGCAGAGGGCCAACCCTGAACATTTGGGACAAAAATTGACACAATATTCGCGCCTGATACAAGTCTGAATTTGCCCTCCTCCCCCCAATTTTTTTTTTAACCCTACCCAAATTGTTTCAAAAAAAGATTCATCATCTCATTTAAAATTTCCAATAGATTTTGCAACCATAATTACAAATTTTAATACATCATAAAAGTCTTAAAATAGAAAATGACATACATAATTATGGCTAAAACTAATATTCCTATAATAGTAAGTTCTACAAATAAATTGACATCTAATCACTTCAAGACAAGACATTTTTTTTATATACATATTTAAAAGCAGTGTAAGGAAGATAATCCAAATAAAGGCAACAGTAGTATACCGCTGTTCAAAACTCGTAAATCCATGGACAAAAACCAGAATCGGGGTTACAAACTAAAACTGAGGGAAACGCATTAAATATAAGAGGAGAACAACGACACAACATTAAAATGTAACACACACAGAAACGAACTCAGCATTAGACAAAATCCGATGAGAATAACAAACATAACATCAACCAAATACATGAATTTGGGATAGAAAAGTATCATGTCACGTCTTATAGTAATGTGAATTTACACTCAAGTATAAGAGACAACAAATGACACAACGGTTAAATGTAACACACACAGATAGGAACTATAATATAACAATAACCATATTCCTGACTTGGTACAGGACAGTTTTAAAGAAAAAAATAGTGGGTTGAATCTGGTTTGTGGCATGCCAAAACCTCGCACTTTAATGGCAATGTTAAATATAACATCAAAATGACAACATAATATTACAGGACTACAGTACAAATAAATAGGAGAACATATTAGACAAAGACACAAGACTTACCAGTGACGCCCAGATATAACATACACAACATAGTACTTTGAATGTGTATGAATGACCTCCCTTAAACTGCTTTTAAATTGTCCATGAACCAGGAAGCCCCTGTTTTCCCCTGTTTGCCCCTATTCCTAAACAGTTTGACAAGTTATTGTCTAGAAACCAGAAAAATATTTTTTGGGCCCTTTTTTACCCCTAATTCCTTCACTGTCAGAACCATAGTCCCCAAAATCAATCCAAACCTTCCGTTTGTGGTTATAAAGCTTGTATTTAAATTTCAAAGATATCTATCTACTTATACGAAAGTTTTTGTCCGGAGACCAAATGTCTTCGGACGACGCATACGACAACAACGACGTGATACTAATTTACGACCGCAAACTTTGTTTGCGATCGTATAAAAAGTGTTTGAGTCTTTTCTCATCTATTCAAAGTCCAATACAAAAACGGTTCCAACCTCATAGAAACAAATTAGCCCCCGTACATGGATCAAAAGTAGTATACTAAAGTTATTGTCCGGAAACCAAATGTCTTCAGACGACGCAGACCACGACGACGACGCCACTTACTTTTTGTTTTGGGCACTACTGGAACGTCTGTCTCCCGTTTATAAATAATCTCGCTGTCTGTTTTCTTGTCCTCGTTGTGAATATCATGCTTACTACGTTTAGATGGACTAGTTTCAGGTGAAAGCTTTTTATGTTTTCTCTGTAAATAAAACAACTTACATATATCGTTATCACTAATAACCTTCATATGTTAATTAAAGGCTATAGTAGTATATTACTGATCGAAACTCATAAATCGATTGAAAGAAAGCATATCCGGGTACAAGCTAAAACTAAGGTAAACACATCATCTTTAAAAGGAAAACAATGAAACAACAGAAACAACAGAAACCCTGAAGTGCAACAAAAAACCAAAACGACAATGCTACACACACAGAAACTAACTATAAGATAACAACTGTAATTAAGTTTGCTTGGTACAGGACATTTTAGGGAAAATGGTGGGTTGAACCTGGTATTGTTGATAGCCGAAACTCGCGCTCTTATGGCAATGTTAAACATTACACTAAAATGACAACTTTACATGAAAGGACTAATTACTTAACGTTTGATATAGTTCAAAATCAGGTTTGTAAGACAATAACAATCAAAACCAAGGAGTAAGCAAAGTCTCACAAAAACAAAGGACATTTACATCAACAGTTATAAATAATAAATAAGAAACAACACGAACTCCACTCAAAACTGGGAGTGAAATCAGGTGATCCGGAAGGGTAAGCATTTCCTGTACCGTATACGGCACCCGTCGTGTTATTTCTTTGTTCAGTTCGGTAATGATGGAAGGTTATTATGACTTAGGAAGAATATCAGATATGATTTCTGACACACTTTTGTCATCATGGCCAAACAGCTCATGATGGCGACCGTAAAATTTCTTGAGTGATGACCTTAATTTGATTGATTTATAGCCCTGTCTTAGCAATTTTTGAGATAGCAGTATTCCTCGTTCAACAAAATCAACGTACTTTGAGCTAGCTCTAGAGTAACGTATCAATGTAGACACATATACTCCATATGGTATTTGATGAATAATATAACAATTACAATTTAATCAATTCAATTAAACCAAGGCAATAAAATAGAGAATGAAAATGGAGACTGTGTCAAGGAGACAACAACCCCACCAAACAGCAGCAGGCCACCAATAGGTCTTCGACACAGTGAGAATATCTTGCACCCGAAGGCGGGCTTCAGCTGGCCTCTACACAAAAATAGGCACTAGTTCAATAAAAATGTACAATATACTAAATTTCAAAACATATAAATGAACTAAACTAAAATTAAAAATACAAGACTTACAAAGATCAGATACTCCTGGCTTGGGAGAGACGCAAATATACACCGGGGTTAAACAATTTTGGAAGATCTCAACCCTCCCCTAATACCTCTAGCCAATGAAGAATAAAAACATACAGCAATATTTGTAAAGTTTGGGTACCCAAATGAATCTATCATGAAATATATATGATTTTTCAATGCTATATTTTCAAAGGAAAACATTGCATTCCGAATAAATGATAAGATAAACGTAAATATACAAAACCAAATAAAAAAAAATACTGCAAAAATATGAACAGTTACTCATACATGATAATATTTACCTTGTGGGCTTTTTTGATTGTCGATTTGTCACCATCATGACGATTGGAATCCATCTATGTGGTTTAATCTGTTTAAATATAAACGCAAATTTCAATTTAATTAAACAGATGTACTCTGAATGAATAAAACGTACATATCGTATTATCGTAATGATGACTTTAATCATTTATTGACAAAGCTATACAATATATAGTGTTTTATTAACGCAATTTTTCAAAAATGTATTTTTATTTTCAGTTTCCGTTTTGATTGTGATAACTCAATTATAACCTTCTGATCATTTAAAATTGAAGTATAGTATTGCAGTCATTTAAAATAGACATCGGTTATCAAAGATGTTGTTTTTGATTACATGCTAATGTTAACTAGATTTTCTGAAAAGTATAAGCACAAATAAAGATTTTGGAAAACCTTCAAAACGATACTACAAAGGCATATGTTAAATTTACAGTTAAACGTTTCTAGTCAATTTTTGCAACTGGCCAAGGTACAAAAACGTTAACCGTTTTGTAAGTTTAATACAAATACGGTAACAACCGTAATTTTTCATATATTAAAAAAAAAACATTGTTAGTTGCAAGCGGATAGATCACCAATTTTATGATAAACAATATTAACTAAAAACCTTTACACAATGCATCTATGTGTTCAGCGTAGAACACACTCTGAATAAAAACCTAAACTTAAGTTAACATATATATTTTTCAAACGTATTTTATTTTTTCAAGATTTATATGATGTTTTAGTACCAAATCGTCCAATTGTATTTTTCGCATTGCTTCGCACAGTGGTATCTCATCCATTTATGCAATTACGCCTGCCTCCTTTTCAAAAATCCTGGATCTGCCCCTGTTTTTTTACTCTATCACATTGACGTGAACAAGACTACATGTCCTAGCATTCAAAATTTTAAACAAACGCAAATCCAAATGTCTTCCTAAATAAGGATAGACAAACGGACGGACGGATTTACAGATACACAAAAAGATCCAAAACTTTATACTCCATACTGTCGTGGGGATGAGCATTAAAATATCTCAAGAAGACACAATTTAGCAATGTTTATTCAAATACACAATGTACTAACAGTTAGCCAAACATGTATCGCTTTTTATGAAGCTCATGCACATTTAAAAATATTGATTAAATCAATGAGTCAATATATTTGCATTACATAGATGTTCATAACTAAACGCCATCATTTTGATTGAGGGATAACCATTACTCGGTACTTTAAAATGAAACCGAATTCATCAAAACATCGATATAAGTCAAATAATCCCAAAACTGATGGTTAACGAATTAAAGAGTTATCAAAGGTACAAGGATTATAATTTAGTACGCCAGACGCGCGTTTCGTCTACATAAGACTCATCAGTGACGCTCATATCAAAATATTTATAAAGCCAAACAAGTACAAAGTTGAAGAGCATTGAGGATCCAAAATTTCAAAAAGTTGTGCCAAATACGGCTACGATAATCTATGCCTGGGATAAGAAAATCCTTAGTTTTACGAATAATTCAAAGTTTTGTAAACAGGAAATTTATAAAAATGACCACATTATTGATATTCATGTCAACACCGAAGTGTTGACTACTGGGCTGGTGATACCCTCGGGGACGAAACGTCCACCAGCAGTGGCATCGACCCAGTGGTGTAAATAGTTATCAAAAGTACCAGGATTGTAATTTAGTACGCCAGACGCGCGTTTCGTCTACGTTAATTGTGTTATAAGATTGTTGTCAATATAACGGAAGTATATGCATCTGTCACACACGTGAGAGTTTTAGCTAGCTAGCTATAAAACTAGGTTAAGTCCGCCTAGTTTGTTGGAGCTTTTGATTTTGCCTTTGGTAAGAACTAAACTTTAGAAATTTCCTTGGAGTTTGGAATTTTTGTTATTTTACTTTATACATATGATCTCCATGTTTGCATCAGATCAGACTCATTGTGTGGATTTGATTAAATTTACCAATTCTACATATTAGAGTGTTTGCAAATGCAGTTTACTCTAAGAATAGAGCAAAATGTTACATCATTGTACTTCATATGACAAATAGTTTATTTTATCTATTTTCAATTTTGGATTAGATTGATGTTGGAGTTGCTCATAACAGATCATAGACCATGCCATTTTTAAATATGGGATACATTCACATTAAATAAAAGATTACCTCTAGCACTAATATTTTGCATCCAACCCGGAAGAAATGAGCGTTAATATTTTGTAGAATACCTCTCATTTATCATTCCAACCAAATTTGGGTAAATTCGACAAGCACTATCAAAGAAGGAAATGGGATTTTCTTTTAAAAATTTCTTTTTCAAAAATAACATCAAATGAGGATCATTCACAGATTGAAATTTTCCAATAGTTCTAAGCCTTATAGATTTTTGAAAATGAACAATAAAATTGATATGATGTATCTGGTAGTATTGTTTTAAAGGAGATCATGATTATTCTCTGCATCAATTGGAGGATAACTGACAACAGCTCACATTGTCCTTTGAACAACCGGCCCCTGGAAACTTAAAACTATTTGAAATAAATCAATAACTTAGGAACAATGGGATTTTTATTACAATTGGACACAATAAGAAACTGACATTGAGAATACTCAATAGTTATCAAAAGTACCAGGATTATAATTTTATACGCCAGACGCGCGTTTCGTCTACATAAGACTCATCAGTGACGCTCAGATCAAAATAGTTAAAAAGAGTATTATTCCCGTATAGTTGGGATTAATGATTTTCTAGAATATACAAATGTATCTATGCAACCTAAACTCACATGTAACAAACAAAGTGACTATCATTCAGTACTCACCCGCTTGAGAACGACCAGCAAAAGGAAGAAAATATTCACAAATCAATCAACACCTCCATAATAATCCCCATGCTCATTTGAAGGATCGACTTCACCATCTCATAAAACAGAGCTTTTTCTATAAAAATGGGAATCGTAGATACAAATTTCTTGTTTTGGGTTACAATAATTCATATTTTGTGAAGAATCACACTAAATCTTCCAGAAAATATACTGAGGGTGATATTATCAAAATGCTGGACATTTTTTTCGACAATATATTTGTTGAGTTTGGAGGATTAATATTTCAACAGACAGTCGGTATTCCAATGGCTACTAATTGTGCACCCCTGCTGGCCGATTTGTTTTTGTACTCGTATGAAGCAGAATTCATTCAGAACCTTCTAAAAGACAAAAAGAAAAAGCACCTTGCGAAATTCTTTAATTTTACTTTCCGATATATTGATGATGTTCTATCAATGAATAACCATATTTCAGCCAATACTTACATCTCATATATCCCGGTGAACTTGATATTAAGGATATTACTGATACTAGAAGGACTGCTTCATACCTTGATCTTTTCCTCAATATTGACGCAAATGGACGACTTCACACGAAAATCTATGATAAACGGGACGATTTCAACTTCCCAATTATCAATTTTCCATTTCTCAGCAGTAACATACCCTTGTATAGTGTTAACATATCACAATTGATACGTTATTCTCGTGCTTGTTCACACTATACGAACTTCATATACTGGAGTGTGCTCCTTATGCAGAAACTGCTCCAACAAAATTATGAGGAGGACAGATTAAAATTGACACTCCGTAAATTTTATGGACACCATCACGAATTGGTGGATCCATACGATGTGTCTTTGACCACACTATCTAAGGACATTTTTACCACATGGTAGATTGTGGTTTGTTATTACGTCGTCTAATCTTTTAATTACCAAACGTGACTTATTACCGATTGTGACTGTTTTGCTGAGTGTGAATTCGCATTACTATTAGACGTGTTATGGTACTTATCTATCCCAAATTCATGTATTTAGTTTAAATGTTTAATGTTATATATGTAATTCTCATCGGATTTTGTCAAATGTGTCCACGTCTTTTCTATTATATTCATGTGTTATGGTAAAGAAAATTAATCACCGCCTTCATTAATTAGATTTCATTGTGTTCAACGTAATCTGTACGATAGTTTACGTTTGAAGTTAGATTCAAAACAAACCGGACATATAATATGGTTAATTGCTACCTTTGTTTGCTATTAATAAGTATTGAAATGTGCATTGTTATAAAATGTAATATCAATATTTAGTTCAAATATAATCTTAAATCAATCCTTATTCTATCTTATTCATTTAAATGTGACGTCATTTTCCATTTTCTGATGATCTGTTTTACAAATTCAATGTGATGTAATTTTTTTGTCATTTTTTGCAATTTCAATTATGACGTCACTTGGCGTTGAGGTTAAAACTTATTCGGATGTGCTGCATTTCGTCGGGTTATGTACTGTATTTCGGTTGTTTCCTGTATTTAGTTAAAATACTTCAGTTTTATCATATATCTTTTGTATAGTCATTTTATAAAATTTACTGTTTGCAAAAATATAAATTATTCTAAATAATAGGGATGTTTTGGTACCTAACAGAAAACCCTGGCCGTTTTTGGCACAATGTTTTTGAACTTTTGGTCCTCGATGCTGTTCAACTTTGTACTTGTTTTGGCTTTCAAACATTTGTATCTGGGCGTCACTAGTAAGTCTTGTGTGGACAAAATGCACTTCTGGCGTATGAAAATTTTAAACTTGTTGCCTTTTGTTAGCTATTATTCGTGTGTTTCTCTGTCAATTATGTTCTCCTATTTATTTATATTGTAGTCCTGTAATGTTGTGTTGTCATTTTAATGTTATATTTCACATGGCCATAAGAGAGGGAGGTTTGGCATGCCACAAAGTCAGGTTCAACCCACCATTTTTCCTTTAAAAATGTCCTGTACCAAGTCAGGAATATGGCCATTGTTATAGTATAGTTCGTTTCTGTGTATGTTACATTTTAACATTGTTTCAGTTGTGTCGTTTGTTTTCTCTTATTTATGAGTGTGAATTCACATTACTGTAAGACGTGTCACGGTACTTATCTATCCCAAATTCATGTATTTGGTTTTGATGTTATATTTGTTATTCTCATAGGATTTTGTTTAATGCTTAGTCCGTTTCTGTGTGTGTTACATTTTAATGTTGTGCCGTTGTTCTCCTCTTATATTTAATTTGTTTCCATCAGTTTTAGTTTGTTACCCCGATTTTGTTTTTTGTCCATGGATTTATGAGTTTTGAACAGCGGTATACTACTGTTACCTTTATAGACTTTTTTTCAGAATGGCAAAATCAGTGTTTGTCATCATGCTAATAACACTTAGACTAAATTGTAAGCTTTGAAGTACATGCACATTTCATTGAAACTTGATTTCGTTCAGGTTGTCTCTTTGAACTTTAAAACAAAAGAACTGCCGTTCTAGTGGAAGAGATATTTAAGAAAGTGTACTGTAAAACATAAAAGGTCTATTAACATCAAAATCTTTTAAAATTAAAATAAAAGCAACTTCATACATGGAGTTTGAATTGTAAACTCCTTTTGACAAAGATAACAAGGATAATTATCCACATTAAAAACACAGCATACCCAAATTGTTAAGATTCATTTCAAGACTCTTTTTGTTCTTTACACTTTTGAAATATTGAATAGTTAGTATAAAAGCTGTCAAAAAAGCTTAGCCCTTACTCGGGAAAGTATAGTTCAGTTTGGTGGCATGTTTGGAAACAGTCATTCCGTAACATATCTTCATTTCCTTTTTTTTCTACAAGTGACTTCAAAATTCTCGTATCATCAACGGCATTATGAAGTGAAAACTTTTCCGCTGGCAAGTAAAATGAAGCGAGTGCCTCTAACTTATGACATCTGAGAGCTGGTTTAAAATTTTGAAACATCACACAAGTGTCCGCAAAACCTGTTACAACAGAAGAAAAAAGCTCCCACAGTTTGAAATCAATTAACTGCTTATACAAAATTTGCGCATCAAATTTGTGACAGAAGTGTGCAGCTAAAATTATTGGTCTTCTTAAGGATTTTAGAAAGTGTATAAAATCCTTTAAGGCTTCAGGCGGCTCCTTGCTGGAAACATTTTGTCCTCTATAATATAAGGTTGATGACTTGCTGTCATATTTGAGGTATGTGTATTCCAAAGCCCATTTCCCAATCCGACACCTCGGTTTTATGTAGGTACTAAACTTTTTGTCACTAAATTGTGCAGCAATCTGGGTCAACGATTCGGTCTTGACATCTATACACAGAAAATAAAATTAAAAAGATAAAACTGTGAAGATATGTATTAAATTCAAAATATGAAGGAAGAATATCCTATGAAGTCTAAGTTTTACTACAATAAACTAATTCTAAAATATTTACTTCTATGCAAGGCACAAAACTCATAAACTTGGCACTTAAACACAGGACGTCAGTAAAGTGGAGATATCCGATAACCTTACTTCAGATGTTGCTCAAGTTATATTTCATATGATCACCAAAAGTGTGACTTTGTGTAAGTTGGAATAGATAGAACGAAAGATATTACATTTGGAGAGTTATTTATGTTTTTAACTATGGTCAATTTTTCGAAAAAAAAAATATCAAATATAAGGTTATTCACGCTTCTCTAATATGATATTTCAAAGTCGCTTAGTAGATTCCTGTATATTCGAAGACGGGTGCTGTAATTGTTAATCCATATCGTCATGTCTGTATGTCGACTATAAATGCCTCTCAAGTGATACTCGAAGCAAACATATTTGAAAATCCAAAACTCATTGAAACATTGAACTGCTTATAAAATAAAATAATATAGCCTGTAAATACCGTATTGTAATGTTAAAGAGAGTTCATTCAAATATCTTTCTTATCCTAGAGGATACATACCTAACCCTGTTGTTTCAAGATCAAAGTACACAACGATTGGTGTTTCGTCTGTCTTCCTTTTCCTCTCTAAAGCGAAAAAATATAGTAATTTGCAAAACTTCTATAAAAAAACATCAATGACAGATTGGGGAATTCAAATTGTCCTTTATGCTATCCAATGATAGTTAAAACGAGTAAATATACGAATAAATGGTGTTTGTTATAATCAAAGAATTTCAAAAGGCACTGAAACCTTAACGTATACTATGATAAAGATTAAGGAAGTTACGCACGATATTGGTGTCACTTTACGTAACATCAAAACAACGCTCTTTTGACGTGTAATAATATTACCTTGCAGTATCGCTTTTTTAACAAATGTTTTTGTGAACAATAGGAGATGTATAAGAATAGACAATTTTCTCTTTTGAAAAAAGATAATGCTAGGAATACGTGGTATGTTCCAATAACGAAAGGTCCTGTGGGATAAATGTTATATGCATGGCCGTTAGGAATCCGTTAGGATTCGTCACCTTCAAATTATTACTATACACTTCATATAAATATACGGGTTTTTTTTAAACAAGTTGGCCATTCCTGTTTTATTTATTTTTTTAAACGAATAAAAGCAGAACTGTTATAGGCTTATTTGTTAAAATTTGATTATATATGTGTTGTGAATCATTATTTGTAAATTTCTGGTTATATCTAAATCACCTCGAACTAAGAAAAGATGTGAATGAACATAACATAGAAAACCAAAATCAACCTCCAGTTCAATAACAAACAGAAAACTTTAACTTATCAACCACATGTTCAAGTGTTCGAAAATTGAAAGAACTTAATCGGAATTTCAGATAATATTTTGTTTATTACTTCAACACAGAACGACTTACTTTTTGTTTTGAGCACAACTGGAACGTCTGTCTCCCGTTTATTGAAAACATTTCTGTTTGTTGTCCTGTCCTCGCTGTGCATGTCATGCTTACTGTGTTTAGATGTACATGGTTCAGGTGAAATCTTTTTATGTTTTCTCTGTAAACAAAACCATCAATCTGTATTAAAATCTCCGATAACCTTCATTTGGTACACGTAGGCAATCTCAGGAAAGCCAAATTAAGTTGTCATGAATTGAGTATATTATTTTTGTAGTGCTATACTTTCAAAACTGCATTCCGAATAAATTATTATTAGAAATAGGTTTATATACAAAAGCAAATAACAAAAAGGTACGGCAAAAAATATCAATAGTTACTCATACATAATTATATTTACCTTGTGGGCTTTTTTATTGTCGATTTGTCACTATCATGACGATTGGAATCCATCTATGCTGTTTTATAATATACGCAAATTTCAATGAAATTGAACAAATGAACTCAGAATGGACAAAAGTACTGATAGTTTTCTCTTAACGTTATAACGACTTAAATGCTTTATCGACAAAGCAATACAATATATAGTGTTCTATAAACGCAATTTCTCAAAAATTTTATTTTCATTTTCAGTTTCAGGTTTAATTGTGATAACTCATCTGTAACCCGGACTTTTTAGAATAAAGTTTAAATATAGTTATAGGTTGAATGTGATATTTTAAAATTCAAGTATAGGATTCCAGTCATTTAAAATTGGCATCGGCTATCAAAGATGATGTTCTTGATTACATCTTTATGTTAACAAGATTTTCTGAAAAATATTGCACAATAAAAGATTTCGGAAAACTTCAAAACGATACTACAAAGGCATATGTAAAAATTACACTTAAAAGTTTCTAGTAATTTTCTTGCAACTGGCCAAGGTACAAAAACGTTAACCCTTTTCTTAGTTTAATGTAAATAAGGTAACAACCGTAATGCTTCATATATTTAAACAAGTGAAACTGCGAGCTACTGCTCACTGATGATACCCCCGCCGCAAGTGGATAATATTAATAGTGTAAAAATATGCAAGTGTTCGGTAAACAGGAAGTTGTCGAGTGATGAATCTGAAAACGCATTGCACGGTATAGCTGACTTATAAAAATCCTGAAACCAAATTTCAGAAATCCTTGTATTGTAGTTCCTGAGAAAAATATGACGAAAATTTTTAACTTGGTTATCATGTGTAAAATCATACAAGTGTTCGGTAAACAGGAAGTTGTCGAGTGATTAATCTGAAAACGCATCACACGGTATAGCTGACTTATATAAATCCTGAAACCAAATTTCAGAAATCCTTGTATTGTAGTTCCTGAGAAAAATGTGACGAAAATTTTCAACTTGGCTATCATGTGTAAAATCATACAAGTGTTCGGTAAACAGGAAGTTGTCGAGTGATGAATCTGAAAACGCATCACACGGTATAGCTGACTTACATAAATCCTGAAACCAAATTTCAGAAATCCTTGTATTGTAGTTCCTGAGAAAAATGTGACGAAAATTTTCAACTTGGCTGTCATATGTAAAATCAGACAAGTGTTCGGTAAACAGGAAGTTGTCAAGTGATGAATCTGAAAACGCATCACACGGTATGGCTGACATATATAAATGTTGATACCAAATTACAGAAAGGGTGGATGTGTAGTTCCTGAGAAAAATGTGACGAAAGTTTCATGGGACGGACTGACTGACGGACTGATGGACGGACGGACGGACTGACGGACGGACTGACAGACAGAGGTAAAACAGTATACCCCCTTTTTAAAGCGGGGGTATAAAAAAAAACACATTGTAAGTTGAAAGCGGATGGAACACCAATTTATGATAAACAATCTTAACCCAAAACTTATACACAATGCATTTACGTGTTCAGCGAAGAACACAATCTGAATAAAACCTTAACTAAGCATAGATATTTTTCAAACGTACTATGTTTTTTCACGATTTATATGATTCTTTTTGTATCAAATCGTCCAATTGTTTTTCGCATTGCTTCGGACACTGGTATCTCATCCATTTATTTAATTATGCCCGCCTCCTTTTCCAAAGTCCTGGATCTGCCCCTGGTTTTTTAATTTATCACATTGATGTGAACATAGACTGCATGTCCTAGCATTTAAAATTTTAAACTAACGCAAACCAAAATGTTTGCCTAAATCAGGACAGAAAACGGACGGATGGATCTACTCTTACACAAAAAGATCCATAAAGTTATACTCAATACTATCGTCGGGCTGAGCATACAACTATTTCAAGCAGACACAATTTAGCAATGTTTATTCACATACACAATGTACTAACCGTTAGCCAAAAATTCATCGCTTGTTGAGAAGGCATGCACATTTATAAAATATTGACTAAATTAATGAGTCAATATATTTGCATTACATAGATGTTCATAACTAATCGCCATCATTTTGATTGGGAGATAACCATTACTCGGTACCTTAAAATGAAACCGAATTCATCAAAACATCGATATAACTCAGATAATCCCAAAACTGCTGGTTAACGAATTAAAGATAGAGATTTAAATTTCACCAATAAACCAATAGCATAATTTGATCGATTAAGAATCAACATTTGATCTGTTCAGTAAGTAATGCACCACTAGAAAAGGGTCACATTCAGTGGGAAATTGTGGAAATTGGGAGTTGTACTTTGAACCAAAAGTGGCCTTCTGTACAGGCATAGAAAAACATGTTTTAAATGAATTGCTCATTTTTGTCGTTTTCAAGTAAAAAATAAGATCAAGTTCAAGTGTAAACCAAAAAGTACGAGAAACAAGATTTTTTGTAAACAGAGCATTTTATTTTCTGTTTCGATTCATGTAACAGCATTTTATTTTCTGTTTCGATTCATGTAACCTGGTTATTTAAAAGCTATATCAATGTATGTCATCAATATCTGTGAAGGACAGCATACAAATTATGTTTGAAGGACAACATACACAATTACGTTTGAAGGACAACACACACAATTAAGTTTGAAGGACAACATACAAAATCAAGTTTGGAGGATAACACACAAAATTAAATTTGAAGGACAACACACAAATAAGGGAAAACATGTTTGAAGGACAACATACAAAATCAAGTTTGGAGGACAACATACAAAATCAAGTTTGAAGGACAACATACAAAATCAAGTTTGAAGGTCAACATACAAAATTAAGTTTGGAGGACAACACACACAATTAAGTTTGAAGGACAACATACAAAATTAAGTTTGAAGGACAACACACACAATTAAGTTTGAAGGACAACATACAAAAATTAAGTTTGAAGGACAACATACAAAATCAAGTTTGGAGGACAACACACACAATTAAGTTTGAAGGACAACATACAAAATTAAGTTTGAAGGACAACACACACAATTAAGTTTGAAGGACAACATACAAAAATTAAGTTTGAAGGACAACATACAAAATCAAGTTTGAAGGACAACATACAACATTAAGTTTGAAGGTCAACATACAAAATCAAGTTTGGAGGACAACACACACAATTAAGTTTGAAGGACAACATACAAAATCAAGTTTCAAGGACAACATACAAAAATTAAGTTTGAAGGACAACACACACAATTAAGTTTGAAGGCCAACATACAAAATAAAGTTTGAAGGACAGCATACAAAATCAAGTTTGAAGGTCAACATACAAAATTAAGTTTGGAGGACAACACACACAATTTAGTTTGAAGGACAACATACAAAATCAAGTTTGAAGGACAACATATAAAATTAAGTTTGAAGGACAACATACAAAATCAAGTTTGAAGGACAACATACAAAAATTAAGTTTTGAGGACAACACACACAATTAAGTTTGAAGGACAACACACAAAATCAAGTTAGAAGGACAACATACAAAAATTAAGTTTGGAGGACAACACACACAATTAAGTTTTAAGGACAACATACAAAATCAAGTTTGAAGGACAACATACAAAAATTAAGTTTGAAGGACAACACACACAATTAAGTTTGAAGGACAACATACAAAATTAAGTTTGGAGGACAACACACACAATTTAGTTTGAAGGACAACATACAAAATCAAGTTTGAAGGACAACATATAAAATTAAGTTTGAAGGACAACATACAAAATCAAGTTTGAAGGACAACATACAAAAATTAAATTTGGAGGACAACACACACAATTAAGTTAGAATGACAACATACAAAAATTAAGTTTGGAGGACAACATACAAAAATTAAGTTTGGAGGACAACACACACAATTTAGTTTTAAGGACAACATACAAAATCAAGTTTGAAGGACAACACACACAATTAAGTTTGAAGGACAACATACAAAATTAAGTTTGGAGGACAACACACACAATTTAGTTTGAAGGACAACATACAAAATCAAGTTTGAAGGACAACATATAAAATTAAGTTTGAAGGACAACATACAAAATCAAGTTTGAAGGACAACATACAAAAATTAAATTTGGAGGACAACACACACAATTCAGTTTGAAGGACAACATACAAAATCAAGTTTGAAGGACAACATATAAAATTAAGTTTGAAGGACAACATACAAAATTAAGTTTGAAGGACAACATACAAAAATTAAGTTTGGAGGACAACACACACAATTAAGTTTGAAGGACAACATATAAAATTAAGTTTGAAGGACAACATATAAAATTAAGTTTGAAGGACAACATACAAAATTAAGTTTGAAGGACAACATACAAAAATTAAGTTTGGAGGACAACACACACAATTAAGTTTGAAGGACAACATACAAAATCAAGTTTGAAGGACAACATACAAAAATTAAGTTTGAAGGACAACACACACAATTAAGTTTGAAGGATAACATACAAAATTAAGTTTGGAGGACAACACACACAATTAAGTTTGAAGGACAACATACAAAATCAAGCTTGAAGGACAACATACAAAAATTAAGTTTGGAGGATAACACACAAAATTAAATTTGAAGGACAACACACAAATAAGGGAAAACATGCTGTTGTCTGTTCTATGGTCGGGTTGTTGTCTCTTTGACACATTCTCCATTTCCATTCTCAATTTATATTATACTAAATAATTATAAAGAAAATATTGACCAAATTGTGTAATACCAAGTCATGAGTGTGACATTTGTTTCCATTTTTTTAATTTGTTAATGCTTTTGATTTTGACTTTGGTAAGAACTTAACGTTCTGAAATTTCATTGGAGTATGGTATTTTTGTTATGTTTGTTAGACTCAGTTCGACGTCCGACTTCTTATCGACTTCCGTTCCTCAAATCGACGGCCGTTTCTCTAATCGACGTCCAAATCTGACGTCACATTCTCAAATCGACATCCAATATTTTGATACTCTAATCGACGTCCAATGTGACGGCATGTATTGACAAAACAACGCCCGATTGATTGTAGTCGTCTTAATCGATATCCAATATCAATAAATGATAATTTACTGGACTTAAATGGTTACTCTTATACATGTACATATTTTGTAGGGTTCAAACATTTATGCATACTTTCCATATAGATTTTTCCAATCCAAAATAGGTGTCATGCATTTTAAAGTTTATCTTGAAAAAAAAATTATCGAATCGATCTACATAGTAGTGTGTCATTCCTAATCATGTTAATAAATGATGTAAGTACTATAATTTGGACTCTGTATTGGACAGATTTTTACACCTGGAGGGAAACATATATGCAAGACATTGGCATGATGTTTTATGTTGTGCTGTAACACAACTGTTCTTTGTTGAGTCATATTCTGTATGTGTCTGTAGTCTGGTGATTGTCGTTGGTGTAGTTTTTCGGATTTTTTTATAAATAAGACCGTTAATTTTCTAATTTGAATTATTTACATTATCCATGTCATTCATCTTCTAATTTTCACTTACTACATTTGTATAAACTTCCAAGATTTACCTGTATTATTAAAACCGGGTTTTTTTCTAATGTGATAATTTTCGTAGGGTTAAATATTTCGCAGTGGTGTCTTGCCATGGCTTTGGTTGGACTTATTTGTTTGCTTTTTGGTCTTGAATGTTTATCCCTAATATTTTATTAACTGTGCATTTACATTCAGATATCGCAGATCAAATTTATTCGATCATAGTGTATTTATTTACGTTTTTTGATTGAGTTAAGCCTGCCAATTGATATTTTATCGTACGTTTTTCTATGTTGTGATGTTATGCTATTGTTTCAGAAAAAGGGAGAAGGTTTGGTACCATTAAAACGTTTAATCCCGCTGCACCTGTCCTAAGTCAGGAATCTGATGTACAGTAGTTGTCATTGTTTATGTAATTTATACGTGTTTCTCGTTTCTCGTTTTTTATATAGATTAGACTGTTGGTTTTCCCGTTTGAATGGTTTTACACTAGTAATTTTGGGACACTTTATAGCTTGTTGTTCGGTGTGAGCCAAGGCTCCGTGTTGATGGCGTACATTGATCTATAATGGTTTACTTTTTTTTTTTAAATTGTTATTTGGATGAAGAGTTGTCTCATTGGCACTCACACCACATCTTCCTATATCTACATACCACATCTCCTTATTTTCATGTAATCTCTAAAATAAAATAAAATATATCACAACCTGTTTACATATATAGTCTAGTATGTTATATCTTTAAATAAAACATTTTTGTTTAAATAGATCCTATTTGTCACACATAATTTATTTAAAGGTCTAAAGATTTTTGCTACTGTCGGTACTGGTCAATTTTGTATTATGTGTAATCAACGGACGTTGATCATAGATAGAAGCTAGAAATTGGACGCCGATTAGAGAAGCTAAAAAATGGACACTGATTAGATTGGAATAAAATGGGACACCGATTTGGAAATATATTTTATTATGACGTCAGATTTGGACGTTGATTTGAGGAATGGACGTCGATTAGAGACTGGACGTCGATCTGAGTCTTACATATTACTTTATACATATGAACTCAATGTTTGCATCAGATCAGATTCATTGTGTGGATTTGATAAAATATACCAGTTCTACATACTAGATTGTTTGCAAATGCAGTTTACTCTACGAATAGAGCAAAATGTAACATCAATATACTTGACATTACGAATAGTGCATTTGTATTTTTTTCAATTTTAAATGAGATTGATGTTGGAGTTTCTCACAACAGATCATGAACCATGCCATTTTTAAATATGGGATAAAGTTCACATTAATTGAAAGATTACATCTATCACTCATATTTTGCATCCTGTCGATTAGGAAGAAATGAGCATCAATTGTAGAAAACCTTTCATAAATAATTCCCACTAAATTGGAGTAAAATTTGAAAAGCACATTCAGAGAAGTAAATGTGATTTTCTCTTTAAAAATTTCTTTGCAAAAAATAACATCAAATGAGAATCATTTCACACAGGAAATTTTCAATATTTTTTAAGCCTTACAGATTTTTTTAAAATGAACAATCAAATTTGCATGATGCATCTGGTAGCCATGGTTTTAGAAGAGATCATGGTTATTGTCTGTATCAATTCGAGGATAACTGACAACATCTCACTTTGTCCTTTGAGCAAGCTAGGGTAACTTAAAACTATTTGAAATCAAGCAATGACTTAGGAACCATGAAATTTCAATTTTAATTGGACACAATAAGAAACTGACATTGAGGATACTTAATGTATTATTCTTGCATAGTTGGGATAAATGATTTTCTAGAATATACAAAAGTCTCTATGCAACATAAACTCACATGTAACTTTACCAGAAATGAAATTCAACGATCAAAAATAGGTTTTGTGAGAACACAATTGTCATTCAACAGAACTCCCCAATAGACATTACAAAAAGGACTTTCATATTTCACTATGTTTCACACATAATTAAGTTGAGGCTTTTCCACTACTTTGGGAGAAGATGAAGCATTAAATGTGATAGAATTCTTATCTTTGGTTGGATTGTTGTCTCTTTGACACATTTCACATTTTTTTAGCTCAGAATAATGCTGAAAGTCTCTGGAGTCATACGAAATAGATATCTGATTTTTTCTGATCTTTTATTATTTTCTGAAAATAAAACAAACAAATTTGAATACACATTTTATTATTTTTCTGTCAATGAAATAAATAGTCTAATATGTCATCATGTGTTTTCTCACTCACCTTCCAAAATATAATATATCATCAATAAAAATAAAATAAGTTTCAATTTGTATATCAAACAAACAGCAACCCCAGAAAATGGCATAAAAACTAACTTTACATCATCATATAGCTTACAATAAGATGGGTCTGTTCTTTCACATGGACTTTTGATTAATCTATACAAAACATAATTTTGTCTACCAATAACCTAGGGATTGAGTTCTGGATATATATTACCCAGTCTGTCAGTGAAACTATGAAATAATAAAACTTTGTTTAATGTAGTTAAAGTATAAAGTAATCTAAGCTATTGACTATCATATAATCTTATGAGGTTTACAGCTTAATGTTAGTATTTTTAGTGTCAGCAAAGGTCCATAATAAGAAGGACACTATGAGATATAGCATATCTGTAGCTATGGTGTTTGATCTCAGCACATAAACAACAAAATCATTTGTTTTAATGTTCAATGTTTGGAAAGTTTCATGATGTTGATAACTGTATACATCTAAGATGAATTTAAATACACATGTATAAGTTAAGTTTGGTCCTTTCACTTCAGCATTCATTTAAAAAACAAAGGCATCCATTTTTTTTAGCAAGTCAGATCAATTCTTTCAAATATTTTTAATTCTAATAGATGCATTTTTTTTCCTCCATTTTTAAATGTAGGATGATTTTGATATGGATTGAAAGAAGAATCTGCACAGGAAGGTGTAGCTTATCTTTTACTGAAATTTGACCAGGAACATATATATTGACGGGACTTGACACTACCTAATTGTAGTCAATTTTATCGTCGGGTCATAGTTAATAAAGATATAATACAGAAAGGACATGTGTTAAATACGGACTTGTTATTATCCTAATAATTTCTGATAATATCAATAAAATGTCATTGAACTAATTTTATAGTGATGCCAGTGTATCAAACTTGTATTCAAATTGGTTAGAATTGCATACATTCATCACAGGATGATACAGAATGCATACAGGGTAATAAAAAATGCTGTGATGATTTCCAAATTCCCAAAACATTATAAATATTTCACATCAAATATATCAAATGTATTATCATGGTAATCTTATGTGACAAATATATCTACTTTATGATAAAACTTGTATTCATTTACGATTAGAGTTATGTGGTTAATTTATGGAGCAGTTCTGATAGTTTTTCAGTTAGACGCTACAAAAATCCATAAGTCTTGTGAAGTCCAAGATTTTATCAATTTTATACTGAAAAACCTATGAGATTCATTTCCTGTTAGATATACTGTTCCCAGGTTTGACATAACTATTACCAAAAACAGGTATTGAAAATGTTTCAACAAGACAGAAATATTATTTAATTAATTTTTAACATCATTTCTTTTTTATTTTTAAAACAAAATACATTTCCTGTATTCAATATACATGTACAAATACCTTAAACTTTTAAATGGAAAAATAAATTTTAAGTTAATTTAAATACATGTTAACGACTAGAAAATAGCATAAAGTATATCAGAAAATGTTAAACCATTACCAAACACTCATCTAAAAATCCATTCTTCACAATTTATTCAGATTTGATTGATTAATTGATTGTTGGTTACTTGAATTCCAGTGGCATTAGGATTTGATATTTCATTGTTAAATAACTTCAGTAAATCATATACAACAATGCTTATCAAGTCAATATATGTAAAATTTCTAACTTCATCTACATTGTAGTTTAAAAAATCCTCATAAATTAACATCATATATTTACAACTGAGTATGAGATAAAAGAGTCTACCAAAAATGTCAGGTAACTGTTGACTAGTCATATCTATATATCCATATAAATAATAATCTATCCAAGCAGAGTGTTAGGAAGGATTCAGTTTCTTTCTCCCTCTTCCTTGACCTTTGACAGGACTACTTTTAGTTGGACTGTTTTCAGTGGCCTTTCTTTTAGTTGGACTATTTTCAGTGGCCTTTCTTTTCTTAGGACTCCGTCTTTTCTTCCTTGGACTTTTTCTCATGTTCTTCATTGTAAAGGTAATACACTAAAATGGATTAAACAACATTTATTATACATTAATTATTCTACATTTCAAATTTTCAGGTAATTTTAATACCTTGTTTTAAACTAAATTGTGAACAACAGAAAACCACTGGATAGAAATCTTTCATATTGCACATCTCTGTGACTTCATTTACCATTCAGTCAGACTTTCATATCCAGCAATCTCTAAAAGCCTTTGAAATTAAGCAAAGATGTAACCCTACAGGAGGGACAATAATTAGCTCAAACATATATATAGCAGACTATGCGGTGTGGGCTTTGCTCATTGTTGAAGGGCCTATGGTGACCTATAGTTGTTAATTTCTGTGTCATTTGGTCTCTTTTGGAGAGTTGTCTCATTGGCTATCATACCACATGTTCTTTTATATAAATATGCATTTTCTGTTTGTCAATCTTGACAACTAAATAGTTAACTCGAAGATTTGAGTTTGCAATGAATCTAAACTTTGCATTTGCTAAGAGAAGACGACTAACAGAATCATGCTAAATTCATCCTGATCATAAAGTACTTTCATCAAGGTCAAAAGTATAAAATATTTAAATCTTTTCTAAAAACCCATTCTTAAGACATTTTGTAAATATAATTCATGTCTTAATCAAATTTTTCCATATTTTAACTATATTCTCATGAATGGGATTTAGAAAAGAACTCACAAATCATTTTGATTTCTTATATTTCAATATAATCTGCATATTTCCATTTAAGAATAGTTTAGGATACACTCCAGTTAGATATCTTATTCTTTTGACCTTCATAAAAGTATCAATTCTAAATTAATCTTCTAACCTTATCATCTAAGAACTCTTTCAGCTTTTCCATAGAACATTTTATCTCTGCCTCAGTAATCTTCTGTTTCAATACATCCAACTCTAAGGGCTAAAAACATAATATTAAACATTGTTTATCTTTTTACTTAAAACATTCAACATACACATTAACAATACAAATATCACTGAGTAATATTGAATTTTAAATTGAAGATTTAATACAAACCTACGTACAAATAAAACAATTGATTTCACTATAAAATCTCAAGACATAAACTACTGGTAGGTATAACTTACAATTAATTTTATTTTTGAAATATTTTTTTCAGTTAAAAGAAACCTTTATTTTGTGTTGTTTGTGCAGTTTATTTTATATATAAATAATGTAAAAGGTGTCCAAATCTTAAATTTTACAACTTGTTTAAGTTTCTCTCTATAAAGGGCAGCAACTCAATGGATTTCAATTAAAAAATTATAGCAATTCCAATTTTATGCGACTGTCATACAAGTGAGAGGTTTAGCTAGCTATAAAACCAGGTTTAATCCACAATTTTCTACATAAAAAAATGCCTGTACCGAGTCAGGAATATGACAGTTGTTATCTATTCCTTTGATGTCTCTGAGCTTTTGATTTTGCCATTTGATTACCGACTCTTCAGAGTTTGGTATTTCCCTTATATATCTTTTCAGTAGTGGTCTTTTGTTACTGTATATCAAATTCATATTTCTTTTTTTGATTTGTTCATTTATCAGGCTTTGTTTGACTTGTTTTACATTTTGTTCTGTTTTTCCTTTATAGTTTTGACAACTATTTGAATAAAAAAATAAAGTATGAGACACAATATGACATTACATAGCACGTATTCTACAACATTCAATAAACCATGTCCGCAGTTTAAAAGTTGGGGTTCCAAGCGCCTTTATTCATTTTGTACAAGAAGACTTTCAGTGGGGAAACACCAAAAACCATTTAGATATAAACAATTCACCAAAGTTTTATGCTAATTGGTTAAACTGTTTTTGAGATAGTGTATTACATTTTGACAACAGACAGACACATGGATGAATGTACAATGGTAAACCATAACAAATCCTATAAACAGGCATACAAACCATTTGAACTAACAACAACAAAAATACAGAAAGTGCAAAATACAATTTGATACCATTCAGATTTTAGAGAGTTTTGTTAGAATTCAATTCCTGATTTAGCCGAAAGTGTTACTGCCAAAATGAAAGTATATAATGGTACTATATTACCCTGCTGTGCAGTAAGTGTTGGTATATATATAATAATAACATATTACCTCATACATAAGTATTCTGACTTGTATGTCAGGTTGTTTTCTGATAAATTCCATCAATTTGTCATTTAAACTCTGCTCCCCAGGCTGAAATACAAAGTATTATTATATGTAAAAAGTGTATTTATGTGAACTTTTAAATCTTAAAACATAAATACAATTGTTATACTGGAGTTAAATATCTGGGTCCTGTGATTGGTTACTTTGACCGAGTATATGAGCCCATATAACCTGTGAACAATAGTAAAGATCAACATAGCAATTTATTTCATATCAGAACACTCTTATAATTGTTATTCTGGCTTTACAAAAGATAAGGGTTTAAAGTCCCTGTAGGTGTCCCATCTCCTCTTTGCTAGTTGGCTAAGGGGATATAAAAAAACTTAGAGGGAATATGAGCTCAAATGTGAATAATATAGAATTGCATAATGTGAATTCATTTATTTTCGTGGATACCAATTTTCATGGATTAAGGAAAACTTACATATTCATGGATATTTAATTCATGGTTTTGCCCAAGTCTGCATTGAAGCCTTTAGAAAATTTACTTTTTGTTTAACATTTAATTTTGTTGTTCATCTGTCCCCATGAAATCCACAAAAATTGGTATCCAACAAATAATAATGAATCCACAGTATTGACACTGTCCTCCACATCATTATTAAATATAATGGAAGATAGTTATTTAAAAGACCGTTGATGCTACTTCATAATAAAATGAATATTTCTATAAATATCTTTCTTTTAATATTTTGATTCATTATTATTTGTAGGGTACTAGTTTTTGTAGATTTTGCAAGTCTAGGTGGATTACAAAGGAGTAGGTCCTGTAAGGGCCGATTTTGGCCCCAAATTTCAGTTTCATCTAACGAGATATTTAGAACACTTTTTAAACACTTAAGTGTCTATTTCAATTGATTTGATTAGTTTATGTTAAAGATTTTAACTGATTCAGTCATTAAAAACGCTCCGATTGAAGCTTAAATATGAAAAATCTATCAAATATGCCAAAAAACGTCACTTTTCAGATAGTGTTCGTCAAAAATGAAAGTGGCCGCATCCGTGTTCATCCTCAACCTTTATATATGTTATGTATTATCATCAAATACAACTTACATTTCAATATTATGAATGAACACGAATGCGGCCACTTTCATTTAAGACGGAAACCGTCTAAAATTTAACTAAAATGCAATAATTGTGAAGATTTCAGTAATTTAGCATGACTTTATGATGCTAGTACACGATATATGTGCATTGTATTGTCAAAAACAGCACATATTTATGTAGCAGAAGCATTCTACTTTCCAAAAAATAGCTAAAAGATTACATTTTCACAATTTTGCAAAACTGCTTAATTTTGGGGCCAAAAAGGGGTCTTACTGAACCTACTCCTTTAAATAGTCAAAAAAATATCAATACACTCTAGGAGTGTAGACTTTAGAAATTTTGTCTAAACTACAAATTTAAGTATCCACAAAGATACAACTTTCTCTCAAACCAAGAAAATTGGTACCCATGAAAATAAACAAATCAACAGCATACATGAAAATAAATGAACAGTGGAGGATCCAGGGGAGGGTTCCGGGGTTGGACCCCCCTTTTTTTTTTGGACGATCAATGCATTTGAATGGGGACATAGAGTTGGAACCCCCCCGGCCCTTGTCCTGGGTTGGGAACCCCCTTTTTTAAAATGGCTGGATCTGCCCCTGAATGAATCAACAGCTTACAGATTAATTAGTAATTATCTTTAATGTCGACTAGTATCCCAAAAAAGTGAATAGGAATTAAATCCATTTATATTTTAGATTTTTTAAAGCTTCCATATAGCTTGTTATTTTTCGCAGTGTTGGAACAAAATCTCCAAAATAAATTCCACCAATATGAAAGTGCACATGCATAGGTATTGATAAAAGTTTGAATCCGCCAAAATAACAACCGCCAAAACATTTGGTATACCTTTTTCAATGACAATGGTGAAATTTTACACCCACGAAAATAACCTGCTATACAGTATGTTTTTATCTATATTAAAATACCTCTAGAGGTTGAGTTTCTTCTTCTGTACAAATCATTATACTCTCCTCTACTAAATCACTGAAATATTTATAAAACATTTGATAGTTCTTTCCAGATATTAATTGCCATCCTAAATTTTTAATGCTTATTTCAAAATCTGAAATATTGATTACTATCAGAGAATAAACTGTCATTGCCACTAATATAATATGAGGCAGGCGATACTTGTAAAAGGGAACGAATATCAATAATTTGTTTTTTAATTCTACAATTTAATGTTCAAAAAGAAATGGAAATACCATAACATTTCCGATGTTGGTCCTGTTGTTAGGAATACTCAAAGTCTCACAACAAAGGAAACTGGAGGAAAGACAGAGATTTCTGGGAAAATAAAAGTTAACGATTTTGAATTCATTAGTACATTGGAAATTATATGTATATTTTATTGTTTTTAGAAGAATCAAGAACGTGTACAAAGTTTTAAGTTGATTGGAATTAAACTCGATCAAAAACTATCTTGACCAAAAACTTAACCTTAAGTGGGACAGACAGACAAACTGAGGAATAGACGGTTGCACAGACCAAAAAAACAATGCACCTTCTACTATTATATGTGAGGCATAAAAATGAAGAATGAGTCTCCCTTTAGCATATCAGGTTAAAACAGGACAGAACTAGAAAACAGCAAAATTGACACCATTCAAACTTGATCTGTGATTTTTGGTAATAAGCTTTGTGTACAAGTTTCAAAACATTTGATGAAGGCAAACTAAAGTTACAGAACAGAAATTAATTTTGGGATGTATGTAAGGATGGAGAGACAAACAAAGGTAAATCTTAATGCCCCTTCAACTCCGTCAGGGGCATGAAAATTGGTAATAAAACCAAAGAATGACAGAAATTGATAGCAATATAGATTAGAACAATATAATTTGTTCTGGTAATATCATATATATACCTGTTTTGTGATTCCTGGCTATCATTCAAACTGTCTTCTAATTCATCCTCGTCGACATCATCATCATTATCATCTACATTATTATCAGTGTCAGCCTTTCTAACATCTGTATTTTCATCAACCTCATCTTCAAATTCACTGTCTGTTTCGTCTAATTATTACAATAAAACTTCATAAATTGGACCTACCTAATAATTATTTTAATATTTCTTATCCAACTATTGTGGGTTATCCCTATATAATCTGCAAGGGGAACCTTGAATAATTAGATTTTTAGAGAGAGAAAAATTGTGTGGTATAAATATAAGTTTTAAATAGATTTATGATGTATTTGTGGTAGATATCCTTTTTTTGTAGCATTATACCTATAATGATGTGTTTGGTGGTAGATATTTTTTTTACAGTATTCTTACATTGGTGCATTTTACGGTAGATGTCCTTTATGTTTACAGTAGAACTGGGTTGCGTTCAATATCTTAGCGGCTACATAGATTTATGACTATTGAACTTCTAGCTAGCCTATAGCTTCTACATAGATATTGATAGCAGCTAGGCCAAAATCTGTGTAGCACTATGTAGCCGCTACGATATTGAACGCAACCCTGGTATATGGGAGAAAACTCTTACACATGTATTAAAGTCATTTGTGCGTTTTAACATAGCAGTAATTTAAACAGTGATCAAGCATATTTATGTTGTTTACATTTAAACAGTAAACTAACATTGATGTGTTTTGTGGTAGATATCCTTAGTTAAACAGTATACTTACATTGACGTGTTTTGTGGTCGATATCCTTTAGTTAAACAGTATACTCACATTGACGTGTTTTGTGGTCGATATCCTTTAGTTAAGCAGTATACTAACATTGATGTGTTTTATGGTAGATATCCTTTATTTAAGCAGTAACTTACATTGATGGTTTTATGTAGATACCTTAGTTAAGCAGTATACTTACATTGATGTGTTTTTGGTAGATATCCTTAGTTAAGCAGTATACTTACATTGATGTGTTTTGGTAGATATCCTTTAGTTAACAGTAACTTACATTGATGGTTTTGTGTAGATATCCTTTGTTAAGCAGATACTACATGATGTGTTTATGGTAGATATCCTTTAGTTAAGCAGTATACTTACATTGACGTGTTTTTTGGTAGATATCCTTAGTTAAGCAGTATACTTACATTGATGTGTTTTATGGTAGATATCCTTAGTTAACAGTATACTTACATTGATGTGTTTTATGGTAGATATCCTTTAGTTAAGCAGTAGACTTACATTGATGTGTTTTATGGTAGATATCCTTAGTTAAGCAGTATACTTACATTGATGTGTTTTATGGTTGATATCCTTCAGTTAAGCAGTATACTTACATTGATGCGTTTTATGGTAGATATCCTTTAGTTATACAGTATACTTACATTGATGTGTTTTGTGGTAGATATCCTTTAGTTAAGCAGTATACTTACATTGATGTGTTTTATGGTAGATATCCTTTAGTTAAGCAGTATACTTACATTGACGTGTTTTATGGTAGATATCCTTTAGTTATACAGTATACTTACATTGATGCGTTTTATGGTAAATATCCTTTAGTTAAACAGTATACTTACATTGATGTGTTTTATGGTAGATATCCTTTAGTTATACAGTATACTTACATTGATGTGTTTTATGGTAGATATCCTTTAGTTAAGCAGTATACTCACATTGACGTGTTTTATGGTAGATATCCTTTAGTTAAGCAGTATACTTACATTGATGTGTTTTATGGTAGATATCCTTTAGTTAAGCAGTATACTTACATTGACGTGTTTTGTGGTAGATATCCTTTAGTTAAGCAGTATACTTACATTGATGCGTTTTATGGTAGATATCCTTTAGTTATACAGTATACTTACATTGATGTGTTTTGTGGTAGATATCCTTTAGTTAAGCAGTATACTTACATTGATGCGTTTTATGGTAGATATCCTTTAGTTAAACAGTATACTTACATTGATGCAATTTATGGTAGATATCCTTCAGTTAAGCAGTATACTTACATTGATGTGTTTTGTGGTAGATATCCTTTAGTTAAACAGTATACTTACATTGATGCGTTTTATGGTTGATATCCTTCAGTTAAGCAGTATACTTACATTGATGTGTTTTGTGGTTGATATCCTTCAGTTAAGCAGTATACTTACATTGACATGTTTTATGGTAGATATCCTTTAGTTATACAGTATACTTACATTGATGTGTTTTATGGTAGATATCCTTTAGTTAAGCAGTATACTTACATTGACGTGTTTTATGGTAGATATCCTTTAGTTAAGCAGTATACTTACATTGATGTGTTTTGTGGTAGATATCCTTTAGTTATACAGTATACTTACATTGATGCGTTTTATGGTAGATATCCTTTAGTTAAGCAGTATACTTACATTGACGTGTTTTATGGTAGATATCCTTTAGTTAAACAGTATACTTACATTGACGTGTTTTATGGTAGATATCCTTTAGTTAAGCGGTATACTTACATTGATGTGTTTTATGGTAGATATCCTTAGTTAAGCAGTATACTTACATTGATGTGTTTTATGGTAGATATCCTTTAGTTAAGCGGTATACTTACATTGATGTGTTTTATGGTAGATATCCTTAGTTAAGCAGTATACTTACATTGATGTGTTTTATGGTTGATATCCTTCAGTTAAGCAGTATACTTACATTGATGCGTTTTATGGTAGATATCCTTTAGTTATACAGTATACTTACATTGATGTGTTTTGTGGTAGATATCCTTTAGTTAAGCAGTATACTTACATTGATGTGTTTTATGGTAGATATCCTTTAGTTATACAGTATACTTACATTGATGTGTTTTGTGGTAGATATCCTTTAGTTAAGCAGTATACTTACATTGATGTGTTTTGTGGTAGATATCCTTCAGTTAAGCAGTATACTTACATTGACGTGTTTTATGGTAGATATCCTTTAGTTAAGCAGTATACTTACATTGATGTGTTTTATGGTAGATATCCTTTAGTTAAGCAGTATACTTACATTGATGTGTTTTATGGTAGATATCCTTTAGTTATACAGTATACTTACATTGATGTGTTTTGTGGTAGATATCCTTTAGTTAAGCAGTATACTTACATTGATGTGTTTTATGGTAGATATCCTTTAGTTAAGCAGTATACTTACATTGATGTGTTTTGTGGTAGATATCCTTCAGTTAAGCAGTACACTTACATTGATGTGTTTTATGGTAGATATCCTTCAGTTAAGCAGTACACTTACATTGATGTGTTTTGTGGTAGATATCCTTTAGTTAAGCAGTATACTTACATTGGTGTGTTTTATGGTAGATATCCTTTAGTTAAGCAGTATACTTACATTCATGTGTTTTGTGGTAGATATCCTTTAGCTAAGCAGTATACTTACATTGATTTGTTTTATGGTAGATATCCTTCAGTTAAGCAGTATACTTACATTGATGTGTTTTGTGGTAGATATCCTTAGTTAAACAGTATACTTACATTGACGTGTTTTGTAGTAGATACTAGTTAAGCAGTATACTTACATTGATGTGTTTTATGGTAGATATCCTTAGTTAAACAGTATACTTACATTGATGTGTTTTATGGTAGATATCCTTCAGTTAAGCAGTATACTTACATTGATGTGTTTTGTGGTAGATATCCTTTAGTTAAGCAGTATACTTACATTGATGTGTTTTATGGTAGATATCCTTTAGTTAAGCAGTACACTTACATTGATGTGTTTTATGGTAGATATCCTTTAGTTAAGCAGTATACTTACATTGATGTGTTTTATGGTAGATATCCTTCAGTTAAGCAGTATACTTACATTGATGTGTTTTATGGTAGATATCCTTTAGTTAAGCAGTATACTTACATTGATGTGTTTTATGGTAGATATCCTTAGTTAAGCAGTATACTTACATTGATGTGTTTTGTGGTAGATATCCTTCAGTTAAGCAGTATACTTACATTGATGTGTTTTATGGTAGATATCCTTTAGTTAAGCAGTATACTTACATTGATGTGTTTTATGGTAGATATCCTTTAGTTAAGCAGTATACTTACATTGACGTGTTTTATGGTAGATATCCTTTTGTTAAACAGTATACTTACATTGATGTGTTTTATGGTAGATATCCTTAGTTAAGCAGTATACTTACATTGATGTTTTATGGTAGATATCCTTTAGTTAAGCAGTATACTTACATTGATGTGTTTTATGGTAGATATCCTTCAGCAACTTTATCATTCTCTTCTTGCCCACAGGTTTTACTCCATAGTTTTGTACTTTTTTCTATAACAACATTGATAAACTAATGACTTTCAATTTTTTTTCAAATTTCGGAATTCAGTATTTTTGTGATTTTACTTTTAACAAGTCAGATATATCAGTATATTTGAAAAATTGCATCTACAATACAATTATTGAGACAATCTGTGAAGCCAGTGGTGAGAGATTTACAAGTTAAAAATCATTATGTTAAAAAAATTTAAATATCAAAATTTTCAAAATTTTCAATTATAAAAACTTAATTTACATGAACAAATAGATGAAAGAATTAGTTTTTATATTTTAATACTCTCCTATATGCATTTGAGAAAATTGGGACTTTAGAAATTTGAAACCAATAAATGTCAAGACAATTAGTAGGATTATACAAGTTAGAGTAGGAATAACATACCTTTATATGAGGCGTTGCCATTGCATCATAATTTGGCATAGGAGTAAATGGTGACGGCTCCTTCCATGTTTGTTTAGTTCTCTGTCTTTCTTTACTCATAACTGGAGTCTTGAAAGAGCGCTGAAATTAAACATTAGGATTTTCAGAAATCAAAATTATATCGTCGCTGTTATACAAAAACCTCGTATCTAAGGTTTTGATTATTTTACACCAGGCAGTAAAAACTGAAATCTTTTTATCGATTATTTAGAATTAAATGTGTATGTTCCACTGTATGCGAAAATATCTGATCTTCTAACCAATAAATTACCAAGACGAGCAAAAATGTCTGCACCTATATTGTATTTTGAAAGCTTTTCACATTATTTCTAAGCTTTATTAGCTTTGAGAACCTAAAATTGATTCAGTAAACTGTAGCTGTTATGATGTCAGCTGCCGTGCCGTGTGTTTTTCTTTTGAGATACGATATTTTCGAACAACAAAATGTCTCACCAATCCGACTACACTTTTTCGTCACATGTCAGAATTCAGGTTAATGATTGGTTAGAAGATCAGATATTTTCGCATACAGTGGAACATACATATTTAATTCTAAATAATCAATAAAAAGATTTCCGCAAAAAATTGAGATACGAGGTTTTTGCATAACAGCGACGATATATTCTTTTGAAATTGAAAGTATATCTTCGTAATCTAATAATTGAATATCATCTGTATATGGTAATAAAATCAATATAATTGCATAGACACTCACTTTATAGCATGAAAGTGTTCTCGAGTTCATTGTTTTTTTAATCTGGAAATATCTATAAATATACATAAACACATATATTTTATGTGTGTTGTCTTTAGCATTAACAATCTAAATAGTTGTTTGGTGCCCTTGGATCAAGCATGCACATGACTAAACGAATTCAAATGGTATCATATGAATAACAATAGATAAGTACCTGTATTGATGTAGATGTAGATGTGTTCTCATCAATTGCAAAACTTTCATCACAAAAAGTCAGGTTTTCTGTCTCTTCAATCTGATCAACTGGCTCTTCAAAGTCTTTATTCTGATCATGGTCTTCTTGATGTTTGTTTCTGTCAGACATGGCAGTACTCTCATTTCCTATTGCATCCTTTTGCTGTTTTAAAAGATTTCAATGGGATTTTTATATCCGCAAACATAAATGTATTTATTCAGATTTAAGAAATAAAAGGGACTGTACTATGTTGCAATTTTAAATTACAACCCATAAACATACTTCTAGAATTAAAAGGTCTTTCTTTATCATGTTTATTGTTTTGACATATTTTGGAAATACTAAGATATTCCATATGCTAATTATGAAGTATAATTTTCCATTGTAAAATGCAAAAAAACAGCAAAAGACAAACATTTTTTTTACAAATGAACGGATTAGGGCCAAGAACTCTTTTTAAGATTTACCAATAAACCTGATATTTCAATTTAAAAACCTTTGACTTGATTAAAAAATCAGCCAGAAAATGTGTTACAAATTCAAAAGTGCTCTGACACAAGCATGTTTTACTCTTCTACTGTTGTACATGTTTTATGTGCCTGTCACAAACTAGAAATCTGTTATCCAGTTGTTAGTTTCTTTTAATGATTGTTTGATCTTAAATGGATAGTTGTATGAATGGCAATCATATCATATCACCTTATTTCAATTCAGATTCCAAGTTATTATACAGCTGGTTATTCAAACTCTTAATTCAGAAATTTTTGTGTGCATTTATTATTGCAATTTTTTTTATCAAAATATAAAATTCAAGATTAGTTGTGTTTTCAAAAATTGTACCTTAAAATAATGCTATCAAACTCAATATGTTTTACAAAACCTTTCCCATTGCAATTTTAGCAATAATAAAAAAAACATCTTCAAAATTTCTAAATTTACAGTATATTTTTGCATTGAACAACGTTTATTATGTTTATAAGATCAACTAATGAAATATAACTTGTCCCTCCATACCTGATTAGTGATGGGCTTACATGGTGTTTTACATGCTATGATTCCATCAAAATCGTTCCCACCACAATCATCAAAATCTTCCCAAACATCGTCACATGACACACCATCTGTTTCTATGGCAACATTCATATCATATTCCAAGGTGACATTAGTATCCTTCCTCTCAATGTCAGATTCTCCACCGGTGATAAGACTCACTTCATCTTCATTCTCATCATCAGAGGATTTGTGCTTGTCATCTATATCCCCATGGAACTGAGATTTGGTTAAATTCATTTCAAATCCACTATCATTCAAATTATCAGTAGTACAAGTTACTTCTACTGTTGTGGGATGCTGTGCTGAAGAACTGCTATTCAAGTCTTGTTTATTTGGCAAATCTTCATGATTTTTCAATATATCATTAGATATAACTGGACCAGAAAAAGTAATATCTTGACTTTTCATAAAATTTGACCTAGAACTGAATTTCCATTTCTTCTCTCTTGCTTTAAATTTTGGGGATTCTGATTCCTGAGAAGATAATTGGTCAAAATTATCTCCAATAATTGAAACATCATTATCCTCCATGTTGGTTCTAATCTTTTTGGTTAATGGAGATTTCTTTGTGGGGGTTTCCATTTCAGTAGTTTTTCTTTTGGATTTTCTAAAAGAAGGAGACATAATTGTTTCCAAATCTGAATTTGTAATTGCAGAACTAGTCTCACCTGGATCATCAAGCACCTCCTGGGATAACTTCAGTCTACTATGGCATGTTTTTGTTCTCTGGATAGTCGGAGAAGGACTGGCAAACAAATCACCACCAGAAATATTTAAACTAGAATTTAAACCCTTGTCATTGTCTTTGTAGCTTTGATCGTGACGGAAATAACTATCATTCTCATTGGTCAGGGCAAATTTCAACTCGTTGTTACTATGGTTACTATCCTCTGGATCAACAACAATTAAACTACCATTACTGTTATCAAAACTATCATGCATAGTTTTATTAACATCTGTACTTTTATCAGGCAGAATGATTTTGTTATCATATTTTAGGGCAATGTCTTTGTCAGTTGCAGCATTTTTGTTCTTAGGAAGAGCAGCTGTTCCACTATTATCATCATCTTTTTCATTGCTATTTTTTCTTACTTTTTCCTTCAAAACGTTGCTAGTTTTATTTGAACTTTTTGCTTCTTCTGTATCTATTTTCTGACTCTGATGTTTCTGTTCTTGCCTGCTATCTTTTCCTTGAATATTTGAATTAATATTTCTAATAGTATTTTCTCTAGTTTGCCTTGAAAGTCTTGATTTTCGTGGACTTTCTATTAGAGGTAAATCCTCTAGTAAATCTTCAGAGTTCACACAATCATTATGTATGTATTTAGTCACATGACTATTATCAGAGACTGCAGAAAGAGATTTCTTCAGATCTGACTTCTCTGTAATGTTTGAGAGCTCTGAATAAAAGGGATTTCTGGTGAATATGCCTGATCAATGTCTGCTATTACTGGAGGACTAAATGATCTTTTTTCTAGACTTTTATTTTTAGAATTTTCACATTCCAATTCCAAATGTTTTACAGGATGATTTTTCTCTGGTGATTTCTCAAATGAAGAACTCACATTACTATATACTTCTAATTCATCATTTCAAATATCAATGATGTATTTTTTAACATTTTTAGCTTCTGATTTTCTGGACTATAATTACAATTTTCCTGCACATATTTCAAAGATGAATTTAATGCTGATTTAGTATCTAAATTTTCAATACTTGTTTTATTCTCATATCTAGTAATCTGATTCAAAAGAGAATGTTTAATTACATCTGACATTTGACTTGACATTACAGGGGATTTCTGTTTTTCACTATTAGAACTCTGGGAGCAGACAAGTTCTTGTTCCATCCCAGAATCCTCTCCTGACTTCCTGTGACCTTGACCATCATCTTCTTCCTCATCATCAGAATCACTCCACAGCTGTTTTAGCAAACTCTCCACAGATGTTTTATTTGGTGAAGCAGACTCTGATTTTATAGGACTATTAGCCTCTGTTGACCGTGGACTGGAATGTAACATTTTCAGAATTTCTTGTAATTCTGTTATCTTAAATCTGTAAATTATATAAAATCATTTTTATCATTATTTCTGCTTTGATAAGACTGTTTTTTTGTAATCAATTTTTATAAGTGAAAAGTTGGGGTACAGGAAGAAAACATATCTCATAAAAAAGCCTGAATATACAAAGTAAAAACTGTACATTAACTTCTAAGATCACTTGGTAATCTAAACCCAAAATATTCAAAGATTAACAATTTTCCTACGACCTATCATACTGATATTGTCCAATTGTTTTGTCACTATTCTAATTTTACTTAATTATTTTGTTTCTTCTCTTAGACATAGATATACTGCTTCACATAGAAAGACTCCTACTTCTGCATGAGATTTCACCAATAGAGTCTTGGACAGTTGAAACGCAAGTCTACATAAATATAGGAACCTGATGTATATTGTATAACTTACAACAAAATTATTTTCATTTACCTGTGTATATTATTGTTTTTGGGGGCATTTTGTTCAAGAAATGGTTGTCTTTCTGAAATTGTTTAACATCTCACACCTTATTTTATTGATTTTCTATTTAAATTTTGTCATGGAACATTTCCTTCTATGTATGTTCACCTGTGTTTATATGTCTTTTGATTAAGTTAAACCTTTAATTTATATTTTATAGTGTGTCTTTCTATGGTGTGATGTTACACTGTTGTTTTAGGTAAGGGTGATGGTTGGTACCTATCAAAACATTTAAATCAGCTGCATTTGATTGAACCTGATGTTCAGTGGTTGTTGTTTGTTAATGTGGTTCATAAGTGTTTTTCTTTTCTTATACAGATTTCTCCACTGGTTTTCCTGTTACAATGGAGTCATTCAATATTGTGATTCTGTCATTTCAGACTAAAATGCTATTTCAATTTTTGAGATATTTAAAACAAAAAATTGTGAGTTAAAATTATTGCGATTATTGTCGCATTTGCCGCAATTATAACCTATTGCATACCTATCAGCTAACTTAACAACATCAGACAAACAGCTTTGTGTCACAGATACAAGTCCACCATAGACATATTTCATTATACTGATAACAGCATCACCGCCATGTCCTCCATGTAAATATGGCCACCTTCCTCATACTGTAATTACAATGTATATGTTCAAGTAATTATAAATCAAGACTGATAAATAAAACATTGCCAACTCCCAACAAAGCAGTTAAGTTTTTAAGTTGTTTTTTAAGCAATAGTAAAAGAGATTTGACCTAATTCAAGTTTGCTTTCTACCAGAATGTCTTGGTTCTCTTTAAAGTTCTCAGACAATTACTTCTCCACTATATATAGTCTATTGATTATTTACAAATAAAGCACATGTATACTTAGGCTTTGCAGAAAATGTTTTTTTGAAATATTTATGACCAACGAAATGTTTCCATAAGTGTTGAAACTAAAACTGCCATGTGTTGTCTATAGATACATTTGTAGAAAATTTGGTAACCCCACTTTTACAGTACATACCTTCAGAATGCTCTGACATCTACAGCTTAGTATGACTTTATGACAGAAAACTATATCTCCCCCTATGGTATGGATCTGTACATCAGCATGGCTAGAACTGTTTACTAAGGACAACATAGATTTCTGTAAACCTCCTAACAAGTCTGTATTCTGTATAGGCTGGGGAAAAGACAGGTAATTGTGTTTATCTAATATTATCCAAAATGTTTGTTCATTGGCTGAACATAAAAAAAGTTAGTTAGGTAAAACAAAACCAGCTTTATAAGTACACAGAATAAATCACTAAGTTCAATGTTATAGCATAAAATGTTTTTTGATATATATTGAGCTCAAAAGTAAAAATCTAGAACATTTTTGCATGCTCTCCAATTACTTTTATTTTTTGAAATCGTAATATCCCCAAAAAGACGATGTATATTTGTATATAATGCAAGTAAAATCAGAGACATTGTCATTATATTGATAGTTATTTAACAGTGCAGTAATAGTCCTTGATTTACCTGTATATTTATTGGCTGTTCTGGACAGAACCCACTGCAATCAAAATCAGGGACAGATAACTGTGAAGAATCAGCTGCTAGCTCTGCCAGTACTACAGCTGTTTGTGTAGACGCCACTAACATTTCCTCTTGGGTATCCCCAGATTCTGATATAGTGTTATTTCTTGATATCTTAAAAAAGATAATTTCAGCATTTAAAGGCAATTTCTAAAGCAACACTGTTTGAAACATTCATTTTGATTGGATAATGTTAAGATGCAAGCGCAGACAACATATGACGGGTTTTGAATATGATTTGACAGAATTCGGTCAGTATTATTAGAATGGATATATAACAATATTGTATTTTAAGCAAATGACAGCATCAATTGGTGATTTGACGCAACGCCAGTTAACTTTCTTTGCAACCTTAAAATCACCAAATGATGCCATTAGAGCTTTTAACAAGAGGCTGTCACAACGACAGCAAACCGGATTTATTTACATTTATTTGTGTCCTGGCAATATCACAAGAACCATTACTGATGAATGGTGAAAGTGAAAATCATCAATATCAAATTTGACCTCCATTTTGTCATCAGTATCAACATTTTGAAATAATAATATTTGAAAAGCTTAGATTGAATGGTTCATGAGTAAATGCAACAACGTAAATGGAAACGCCATTTTACGATCTTTCAAGAACCATAACTCCTGATCAGTAAAAGTCAAAATCGACATTATGGAACTTGACCTCTATTTTGTCATCAGTAACAACATATTAAAATTTCAAAAGCTTTGGTTGAATGGTTCATGAGAAAATGCACGGACACGACGGGAAACACCATTTTCAATCTTTCAAGAACCATAACTCCTGAACGGTAAAAGTCAAAATCGTCATTATTGAACTTGACCTCCATTTTGTCATCAGTAACAGCATATTAAAATTTCGGAAAGCTTTGGTAGAACAGTTCATGCATAAATGCACGGACACGACTGGAAACTCCATTTTTCAATCTTTCAAGAACCATAACTCCTGAACGGTAAAAGTCAAAATCGTCATTATTGAACTTGACCTCCATTCTGTCATCAGTAACAACATATTAAAATTTGGGAAGCTTTGGTAGAACAGTTCATGAGTAAATGCACGGACATGACTGAAAACTCCATTTTTCAATCTTTCAAGAACCATAACTCCTGAACGGTAAAAGTCAAAATCGCCATTATTGAACTTGACCTTCGTATAGTTGTCAGTAATAACATATTAAAATTTTAAAAGCTTTGGTTGAACGGTTCATGAGTTAATGCACGGACAACATTTGATTGCCGCCCGCCCGCCCGACCGCCCGCCGTACATCCCCAAATCAATAACCGACATTTTTGTCTCAAAAATCCGGTTAAAAATACAATTATCTTCTAAATGTGCAAATGTATAAACAAAACAAAATCAATTTGTCAGTACATATTTTCCAACACCAGACTTTCACTCCAAGAAATAATCTAAATTTTCTTAATATCTAAGAACTGAACATAGATGTAAAGTGAGAAATATATGTAAACACATAAGCCCATACCGACGCTGGAGGTTTGAAAAAATACCCATCAACTACTTCAGCAAATAGATATCAATTTAATAAATACACTTTTTAAGACTTAAATTTATTTATTTTCTTAAATAACATTTTTTTTTTTGCATTTTAGGAATATTATCCCTTGACAATTTCAGTGAAAATTGACCATGAATACTTAATGTTTAAAATATCTGAGAATATATTTATTTTGGTTTATTTTCTTAATCTTAAACAAGTTTTTTAATTATTGCTGGTGGAGTGTTAGTCTTTTCTGGTATTATAAGTTCAGTAGTCAGTGCATAAAGCTCTTCTGGTTGCATAAAATGTATAAAGTGTTATTTTCATTTTCCTAGTAAATGCATGCTATTTTGATGAATTTAGAATTGTTTAGGGTTTTCTTCCCATTTTGATATTTCATTTTTATGTTTACTAATGGTAACAAAAGTTTATTCTGTATTTTTCATTTGGAAAATATCTTATTTCATTATCTTCCCAGCTGATAAAATCATTCAATAACTTACCCTTACAACTGGTGTTTTTATTGGAGTCTTTGGTCGTATAAATGAAGTATCCCTGCCTGGAATTTCAGACATTCTTTTGAGCTTTGAACCTGCTTTGACCTTGCTGACCTCTAAAGGAGGGACTAAACAATCAACATAATAAGTTTCTTTTTTCCAATTTTCTTTATCTTCTGACTGTAAACTACATTTGTTCCATAAGCTTGGTATCTGGAATTAAAAAATAGTATCTTATATTAAATATTTCAAAGTTGTCTCCCTTTAGTATATGTGCAAATTCCTATAGCAATATAAACTATAAAGGAGGTTTTACCTAATAATGTTTAGGCCTTGAAAAAATACAATATATTTTAGTGCCTGTTCTAAATAAAGAACTGGCCCAATAACTATGGTCATATCTATATGTTAATGTAATATAAAGGCTCGGTAAATTATTTCAAAGGTATTGTAGACTGTGGTAATATAAATGCTTTTAATTATATGTTGGTTTCAAGATGTCTTTTGGATTGTTGTCTCATTTCTTTTTTTTTTATCTTCATCTGAATAAATTCAAATCAGAGCGCTGAAAACACAATGTCACTTGGACTTTCTGTGTGAACAATTTTTAATAAGATATGCAAAGACTGAATTCTTCATTTTACATTTGTAATTGTTTGTTGTTATTGACACAACTGATGACACTTTTTGATTCACAACATATAATAAATAAAAGCCCTTACATGAAAGAATTAGATCAATATGAAGTAACAATTCCACTTAAACTGATCCCTATAAATTTAAAAAGAGTATACATTGTTTGGCCTATTTCTCTAAATCTAACAAAAAACATGGACAATGTTACATTGCACTTGTTTTACTTTCTACCTGTTCTGTCTGTGAAAGATATTTATCTTCTATACCACTCCTGGCAAACTCTGGTGTTAGATCAATGTCACTACATTCCTCTTCCTACATAAAGATACACATTAATGTGGTGTAATACATTAAAACATATATTGTTGTGATATTACTAGTGTTATAGTCACCAAACAACATAGAATATCCAAAAATAAGTACATTACCTTATGCTTGTAACTCCCAAATGGTTAGACAATACCTGATAACCCAACTACAGTTGCTAAGTGCTATACAAATGCACATCAAAACAAAATTAAGTGAACTCTGAATAATTAAAATTTCTCAAGATCTGCCTATTTTTAATAATAATACAAATATCAGAAAAAAAAATATATCTTCTATGTTGGCATGAGGTGTAGAAGGAGGGTTGAGATCTCAAAAACATTTATAATCCCTCCTTCATTTTTGCGCCTGTCTCAAAGTCATGAGCATTTGGCCTTTGCTAGTCTTTTATGGTTTCTTTTATATATTTCGGAGTTAAGTAAGACATCCATTATCACTGAACTAGTAAATATTTTTGGTTAGGGGCTAGCTGAAGCACACCTTTCAATTGGTTGTGGGATTTTCTCGTTGTATTGAAGACCCATTTATCTTTTCCCCCTTTGGTCGGGATGTTGTCTGTTTGACACATTCCCGTTTGAATACAGATCATTTACACTGAACTAGTACACATTTATTATTTAGAGGCCAGCTGAGGCCCAACTCTGGGTCCAGGATTTTCTCACTGCGTTGAAGACCTATTGGTGGCTTTCTGCTGGTATTTGCTTTTTCATCTGTTGTTATCTCTTTGACATATCCCCCATTTACATTCTCAACTTTACCACTCATGCTACTATATGCTGAAAATTCAGAAATTATTGTGATGTTTTTATAAATGCAAAATCTAGTTTGCAAAAATTAAAACTCGCAATTACAATTTCCAAAAACCCTTCATCAAAGTTATGTAATCGTATTAATTAAATTTCCACTCTTGCAAGAGGTAAAGGAGTAGCAATAATAAATCTTTTTATTCATTTCTGAATATACAGTATACAATACTAATTTTGAACTTATGTACCTCAGGAACTAACATATTAGTAACTCTCATTGACAATCTTCTTTTCTTCTCCTCCTTGGTCATAGCTACTAACATAGTCGGATCTCCTGGTCTGTAGAAGATCATTGAAAAAAATAAGTATATTGTTTATAAATTCAAACGAAGTTATGAAATATTCTTCCTAATTATATCATATAAAATTTGAATACTTTTAAATTATAAAATATGAATATGAATATCTATTTAAAAATTTTTTTTGTTTATTGATACATATTTTATATTAAGATATTATTGAGTGCATTGTTTATTGATTTTGACTGCCAAAGGCAAGATGTCAAATCATTTTCAAAGACATATTCCATATTAATTAAATGAATGGGGGTGCAGTTTGGAAGCACAATTTTCACCAAGATCCCATATATGTAAACAGCTTTAATTAAAAATTTGTTGCACTAATATGTGAAATGTGTTTCAAAGACCTCCACATATAACCCCTATACATAGCATTGATATAATTTCTGGAAATTGATTAGGTTATCAAAATGCTTTTCCTGTGATGTCTTTACTGTTATTTTTTCCCCACAATAGGAATATTGCCTTAATTTCATAATTTACAAACTTTCATCTAACAGATTTTTAAATGATATATTTCCTAGTCTTGCAGTTCTTTACTTTTACACAATTTCTGTACACATAAATAGCTTTGAACCTAAAAATGTTATTTATGTACCAACCCTTTCTTTTTCTTGTTTTTCTTTGGTTCAGGTTTGTCCACAGGTTTACTTTCTGATATAGATATAGCCATGGCCATTTGTAAGTCTGCATCAAACTGGCTAAAAATAGAATATGTTAAACTTTAAATAAGAAAACTTAAAAAATTATTGGGATGTTTTTAATGATACCAAAATTAGGACAGTATCAAGTCTGCAATAATAGAAACTAGCAGTCTTTATCTAATTTATCATCTTCCTTCACAAATTTTATACAATTGCAGTAACAACATTATATTACCATGTACACGAAAATTTTGTGTTGTAAATTCACTATTATTTTGATAAATTCACTAATATTTTGATTGATTAAAAATGTAAAATTATTGTATTTTTGTCACTTAAAAAAATGTTATCGTTATTATGTGTATCTGTGAAAGGCTAAAAATGACATTTCAACCAATTTCACCATTTTCCCACCAAAATTTTTGATTTAAAGGCAAAATATTTTTTTTTTCCTTATCTGTGACCTATATTTTTTAATTGCTTATTCTTTGATGTGATATTTCAGCTTTTATACCAAGTGTCACAAACAGTTTTTTCGATATTCGGATAAAAATATGTCAACACCTCTATTTTCCCTATCATTTCATTGAAAAATGGTCCCTTTCACATACCTGTTTAAAAGTAATATTTTGAGCTTAAATGGTCCATAACCCCCTATTTTTTTTCCGACCAATTTGATTCACTCTGTGTAAAGATTAAAATAACAAAAATCATGGCACCCAAATAAATCAATTCTGTAACAATCCTTTCTAATAATAAATATTTTCCTCATTAATCCTATCAAAGGAAATCTTACCTTTTAGGCTCTTTTGGAGTTTTTTTAGTTTTAGTTGAAACTGAACTTGATCGTTCTTTACCTTTCAGCTTACTGAAATATACACATACAATGTGTTATTAATATTTCTCTAATTTTTGTGCTATTTTCACATTTCTTGATCGGTGTGCGAAAAATATTTCTCCTCACTAGTGAAATATCTGTTCCTGGCAAATGATTAGTCAAAATTTGAGTATGAGGTCAAAATGTTTTGTTTTCTACTGATTTTTTCTATTGTGACATCATGAAAAAAGGCGACCATGCCTGATGACGTCGCATATATATAAAGAACACAAGTTTCTGAAAATCTTTGAAAAAGAAGGATTAAAAACATTAGAGAAACAGATTCCAACACTATAACTAGTGTATTACGATATTTCTTCAGTCTCGACATTTAAATTTTAATTATTTAAAATGCTTGGCAAGCCTCAGGCTTTAAATAATAAAATTGAACTGTCTCGAGTGTAGAAATATTGTAATACACTTGTTGCAGTGTAAAAATCTATATATCTTAAAATATTAGTTTGTCATCAATTAATCTGTTTATTATTATTCAACATCAGTCTAATTCTTTAATTAAGATTACAAATTTGATTGCAACATGGAATCAATAATTCATGAAAATACATTTTTTGCTCAATCCACAGTTGGCTTTCATGAGACAAAAATCCTCTTTATATATTTATTTCTGAGTAAGCATCAAGTCAGGAGTTCGTTGGTTTTCATAGTTAGCTGTCTCTCATATCTGATTTTTGGTTACTTGTATTGTACATACATTTTAGGCAATTGGTTTGGGTTTTCTTGTTTTTATGTCAGGTCTTTTATAGCTTAGTATTGAGTATGGGTTTTGCTCATGTTGAAGGCATATAATTGCTTACATCTATATCATTTGGTCTCTAGAAGATAATTGTTTCATTCTACCTAAATGTTTGCTAAATGTATTCTTTTTGAAAATGCATTGTTTTAACAGTAGTTATCGTTTGTTTATGTAATTTATACGTGTTTCTCGTTTTTTTATGTAGATTAGACTGTTGGTTTTCCCGTTTGAATAGTTTTATACTAGTAATTTTAGGGCCCTTTATAGCTTGTTGTTTGGTGTGAGCCAAGGTTTCTGTGTTGAAAGCCGTACATTGACCTATAATGGTTTACCTTTTTAAATTGTTATTTGAATGGAGAGTTGTCTCATTGGCACTCACACAACATCTTCCTATATCTATTGACTAAAGTTGCAACAATGAATTTCATAGACATGCTATTTAAAAAACTGCTTTTAATATCTAGTATCCATGGTAATATCTACCTCATAGAGCTATTACCTTAGAGTAGATTTGGGCAGGATACCAGCTGCTATTAACATCTGGTGTTCCTCCTCCTGTTTCTTCATCAGTTTTAACACCTGATCTGTTGATACTTTCAGTTGCAGGCTACATTTCTTTACATGTACTTTTCTGGCCTGTTGAAAAATATTGTCACCATGAGATAAACATGATAAATATACAGAATTAATCATGACATCATTCAAAACACGTTAAATTGGATTTTTTTAAAGTAGGTTATAGTTCACCTGATACTAAAATTAGTCTTTTTATAATCACATTCAGAAATTGTCCCTCCAATATTGAAAATTTAAAACCAGAGATGGATCTTCAGATCATGTTTATTTGTGTACTACTACACCCAAAGTGGATAATTAAAACATTCCAAAAGAAATGCTCAAGACAAAGTTTTGTTTGTGAAGCTGTCTAATTTGGTTGGTTTTTGAAAATGAGTGATTTGACAGTCCATATAATTGTTGTAGATTTATGACAAATCTTCATTTTTGTTTTTGTTGGAAAATAGGACTAGAAAAAAGCAGATTCAAATTTAAATCACATATACATGTTTCTTAGTCTTGATATGCATGTAATATTTGTCACTAGATATAAACCACCAAATTATATTCATCTCATTATGTATGAATATCCATCATCTTATTTACTCTTACAGAAGACTTACATTTTCAGTTTTACAAGGTTTACCACACATAGGACAATCTAGAACTGCAGTTTTAGCATGTTCTAAAGCTTTTTGCTCTAAATCTTTTATATTCTGTTCCTCTTCATCCTGCAATATAAAATAAATACAATTTACCATATATTCAGACTGTATTTATGTAGAAATAGTGATTCTCTTGTTTTACAATTACTTTTTTCTTCAACTGTAATTTTGTTTGAAATTTTGAAAGTATTTTGGGAGATAATCAATGCTGTCTATCAAATATCAGTGGCAGCTCCAGAATTTTTCACAAGTGGGGGTCCACTAACTGCCTAAGAGGGGGCCTTCTCTAGTCATGCTTCAGTGGTTCCCTATCTAATCAACCATTTTTTTCCCAGAAAAGGGTGGCCTGGGCCCCCTGAAAAACCCTCTAAATATCATATGACCTACAACTAATCTCCTTAAACAAGTCAAAACCCTGCCCCATGAATGTAGTTATACCTTACCTTATCAATACACCTATTTAGATGTTGGGTGCGTCTGTTAGAGTTCATCTTGGACAAATCTTTCTGACATATCTGACAAAAGAAACATTCCTCTTGTTCTACTTTAGGATCAGCTGGTTTTACTTCCTGTTCAGCAACCTTGTCTTTTGATTCTTTAAAGCAAATAAGATAAATTAATATCTATCATAAAGACCTTCCAACATAACTGAATTTCCAACATAACAAAACTATATATAAATATTTTCTATTCAAAATTATTATTTACTTTAATAGTATATCAAATCATTCTGTAACAGCTATTCTGTTTAAAATCCTAGATTATTCCATAGAATGGGTTGTGAATGGGACTTGATTCACTTTCTTTATGCAAAAAATTATCTCATTTCACTTAAAAACACAAATTTTCTCATTACTATTAGTCTAGTATATGGTCTCTTTAACGGATTGATGAATGCTAAAATTAAGCAACACAATAAATGTAAGCAAAAAAAAACCTTAAGTGTACTTGTATGTGTATAAATTTTTGAGTCTGAGCTACTGTCATCAATACAGCTTTTCCAAAGCATTTCACCAGTGATTTAGTCATTTATACAACCATGCTTCTATTTTTTGCAGTATTTTCACACCTATTGGTGGCCTTTGGCTGTTATCTGCTCATTGGTCCAGTTGTTGTCTCTTTGGCACATTCCCCATTTCCATTCTCAATTTTATATTCTAGCCTTTATTATGTTTCAGTTTCTAAATAGATATAATTTAGTGTACAAGTGGCCTGCTTAAACTGCTCCAAAAGAATTTTTTTTTTCTGTTCTGACAAGCAACTTTTAATATACACCAAAACTACTAGTACAAGTACTATAGTATTTTCATATGTGTGTACTATTAGTTTGTGTGTAACCTCCCCATCTCTCTAAGTTTTTACACTATATATGTACCTGTGTGATTGGTCAAACATTTATATGCACATGCATGATTGGTTAAAGTTGAACTTGCAGATTTAATGAAGTACCTGCTTGAGTTTTTCCTCTTTGAAACTTTGATTTGAGACAAGTTTGTAGATGAGTAGCCATGTCTTGTGAATCTATGTCGTCTTTACCACACGCCAAACATTTCCCTTTACTTCCTGGTTTGTCATCCTCTTCACAATCTATCTCAATTACATTTGATTCATCAGCCTCATTTTGGTTTTTAGTTTTCTCAATCTTATTTTCCGTTTTTACAGTATCCTCCAAGTCCTCTGTAACTTTGTTATTTAACGTTGAACAAGATGGTTGATTTAAAAGCACTGCATTAGAGCTCTCAGTATCTTTTAACATTTCAGTTTTGATCTGAACTTTCTTTTTAGATTTTTCATTTTTGGGGGCTTTGGCAGAATTTTTATTGATTAAATTTCTCCTTGTTGACTTGCCTTTTCTCATTCCATCTTCTTTACTTTGAGATTCACTACTGCTAAAGAATTTTTGCATCTTTTCTACAGATCTGAATTCACAGGTTTCATTCAAAGAGGGTTGTTTTATAATGTCTACAAGATCTGTGCATGGTTTTATAACCTTCCTCTGAAGAGAAAGTTTGGTTTTCTGGCTTTTTGAAATTTCACCAGAGGTACTCATTGTCAAAAGATTGATAGTGTTCTAATTTTTATTTTTTCAAATAACAAAATAACAAAATTTCACAGAAAAGTAAGACACACAAGTGTTAAATGTTTTTCTCATCATCCACACCTACTTCATAATATAAACTAACAAAAACAATTCATATAATCATCCATTACAATCTCTATAGATATGGAAGTCAAATGTAAGTCAAAAGTTTGTTCACTAATCAACACAATTTTAGATTTTAGACAGATTTGATTGGTTTTTTATCCCTTGATTTCTCAAGAGCTTTTAACTGACTTATTTGTTGTTGTCTTCTTAGTGTTTCATCTCTCCATTCCTGGTTTTTCTTTATCTGAACAAACAGCCTAGATTTTTCTACATCCACAAAATAACTGAAATGGATAAACATAATTATTACCATTCTCTGGGAGTGAGAAACAAAATGATGATACAAGACAATAACCCTGTGAAATATGTAGCATGTAGTTTTCCCCCAACATGTTTTAAAAGTCATGCGGAATGGCAAATATTTCAATTGTAAATCAACTGTCAGATCTTTTTTGATGTAAACAAAATGAAAACAGTTTTAGATACTATGCCTCTACGTGATGAAATAAGCTGTCAAATTAAATGCAAACCAGCTGTTTACACAATTATTTTCTAAATGAAAAGGTCATGATGACAGCTCATGATACATGTCATACCATTGCTATGGCTGTATGCTTGAAGATTCATTTTTTGAAACATGTACATATACATGTATATATACAAAAAATGATGTAGGTTATGTTTAATTTTGTGATGCCATTTAGAATGATATGCAGATTTAAAAATTACACTTAGTTTATATGTACATTGTATCATGTATATATTTAGTGCTTTAAATATATATGTTATTATGATAGATTTGGCTATTTTTGGTCATTTTTATTCTTGTTCTTATAAATCCTTGGCTTTTGAAAATTTTGCTTTGAGCGTTCCTGATGAACATGATGAAGGTGAATACAGAAAAGGGCCTCAGACGCATGAAATTTATATAGCGTGTTGTTTTCAATTTTTAATATCTATTTTTGTGAAAGTATGTTGTTATCCTTGTCATGCTTATCAGTTTTCAGCTTTTCAGGGGATCCAACTGATGATGGACCAACTGAGCAGTGGAAACACTGTACATGTATTTGAGGTATTTTTGTGATTTTGACTTTTTTTTTATCCAACATTGACATAGAAGGTGTCAATTCAAAAATCTAAATTAACCTTCCTAAGTTCCTAGACATCATAATTATTTAAACTTTTCCAGATGCACAATTTTGTCCGTACTCAGAGTAAATTTTGATATAAAGTTATCAATTTGTCATTTTTGGGCATGTTGGGGTCTGTACGAAGATCTTTTAAGATGAGTATGCGCTAGGCCTAGGGCTTTGTTCATTGTTGGAGGACTTCCGGGATCTTAAGTTGTTTAAAATTTCTTTGTCATTTTGTTCTCTTGTGGAAAAGTTCAAGTTATCGCAATGGCAATCATATGATATCAAATCTTTTTAAAATTTTAGATGTGATTATGGTTGATTTTCTTACTTCATTACAGCTCCTAATCCCAGGCCAAAAGCAACAACTCCGAATACAAATCTGTTTCGAAATTTATAAGCTGCTGTTCCCCGCATATATTTTGATCGCTTTATTTCTTGCCCGTCCATGTCAATGCACTTATTTCATAATTTTCATGTTTTTGTGGAGGCTGCCATCTTTGCAAGGTCGTTATATGCGGAATTTGGACAACTCGGACCAACGACATCTCGGACCAATATTTGATTCAAGATTCAAGACCCCCCCCATTCAAGAATTGGCCAAATTATCTACGACCCTTAAGGGCATAGGCGGATTTAGATGGGTTCTTTTCAGGGGGCCGGGTCCCCCATTTTCTGAGAAAAATTGGTTGATTATACAAATACAAATATTTTATTGGCACAAACACAATAATTCGATTCCCGTCTGGGATGAAAATTTCAGGCACTGAATTTTCGGCTCTCCCTTTACACCATGAGTATGGTCTCGGGGAAACGATGATAGTCCGCGGAAGGGGACGGTAAATGGCTGACCCGTGTTAAGAGAGAGCTATATCTCTTTCACGTTTTAAAGACACCCTTGTAGATTTCGAAAAAGAGCAGGCTAATGCCGCTACAAGGCAGCACTCGCACCCGCAAAGTGGAAAGAGGTTAATATAAGTTGAAAAACTTGTTTCCCAATCCACTATAAATAAATATGTTTAAAATTTAAAATTAAAATTACAATAATTGGCAAAGTCCCATATTTCAGTGCATTACAACAATGAATACAGCAAACTAGTAGTTAAATATGTTATAATTAGGAAGCTAAAATCTCGTTTCTATACACCAGACATTTATATATATAAGGACTAGTCACTTTCAGGACTTTTAAAGAATTACTATTAATGCAACTATTAATATTTCATGAGCTGATTTTCACTACAACATGTAGGAAGTATATTTAATATTATATTTTTAAAGTTAATTCTATAGTTGGGAAAAAATTCTCATTTCAGTAAAAAGTGATTTTCATCTTCTACCTCACCTGATTTACATACATTACAAACTCGTTCATCGGTGGGTAAACCTAAATATCGCCCTTTTTCAATAGCAAGATTGTGTGCACTCAATTTAATTTTACACAGAGATGACCTTTCTAATCTATTACTTAGAACATCAACATAAGAACTACGCTGATTGTTGGTAAAATTTTAGTTTGATGAATCATGAATTTTTGATGATTGATCCTGTGTGCACTGGTCAATCACTCGTTGTTTAATACTTGGTAGATATTGTTTAATAGAAAAGTTTTCCCCAGCTAGGTTTGAAAATCCTAGATTGTTTAGAAAATAGAATAAAGTTTCTTTGTCCAGGGGTTATTTTTTTCAGTTGCCAGAAAAAAACTTTGGATACAAGTGTGTTTTCAGACCTTAAAATACGATCAAAAATCTTAATACAAGAAAATGATATTTTTGACCACAACGGTAGCCTGCAAAGTTCAGCTCTACAAGCAGCATTAATTGCTTTACAATGAACACCTAGAATTTCTTTTATGAATTTCATTTGGAATTTTTCCAAAATGGAATTGTCTCCCGAATTATCAAAAACACCCCAAATCTCACTACAATACAGCAATATGGGGCTTACTAATGAATCAAATAATTTTTCTAAAAGTTTACAAGGATTATCTTCAATTATATAGGGAATCACTGAAACATGACTGGAACGGACCCCCTCTTAGTAAGTCAATGTCACTTATGAACATTTTTAGATCCGCCACTGAAGGGCCATCTAAAATATTCAGGAATGATAACAGCATTACACTCAAATATAAAATGGTAAAGAAAGACAAACTATAATGTAAATAATTTTTTTTAAAAAGACTCACATTTTGATCAGGGTGCCGATATACCTGAAAATCTCATATGGTCATTTGCGACAATTTATTTCAAGTTTATCATATCACATGTATGTATAATTTTGTCTTTGAAATACTCATTCAGGTATGGTATTCGAAAATTGATTGATACAACAACATATAATTTGTTAGAGTCGCACCTCTTTAACTGAAACCTTTGATATAAAACACAATCAAATATTAACAGATTCATCATAAAAGAGCCACTGTAAAAAGAGTGAGGAGAGACTGTAAAACACACAGGAAAATACTTTTATATTAAAACATATATCAATATATCTTATCATTTAAAACACTATAGTATTAAAAACGTTACAATTATACACAATAAGCAAACAACATTATATTATAAACTTATTACGAGTCAGCTGTATAAAATACACTTTCTCTTAAAAAGTACTTCAAGGCAGATTTTGGTTGCAAAATAACAAACTCTGTCATCAATTCAATTCTATGGTCTGTGATTGACTATGGTGCCTCTATTTGGAGTACTATGGAATTTTCATGTATAAATGCTGCTAAACATAATTAAGGCTATGAGAATTTTGTTGGGAGGGGGTAGATATACCCCTAAAAGAGGGACGAAATATATCAGAGGGATAGTCAAACTCATAAATCGAAAATAAACTGACAGCGCTTGCATGCTAAAAATGAAAAAAGACAAACAGACAAACAATAGAACACATGACACAACATAGAAAACTAAAGAATAAGCAACTCGAACCCCACCAAAAACTAGGGGTGATCTCAGGTGCTCCGGGCACTTTATTGAGATACGGGATCGAAACACAGGCACTTGTCTCAGAATTGGTTTTTCCTATATACCTTTATATATTGTTATATTAAGCTATATAGTATTTTTTTCTGAAACAAGTGCCTGTGGATGGAAACCATGTATTGTTAAACACTGAGTGGCCTACTATATTTAGGACATGGTCACGATGTACAATAAGATGTCTAGTTGTAGACTTAATATTAAATTAAGAAACCTCAGTGTGATGTAACATTTATAAAACAGTCTTACTTGCTGGCTCATGCATTTTCACCCTGATAAATGCACATTCTCGTGAGTGTAATACAAACACGAAAACTCTTAGACTTCTCTTACAAATTACACAATCACTCTCTCGAAAAATTGACTCTACAAAATATTACGATTTAACTCTTCAATTAAACTAAAAATGAGATAAACATATTGATAATATGACATCAAAAGCACACCAGTCTCTTGGAATTTATTCGTATAAACCTTGGAATAGCCTCACATATAGTCAAATATTAAGCATTTGAAAAAGCTCATTTACTGTTCATCTATTTGGGATCCGTATCAAATTTCACAAATTGAAAAAAAGTTACAAAAGTGCAGCCCGCTTCACAAGCAACCGCTTCTATAACACATGACCTGTTACTGAAATGGCGACAGACTTAAACTGATACCAACTTGAAATTAGGCGTTTAAGGTACAGACTTGTTTTGTTCTTTTACAAAACTATATTCAAAATTGTTGCTGTCCCTACATTTTACCTTATGAGTTAGACAATAGAACCTGACAAAGCAATCCAGACTTATTTAGACAAATACAAGCATCTTCTAAGACAGTTATAAATATTAATTTTATCCACGTAAAGTTATGGACTGGAGTTATCTACAACAACAAATAGTGTCGTGCAGTACAAGAGTATGATCTCAGAATCTGCTCGCATCCCTATTTTCTATCACTAGCTATTATTGTAATCAAATGTATATAGTAGAAAACTTTTATTTAAATGTTGTTTTTTTCAAATGTACATAAATTATTTGATGTTTGATTTGGTTTCTTTTTTTTTCTAGTTTCCTTGTTTAACTCATTAAAGAAGAAGTGTCTTTTCTGAGTTTGCCGGGTTATAAACTGTCATTTATAATAGTACAAGAACAATGAAGTAATGAGAATAAAGGGGCGCAACTGATGCCCATAGGAAAACCTACAACATATCGGTAAACTTTATTGCCGAAACGTACATAAATATTATCAAGGAGAAAATTAATAGCTCCAATCTTCTAAAGAGCCTATGTCGCTCAACTGCATATTCAACAATGGCAAAGATGTAACTGACAATTTCAGTCATGTTATCAAGATAACAGGCAAAAATGCATAAAGATACGTAACAAATATCATTTAATGGCAGACATCAAATAACGAGTCGAATGAAGGTTTCAACCATTATGGCTATTTAATTGTTGATCTTGTCTTGTCCCTGCTAGAGAGCATTTTAATTATCCCTTTGTTATATTTTTAGCCATGGTGCTCATGTTTGTTGGAAGGAACAGTCATTGGACACATTTAAAAAAATAGAAACCCCAATAAGTTTGGTTAGATTTGGCACATTGGGCCATATTAGCTGAAGATCGTCATTAATGGGTAGATACTCAAATAAAGGTTGTTAGACGATTACAATCTTATTGACGTATTTGTAAATCTTGTCTTGCTGATCTTAATTTAAGTGCTGAGAATGGACAAGACAAGACAAGACAAGACAATATTTTATTTACGTCTCACCTCTTCATTATATAAAACATACAAACAGTTGATAAAACAACATCATAAAACATACAAGAGCCGCTCTAAAAAGAACAAATTATAACAAAAGATATGAATACCAGGTAACTATTTTAAAATGGTCGTAAAACAAGCTTGTTAAACGTTCTTACGACAAACTGTTTCATTTCGAAAAGAATTTGCATGAAAAATCTATTTGATAATATTGTTTCCGAGGCAAATTCATCTCATGAAAACAAAGTATAACAATAATATAAAGTCATAATAAATTCTTTATTTAAAGAGGTTAACTCAATTAGAACTAGTCTAATTTCCATTGGCCCCTCAAACAAAATGTACACATATATACGGTTAACACTCATACATCAAAAGACAATTAGACAATTATTAATACACACAAACCAAACTTTTTAACATTTAAATGGCAACAATTTATAAAGTTTTCAAATTGTCTCCATAAAAGAAAAAGTTTTTAATTTACATACATATATATATTAGTTTCAAAGAGAATGATTATACATTTTATAACAAAGATTCTTGCAACATCATTTTTTTTTTTATTGTGAATGGTAATTTATATACCTTGGTTGCAAAATAATGAACATATTTTTTTTGCATACAAATTGGAATTTGGTCTTGGACCAAAAAGATCGTTATTACAGGCATACCGTAATTCGTTGTTTTTTAACAATATTATTATTTAGTATCGATTAGTCGGTGTCAATCCAATTATAATTTTTCACATTAAAAGTGACTGTTGGTATTTTACGCTTCTATGCCATTCTAATAGTTGTATAAGTTTTTGTTTTGAACTCAATTTCATACCGTAATTGGTCGACATCCATAAACTTAAACACTTATTTTCTAATTGAATATTCTAACGGTTTTATGTATGAGATTATATATAATAGATATAAAACTAATATTTACTTCCTGTGTGAACGAAACAACTCTTGTTTTGACGGACAAGTGATTTATAAAAGAAAACATATTCATCATGTTCATGTTTCAAGATTTTTTTTTCTCACTTTTATATTTTTATTAGAAAAAAATGGGAAAAAAACAATAATACTACTAAGAAATTAAATTAAAAATTATATATTCACTTCTTGCCAAATGCATTAATCAATTGAGATAAACCAGAGTTAATGTTTGTCTGTGTTTTGGTAATATCAGTTTGATGTCCAAATGCCCACGTGGAAATCTGCTCACTGCAGTTCTTTGAAATTTCCATGACTTCTCCGACAACTCTAGTAAAAGAAAAACATAAATCATTATAATAAGATCAAATAAGTAATACTGTATTGTTAGCTATAGCTTATAATTTCTGTTTTCTTTTGAGTCTCAGTAAAACTGCAAAAAGAATCACTCACTTTTAATTATTCACCAGCATTTAAAGTAAAGGTCTTCAATGAAGATCAGAAAAATCTCATTACATTTGTTGTTATCTATTTTTATCTTGTGTCGTTGGAAATGATTTTTCTCACATACAAAGTATAAAATATTCAACTCAGTTTATACTAAAGAAACAATAATTATCCCGAGTAATAACTAGCTGAGAGCTTATTTTATAGTAGCTGTATACAGAACATATTCTGTTAAATACACATAAAAATAACTCATTCACAGACAATGAAATTTGCTGGACTATAGTATAAAAGTCGAACAGAACATATGATGCTCGACAACATCATTGGAACCAACGGCGAAGAGATCTTTTCGTCATTTACGGACAATGTGAAGTTCATCAATTTTATAGCATGGGAAAGAAAGACAAAAAGAAAACATGTTCATCATTCACGGATAATGGAATCTTCATCATTCACGGACAATGGACAATTTCTCAACTATAGAAACGAAACGAGAGGCGAACAGAGCATTAGCTCATCTTACTGAAAACTGCTTCAATAACAATTGATCGAATTGTAACTTTTCAATACACTCTTAAAGTTATAGACTAATTTTAGTCCCATCATGGACCTCAATATATGATAAATATACATAGAATTATTCCCAGTTCCCATTCAAACAATGTCTCACAAGTCCCTCTTTTTTTCAAAATCCTAAATCCACACCTAAAAACAGATCTCATGCTAGTACATTAATGTCACAAACAGTCCATTCAGAAAATAACCCATATTGTGCATAACCAATGTAACTTGTGTACAAAATTCCAATACAGTAAATTTGAAATTAACAGGCAAATAAACATTTATTTTGAAACAAACACGCGACAAGACACGTGCACGCATACTCACTTTGGATTTTTGAGGATTTTCTTAACATTGTAGACAGACCACAATGCGTTTCTGTTCTCCATCAAAATATCACAAAAACCACTGCTGATGAAACATTCTGTTACTTTTTCCTCCATTTGATGTTTGACCACATCACAACTTAGTCTGTCCAATCGGTATAAAGATTTCATAAACAGTGTCAGACACTTACCAGCGTCTAATACAAACTGCTGTCCCTAAAATACAACATTTTATGTTACAGATTTTACAACAGAACTTCAAATAAGTAATATTTCATCGTTTTTAACAACATGAAAAAATTAAACGAACTACTTGTGTATAAGGAAACTTTGACATACATTTAGTACATGTAGACCCCAGTAACCCATAGTGATCTAGCGCAGAAGACATATACTAACCGACACGAGTAACGATCTAAAGTTTGATTTGAAATCTATCGCAAAAGATCATGTTTCTTATGAAAAACTGTCATCCCATTATACCATGAAAAATATTAACTTGCAACGAGAGTGCATATGGTTAAGAAAAATCTTAAGATGTCAAAATATAAACAGACAGTTATTGGAAAAGGAGATCAAATTTCTTTTGCGAAAAATGATGACAAAAATCGACACTTAATTGGAAATAAGGACTTTTAATTGCCCATAAAAGGAATACACGCGAGATGATGAAATTGCTTAAAACACTGAAATAATTATTTTCCGTACGCTTAAAATGGTCTCTATATAAGACTCGGATCCATGAAAAAAGAAAACTGAAAATTTCAAATAATCTAACACCAATACAAATTGAATAAGCAAATAATTTCCTATCAAGCCTGGTTTGATTTTACACAACCAAGTATTCTTAAAGTAAAGTTTTAATATTGTAAATTAATTATATTCACTAACCTGTGGAGTAAAACTGTCTAAATACAAAGGCATATGCATTTTTTCACAGTTGTATAGGTCATATGTTTTAGGAAAGCCACATAGTCCACAGGAATATCTGTCTTCGAAACAATCATAGAAAGTACAGTCTCCCAAATCTGCTTTGGCCTCACACATAGGATCTGTAGCTGTAACATTAAAAATACGCTTTGGATTATTACATATTCAATATATAAGACATGTAGCTACCAAGAAAACATCACAAATTTGGCATATAGCTATGAACAACGAAAACATTTCAGTTATTTCGATTATCAAGCATAAGGTTTGTAGCCACAATGAAAATCATTTCGATTATGAAATCTGTGATTTGATGATTTGATAACACTAGCCATGGGTCTTAACACATACTATTTAAATTACACAATATTTGGTCTGTATAGTTTCATCGAAAAATATATTTAATCTGTCGCCTAGTTTCAGCAAACCAAGGACAGCATCTTCTACATATATATAGCTTAATTGTATTGATATTTAACTGTTCAGTGTCCATTGACAAATATTACATGCGCATTCAGAACGATAGCATGTAAATGAGGTATGCAAATACCAATCTTTGTATTACTAGTATACACAGATACAGAGTCGGATTTAAACAGCAAGCTCCATATGCACCACTACTGTTAGTTGATACGGTCCGTTACCGGCATCGTCCTGTACTATGGCAAGCCGTTCTCGTCAAAACTATGTTTAAACCCTTTTTTCGAAAAAAAAATACACACTGAGAATTAAAAACCTAAAATAACACACTGAGAAATCGAAATTACACACTGAGATTTAAAAAAATAAAAAACACACACTGAGAATTCAAAATTACACACTGAGATTTTAAAAAGACACACTGAGATGAAATAAATTGAAAAACACACACTGAGAATTGTTAATTACACACTGAGATTTCAAAAATACACACTGAGATTAATATGCAAATTACTAACGAATATTCATGAGATGAATAATTCAACAGATACATATCTTGATCTCAAGAACTCTTGTCATTATAATGAAATGCGATTCCTTCAACCAACATTCGTAATAAATTTCAAGACTTAACATCGCTCATATTCATAAGTTTGTTGCCTATAATTCAGATCATTACTACCAGTAATTAAACATGTGTCCCTTTTCAAAGTCTTCCAACTGTTTCCCTGATTTCGCTAGTTATCTTTTATATTTTTGTTACGTTTATATGCTATAATAGACACTTGGGTAAAAATTTCATTGCATTCTTTTGCAGATTGTTTCAATGTTTTCTTATAATTTTAATAAAGTTTTTCACCATTTGGTTATATTTTGTAATAAGAGTAAGTGGGTATTTTTCTTGTTCTTGTATTTCTAAAGTTTTTTTATTAATAATTTGAAACCAAATCGAAGGACTAACGAGTGTTGTCCCCTTGTTGTGTTAAGCTTGTAATAGATTCAGATTAAGTATGCTAATAAGTTATGTGCGCATAAAAAGTGCGCACAAATCTCAGTTTTAATTTTAAATTCTCAGTGTGTAATTTTAAATTCTCAGTGTGTAATTTCTAATTCTCAGTGTGTGTTTTCAGTTTATTTATTCTCAGTGTGTCGTTTTGAAATCTTAGTGTGTAATTTTCAATTCTCAGTGTGTAATTTTCAATTCTCAGTGTGCGTTTTTCATTTTTGAAATCTCAGTGCGTCTTTATGAAATCTCAGTGTGTAATTTTTAATTCTCAGTGTGTAATTTTCAATTCTCAGTGTGTAATTTTCAATTCTCAGTGTGTAATTCTCAATTCTCAATGTGCGTTTTGATGTTTTTAAATCTCAGTGTTCTTTGTTGTAATTCTCAGTGTGTAAATTTTTCGAAAAATGGTTTAAACATAGTTTTGACGAGAACGGCTTGCCATACTGTACTCTTAGCGCGAGGACCCACCCAAGCAAGTTATAGTTTTAAATGTATAACTTTCAGCATTACAACTTTTCACGTTTAAATATATAACTTTCAGCATAGCAACCTTTCAAGTTGCATGTGTACAATCAATACTTACCAATCAATGGATCTTTGAAGCTTGGAGCAGTACTGCATTGCCCTTTTGTTCCCGTTATTTTAGTTAGTAAATCCCACAGAGAAGCATTAGAAAAGGCAAAACAAGAACAAAGTAAAAATAAAGCCTTCATGTTGATATTTTGAAGTGAACAACGTATTCATATGTGAGGAAAGTTTTTATATGATCATGATGATGTCAATGAATCATTTGTTTTTCAGACAGTTTTATGTTATTAATCGGCTGATTAATTAGCATTTACTTCGTCATCTCCATAAAAAAAACAAAGAAAAAATTATAATCACAACAAATGACAGGTATATATTTGGGTACATTGACAATCGACATAATTTTGTTTGTTATCTTTGTGTCCTGTGGCAATTTGTAAATTATGCAGTAAAAAGATGTTTCATAACTATTAAACAAATGTGTATGTATATGTATGTACATTTTATTGATTAAACAATACAAACATATCCCAGGTATAAAACAGATAGTTTTCAATATGGGACAAAAAATAAAGATGAATACAAAGGTACACTGCAAGATTTCAATATGGGACAAAAAATAAAGATGAATACAAAGGTACACTGCAAGATACAATAAAACAGATTATATTTACAGGATTTCGATTGCAATATATTTTGGGCAATTTCAAAGAGCCGACAAGCCAAGTCCTTTTCGATGTACTTGTACAGTGAGCTGTGTTCCATAAGAGTTCAGTAACACCACTTTTCCATGTAATGATAGGGAGCCTTGAGCGCTCACAGACCTGTTTAATTAAACCATATTCTTTATGTGTTTGTCCGAAGTCGGGTGCATGGTGTTGTATAGATTGTTGTTATTATATAGCTTATTTTACGTTTATTGTTTTAGCATATAGATCTGACCGATGGTTTTCTGTTTTGAATTGTTTTGTTATTTAAGTTTTCATAAGGGGCCTTTTTTCTTCTTTTTTTAACATATAGTAACTCGTCTGATCTGATTTTAAATATCTACATTTATCGATGTCGTAACTCGTTAACAATCAAAGATATTGGCATTATATGATTGGTGTCTCAGGTTGTTGCTGAAAAAGCCATACTTTTTACATCTTATTATATTATAATTATCTCAAAGTACTATTATAAAGATGTCCCCCCCCCCCCCCCCCCCCGAGACCTGTTTGTAATATCGATATTGTGATGTTAGGAGTTTGTTAAACACCTTTAATTTCAACTTGACTGATATAGATATCATCGATTGTACTACACATTCAGTGAACTTATATTAATACTTAGTAAACAATAAAACAGATTGTTTATATTGGTTTCATGTAAAGAATACTATTTTCTATCATTTTTGACATATTTTATATCCGTTACTATTTAGATGCAAAGAATGTTAAAATATTTGTCATCTTTGGTCTAAAAATAAACACTGCATGTGTTTAGCTGCATGAAATTTGAAAATGTAGAAAAAAATTTCTTATTACTCCTCTACATTAAGAACAAGTCACTCTACATATATATTACCATGTGCAGATACCATTTCGTCAAACTGAAAACTTTAAACTTCATGCTAATGTCGTTACTCCTCTAAATTAGATCATTGTAGATTCATGCTAATGTCGTTACTCCTCTAAATTAGATCATTGTAGATTCATGCTAATGTCGTTACTTCTCTAAATTAGATCATTGTAGATTCATGCTAATGTCGTTACTCCTCTAAATTAGATCATTGTAGATTCATGCTAATGTCGTTACTCCCCTAAATTAGATCATTGTAGATTCATGCTAATGTCGTTACTCCCCTAAATTAGATCATTGTAGATTCATGCTAATGTCGTTACTCCCCTAAATTAGATCATTGTAGATTCATGCTAATGTCGTTACTCCTCTAAATTAGATCATTGTAGATTCATGCTAATGTCGTTACTCCTCTAAATTAGATCATTGTAGATTCATGCTAATGTCGTTACTCCTCTTAATTAGATCATTGTAGATTGATGCTAATGTCGTTACTCCTCTAAATTAGATCATTGCAGATTCATGCTAATGTCGTTACTCCTCTAAATTAGATCATTGTAGATTCATGCTAATGTCGTTACTCCTCTAAATTAGATCATTGTAGATTGATGCTATGATCATGTTATGCTTTGCATGGGCAGAAGTCAAAAGTCAACATGGTCAACTTGGTTTGTCAAATATAGATCATTATTAAAACTACTGTTGACCCCCCACTTTGAAATGTAATCAATTGTGTCATCGACACACGAGTTTGAATATCTGTTGGTATATTCGTCTTTTCTTTTATAATATCTTAAGTGTTTAAACAACTTTTAAAATAACAAAAACTGATCACTCTTTTTTTTTTAATGTTTCAAGTGGTGAAGTCAAATCCATCCTTTCGTTAATGTTACCCGAATGTAACCTACCAAATTAGACCTATTACCGATTTGTATTAACATGAGTAACACGACAGGTGCCTTATGCGGAGTAGGATCTGCTTAGAACCTTCTGGTGCAACTAAGATCACTCATACTCTTTGTTGGGTTCGTGTTGATCAGTCTTTAGTTTGTTATGTTGTCTTGTGTGTACCCAGCTGTATCAGTGTGTATTGTCTGTTGGTCTAAGCAGGAACAGATATACTGTTCCCATGTCTAAGTTTTCTAATTTAAATTTGCCATTGCGTTGTCAGTTAATTTTGACTTCAATGAATTTGAATGTCACTTTGGTATCTTTTGTCCTTCTTTGTTTCAACTTAATCATGTTAATGTTTCATCTCAAATTGTTTCATACACAAGAATGATTGACATTTATTTTTTTACATTAATCAGGACACGCCGTGATATGTCATTGATAAATCGTATAAATAGTGATCATTGATTTAAACAGGAAACACTAAATACCCTGTTATAATTTGTAATATATCTTGTTTACCTTAAATGTGATAAAAAAAAATCCACAGCAAGTGAACTTTTAGAAGGATTTCCAAATATAATTCTTCAAAAAAAACAAAAAATATTAAGTCAGCGTTTATACTGTTGTCAATGGCCATTTGAAAATAGCATACACATTTTTTCTTTTCCTTCTATGTTTCTATAGTGGTTATTGTACCTTTGACTTTTAAAAAAAATCATAACAATTCCATTTTTCGTCGCAGTTAATTTTTCCATAGCAGATAAGATTGAGAAATGATGAAACAATTTAATATCAAGAAATTTCTTTTTTAAATCAATGATTTCTGTTGTCAACTGCATTTTGAAATGCATACTCCAAACCTCCGTTCGACAGATGTCTTGTGTACAGTTTACAAATGAATCGACATAATAGAAAGGTTGACGTTATAAAAGTTTCTGCTTTGCCCACTTTCATTATTTAGAAATACAAAGTTGTAATTGTTTTTGAAAGTTTTATCGAATTTTAAGAGATTTGATACAAAAAAATGTATCAAAATGACGTGTTTTTTTTTATGAATTTGATATACCGTCAATGGCCATGATATATTTCGATAAAAAAAATGAACAATAAAATAACACAGATACATTCAAAACCGAGGTTTAAATATGTCAATTTCTTAAAATTATGATGATTTTTTTTAAACTTGGGTTATCTCGCTTGGAAATTTCCAATATTCTTGAACATGATGTGATGAACGGTTATTGTCATGTCAAATCATCGAATCATGTCCATAAAAACCCTTAATTGGAAATAAAAGTCGATTTCATCTCTTTTGTAGAAAGTTTAGTCTTCAACAAAACCTTTTTATCTTTAAATGTTAATCGATATGAAGTATAGCCCAGTGGCGGATTCAGAAATTTTCATAAGTGAGGGCCCACTGACTGACCTAAGAGGGGGCCCGCTCCGGTCACGCTTCAGTGATTCCCTATATAAGCAACCAAATTTTTTTCCAAAAAGGGGGGGCGGGCCCCCTGGGCCTCCCCCCTAAATCCGCCTCTGTAGCCAGTATAATTAGTTGTATATATGTGGTGACGTTTGTTAAAGTACAAAGATAAAAGTGAAATCCGGAAAGTTTTGTCCGTTACTAAACTAAAATTACTCCTACCACGAACTGGATTTTGGGATTCTGATCTTACATTGCTCTTGGAAAAACTACAGACTGGTATCCGGTTGTAAACATCACACGTGCGAAAATCTCCTTGAATATTGAGTAAGAATTCTTATTGTTTGTAGATTTATAGCATATCATGTATATCCAAAGTAAACATGTCACAATCGTTTCAGTGATAGCCTTTTCGGACATTCGACATTAAAAAAAAAGAGAAGAAAAACCGCTTCCACCCGCAAATCCAAATAGGAGTAAGAATTGTTTGTAGATTTATAGCATATCATGTATATCCAAAGTAAACATGTCACAATCGTTTTAGTGATAGCATTGTATAAGTTTTCTAATAACTTCAAAAAAAGGTCAGCACACCTGTCACTTTGAAGGGGGTCTCATTTGGGGGGTTCTGATCCCGGATCCCGCTTACTGTTTTGTCAGATTCCCGTATCCCGCTTACTGTTTTGTCGGATTCCCGTATCCCACTTACACTATGTAAGTAAGCAATTCTCATTTTTTTGTAATTTCCCGTGTCTCGCTAGACCTCATTTCCCATGACTTTCAAGTGTCACACTTACAAAAAATCGGCAATCCTGCGTCACGCTTAGACCCCAATGAGACCCACTTTGAAGTAATTACTAAATTAATGTTGATGTACCATTAATTCAAATAATTAGGACGTCTTGGAAGGCTATTTAAAATTTTTACTTTGATGCCTGTACCAAGTCAGGAATATGACAGTTCTTGTCCATTCATTTTTGATGCGTTTTGTTATTTGATTTTGCCATGTGATTATGGACTTTCCGAATTGATTTTCCTCTGAGTTCAGTATTTTTGTGATTTTACTTTTTCCTGTAATGATCAGATGATGTAAGGCATCAACGAAAAAAATATAATTGCCTTTCAAGACGTCATAATTATTTGGACTAGGGTACCATATGATGATATTGAACTGACCTCATACTCAATAGACAATACTTTTGATAAGTAAAATATATGTCAACAGACAACATGCAGACATCTTATACGTTCAGGTATTTCACATCTAATCTTTTATAGTAAATGTTCTTTACAAAGCCCAAAAATATCAGCATTCACCATGTTTGCCTCAAAAGCTATCCAAACATTTAAACAGACTTATTCGGAAGGGATTTACTATAGGTTGTCAGGTTATTAAGGTTGAAGCTTGATAAGTCGGAATGGATACATGTCAACTCGTACTTTCGGCAAACTCGTACTCAACCAACTCATACCCTTTTTTTACCAACTTTTACCTCTACCAACTCATACTTCTACCGAGTTGTACCCAATATTTTTTAACATTATAATGCTTCATTTTTTATTATTTTGTAGTTGATCTTCTACTGATAGGATTTATATCTAAAAAAAAAATCCTCAAGTGTCACATTGTGCTGATCCATAGAATATTTGAAAATGATAATTTTTACAGAATATTGCGATGGACACGTTGTTTGTTGATATGTTACATATATTGTTTTTATGCCCCACCTACGATAGTAGAGGGGCATTATGTTTTCTGGTCTGTGCCTCCGTCCGTCTGTGCGTCCGTCCGTCTGTCCCGCTTCAGGTTAAAGTTTTTGGTCAAGGTAGTTTTTGATGAAGTTGAAGTCCAATCAACTTGAAACTTAGTATACATGTGCCCTATGATAACATCATTCTAATTTTAATGTCAAATTAGAGAATTTATTTCAATTTCACAGTCCACTAAACATAGAAAATGATAGTGCGAGTGGGGCATCTGTGTACTGTGGACACATTCTTGTTCATTCATTTTTTTATATAATAAGGCCGTTAGTTTTGAATTGTTTTAAATTGTCATTTTGGGGCCTTTTATTAGCTGACTATACTGTATGGGCTTTGCTCATTGTCAAAGGCCGTATGGTAACCTATAGTTGTTAATTTCTGTGTCATTTTGGTCTCTTGTGGACAGTTGTCTCATTGGCAATTATACCACATCTTCTTTTTTGTATGTCTTTTTTTCGTATATTTTATATATATAATAAATGCCTTTCTAATCCTTTTGAAACCATAAAGCAATGAAAGCACTGTATGTATAAAGCAAATTGCAAAAGATTTATAATAAATTTTTATTAGATACTGTAACAGATAAAAATAACAATACATTAAATCATTCAATTTATCTGAATCAAATTTCATTTGATAACTGTTCATCACATAATTTCATATAATCAAAAAGTCTAAGGACTAATGATTATAATGATTAGCATTTTCTGGTCTGTGTGTCTGTCTGTTCGTTCGTTTGTCCATCCGTCCCCCTTCAGGTTAAAGTTTTGGTTAAAGTTTTGGGTGGTGGTAGTTTTTGATGAAGTTGAAGTCCAATCAACTTGAAACTTAGTACACATATTCCCTATGATATGATCTTTCTAATTTTAATGCCAAATTAGAGATTTTCCCCCATTTTCACAGTCCACTTAACATAGAAAATGATAGTGCGCAGTGTTCTCCCCTGGCCGATATGACGCTGCGGTGCCGCAGTGCCTTCATAATATTTTCGTAAATCCCGCAGCGTCTTAATTGGCCGCTGTCCCTTGATACTTGATCCCGCAGTGTGTATATTTTCACATTTTGATAGTAAATGTTGGTTGTCAAGTTGCTGATCATCGCTGAGAGGTCGGTCAGTGTTACGCAATATCTGATAATTAGTTTTACCTGAGCCACCCTTATCTCAGCCTTATCGGACTCTGTTATCATGTAATAGTGTAAATGATCATCAAGAAAATAGATATTTTCAGAAGAAAATTTAAAAATTTAAAAACTTTAGTGCAGAAATTGAAGAAATAGATCGCAAATACATTGTATTTACACTTGTGTGTGTGATTACTTGACCATTTAATTAAATAACGAATTTTTTTCATTGGTCGAGAAGAAGAATCTATTTAAACACGACCAATGAGTGTGTTCAATACACGTGATAAATTTGAATACACATTGCGAAAGATATTTACGATGAAAGTTATGAATAAGAGTATTTGTAGTTGAAAAAATTAAAATAAACTTTGATTAATGATAACAAGAAGTGATTTATTTTAATTGAAAATGAAAAATCGGAATCGTCGCAGCTTAATTCTGTATAATGTCACCAGTAAATACTTTGAATGGTCTTAACTTTAACTAAGTTTCGTTTATATCTACTTGCCAAAGATAGGTTTTAACAATAATGCACACGAAAGCGTAAATAAATGTCAAACTACGGAAAATGGTCAGCTGTTCATTAAAATATTTTTGTTTTAAAAAGTTGTATACCAAATATTAACCATATTCGATTTTATTAATTCTGAATGAACATGCTCTCTGCAAATAACAAAGGGGTGAATTCTAAGCAAAAGGCAGATGATGAAAGTAGAAGTATTTTTTCAGACCAATGACTTCTAATGAAAAGGGAAATACACCTCCGATCTGTCTACACTCAGCTGTCAGTATACACAGATATTATTGCTTCCCCTAATCCCAACCGAGCTAAAGTTTTAGCAAGTGATAAAAGCAAGCACCATGTTTCTGGTTTCAGTGACAAGTGGCTGACTGAGTTTTCATGGCTTAGAAATGTTAAAGGGGGTATAAGCAAAAGTTATTGTGAGAGGGGGTTTTCAACCCCTAAAGAGGATAAAGACAAAGTTGAGGAACAGACTGTCCAACAAAATAGCATTATCTTGAAACAATATCCCTAGAAGGAGTAGAGAGTACAGAGATGAATATTTTTATTTTGACATCTTTAATGGACTGAATATAAATAACTTTTGTGTTTAAATCAATTTATTTCATATATATTCTTGTAATTCATTAAAACTTTACATTATTAAACACACAACACAAAAGATTATAACTCATATTGCATGTCATGATTTATGACTGATTGATTCAGATCACAAAAGTTCAGTATAAAAAAGAGTTACACGCCCTTGAATTTTGCGCCTTAGAAAAATCCTGGGGTTGAACACTGGTGCGGATAGGGCATCCCTGTACTGGGGACACATTTTTGTTTATTTATATGTTGCTATATAATGATATACGAAAGAAAGTTACAACAACTATGCATACAAATAATATAAAATAAAGCATGTGTACGAGTTGGTAAAAATAGAGTATGAGTTGGTCGAGTACGGGTTGCCGAAAGTATGAGTTGCCGAAAGTATGAGTTGTCGTGTACCCGTCAGAACTAAGTAATGAAGTATATACATATTTAAGTAATGACATTCACAGTTTAACTGAAATTCTCGGTGGGAATGTAAATGTTTTGTTGGTCTTAATTTTTTTTTGGAAAGATGCAAATAATATGTATTATTTCTACTACTGAAAATTTACACAATTGATTTTTGTCGTATTTTTTATAGGAATGTTCTATTAACAAATGATTAATTTGCAATTTATAAGCTATGTTTTCATAGATTATTCTTTATCAAATTTTATATCCCATAAAATAACATATAAATAGCATGCAACTAATTTAATAAAAAATAAAAAAAAAAAAAAAATCAAATCAAATTATTGTGTTTTTGATCAAAATGTTGCAATTCTTAAAAATGTATTTGAAATGTTAGATTAAATAAGGACAAATAAAACATAAAGTTTGCATCTTTCTTTCCAGGTTTTAAAACTCAATTGTGAAGAGGGACAGAGGAGTTTAAAACTATTAACAAGAATGAATATTCCGTGTATGAAACCTAGTAAATTTCACCAAGCTTTATCACACATCGACAATGAGTTTAGAGATCCTAAGATTCTTTTAGAACAATACCCAACAGATATTCCAACAACCCATGAATTAATTTATCTTATACAATCACAGTATGGAGACATTGAAGGGAAGATGATAGCTGACCTAGGATGTGGGGTTGGTGTGTTAGGTATAGGGACAGCACTTTTAGGAGCCAGTTATGTCCTTGGAATAGATATAGATCAAGATGCATTAGAATTATGTCAAGAAAATATTGAGACATTAGACTTGGAGAACATTGATTTACTTCAGTTAGATGTTACAAATTTAACATGTGAACACAGCAGTTCTACAGTAGAAAGTGAATCTAGTGAAAGTGTGAAAGATTGCAGTTCAATCTCCGGAATATTTCATAAATGTTTTGATACAGTTATAATGAATCCACCTTTTGGAACCAAAAAAATGAAGGAATTGATATGAAATTTGTGCAAATAGCGCTTGATATGGCAAACAATTCGGTTTATTCATTTCACAAAACATCAACACGGACATTTATACAGAGGAAAGCTGAAAAATGGAATGTAGGAATGGAAACACTTGGAGAAGTCAGATTTCTGATTCCACAGATGTATAAATGTCATAAAACTAAATCTGTCGATATTCAAGTAGACTTTATAAGATTTTTTCATAAATAAATAAAATTACAAGGTTACTTGTGACTTAGTTTTACATGTTTTAACCCCAGAATTTTCAATGACAATTGGTTTTAGAGGAACCCAGGTCAAGGTCAAACTATCAAATGTCTTAAAAATAAAAATGTCAGTAAAATACTAAAAAAGTAAGGATTTTGGTGAAATCAGTATAATAGCAACCTCTGAGGCTCTGACCAAGTTATTTTCAGGAGAAAGTCCAAGTTAAGTTCCTTCTGCTGAACATGCTGAAATATCTGGATAAGTTAGAAGATAAACAAATTACTGGTATCTAAAATCAAACACCGAATAATTTTGATGGTAAAAGTTTAAAAAAGAACAGAGAGATATGATAGTATATAAATAACTAGTGTTTTTGATAATCAGATCTGAAGTTGAAGGTTTATAGTTACTCAGTAAACATAACTATTGATCAAAAAAAAAAAAAGAGCAAAGATAATGATATACATTTTGTAATGGAATCACAAATCATGTAATTTATATGTATTTTATGTATGTACATCATGTATTACAATTTTAATCGAGTAAATTGTATGAAAAATGCCAACACTTTTTTTTAATTAAAACAAGGACTTTTTTTAAAAGCATTTATTTTGATTGATCATTTACACCTGCATGCAATCTTTATCTTTTTAATTATTATAGTCATATTTTTATTACCAAGAAAGCTATACACCCCTTTCCTCCTTTTTAAAACAAGATTAGTTGTCACATGCATGGAATGTCACACAATGAGAGGGATCAAAGTTTAGTCTGAAAATTCAAATCAGAGGCTGATTTAGAGGGGAGGGGCAGGGGTCTAGGCCCCCCTTTTGGTGAAAAATTTTGGTTCATTAATAAAGAATAATAATAATAATAATTCTTTATTTAAAGAGGGTTACATAGTTAGCTGTAAAGCTAATCTTCCCTGAGGCCCTCATGAAATACAATGAAATATAACAAACAATTACAAAATATCAAACAAACACACATACATGAATAATGAAAAAAAATAAAAAATTGTTATATGAAATATACAATTTTAAAACAGGTAAAAGTTACAAATTCATATATGACATGTATCACTAAAGCATGACAGGAGCAGGCCCCCTCTTAGGCTGTTAGTGGGCCCCCACTTATGAAAATTTCTGGATCTGCCACTGCAAATGTTGAATTTGTTACCATGATTGTTATCTATTTTTTGTGTTGTGGTCTTGCTGTATGTATATTGAATAATGAATGGCTTTTATGCCAGTAAAGATGTCAGTTTTCATTAATCTCATCTGGTACCCTACAAAGGGTTTGAGGCTTAAATATCAGATGAACCATGGAAGCTTGGTACTAGGCACCATAATCAAGATATACATCGAAAGTAAAAAAGTGGGCAGTACTAGTTGATACCAATGATGGCAAGGGGACAGTCCAAACCTTTCAATATTGAAAAGGAACAAATTTGGCAAAAAATCAAATATGGAACAGACAAATAAAAAACAGATAACTACATGTAAATATACTAAGTGTTCAACACAGACAATAAGGGTGTTCTTTATAATGGTAATTTGTTTACCATTATTTTACAGCGAATACAAAAGCAAAAAATTATGTTTTCTAGGTCTTACAGTATGAAAAAGAAGAATGGTACAACAACAATAAGAAATCTTTGTTTCATATTATTTATAAATTAAACAGCAATATGCAGCAAACATAAGAAATAATCACAGAAGACTATCCAATATAGTGAATATACATAATAGGTATCTAGAAGATTCTAAACAGCCTTCTTATACCATTATGTACAGAAACTTTGCAGTTTGTCATTTGAAATAAAGTTATTTCCCTTTGACTATTAAAGAATAGTATATATCAATTCTTGAAAAATGGTCATTAAAATAACATTGCAGACAGCAATGCCTTTAACACAGTTATGACAGTATGCTCTTACCAAAATGGTTACATTCAACCGTATTTTCTGATGACAACATTAAAATATCTAGTCAATGAGTGTCAACCAATCATTTTGAATTACCTTGGGATTCACTTATGTTGAACTATTTCTTCATTTCCTTGCTCTTCAAGATGACATTATTTCAATGTACCAAAGACACATTGGTGTCCTTCGGCTGTTTTCTCACTCTCTTTGGTTAGGTTGTTTTTACTTTGACCCATTCCCCATTTCCATTCTCAATTTTATCACTTGAAATCCTGGATTTGTATTGTGTCAGTCTGCACCGTTAAACACTAGTCTAATGACCCCAAATAGTAAAAATTTATTAGCACTATTAAGTTTTTACCAATCACATACTGACATAGGAAAAATAGGAAGTATTGGTCTTCAGACTAGTTGTCTGAAAAGATTTGGTGCAAACTGGTGTGTCTTAATAGTATAAAGAGTTCAGGCCCTTGTAACTTTGAAAGATGGCCATGGGTTATAGACCTTCTTATATACAATGTGACTACAGACGCAGTTGCTATTAATTTAATGGTTTTTATACGACCGCAAAAATTTTAATTTTTCGTCGTATATTGCTATCACGTTGGCGTCGTCATCCTAGTCGTCTTGCGTCGTCGTCGTCCAAATACTTTTAGTTTTCGCACTCTAACTTTAGTAAAAGTGAATAGAAATCTATGGAATTTTAACACAAGGTTGATAACCACAAAAGGAAGGCTGGGATGGATTTTGGGAGTTTTGGTCCCAAAATTTTAGGAATTAGGGGCCAAAAAGGGCCCAAATAAGCATTTTCTTGGTTTTCGCACTATAACTTTAGTTTAAGTAAATAGAAATCTATGAAATTTTGACACAAGGTTTATGACGACAAAAGGAAGGTTGGGATTGATTTTGGGAGTTTTAGTTCAAACAGTTTAGGAATTAGAGGCCAAAAAAGGGCCCAAATAAGCATTATTCTTGGTTTTCGCACCATAACTTAAGTATAGTAAAAAGAAATCAATGAAATTTAAAACAAAAGGTTTATGACCACAAAAGGAAGGTTGGGAGTGATTTTGGGAGTTGAGGTCTGAACAGTTTAGGAATTAGGGGCCAAAAAGGGGCCCAAGTAAACATTACCGGTATTCTTGGTTTTCGCACCATAACTTTAGTATAAGTAAATAGAAATCTTTGAAATTTAAACACAAGGTTTATGACCATAAAAGGAAGGTTGAGTTTGATTTTGGGAGTTTTGGTCCCAACAGGTTTTTAGGAATACGGGGCTCAAAGGGTCCAAAATTGAACTTTGTTTGATTTCATCAAAAATTGAATAATTGGGGTTCTTTAATATGCCGGATCTAACTGTGTATGTAGATTCTTAATTTTTGGTCCCGTTTTCCAATTGGTCTACATTAAGGTCCAAAGGGTCCAAAATTAAACTTAGTTTGATTTTAACAAAAATTGAATCCTTGGGGTTCTTTGATATGCTGAATCTAAAAATGTACTTAGATTTTTGATTACTGGCCCAGTTTTCAAGTTGGTCCAAATCAGGGTCCAAAATTAAACTTTGTTTGATTTCATCAAAAATTGAATAATTGGGGTTCTTTGATATGCCAAATCTAACTGTGTATGTAGATATTAATTTTTAGTCCCGTTTTCAAATTGGTCTACATTAAATACCAAAGGGTTCAAAATTAAACTAAATTTGATTTTAATAAAAATTGAATTCTTTGGCTTTTTTGATATGCTGAATTTAATCATGTACTTAAGATTTTTGATTATGGGCCCAGTTTTCAAGTTGGTCCAAATCAGGGTCCAAAATTATTACATTAAGTATTGTGCAATAGCAAGAAATTTTCAATTGCACAGTATTCAGCAATAGCAAGGAATCTTCAATTGCACAGTATTGTGCAATAGCAAGAAATTTTCAATTGCACAGTATTGCGCAATAACAAGAAATCTTCAATTGCACAGTATTGTGCAATAGCAAATATTTTCAATAGCACAGTATTGCACAATAGCAAGAAATATCTAATTGCACAATATTGTGCAATAGCAAGAAATTTTCAATTGATTGGAGTTATCTTTCTTTGTCCAGAATAGTAGTTGAATCAACTTAAATCATTGTTTTACACAATACACAATGTATATTCACTTTAACTACCAACTGATAAATTAAAACAATTTTTACCATTCAGTGATAACAAGCACTTTTTGTTACATTTTAATATTTTATGATGTATTTAAATGAGTAGTTATTGTTACAAACTCCATTAGAAATTTGAATTGAGATCAGTTTTGAAAAAAGAGAAAGGGGGATGTGAAAAAAAATGGTGGTGGGGGGGGGGGGGGGGGGGAAGGGGGGGAGGGAGGTTAAATTTTTCTCATTTCAGATTTCATAAATAAAAAGAAAATTTCTTCAAACATTTTTTTGAGAGGATTAATATTCAACAGCATAGTGATTGCTCAAAGACAAAAAAATTATTTTAAGTTCATTAGACCACATTCATTCTGTGTCCAAAACCTATGCTGTGTCAACTATTTAATCACAATCCAAATTTAGAGCTGAATCCAGCTTGAATGTTGTGTCCATACTTGCCCCAACCGTTCAGGGTTCAACCGTTCAGGGTTCAACCTCTGCGGTCGTATAAAGCTGCGCCCTGTTGAGCATCTGGTTTTTCAAATCTGATTCCCTTGTACCCGTATAGGTTTTTCATTTGTACATTTAATATATTTTCAGACTTTACAATGAAACCATGGAAACGGATATTTGGTATTATTTGATGTTGTTGCCTAGTACCCTGATTGTCTTGGTTATTTGTATGTTTATAAGATGGTTAGGACTGAAGTTTTACCAGCATAATTAGTTTTTAGTAGCTATAGAGAATTATACACTTGTTATACAACTACAGTATATCAAACTTAAGTAAGTTATGTTGAAATTTTTAGTAAATATTAGGATAAAAGGTTCTATCATGTTATGCATGTCCATGGCTGTGTGAAATCAGACTTTTTTTTTCTTTGAAAAATTTCTGCATGAAAAAAGTATTTAACTGGATACATATAATATGGTTCTCACCAGGCACTGGTTTCCTTTACCAATAAAAAATGACCTCCACATAATTATAATAGCACAATAGTGTTGAAAGTGGCGTTATACACTAATTAATCAATCAATCAATCACTACATGTATTAAGAGGACCATTATGATGGTCTTCAGTAACAAAAGTTAAAAGCTTTAAAAAATATGTCACACTAGATAGTAACAATTACCATGATTAACAAATATTTTGTTTTCTTCCACCTAGATTTAAAGAATGGACTTTGACTTATCAGATTGGACGGTGGATAGCAGTGCAGTGCAGTTGAATAAACAATTATTTGATTCTACAGGAGGTCCCTTAATAAATGACTTATTTCAAAAGGTAAGGTAAATGTGTAAAAAATGCTGTCCTTTCAGTTAAATATGTAGGACTCTAAAGTGCGATGGGGACGCTAAAGTGCGATGGTATACGCTAAAGTGCGATGCCACGACACGCTAAAGTGCGTTTTTCCTGGAATGCGTGTTTGTTCGCGAAAGTGTGAACGTTTGCATTATGATGCTTCAAGCAGTCTGAAATACAAAAATTGGCATGCCAATAAACGAGAATATTTGTGGCTCCCGATGACAGTTCTTGTCCATTCGTTTTTGATGTGTTTTGTTATTTGATTTTGCCATGTGATTATGGACTTTCCGAATTGATTTTCCTCTGAGTTCAGTATTTTTGTGATTTTACTTTTTACAAGACAAAAAAAGAGATATAGATGAAACAAAACATTTTTAGTAGGTGATATAGAAGACTGTATGCAGACGATTTTTTTCCAACAAAATCACCCACAGTACAAAACCTTTGAACTCGCTGTGTCGGTGTGGATAAACATTTTTCTGTCAGGATAGTGGATAAAAGGTTTTCTCATCAACATAGAAAACTGGCGACAGTAAGGGGAAGGTGCAAACCGTAAAAGAGAGAGAAAAAGTCAAAATACACCAAGTGTCAAAGTATTTCAATTCGTTCAAATTTAGTTTAGAAACTCCTTCTATGTCGTGAAGTATCATCATATGATTGCCGATGACACAAGTCTCGATCTAAGAACGGAAGCGTATGGCTAACCCAGCAGATAAATAGTAGTTTTATGACTTCAGGTTATCAGAACGACCATTGCAAAACAATTGGTACGTGTTGCTGATGTGCGCACTTAATATTATAACTTATGACCCAAGGTGTGGAGTATCGGCTATAGTCGAATAGCTGGTTATATAAACCACACAATAACTCGTGTACAACTATTCAAAAGAGAAAAACAACGGCATAATTTATAAACAATATACAAAAACTAATATTAACACAGCAAAAATCAAAAGACATTGCCTGAACACCATTCCCGTTAAACCATCACACTTTGGCGTGTAAACCAACGTCCTTTAACGTGTCATATACCATCGCACTGTAGCGTGGCATACCATCGCACTTTAGCGTGTCATCTGATCGCATATAAAAACAAACAACCATCGCACTTTAGCGTCTGACACCATCGCACTTTAGCATAGACCATCACACTTTAGCGTGACCATCGTACTTTAGAGTACCATCGCACTTTCGAGTCCTACAAATATACTGTGGATTCAAATATCCACGAATAATTATGCTAGTTTTCAGCAATCCATGAAAATTGATACCCAAAATAATTGCTGATGTACTGTCACATTCAGTTTACTTTACATGTAGAAAATGGGATGATCTTATATGTAATTCTGATGTTTTCAAAAATGTTCTGTTTACAGTAATTTATGCATAGTGGTGAAAATAAACTTAAAGAAAATTATATATCAGTGTTTTATTTATGAAATTGTTGATTTTTTCTGACAAATATTGAACTGTTGTAGCATTTTATTTTACAGCATCAACTTACTTCTTTGTCTGAAGTGAAGGTAAAAAAGAAAAAAAGGAAAATCAAATTACAAGTCGATGAAAGTATACCAGTAAAACAAAGGAAAATTGATGAGGATAATAAAATTAATAATGGCATTACAGATATTAAATCTAAAAAGTTGAAAACTGAAAAAAAGCTAGGAAAGCTGGAACAATTCAAAAGTGAAGGGAAGAATATTGTAGAAAAGAAACCAAGTGAAACACTCAAAAAATTGAAAAGGAAACATGATCCAGAAAATCAAGTTGATGCAGTTAGTTCTGAAAAAAATGAGAAAGATAAAAAGAAAAGGATGAAAAAAATGAAGAAAGAAAATTCTGAAAATGACAATGATGTTGAACAGTCTGGTACTGAAAAAGTTTCGAATTCAGAAACTTCTGAAACAGAAGCAAAAAAGAAAAGAAGAAAAAAGAAAAAGAATTCAAACAAGAAAAATAAGTATAAACATTTGGATGAAATGAGGAAAGCAAAAACATTAAGTTCAACTGATGAAATAGTTCATGCTGAACAAACAACAGGTGCCTTTTCTGAGCATATTAAAACATGTAAAGGTAAAAGTTCACAGAAGAAGACAAATGATGAAATAGTTCATTCTGAACAAACAACAAATGCTGAAGCTTCTAAAACATGTAAGGCAAAAAGTTCACAGAAGAACTTCAAGAAGTCAAAAGATGAATTAGTTCATTCGGAACAAACAAGTGGTGATAATAATATTAAAATAAGTAAGGCAAAAAGTTCCAAAAAGAGGTCAAAAGATGAAAAAGTTCATTCAGAACAAACAAGTGGTACTGATAATATTACAATATTTAAGGAAAAAAGTTCCAAGAAGTTGAAAGATGCAATAGTTCATTCGGAACAAACAACAAATACATCGTCTAAAGATATAAAATCACATTTACATAAGAAAAATAGTTCACAAAAGTCAAATGATGTGTTAAAAATTCCACAAAGCAGTAAAAAGGTTAAAGAATTAAACAAGACAGAGGAGTCTGTAAAAACAGTTCCAGAAGGAAAAAAAACATTAAGTGACTTTGAAAAGTTTAAAGCTCATAAAACTGAAAAGCATAACTTCAGAGATGATAAAACAAGTAAAAAGTTACCTTTTAAGGTATCAACCCTACAAAAAGTTCTAGGTGAAAGTATCAGTTCAAAGGTTAACTCTAGCAGTACAGGGAAAACAGAGACTGGTTCCCAGTCTACTGGTAATCAGGTGGACAAGAAAGAAAAAGATGAACACAACCCAGAGAAAGATGAAAAGAAGTCAGGAAAAGACAAACATAAGCCTCCAGTATCATTACGTGAAAGAATGATGGACCAACTGAAATCTGCTAGGTTTAGGTTAGTTATATAGCATTGTATAGGCTATGTTAAACAAAATGTCTTCTTACCTCAACCACAGTCTTCAAAGAATATGTTTTAAGGCATGATAGAGGTTTAGTTGCTTCTGGAGAATTTATAGTTGATCATGATGGCTTTTTTTTTAACAAACTAAATTTTTTTTAATATGTTATTCTGTAAATAACATTTGAACAATAATTTGCTAATTGCATGATAAATAAAATTGTTCGAAATTTGAAACACCAAAATATTTAGAGAATTTAATAGGAAATGCATGGTGTAATCAGTGGTTTAAAAACTACAAAGTAATGGGAAATAACTCTTTATTTTAGGTTTATTAATGAACAGCTGTATACCCAGACAGGATCTGAAGCAGTACAGTTGTTCAAGGGAGATACAGAAGCATTTAATTGTTACCATGAAGGTTTCCAGAACCAGGTGAACAAATGGCCAACTAATCCAGTAGATCTTATCATCAAACAGATCAAAGCAGGGTCAGTGTCTACTCTCTTATTCTTGTAAATACTGAATACATGTATGCACACATATATATGCATAAGTTTTGTATTAGGAGGCACAGAAGGCCTTTTTTTATTTATAAAGGAAGTAGGCTTGATCTTTTATTTTTGCAGACATTCAGTCTTGTGCCTTTTTTGTGGGAATTTTTTATTTACATTATATGATGTACATATAAACTATGGAATAAATGATGATATTTTTGGGGATACCTGAAAGAGAGTTATGTTTTTTCAGGAATTCTGGAGATGACACCCCTTTCTATCAAACCTATACTTGTCTCATCTTTTGTTGTTTGATTATTGATTGTTGTTATTAAACATCACTTTCAAACCTATTAGCAATATTGTGGTGGTTATTTTTTATTGGTTGGTGGAAACTGGAGTGCCAAACAACAACCACTGAATAGCAGGTTTCTGACTTGATTAATACCTATGTTTTCCACTATTATTGCTATGGAGATCAGAGCACAAAATCAAGATATCCAAGTTACAAAATACCCTTGTCCGAAATTCTGAAATTCTGTAATTCCGTCAATCAGTCATTCCGCAACAAACCATTATACTGAGTTTTTTCTAAACGCCTTCAGATATTGGGCTGTTTTTTGGTATGTGAGTTAACCATGATGAGTTACAGATCAAGTTTAAGTTTCGTTCTGCTCCGCTAATTTTTGCCGAAATTACAGGATTTGGACTTTGAGAAATTGTTGAAAATCACAGTTATACGGACTTTTATTCTAAACGCCTTCAGATATTGGGAAGATTTTTGGTATGTGAGGTAACCATGATGAGTTACAGGTCAAGTTTAAGTGTCTTTCTGCTATGCTAATATTTGCTGAAATTACGGGCTTTGGACTTTTGAGAAATTGTTGAAAATCCCAGTTACATGTATACAGACTTTTTTTCTAAACGCCTTCAGAAATTTGGATGATTTTTGGTATGTGAGGTAACCATGATGAGTTACAGGTCAAGTTTAAGTTTCGTTCTGCTTCGCTAATTTTAAGTTTAAGTTTCTTTCTGCTCCGCTAATATTTGCCAAAATTACGGGCTTTGGACTTTGAGAAATTGTTGAAAAATCACAGTTACATGTATACGGACTTTTTTTCTAAACACCTTCAGATATTGGGCTGATTTTTGGTATGTGAGTTACGCATGATGAGTTACAGGTCAAGTTAAACTTTCATGGGCTTTGGACTTTGATAAGTTATTAATAATCACAGTTATACTGATTTTTTTTCTATACACCACCAGATTTTGAGCTGATTTTGGATATGTGATCAACTACCATCATGTTTGTGTCCTAATGTGTTTATATTGAAATTGCAGATTTTTCAACTTTTTGGGACGGGGCCATTCGTGTCGCTTTGTAACATCTAGTTGTAAGAAAGATCCTTTCCTTCTTTTTCAGTGCCAGTACAGCGGTTATAGGAGATTTTGGGTGTGGTGATGCTAAGATAGCCAGAAATGTACCTAACAAAGTGCACTCCTTTGATCTTGTAGCTTTGAATGAACATGTGACAGTGTGTAATATTGAAAAGGTACCAGATTAGTTGATGGTTTAAAAACCCTGTTAAAAATATTACTGGGGATTTGGATACTTGACCCATGTTAATCTTACAAGTATCTGTTGGTTCTGGTTTCATGTGTCCAATGTTTATTTATTCATATTGACAAGCATAAAGGAAGATATCTTTTCTTTAATTATTTATTAAACTTATTTTCAAACCATTGATAACTTTACATGCATGTATTCTATACTTTTAAAAATACTTAAGAAATTAACAAAAATATCAAAACAGAAAAAGACCAATACAAACATATGTTATTGCTTAATTGAAACTATTCTGAAAACAATTCAAATGTACAGTTTTCTTTGTTAGTTAGTGTAGGCAGTTTTACTTGTCTAAAACATGCTAAAAATAAAGAAAACAAAGATGCTTATATGAAAACACATATTCAACTATCCTGTTATACATTGTTTTTGTATTACATTGTACTCGTTTAAGTACTTATAGTTTAGTATCAAAAGATTTATACATAAAACATGTGTATTTATATATTTTTTTGTGTTCGTTCCACAGCTTAATGCACTTCTGTTGTCAACGATTTACTTCACTAATCCAGCATCTAGGGAAAGGTCCCTTGTGTATTTAAATGACATTAAATTATCAATGGAAGCATCATTATTTTTTCCAGATTCCATTGAAAGACAGCTCATTGGATATTGCTGTGTTTTGTTTGTCATTAATGGGGACAAATTTGGTAGACTATTTGACGGAAGCTAACAGAGTGTTGAAGAAAGGGTATATATAATTTAATGTAGACATCAATATCCAAATACTGAATAATCTCTAAATGGTGTTACATTCTGTATTGTCATGATTGAAAATTAGCAGAACACAATGAGTCGGCTTTTATTTTGCATATTTTGATACATAATGCAATTTAGAAATAAAAAGTAAAATCACAAAAATACTGAACTCCGAGGATTCAAAATTCAATCGGAAAGTCAAATCAAATGGCAAAATCAAAAGGATAAAACACATCAAACAAATGGACAACAACTGTCACAATGGACAATGATGACAATGATGACAATGATGACAATAATGACAATGAAGACAATGATGACAATGATGACAATGATGACAATGATGACAATGTTGACAATGATGACAATGATGACAATGATGACATTGATGACAATGCATGATACTATCTTTCATGTCCTAACCTCCCTTTTGGGAATAAAAGTTTTACATTGAAAGAGCAGTGATATGATTTTGTTTTAAACTGATATAAACATTCCTCCCAATATGATTTGAAGAAATATACATATGTTATTTTTATTAATTTACACACATGAAACAAATATACACATGACATTGTAAATACAAATTCATAGATCAAGTACTATCTAATTGTAACATTACATATTTTGACTTTACATGAGGTTATGGTGGTGTTTATTGGTATGTTATTTATTTACAGCGGAGTTTTAATGATAGCAGAGGTAACCAGTAGAATACAGAAAACAGGAAAATTTATAAGGAATATTGAAAAGATGGGTTTCCAGTTTAGCAGCAAGGTAATGTCAGTGTTTTGTTTTCTGCATCATAATAGAGCCCCATATGAAAAATACAATAGTTCTTATTTTTAATTTCTATGTCTGTCTACCCCTAAAGGTGATTAAGGAATAGATATATGGGCTGTTTGGTGTGTCCCAACCAAGAGAGAGGGGCATCCGTCTGGTTGTGCAGGGTGTACAAGTATGCAGCCTGGTCTTTCAGAATGGGGAGTTTAAATCTGATGCTTTGTGTAAAAAGAGTGTTAATTTGTTCTCATCCTGAACATGCACGAAGTATTTGATTCTGAATGTTAAGCAACCAATAATCAATTAATCAATCTGTCAGTTTTTCATCCTTCTGTCCATATGTCTGTCTGTCTGTCTGTCGGTCTTGCAAACAATAAAACAAAAACTGGAAAGAAAAAAAAGAAGGTAGAACTGGGATGAGTTTTGCACAGTTGTTATGCATTATGATCAATATATAAGAATCAAGAAGGTTACTGTACAACCTTGAACAATTTGCAAAACCAATACCCTATATTGAGGTATAATATGCTATAAAACATGAAAAAAAAATTGTTCAAAGAAGAAAACATATGATGCACTGATTTATGTACAAAATTATAATAAAAAATGAAAATAAATGTAGAACAACAAAAGACAACCTCTGAATTACATTCATATAATTATATGCTGCTTACTTGAGACTGGCATACAGTACCCTTCAAGAGGACCAACTCTCCCACACCCTACACCGAGGAAAATGTCGGAGCCACTCCGAAAAACTCCGATATTCCTCCCAAAATGTTAGGAGGAATCTCTCCCAAAATCAGGTAAATGTTTATTGTGATAACGAGCTCACTCTCTACACCGAGGAATTAATTGCCCTTATCTTACTTTGATCTCTACCGGCACATGACTGAATGGGTAATTGGATTACCTGACAGGTAAAGGTTGAAGTAATAAAGAATTATATTTCCGGTCTACTGTATCAGTTTAAGTGTCAAACAGGTGTATAATTTTAAATGTCTTCTATTCTTATTAAATTTAATTTGTGGTAATAAAAACTAAAGTCAAATTATTTTCGTATTTTTTGTTAGCCCATCTAAAAATATCTTAACCTTAATGTACTTGCTTTTTAAAAAAAAACGATTATAAAATATAGTGGAATATGTGAAAAACCAAATATTCTACTTCAAAGTTAGTCTTTATTTAAAAATTATATGTCTAAAAGTTTTGCATATGCAAGTAAAAAGGAAAATTTATTCACCATTCATTAGGCATAATAATAGCCCCGTAATAATTGTGTAAATCTACGGCCAGTTTTTTTTTACGATTATCTAATTGCTGGAATGAATAAAAGATTTAAAAGCAAAATGTTGTTGTTAATTCTTTCAATTGTATTTAAGTTTAATAGAAAAATAAAAACTACTTAATTTTGACCTCGATGTCTTCACCAGTAAATTAATAGTTTATTTACGAAATGAACATACTTGTGTAAAAATAACCGGAAACTTTCGCTAAATTAATCTGAGCAGTTGAAAGAAAATTATAAAATTACGTGTCTGAAACTTTTGTATCTTTGTATAATATTTATTTTCGCACAATGAATGTAAATTTGTGTATTTTAAACAAAAGATTTTAAAAACAATTATTTGCCGTGAGAAGACAATTCCACGATACATATCTCAGTTATCAACAGTTTGGGTTGAACTTGAAGTTGACTTACTTAACAATGTTAAATGCTAAAAATAGTTAACATCAATTTTATCCAAGCACGAGTTTTTCAAAGGGCGGGAAAAAATATCGCGTACTAGTAAACTCAGGTGACCTTTCTAGACGACCGTGGGAAAGTCCATTCAAGGTTTCTAAAGTTGCAGAACGACATTTTTGTGCAATCGTAATGAGGCTCTGGAAGGTCCTTTTACAATTGATTAATCGGAAAAATATAATTCTTATCCGAATAAACGAGAACACATCTTTAACTATTTGAATGTTAATGTTTTATCTTTCAAAAAGGGAAGTAGCCTGGACATTAGTTATATGTCCATGGTCAATAATATAAATTACGGTTGATGAAATATTGAAATTATGATGGAAATTGTCCGGGTGAATAATTGTATTCAAATGACAATAATACGATAAAGAACTGCCAATTGTAGGCGTTTGGGAAATTTTGAAAATAAAATGATGACTGATTTAACTGGAATAGAATATTATGATGGGCAATTTTGAGGTTTGATATTAATTAAAGGATTAGTGACCTATCGGATAGCGATAAGCGGATTACTTATCATCACAACTTTTAACATCTTTTGTAAACGTTTACTGATTGAGCGTCATAAACTTGTCAAACGCATGAAGACCGGTAGAATTATAATACTTTAAAGTGAAAATATTTTTACACTTTCCAAATTTAAATGACGAAATTGATATAAATACTTTCGTCAATTTGAAACCCGTTCTGTAAAATGCGAAAATGACGAGCGCTATCAATATAACTTGAAGTTATTTCCTTTGTTCAACAGACTTGTCATTTTACAGTTTCTGTTAGAAATTTAAATTATTCTAGTCTGTATAAATGTACCGAGGTTGTGAAACATAATATTTCACATGGCGCATTTAATTAAGTTTACTTGATGATCCGATGAATTGTGTTACCGAAAAAACAACATGATTTTATTAGCCAGTTGATTTTTTAAATAATGAACAATTAATGCGCCGATATTGCTTATTGAATAAGTTATAAAAGATGCCAATTGTGGCAAAATCGTCCTTGTTGAAAGAACGCAATGTATGACCTGACGGGATTGTAATAGAAACACAAAATAACAAGTATTTTCTTCCTACTTTTTCATATGTACGTTTTATTTCAAAGATAATGTCAAAGGACAAAAACATATAAGATAATAATAATCTTATTCTAAATGATATTGTCACATCTTTATCTGTCAAAGAAAGGAAAACATTTTCAATTTTTAATACCGTGATTTTAAAGCACACCTGTGCAACCAAGATCGTTTAATGTTCATAGGTAAATTATCTGGGTAATCCGATTATGTTGTCACGCGTCGTTAATTTTTAGTAATTCCGATGGCCAATAAACCAATTAACAGCCATGCGGTGTTGGGAGAGAATCTTTGGAGGTTTTAGGAGTGAAATCCGCGGTACTCGGTGTGATTCCGAGAAACACGGAAATCGGAAAAAAACGAAATCGAATCGATATTTTTGAAGGGTACTGTACATGTATAATAAATGAATCTTTATTTCCTACATGTATATGAAGATTTTGCATACAAAAAGAAATTAATAATTACTTACACAATAAACAAAATATCATACATTTTGAGATAAATACCCAATGAAAATTTGAATAAATTTATGTTTTCTGTAAAAAGTAATACATAAAATCATAAAAATACCAAACTCTGACAAAAATTCAAATGAAAAGTCCCTAGTCATATCTCACAAAACGTGAGAAAAATATTTTATACAAACAAAATCTCTGTAAGTTACAGATATTAAAATAAAACACACTATAATAAGAAATTCACTAGAGAAAGAAATTAAACAATATGTATAGTGATGTTTATAAAGTACAAGTAATTGATATGATTAAGCTACAAAATTGACCCTTGTGTAATTAATAAATGTAACTGTATTTTGTGCCCTTAAGAAGTATTTCATTTATTGCTGTTGTTGGATTGCTATGTGATTGAATTTTATCCATATCTAAGGATCTACATTTAAGTAGACAGAAGAGAAAATATAGGCCCCCAAAATAATGGAAAGAGATAAATGAGCACAAAAGAATAAAAAAAAAGATATTTGTGGTTCAAAGTATAGAAAATTAACTGCCAAAAAAATCATGAGAAATAAATAATTGTTTAATAATTTTCACAAGAATTTTAATAAATAAGTGTTATTTTTTATCATAAAAAAACGTAGAAATTTAGGACCTCTCTATTCAGGTGACCATCATATCAATATTGCATATTCATTGGAGATAATTGTTCATAAAACATAGAAATTAAAATAAATACCTTGTTGTTGACACTTGTCAGTAGAACATTGACATGTTATTCCTCTCTTTGTATAGGATAACAATTCCTGTAAAAATTAAAAAGGGGATATTTCAGCTTCATATTGAAATACTAGATTAAATTGAATGCTACAGTGAGCACAGTCTGATACGACCTCTGAGGTCCGAAACAGTTTGTGTAAGCTTGCAGATAAATTGCATGTTTTGGCCCCTTTTGGCCCTTAATTTCTAGACTGTTGGTACCATAACTCTTAAATCAATCCCAACCTAAGGTCCTTCTTTTTGTGGTATTGAATCATCCTGTAAAAAAAAATTCATAGAGACCCAGACTAAAGTTATTGTCTAGAAACTAAATGTGTCTTCAGATGCTGACAACGACATACCAACATACAATGGAAATTGCTAAGTTTTTCTCCCGTTTTCTAACTTAAGTTTGCCTCATGCAAAAGTCATGAAACATGAATGAAACTTGTACACATTGCTCATTTCAACAAAACTCAGATCAAGTACAGTTGTACAAATTAGGGTAGTGTCACTTCTACCGTTTTTAAGTTATGTCCCTTTATAACTTTCTATGCAAGCAAATTATCATCGTTGTCCCATGGACAAATTCCACATTTATTCTGTAATAATTTACCTCCATGGTAGCTTGTATTCCCATTACTGCTGTATTTGTTCCTGTAACTGTCTGGTCTAATCTCTGGACTCGTCTACCTATTTCATTTGTGGTTCTGTCAATTCTTTGAATGGTTTCATCAACTCCTTGGATTGATGCACCAATCTAAAATTAGTTAAACGTGACATCTTTAAATATTAAAATTTAACTGTCTATAGAGCAGAAATATGGTAACACCCCTGTTGTAGTGATTGAATCTATATATCTATACTATTAAACAAGAAGACCTCATTTTGTGTGTCGCTTCTATTCCTTCCACAATAAATTAATCATCATGCCTCTGTGTCTTATAGGTACCATGCATAGTCGCATTTGTCATCTTTTATTATGACTATTCAGATTGAGCTAATTTAGAGAAAAAACGATAAAAAAAAGTCTGCTGATATTAAAACCGTCATCAAACCGTCTATGAAGTCGGACATGAGTTCCTGTTTTAACATTGAGAACCAATCGAATAAGCCAATCAAAACGTTGTCCATATCGTGGTTTTTAGATCGTAAGAACCACTACTATTATACATCGGTTTAAACTTATTAATAACATATAATTTTCATAAATACTAGGACGGGAACAGTACAATTATTTGCATGTATAATATAATATACTACTATAATATATATAGACTCTCTATATACTATAGCAGGGATCGCGACGGAACAGAAACTTAGAATTGATAGTTGAAATGGAATACACAAGCCCAGTAGTCAGCACTCTTTGTGCTGACATGAATTATCATTGATATTGTTATATTTATAAATTAACTGTTTACAAAATTAAGAATTTTTTGAAATACTAAGGCTTTTTTACCTCGGGCATAGATTACCTTAGCTGTATTTGGCAACACTTTTAGGAATTTTGGATCTCAATGCTCTTCAACTTCGTACTTTATTTGGCTTTTTATACCTTTTTTGGATTCGAGCGTCACTGATGAGTCTTTTGTAAACGAAACGCGCGTCTGGCGTATTTATAAAATTAAGTCCTGGTATCTATGATGAGTTTATATACACTTTAATGATATAGAAAGGTATGTTCATAGTATACAGAAACAAGAAAATAATGGAATATAACAGAAAACAAAATAATAAGGGACTTAGAAAAAGAGAGAGGGCTTACAAATATTGTCCTGTCACCATGACTTTTGATATTTTTGAAATTCTCCAGACATAAAATCTTTTACAAAAAAATCATCCTCAAATAGTTAACTTACATACTTTCGACCAAGCTTAAAAATGCCCGTGATTAGCCTTTTAAGTCAACAGGACTTCCAGTTTTAAACTTGCACATAAATTTCATAAGAAAACTCCAGGACAGGACAATAATTATTGCGTTCAAATAGAGACTCTCTATATGACATAGCAGTAATAGCCTAGGAGAAGAAACTTGAAATTGATAGTAGTTAGTAAATACACTTTATTTATAGTATATGTATATACAGAAACACGAAAATAATGGCCTAAGCAGAAAAATAATAATAACAGACTTTGGAAGCAAGGGAGAGGGCTTAAACTGTTTCCAAGTAGCTATGAATTTTGATACCTTTTCTGAAATTCTCCAGACACCATCTCTCCCTACGACAGTTTACATATTTCAGCCAAGATCTACATGCTCCCGAATTGGCGGGTGTGTTCTAGTTCTAGTTTATATGAAAAGAGATATTTTTCAAATAACAGGATTTATTAATAATCATTATTGGTCATTATCTTCTATTAACAGGCTTTTATTTCAACTTGGAATTATTTTAAATTATGAAATTCGCTTAATTTCTTGTGCTTAACATTTTTGATAGTTTCCACGTTTATTCTGTATGTTAATGTTCTGTGTGGCACACAACACTTTCTATTACAAAGAAAATAGCCCATTTTCACTAGAATGTACTGTTCTGCGCACAACACTGTATATGCAAAATACATTTTGCACCACTCAGAACATTGTAATACAGAATAAACATGGAATTTAGTAAAAATTTCAAGCACAAGAAATTATGCAAATTTCATAATTAAAAATAATTCCAAGTTGAAATAATAGCCTGTTAATAGAAGATAATGACCAATATTTTTATGCCCCACCTACGATAGTAGAGGGGCATTATGTTTTCTGGTCTGTGGGTCCGTTCGTTCGTTCGTTTGTTCGTTCGTTCGTTCGTTCGTTTGTTCGTTCGTTCGTTCGTTCAGCCTGCTTCAGGTTAAAGTTTTTGGTCAAGGTAGTTTTTGATGAAGCTGAAGTCCAATCAACTTATAACTTGGTACACTTGTTGCTTATTTATATGATCTTTCTAATTTTAAAGCCAAACTAGACTTTTGACCCCAATTTTACGGTCTATTGAACATAGAAAATGAAAGTGGGAGTTTCAGGTTAAAGTTTTTGGTCAAGGTAGTTTTTGATGAAGCTGAAGTCCTATCAACTTGAAACTTGGTACACTTGTTGCTTATGGATGATCTTCCTAATTTTTAAAGCCAAATTAGACTTTTGACCCCAATTTCACGGTTCACTTAACATAGAAAATGAAAATGGAAGTTTCAGGTTAAAGTTTTTGGTCAAGGTAGTTTTTGATGAAATTGAAGTCAAATCAACTTGAAACTTAGTACACATGTTCCCTATAGTATAATCCTTCTAATTTTAATGCCAAATTAGATTTTTACCCTATTTCACGGTCCATGGAACATGGAAAATGATTGAGTGGGGCATCCGTGTACTTTGGACACATTCTTGTTTATTATTAAATCCTGTTATTTGAAATTATTTTGTTAAATTTGACTGCTGCAAATCGAAACATGCGTTTCAACATTTATATTGCTAATTGTATTTATACGACAAGGAATGATTGTGGTCACATAATGGTAGGGGGATGTCTGTGTACTTGTCAGAAAACAATTATTTTTGAGACAATAACTGGTAGGGGGATGTCTGTGTACTTGTCTGAAAACAGTTATTTTTGAGACAATAACATCAGTTATTATATGACTACATATTTACTATTTTCGCATTGGTTAAAAGCATAGGAAATCCTTTTTGAAACAATTAGATATACATATATATAAATAAGAAGATGCAGTATTTTTGCCAATGAGAAATGATATGATTGCCAATCAGACAACTGAAACCAGAGATCAAACGACAAAGAAGTTTACATCTATTGGTACATGTACTGCCTTCAAAAATGAGCAAAACCTATACCATATAGCAAGATATGAAAGGGACTTAAATGGCAAATGTGAATCAGTTTTCACTCTAAGCATTTGGTATTCTGTTTTCAAAATTATTTAGAATGTTCCCTACAATCCTAAGTTGACAATTAAAATATGAATGTTATGACCTTTGACATTTGACCTGATGATTTGACCATTGACATTTGACCTGATGATTTGACCATATGACATTAAATCCAATGTTGACCTGCATTTCACTACAGGATCTTATACCTTGATAAATCATATTAAGGATTTAAGTGCATATACTTTGGGCTGAAAACGGATGAAAAACAAATGTTGCCATGGTATCATACTTTTAGTGATTTATCTCTCCTAAAATGTGACCCACCCCCCATTTGTTTCCTTTTTCTGAACTTCACTTGCAATTCTCTTTGAAAAGTAATTTTCATGAAAATTTGTAATTTTTTTTAAGAAGAAGGTAATGCAGATGATGTTTTCCCTCTTTGTCTTTTCCCGGCAAAAATGAAAAATTTGATAAAGAATGTGAAATATTTTTCTTAAATCCACGGTGACCTATATTGTTTTTTTGCTTAACATATAAAACTATACTTGTGCATATTGGTAAACTAATTTAAACGATATCTTATATAAATTGAATACGTTATAAAAATCTAAGTTAATGTCTACATACAATTTTTTACTATAATTCCTTTGTAAAATAGCAAAATTACCTTTTTTTGGTGACCTATGGAGCTCTTAAATGAACGGTGACCCACTAATTTTATTTCATTACTTTGATCTACTTACTTAAAGAAACAAGATATCAAGTTATCAGGAATTTCTTATATAAAGTGTTTATAGCCTCGAGCCTCCTTAATAGAATATAATGATAAAAAAGATACCTGAGACTTCCATTGAGCAAATGTTTTCAAAACTTACCTCATCAAGTTTTTGGTGAATATCTAGTAGTATAGCATTATATTTATGACAGAGTGCTCCATCTAGTGGTCTGTTCTCTATCCTTACCGAGTTGTCTTCCTTGGTATTATCAAGCTGTAGAACATAAGCTGTCAGGTTCATACTGATTTGTACTCATCTGCTGTTATTGCACCTTCAGTGTTGTGACTCAGAAAATTATTTTTCATCTGTCGTAAGTTCTGAATAGTGTTATATTCATTTGATGTAAGGTTACAACAGTTAAGTAAGATTATACAGGACAAGCTGATGTCAGGGTCATCAAGCTGGACAGCATTAGCTGTGTATTTACAGTGACAGTTGTGGCGACATGGACCTGTTGTCTTACTGTATAGAATACCCCACTGTCTGTAATTCAATGGAAGGGATCCACTATGTACACAGTTATTGGTATCGTTACAGCACCAAACATTGTTATGTCTTAGATGAAATAGGATATGTTTGATCTGTGGGTTATTGAGGTAGTCTTGTAGCGTACCAAAGGCACGGAATGTTTGGTCGTCCTTTATACGTTGTTGTAGTATTGGTGTGACCACTTCTATGATAACAGATCCCACTACAAAGTAACGTCTACGGTCTTCTCTGTCCATCCTAGAAATTACACAGAAATGAAGAAAAGTGTTTTTTTCCAGTAATCTTATTTGTTCTATCAAACGAAACAAACATTTTTTTTCTATAATTCAAAATGCGTGATCTCAGTGTTAGAAAGGATCTGAGTAAAATTGATATTTCATTATAAATCATAAATTTCATCTTTGAGTACTGTCCAAAGAAAGAGTTTAAATTAAGAATGAATAATATTCAATATGCAAATTTAGTATATATCAGTGGTAACCCTATACCAATTTGAATGACTGCTTTCAATGATTTACATAAAATGAACAAACTTTATATGAATTTGGTTAAATATACTTACCATAAAATTACGATAAATTATGAAATGGAAATTAAGAACAAGATTTTTTGGACATATTTAATTCATTAGTTATACATTTGTATAGACAATCAACTATGGATATAAAATATGAAAAAGGCTTGTACCAAGCATTGCCAAGTCAGGAATATGACAGTTGTTATTCATTACTTTGATGTGTTGGAGCTTTGATTTTGCTATTAAAAAAAATCATGTTTTGATTTTTTCTTGGATTTCGGTATTTTTGTTATTTTACGTTTTGTTTATCAATGACAGATAATTCTTTTCAACAAAATTAGTAAATATGGGTCTAGCTAAATTCTAGAACAAATAAATATAAATAATAAAAAGATGTGCGGATGTACATGTAAGCAATTATAATCAACCATGCTGCCTTCAATACTGAGTTAAACACACACCATCTAGTCCGCTATTATAACCCCAAACATGAACAATATAAAAAAAGTTCAAACGAGAAATTGAAAGACCTATTTGAAACAAAACAATTTACTTATTACAAAAATGACAGACATGAATCAACGATAACCACTGAACTCCAGGCTCCTTAATTGGGAAAGGCACATGAAAATGTGGTTGGTTAAACTTATATATGATTGCAGCTGTCTAATTTGCTAAACTCTCCCGTCAAATGAAACGTTGTTATCACAGCACAAAATAAGAACAAACTTCAAAAATCAGTTTTATTTTACTTAACTCGAGGATAAGTATAAGGCTCAAAAATAGTTACCATTAAAAACAGACACAAATAAAGCACCAAATCAGAGTACTCGCAATAGATGAATGATGTTCTCCCAATCTAAAGTATCAATTAGGAATTATCTGTCTTATTGAGTGTAAAAATATAGAAACACCGTCTGTGAAAATCGTAACCTTGTGCAATATCAAACTATAAGTAAATAGTATCAACAGGATATAGGAAAATGAGTCTTATAACTGTACATATATAGCAATATGTATTTAGTTTGGTTTTAATCTATCTCACGGTGGGTATGGTTGTCCTGCGAGAGAACGTTCTGTGCTGGTGATTTGGTCCTGTCAGGTGCTGGTGGCTCCTGATTCTGTGCTGGTGGGTTTGTTTACATTGTATCAGAACGGCAATAAAACGACTGTTTTGTTGCTTAATTTTTCTCTGATGCGTCATAAGTACCATGCAAAGTATATTACAACAATATTATATTGCAAAAGTCGTGCAAGTTCGTTTAAACGGAATTGTCCTGACGCAGTGCTGGTGATAAGAAAAACGGTCCTGGTTCTGTGCTCCTATGTCCTGGTTCTGTGCCTTTATATTTTAGTTAAAAGTGGCATACATTCAAGATCATTGATGCTGTACTGTTATTGGCTAATTAACTGTTGTCTGCTTTCTTGAAATTGACATTGTTGTGAATCTGATTACTGTTATTATGAGAGAAAAAATACCCCTATATTTTTATTATTTTTAAATTAACTGTAATCTTATTTATTGGCCTGTTAATGGAACCCTTCTTGCACCCTTTTAAGATAAGAAAATATGTTTACGATTTTCGGGATTACGATCATTTTGCAAGATCACCAAAATGCGTTGTAAATTATACAATACTTATATAAAGTAGATGATGTGGTATGTTTGTTGTCAATGGACAAATTTCCATAAGAAACCAAAGGAAGTATGTGTTAACAACCATACGTCATCGTGTACGACCTTCAACAATAACCCATAAAATAAAAATGTAAAAGGTTTTGCATAAAAATGGAGAGCAAAAATATAGAACAAAGGACTTTCTGAGCGTTTGAATCATATGTCTTTAGCAGCTTAAAACACATTTGTTTGTGAACAATTTAGTACTGACTATAAGAATGACAATAGTATTGCAGGTTTGTTTGTTTTTTTTTTGTTTTTTTTTTTGGGGGGGGGGGGGGATGGGTGATAAGTTAGAGCGAGATTACAGTGAAAGTTTTAAGCTTGACATAGTTTCTCGTAAGATTTAAAAGTTGTATTTTAAAAGAAAAATGTATCTTATAGCTATTAAGAATCACTTGCTGTATCTGTAAGATTTTTTTAACATAATTTTTTTGTCTGAACGGTTATCAGGTATATTTTTTCGAAAGTTCGATAGAACACTAAAAAAATTCACTATTTTATGAAAGGGCAGACTAGAATATGTCAGAGAATGAAGACGAGATAACCTTTGTACAGAGATTTTTGTTATGTTTAGCATGGGATCAACACAAGGGTACATTATCCTTAAAGATCTATTTAAAAGTATTTGAAACTACCGTTTGCTTTATTAATTGTGCCTTCAATTTCAAACATTAAAATATCTCCTAGCTTCATACTACCATTTGAGTATAAAACAAGTATATAAGTTTAAAAAAGAACTTCTTAGATTAAACACCTACATTAAACTTTAAAAGGTCATAACAGTTTAAAACAATACAAATCTACACACACACACAAAACTGGCTTAATTTCAACTGGTTATCAACCCGAATCGCTATAAGATCATATATTAGCTCACCTGTGTCGAGGGGTTGTGTGAGGTTCATGTATTGTCTTGGCGTCCGCAATTACAAAAAGATCTTTTCTGAAATTACTTGACCAAATGTTACCAAATGATTTTTCAAGAGTGAATCTAGGAAAAACAATATTCATCAACAAACATGACCACTGTCTGTTAAAATGTATTCGAGTTTTTAGTTACAGCCGATTCCATTGAGTATGTAGGCAAAAGTAGTATCTTTGGTTAGCTTGCTTGTTAGCTAAACCGTGAAGTCATTGTTAGGTAAGGTATACTACCCTCCTTTCGAAGTAGCCTGGTCCTACAGACAGAAAGATGTGTCATTTGTCGGACTAGTCTACTCTTAAAGTAGGGTAGTTTACATAACCTAACAATGACTTTTCTGTTCAGCAAGCAAGATAACCAAAGATATTCACTTTGTCTACACACTCATTGAAATCGGCTTTAATATTGCAAAAGTTCAATCAATTAGGACAAAACTTACCGAGTAAAAAAAATCAAAAGGCCAATGTCTATCTACCTTGCACATTTCAGAAAATTCAGATCAGATAACGAAACTGGGTCCAGCAAAATTTATAAGCAATTTAAGATTTTGACACTCACACTTTCCATTCACCACAAATATTCTCGTTACAACGAATCATTTTAAATACAAAAATACCAGTTGCAGCCTTTTGTTTATCTATTAATATATGTATACGGATAAAGTTATGAAAGGCAGCAGGGTCACCAGGGTGAGGAGTCCATGCCATCTGAAGTAAATGCTAAGTATAGATCTAGAAAGCGACAGATAATCATTACATTAAAAAAAACTCTCTTCTTTTCGACTTTTTTCGAACAAATTGACACATAAAATGAATTATTTAGTATTGTGGAATTTTTAACTTGTGTTCAATTTATTGGTTACACCTTTTACTAGGATAAAATCCTGTCAAGTATGAGCTGGGAAAAATATTTCAGAAAAGAAGATGGAAATGTGAAAGTTTCCGTGCGTCAGGTGCAACAGCATACGAACAGCTAACATGCCTCGTCAGGGTGGAAGCTAAAAAGTCCACGAAAATTTGATTTAAAACTTTTATTCGTTCCAACAAAGTTATTGAGATTTTGTTGAGGATTTAACCATCTACGACAACAAGAATGTTTTTTTTAGAATTTACAGCTCTTCTATAAATATATGCAAAGCAAACCAAATTGCTTGCTATGATTGTTTGGATGTTTGTAAACGACAGGTAAGTAGTCTGTTTACTATATACTAGAATTTGTTTGGACAATAAACATTAACTATAAGTTTGTATTTGTCCAATCAAATCCCAGTATGTATTGAAACTCCAACTACCTCAAAACATCCAAGCAAACATAGCAAGCAAGTCAATCAAAGTTTTTTTTGCATGCTTTTATAGAAGAGCTGTAAAGAAGCGTTTAAGTCTTTCGCCAAAAAATACTATCAATTTCTTTTTCTCCTATGTAAACTTCCGTACCATTTCCTTCCAGTCATGATCATTAAATTGAACTGTAAAATATTTCTTGGTACCTTCTTAATTCCTTAATAAGTCTTATGTATACATAATTATGACAATAACTGTTGTGAGCACAAGATTTACTGCACACTTTTAAAGTTCTGCTTCATTAAACATTAAAATGTGAACTTAAGTTTTGAGACTTTTTTTAATCGACACGATTGGAATTTTTGTATATGAGAACATGGTTCATCTATTAGTTGAAAATGCGGCTTTGAACGAGCTTTCAGTACCTGCGAGCATTCGTTGTTCAATAATGTGTGTCTTTGTGTTATTATTTTATGTGATAAATTGTTGTGTTGGTACACCACTGTAACAATGAAGGAGGAAATGAGGAGGGTTGGTTGGGTGGAAGTGGGGAGGGGTATGCGGAGCGCTAACAAACATGTCTATGCGGCATGGGCTTTGATCATTGTTGAAGCATCAATGTAAGGGGAATTTAATATCTTAATAAAACTATTCTTATTTTAGATACTATATATTGTTATCTGATATTGGACGAAAGATGTTGCCCTTTTATGTAATTATGTAATACAAGTTACGATCATTTGAAAACACATATTAAACAGCCAAATGGATGCACAAGAGCTAAAATAGGAGTCATAGATCCTATTGACAACAATTATCTGCCCAATTTTATTGATTTTGTAACATTTGTTACAAATATGACCAACTTCTTATCCAAAATCACCAGCACCGTATCAGGACCCACCAGCACAATGACAGGACCCACCAGCACAGTATCAGGATATGTATAAATTAAGAAAATGCTAAATTTTAATAAATTGCAATGTTTTTTCACAAAATAGTTTTGCCGTGTGGATTGCGGTATGGAAAGCGGACTCTATGAGCATTTTTCTCAGTTCTAGATTTTCTGAAAACGAGCACTTTTGTGTTACGCTTACTGAAACAGTTTAGAGGGTCAACTTTTTAATGGTTTACATATGAACCCATAAGAAACAAAATTGAAAAAATCTCAACTGTTTCTTCCATTTTGTATGAGTGAAAATGTCAAAAATCATCATTTTCGTCTTTGTTTACATTGTTTCATTGATCACCAGCACCCGTCAGGACCGAATCACCAGCACAGAACGTTCTCTCGCAGGACAACCATACCCACCGTGTATCTTAAACAATTAAAAATAAATGTTAGTACCAATAAACAAATCATTTGAAGAGTACTGCCGTGTTAAATTGATAACCTTTAAGAATACCTTTATTCAAAAATCAATAGTTGAGATGACTCATATCTAAATTTACAGGTTCTATAAAAGACATCACTAAAAAGTTAGGATGTGATATCCTGTTTTTTAATGAGAACTCTGCATATACAGACAAACTTCGGAATCAAATCAGTGTATCTATGAAAGATTTGTTAAAGGTTTTAATCATGTTGTGATACCACAATCACTGACTTGATAATTCATCAGTTATGAATAAATTCATATGTATTAAATTTAATGTCAATTAATAATGATATAACAAGCATTAATCCTGGTAAATAAATTGGTGAAAATACATGATTTATTTATAATAGAATAGAGATTCAAACGTAATATGTCAAAGAGACAACAACCCGACCAACGTTCAGAAAACTGTTCAAAGCCACCAATGAGTCAAGACAGTGCAAAATTCCTGTACTCTGAGGCTGACTTCATATTATGGAGTCTTCTCAGTGATCAAATAATGACATGAAAATGGAAGCACTTTGTTAATTCCATACATTTTTTTGATAGACAAAAGTATTATGCATTTAAACAACCACCATTTTGAATAATCAGGAGAAGCACAAATAAATATTTGAAAGTGAAAGTAAATAGGTCAGTGCAATTAAATTAACTGCTGAAAGGTATATAATGTACTTCAGTTATAGGAAGACATCATGTCTTTTAAGATGTTATTTATGTATTTTGATCTTGTTTTCTGTACCTGGTAATTAATTTTATCCAGTGAATGTTTGCAATACCTCTAAATCAATGCAATCTACTGGAAATCCCCTCTCCTATTAAAAATTACATAAGATAAGAATTTTATTTATGATAGAGACTTTATTATGGGTAAAATCAGTACAATGATAAGCAAGTTAAACATTAACAATTTAAATAACCCAAATTTTTAGGCCATGGAAAATTAATTATTGGTATCCTCTATTAACATGGAAATTATTTTAAGATCCAGAAGTCACTTTATTTTTAAAGGAAAACATTTCAAATATGGAATATGACACGATTTACACTGTGTGGAAGTACTTTTTTTATGCCCCACTTACGATAGTAGAGGGGCATTATGTTTACTGGTCGGTGCGTCCGTCCGTCCGTCCCTTCGTTCGTCCCGCTTCAGGTCAAAGCTTTTGGTGAAGGTAGTTTTTCTGAAGTTGAAGTCGAATCAACTTGAAACTTAGTACACATGTTCCCTATGATATGATCTTTCTAATTTTAATGCCAAATAAGAGTATTGACCCCTATTTCACGGTCCACTGAACTAAGAAAAATAATAGTGTGAGTGGGGCATCCGTGTACTATGGACATATTCTTGTTGTTTCATGGAATATGGAATCTCAATGCTCTTCAACTTCGTACTTTATTTGGCTTTTAAAAAAAAAAAATTGGATTCGAGCGTCACTGATGAGTCTTTTGTAGAAAAAACACCCGTCTGGCGTATATATAAAATTTAGTCCTGGTATCTATGATGAGTTTATTTACCAAATAAGACAAAATAAAAGGAATCAGATTCAAGTTGTCCAAAAGGAGTGCTTCTTATGGCTTAGAATGAACCCTTGGAGAAAAGCTACTTTCTTATATTTTTATACGCCCGTCAAAATTTTGACGGGACGTATTATGGTATACAAATGTTCGGTGTCCGTCCGTCTGTCCGTCCGTCTGTCTGTCTGTCCGGCGTAAACATGTCGCACTGTAACTTGAGAACGACTTATCCAAATTTCATGAAACTTAACATAGTTGTTTCTTATGATGGTCAAATGATCTGTATACTTTTTGGTGAAAATAAGATTAAAACTTTTTGAGTTACGGCACTTTGTAACTAAAACAGGGGTGTGTTTTTTTTACATGTCGCACCGTATCTCAAAAACGATTCTTGATTATGGCTTAAAACTTTAAACAATTCTTAGTTAGATTAATCTTAATATCTGTATACTTTTTGGTGATGATTCAAAATTTTATTTTTGAGTTATTGAGTATTTTGTAAAAAAAAGGGGGAGGGTTTTTTTACATGTCGCACCATATCTCAAAAACGATTTATGATTATTGCTTAAAACTTTACACATGTTTTTGTTATATTAATTTGAAGATCTGTAGGCTTTTTGGTGATGATTCAAAATTTCATTTTTGAGTTATTGAGTATTTTGTAAAAAAGGGGGATGGTTTTTTAAAGCAATTGCTTTTATGTTATCGCGTATGGCCATCTTTGTGACCCAGATCAGAGACTCCGCCCATATCAAGCCATAGTATTTTGTTAAACAGGCTCCTGGTCTGTCATTCTTTAACACCTATGTATGTTTTCTAATGCAATACATAGCTTGAAACTTTAAAAAAACGTTAGTGGATTTAAGAAGTTTCAGAATATGTTCTTGTAGATGTATTTTTGTATTTAAAGGGTCAACCGTTTGACTATCAAATAACATAGAAGTCCGAGTGAAAAAAAGTACATTTTTATAACTGCGATTCCGTTTTCCGCCGTTCGTACGATGTTTCAACAAAATATGGATTCATTTCAGTTGTTGATTTAGTATTGAAAATTTAACTGAATTATCTCCTATTAAATACGGTTTTATATGTTTAATTTGTGTTTCTTTAAGAGGTCAGGTGCTCTTGTTCATTCATAAAATTATCGTTCATTCATACATTTATCGTAAAATCAAAATCACTACACAGGTTAATGCGTAGTGTCAAATGATTACCTGTAATCTAAAAATAGACAAACTTTGTTTGCGCAAATAATTTAGCGGAACGAAACCCTTGTTGAAAACACATAACAATAAGTTCGTTTTCCTTTTCTGTCAAAACTCCGTAATATTTATCGATCACCTTACTAATGAAATGGACCCGTCCAAACGTAGTAGATGCTAAGTCGGTCCAGATGAAGAGATATTTCAATTTGGAATTTTCTAGTTACATAGATTGAAAAAAAGTACGTCTTTTTAAATATCATGATAAAAACTGGGTATGCATAACAAATGTCAGATGAAACCATTATCCTCGTCTTTTCAGTGAACAAGTCTACTACGTTTGTTGACACTCGACGGTCCACCGTGTTAGCAATTTTATTTCACATGTTTTCGAAATATTGAAGATCATTTTTCGCAATGTTTCCTGAAAATTGATAAATGTCAAAGCAACGTAGAGCTGTTTGTTCTTGTTCGTATAATAAAATTGAGAATGGAAATGGGGAATGTGTCAAAGAGACAACAACCCGACCATAGAAAAACATACAACAGCAGAAGGTCACCAACAGGTCTTCAATGCAGCGAAAAATTCCCGCACCGGAGGCGTCCTTCAACTGGCCCTAAACAATACATATACTAGTTCAGTGATAACGATTTAATGTCATGTTTGTCTGTGATGACCCCCCTTTTAGGGATTGCATGATAATTATAGTTATCTCGTACCCACATGCACTTGTTTCTATCCATAGGAAGGTCGACTATCCATATAAAACTATTTTGGATAGAAACAAGTGCCTGTGCTCGTACCGCATCAGAAGGACATACATGTATATCAACTGAGCAATAATGTTTGGAACTTAGTTTTAAAAATGATGACAAAGTACCATTATGAAAATATTTTTATTAAGCTGAAATATACATTTATTCTTTACATGTTTATGTCTTGTAAGATATTTTATTTCTTTCCCGTTTTTTAACATTTGCGTCTGGAAAGTTGAAATGTTTTAACTTAATCATTTGTGTTAATGGTTAAATATAAATTAATAATGAAAATTGTTAAAATTAAATCAATAAAGGAAATTATTGCCCAGTTACAAACACTACCAGGGGATAATCCATGATGATTTCTTTTTATGCCCCACCTACGATAGTAGGGGGGCATTATGTTTTCTGGTCTGTGCGTCCGTTCGTCCGTCTGTCCGTCCGTTCGTTCGTCTGTTCGTTCGTCCGTCTGTCCCGCTTCAGGTTAAAGTTTTTGGTCAAGGTAGTTTTTGATGAAGCTGAAGTCCAATCAACTTGAAACTTAGTACACATGTTCCTTATGATATGATCTTTCTAATTTTACAACCAAATTAAACTTTTGACCCCAATTTCACGGTCCACTGAACATAGAAAATGAAAGTGTGAGTTTCAGGTTAAAGTTTTTGGTCAAGGTAGTTTTTGATGAAGTTGTAGTCCAATCAACTTGAAACTTAGTACACATGTTCCCTATGGTGTGATCTTTCTAATTTAATGCCAAATTAGATTTTTTACCCAATTTCACGGTCTATTGAACATGTAAAATAATAGTGCAAGTGGGGCATCCATGTACTTTGGACACATTCTTGTTGAGTTATATGTTTCAGCACATGTATATTTGACCCCAACTTTAGCCTGGTAAAAGTGTTTTCTCCTTGTGAAATATAAAACATATTAAAAATGACTTTCTGCTAAAGTCTTTTATTTATATAAAGTTAAAACCTTCTTACTTCTAACTAGACAACACTCATGTCAGGTTTAATTATTATATATAAGTCCCTAAACATTAACATGACAGCAATTGCTTTTACAGCCTTTAAGGCTTTGATTTTACATGTTGTGCCGTATCTCAAAAACAATTTATGATTATTGCTTAAAACTTTACACACTTCTTTGTTATATTAATCTAAAGATCTGTATACTTTTCGGTGATGATTCAAAATTTTATTTTGGAGTTATTGAGTATTTTGTTAAACAGGGGAGGGTTTTTTTACATGTTGCGCCGTATCTCAAAAAGAATTTATGATTATTGCTTAAAACTTTACACACTTCTTTGTTATATTAATCTAAAGATCTGTATACTTTTTGGTTTTAATTCAAAATTTTATTTTAGTGATATTTAGTTTTTTGTAAAAAAAAAACAGGGTTGGGGGTTTCACATGTCCCGCCGTGTCTCAAAAACAATATATGGTTATTGCTTAAAACTTTCTCAGAAACTATTTATGATTATTGCATAAAACTTCCACACAAGACGTCGGGCGTATCATGCGCTCATGGCGCAGCTGTTTATTTTGTATTGTAACACCTGGTCCACATTAAAATGTATTTGGATCCAGCTAATACATCAAATTTGCTCCATATACATGTAAACATAATATATATACCTGTCCAAAATCAGGAGATTATTTGCTTATTTCTATATCTGTGACATTTGGTCTTCTAGTTAATGCTATATCCATATAAACCATAATGTATTGGGTTCCTTCACACTCAACCAAATAAACATGGATAGGAATATTTTAAACGAATGTTCAAAAAGTCATTGCCTAGTCCTCCTCGTTGGTGATGCATAAGGATTGCTTGATTGATTTCATGATGTTTACTTTACATTGCAACAGCACGAAAGGTACACATGGACAAAAGTAATAAACCGTGATCCAAATACACGAGTCACAAAGACAAGGTGATCAATGGATATTCTAAATGATATGTACACATTTCTTCACATCTCTTAGTTTTAAAATACCTGTACAAACTATAATGATTTAATAATTGATGTGATATTTTTGTTTTTTTTAGGACACAAGTAATGCAATGTTTATACTGGCCGACTTTAGGAAGATTGGTACACCAGAAGAACATATACCTAACATACAGTTAGACCCATGTGTATACAAGAAAAGATAATGTCACATATTTGTTATAACAAGACGATATAAATAAGATATATATTTGTTAATATGATAAAAAAAAGTCGTAAATTATTGTATACATTTTCCTATACAACACTATAATTTTGTTATATGGTGTCTCGTGTATTGCACCTACTTGTCTTATTTCAGTCCTTTACAAGTGCAATGTATGTTATTTCTAATATGGTAATGTTGTGAGAATGAGCTGCAAATGGTTTTGACTATGCGGTATGGGCTTTGCTCATTGTTGAAGGCTGTACGGTGACCTATAGTTGTTAATGTCTGTTTCATTTTGGTCTCTTGTAGACAGTTGTCTCATTGGCAATCATACCACATCTTCTTGTTTATATTATTAAAGTTAATAATTTAGTTAGGTTAACAGTTGCATATGTTCTTGTTGTTATAGAATGCTGTAATCATATCAACTATGTTTACCAAAAAGGGGAATTTAAATGAAGAGTTTAACCTATATATTTTTGCATGTATAATGATGTGTATTAATGTTTTATTTTTAAATATTGGAATTCAACTAAAGGTTTATGCAATATTATTATGAACAATAAGTGATTTTGTCGAAATAAAATTACAATAATAGCACATTTCAACCCATGTGTTCTTGTCATTCTTATTCTATATTAGATTATTTTTATTGATCATTTTTATGTTATTGCTGCTGGATTTATGTGAACCTATTTAGTGGAAAACAAACTGTTAGAACATGGATAATAATAATACAGGTGACCAGCCCATATTTCTGAAAAATATACTTCAGACGTACCCAAAATGTTTTAAAGAGCTAGTAAAATACTAGTATAACCAATTAAGTTGTTTTAATATTAACAGATGCATTCTCATTAGTAATATTTGCAGGTCTAGTGGGTAATGTCTTTGTAATTTGCATTGAAAATGAAGAAATGTTGATTTTATAGTTTCCATCCATATGTCTTGTAGGATACATCTTCTAAGGTAGATAATGACAAATTATATTTAACAAATGTTTTCTATATTTTAACATAATCCAGCCTGATATAAATCTAGCTACAATGGTACATTGGATACCTGTATTCCCCCCCCCAAATTACCAAAATCTCAAATTTATAGTTCAGAAGCAAGAATAAGTTGAACTAATCGACTATCTTGACATTAAGGATCATGTATCAAATTACCCTTTTCATTTGTATATTACATTAGAAAATTTTTTTTGCTTTATCAATGTAATCATTGGTTCCACATGTAAACGTTTCTTGCGTAGAAATAAAGCAGCTGTATTTATGCAAATGGCAGAATTCTTTAACTCAATTATTAAGATGATTTTATTGTATGCCTCACATACAGGCATTATGTTTTACTGTCTATGCGTCTTTTTGTTCGTTTGTCTGTCTGTCCCGCTCCAGGTTAAAGTTTTTGGTCAAGGTATTAGAAATAGCATTTGATGAAGTTGAAGTCCGATCAACTTTAAACTTAGTACACATGTTCCCTACTATATCTCATTTCCTCGGAGATAATTGGCCCCGCCCCCTCAGTCGTGGTCTATTGAAATTGAAATTTTTGCTTAGTTTTCATGTATTAGTTTGTGATTACGTAAGTTTATGGGGAAACACTTATGGTAAGTTAATGATAAATGGTATTCAGTTGTATAAGCATTGCCATGTCTCATTTTTATACGACCGCAAAATTTGAAAAAATTTTCGTCGTATATTGCTATCACGTTGGCGTCGTCGTCTGCGTCGTCGTCGTCGTCCGAATACTTTTAGTTTTCGCACTTTAACTTTAGTAAAAGTGAATGGAAATCTATGAAATTTTAAGACAAGGTTTATGACCACAAAAGGAAGGTTGGTATTGATTTTGGGAGTTTCGGTCCCAACATTTTAGGAATTAGGGGTCAAAAAGGGCCCAAATAAGCATTTTCTTGGTTTTCGCACTATAACTTTAGTTTGAGTTAATAGAAATCTATGAAATTTTGACACAAGGTTTATGACCTCATCAGAACGATTGGGATTGATTTTGGGAGTTTTGGTTTCAACAGTTTAGGAATTAGGGGCCAAAAAAGGGCCAAAATAAGCATTATTCTTGGTTTTCGCACAATAACTTTAGTTTAAGTAAATAGAAATCAATGAAATTTAAACACAATGTTAATGACTACAAAAGGAAGGTTGGTATTGATTTTGGGAGTTTAGGTCCCAACAGTTTAGGAGTTAGGGGCCAAAAAGGGACCCAAATAAGCATTTTTCTTGGTTTTCGCACCATAACGTTAGTATAAGTAAATAGAAATCTATGATATTTAAACACAAGGTTTATGACCATAAAAGGAAGGTTGGTATTGATTTTGGGAGTTTTGGTCCCAACAGAATAAGGGGCCCAAAGGGTTCAAAATTAAACTTTGTTTGATTTCATCAAAATTGAATAATTGGGGTTCTTTGATATGCCGAATCTAACTGTGTATGTAGATTCTTAACTTTTGGTCCCGTTTTCAAATTGGTCTACATTAAGGTCCAAAGGGTCCAAAATTAAACTTAGTTTGATTTTGATAAAAAATTAATCAGTTAGGTTCTTTGATATGCTGAATCTAAAAATGTACTTAGATTCTTGATTATTGGCCCAGTTTTCAAGTTGGTCCAAATCGGGGTCCAAAATTAAACTTTGTTTGATTTCATCAAAAATTGAATAAATGGGGTTCTTTGATATACCAAATCTAACTGTGTATGTAGATTCTTCATTTTTGGTCCTGTTTTCAAATTGGTCTACACTAAAGTCCAAAGGGTCCAAAATTAAACTTAGTCTGATTTTAACAAAAATTGAAATCTTGGGGTTCTTTGATATGCTGAATCCAAAAATGTACTTAGATTTTTTATTATGGGCCCAGTTTTCAAGTTGGTCCAAATCAGGATCTAAAATTATTATATTAAGTATTGTGCAATAGCAAGTCTTTTCAATTGCACAGTATTGCGCAATGGCAAGAAATATCTAATTGCACAATATTGTGAAATAGCAAATTTTTTTTAATTAGAGTTATCTTTCTTTGTCCAGAATAGTAAGCAAGAAATATCTAATTGCAAAATATTGTGCAATAGCAAGATTTTTTATAAATTAGAGTTATCTTTCTTTGTCCAGAATCAACTTAAATCTTTGTTATATACAATATACAATGTATATTCACTTTTTACTACCAACTGATAAATTAAAATAATCTTTACCATTCAGTGATAACAAGCATTTTTTTTACATCTTAATATTTTATGATGTATTTAAATGAGTAGTTATTGTTGCAAACTCCATTAGAAATTTTAATTGAGATTAGTTTTGGAATAAGGGAAAGGGGGATGTGATTAAAAAAATTGGGTTCAATTTTTCTCATTTGAAATTTCATAAATAAAAAAGAAAATTTCTTCAAACATTTTTTTGAGATGATTAATATTCAACAGCATAGTGAATTGCTCTAAGAGAAAACAAAAATTTTAAGTTCATTAGAACACATTCATTCTGTGTCAGAAACCTATGCTGTGTCAACTATTTAATCACAATCCAAATTTAGAGCTGAATCCAGCTTGAATGTTGTGTCCATACTTGCCCCAACCGTTCAGGGTTCAACCTCTGCGGTCGTATAAAGCTACGCCCTGCGGAGCATCTGGTTATATTATAGTTTGTTTCTGTGTGTGTTACATTTTAATGTTGTGTTTCTGTAGTGTCCTTGTTCTCTTATATTTGATGCGTTTCCCTAAGGTTTAGTTTGTAACCTGATTTGTTTTCCCTATCGATTTATGAATTTCGAACAGCAGTATACTACTGTTGCCTTTATTCATTCATTCCCATGGAGATTATTTGTCACCCTCAGTCACGGTCTATTGACTGAAACTTTTGCTTAGTTTCATGTATTAGTTTGTGATTATGTTTATTTATGGGGAACCACTAACTAGTGGTAGATAAATGATATTTAGTATGCAGTTGTATTAGCATTGGCAAATCCCATTACCATGGAAAATTTTTGACCCCGCCCCCTCAGATATGATTTATTGACTTTGAAAGTTTGCTTAGTTTACATGTATTAGTTTGTGTTTATGTTTGTTTAAAGGGAACCACTTACTAGTATGATAAGTCGATGGTATTTGATATGCAGTCGTATTGTCATTGGCACATCTCATTTCCATGGAAATTCTTTAGCCATGCACCTTCAGTCATGATGCAATGACTTTGCATATTTGCAAAACTTGAATGTTAAAGTGTTGCTATTTTAATTTCAATATTTGCATAATATTTGCATTATCAAAATTACAAAAAAGCGAGACATATCTCTGTAATTACAGTTTATTTGTCCATTTCATCACAGTTTAAGGAGATCTTTTTACCCCATCCCCACAGTTATGATTTATTGACTTTGAAATTTTGCTTAGTTTACATGTATAAGTTTGTATTTATGTTTGTTTAAAGAGAACCATTTAATAGTATTATAAGTCAATGGTATTTGGTATGCAGTTGTATTAGTGTACTCCAGTTGAGCCAACATTTACACATGCAATCTATATCTTTTTTTTTAATTTCTTTCATATTTTATTACCAAGAAAGCTATTCACCGGTACCCCTTTCATACTTTTTAAAACACGATTAGCTGTCACATGCATAAAATGTCACACAATGAGTGGGATTTAAGTTAAGTTTCGAAATATTAAATTTGTTACCATGATTGTAACTTCTTTTTTTTTGTGTTTTTTTTTTTGTGTTATGGACTTGCTTTATGGATAATAAATAATGCCATGGAGGTTTGTTATTTTACTACTAGGTACCCTGTTCTAAATATGCATCACAAGAAAAAAGTGTGCAGTTTAAGTTAATACCAAGGGGGACAGTCAAAACCATTCAATATTGGAAAGGATAAGAATTGGAATAAAGCCAAATATGGAACAGACATATATAAAAAAACAGATAACTACATGTATATATAGTGTGGAACACAGACAAATAGGGTGTTCTTAATTATGGTTAGTTGTTTACCATTATTTTGCAGAAAATACATAAACGAAAATTATATTTTCAGGGTTATACAGTATGAAAAAGAAGAATGGTGCGACAAAAATAAGAAATCTTTGTTTAAAAGGATGTTTAACTTTAATTGAACAGCAATATGCAATAAACATAAAAAAAAATATCACAGAAGACTAACTTATATAGTGAAAATACGTATCTAGAAGTTTCTAAATGGCCTTCTTAAAATGTGTAGATACTTAGCATATTGTCAATTTATATAGGGCTATTTCCTTTGACTATTAATAGTATAGATCATTTTGGTGTCTTAATGTTTTATTCCAACTACATGTAAAAAAATTCTGAAAAAATGATTTGTTATAAGAAAATGTCTTTCCCTAATTACATATTTTTTCAATGTTCCCCTTTTAACAATTTAACTGCTTTTTACCCGCGGGTTTCGACAGCCCAGTAGTCAACATTTCGGTGTTGACATGAATATCAATAATGTGGTCATTTTTATAATTTCCTGTTAACCAAACTTTGAATTTTTCGAAAACCTAAGGATTTTCTTATCCCAGGCATAGATTACCTTAGCCGTATTTGGCACAACTTTTTGGAATTTTGGATCCTGTATGCTCTTCAACTTTGTACGTGTTTTAAACTTTTCGGAGTGATTTTTCATAGTGGTCAAGTGGTGTATATAAACTTGAGGAACATTATGTGTCATGGTTTTATTTATGAAATTGGTGATCATCTTGACAAATATTCAACTGTTGTAGCATTTTATTTTTCACAATTAACTTTCTTCTCTGTCATAAGTAAAGGTAAAAATAAGAAGAAGCAAAGTACCAGTTTATGAATGTAAACCAGTAAAACAAAGGGAAATTGCTGAGGATAATAAAACAAATAATGGCATTACAGATATTAAATCTAAACAGTTAGAAATTGTGGAAAAAATTAGAAAATAACAAAATAAAAAGGGATGGGAAGAATATAATAGAAATAAAACCAAGTGAAACAACAAAAACATTGAAAAAGAAACATAATCCAAAAAATCAAGTTGATGCAGTTAGTCCTGACAAAATTGAGAAGATAAAAAAAAAAAGGATGAAAAAGAAGAAGAAAGAAAATTCTGAAAATGACAATGCTGTTTAACAGCCTGGTGGTGAAAAGGTTTCAAATTCAGAAACTTCTGAAATTGAAGCAAAAAAGAAAACGAAATCAAGCAAGAAAAATAAATATAAACATTTGGATGAAATGAGGAAAGCAAAAACATTAAGTTCAACTGATGAAATAGTTCTGCTGAACAAACAACATGTGCTTGCTCTGAATATATTAAAACATGTAAAGGATTCAAATCGCAGAAGAAGTCAAATAATAAAATAGTTCATTCGAAACAAACAACTGGTAATAAACATATTAAAACATTTAACGGGAAAATTCATAAGAAGAAGTCAAAAGATAAAGTAGATCATTCTAAACAAACAACAGGAGCTGATCATATTACACTATGTAAGGGAAAAGTTCAAAGAAAAAGTGAAAAGATGAAATAGTTCATTCTGAAAAAAAACCGGTGCATGTTCTGAAGATGTAAAATCACATTTACATATCATAAAATTGACAATGGAAATGGGGAATGTGTCAAAAAGACAACAACCCGACTATAGAAAAAAACAACAGTAGAAGGTCACCAACAGGTCTTCAATGTAGCAAGAACTTCCCGTACCCGGAGGCGTCCTTCAGCTGGTCCCTAAACAAATATATACTAGTTCAGTGATAATGAATCATTAGGAAAATAGTTCACAGATGTCAAATGATGTCTAAAACATTTCACTGAGCAATAAGAAGAATAAAGAATTAATCCAGACAAAGGAGTCTGTGAAAATAGTTCAAGAAGAAAAAAAAAACCTTAAGTGACTTTGAAAAGTTTAAAGTTTTAAGACTGAAAAGCATAACTTCAGAGATGATAAAGCAAGTAAACAGTTACCTTTTAAGGAATCAACCCTACAAAAAGTTCTAGGTGAAAGTATCAGTTCAAAGGTTAACTCTAGCAGTACAGGGAAAACAGAGACTGGTTCCCAGTCTACTGGTAATCAGGTGGACAAGAAAGAAAAAGATGAACACAACCCAGAGAAAGATGAAAAGAAGTCAGGAAAACACAAACATAAGCCTCCAGTATCATTACGTGAAAGAATGATGGACCAACTGAAATCTGCTAGGTTTAGGTAAGTTATATAGGCTATGGTAGTTATATAGACAATGTTAGTTGTATAGGCAATGATATTTATATAAAGGCAATGCTAGTTATATAGGCAATGTTAGTTATATAGGCAATGATAGTTGTATAGGCAATGGTAGTTAATAGGCAATGGTCAAAATGATAGTAGTTATGTAGGCAATGGTAGTTTTATGGGCAATGGTATTTATAAAGGCAACGGTATTTATATAGGCAATGATATTTATATAGGCAATGGTATTTATATATGCAATGGTATTTATATAGGCAATGGTAGTTATGTAGGCAATGGTATTTATATAGGCAATGGTATTTATATAGGCAATGTTAGTTATATAGGCAATGGTAGTTGTATAGGCAATGTTGGTTATGTTCGCAATTATAGTGGTATAGGCAATGTTAGTTATATAGGCAATGGTAGTTGCATAGGCAATGTTGGTTATGTTCGCAATTTTATTTATATGGGCAATTCTAGTTACATAGGCAATGGTAGTTATATAGTTATCAAAGGTACCAGGATCATAATTTAGTACGCCAGACGCGCGTTTCGTCTACATAAGACTCATCAGTGACGCTCATATCAAAATATTTATAAAGCCAAACAAGTACAACGTTGAAGAGCATTGAGGATCCAAATACGGCTACGGTAATCTAAGCCTGGGATAAGAAAATCCTTAGTTTTTCGAAAAATATAAAGTTTTGTAAACAGAAAATTTATAAAAATGACCACATTATTGATATTCACGTCAACACCGAAATGTTGACTACTGGGCTGATGATACCCTCGGGGACGAAACGTCCACCAGCAGTGGCATCGACCCAGTGGTGTAAATAGTTATCAAAGGTACCAGGATTAAAATTTAGTATATAGGCTATGTTACACAAAATGTCTTCTAACCTCAACCACTGTCCTCCATGCATATATTTTAAGGCATGATGGAGGTCATTTGGTCTGTTGTGGATAGTTGTCTCATTGGCAATCATACCACATTTTTTTTTAAATTATAGCTGTTCTTAAGAAATTATAGTTTAAGGTTGTTTTCTTTTAACCATTTGAAGGGGTCCCAAATTGCACGTATTTTGACAGTTATTCAACCTACCTTTACTTAAACTTCAGATAAAAGTTTTCATTATGTGTTATTTTGTAGATGGATTATTTACTATATATACATGATATATGGATTCACCAATTTAATTTTGAATCCATATGGAATCATAGAAAAACTGGTTTGAACTAACCTCCTAACCATCAATGATTCTGTAATGAGGATTACCCAAATTGCATCCATGCTTATATTCGCATTGTCAAAAGTCGAATAATAGTTTTCTTGTTTAATTTCTTCAATTATTTTGAATAATTGGATATTAGTCCATGCTTACTCTTCATTTAAAAAAAAAGGAATACTTGTAACATATTGTATTTGCTCATTTTAAAGAGATTACGTTTTGATGACGTCCATGGCGATGTTTGCGTACATTGTGCTTTTTCAGTAAACACTTCATCTGTTGATGAATACTGTATAAAAAAAGAAGATGTGGTATGATTGCCAATGAGACAACTATCCACAAAAGACCAAAATGACACAAACATTAACAACTATAGGTAACCGTACGGCCTTCAACAATGAGCAAAGCCCATGCCTCATAGTCAGCTATAAAAGGCCCCGATAAGACAATGTAAAACAAATTAAACGGGAAAACTAACGGCCTTATTTATGTAAAAAAATGTACGAAAAACAAATATGTAACGATAACCACTGAATTACAGGCTCCTGAGAATGTTTTGTACATATATAGCATTATTTTTTATCTAGGTTGAAAGACGTGCATAACATAAAATCATGCAAATTGTTTTGTCTCCGCTTCTATTTTTGCTAAAAAGGTTCAATTTGGGTACCGTGACGTTATATTCCTAAAAACAAACAATTTTATGTACTCAAGATCAAGACTCATTTAAAATCAAAACTTTATTCTGTAAATTTCATTTGAACAATTATTTGCTAATTGCATGATTAATAAAATTTGAAACTTCAAAATAGTATGGGAATTAAATAGGAAATGCATGGTATGTAAGCAGTGGTTTAACCACCTATATATAAATATATATATATACAACTCGTCTAAACATCAACCCAACAATGTTAGATATTTACAGATCTAACATTGTTGGGTTGATGTTTAGACGAGTTGTATATACATTATGTACACAGCCATGTATCACCATCATTAATGGCGATCCGATGGATACATCTGTTGTAGAGTTGTCACTGACTCAGACGTACTTATAAATATATATACAAAAGTAATGGGAGATAACTCTTTATTTTAGGTTTATTAATGAACAACTGTATACCCAGACAGAATCTGAAGCAGTACAGTTGTTCAAGGGAGATACAGACGTAATGGGAGATAACTTTTTATTTTAGGTTTATTAATGAGCAGCTGTATACCCAGACAGGATCTGAAGCAGTACAGTTGTTCAAGGGAGATACAGACGTAATGGGAGATAACTTTTTATTTTAGGTTTATTAATTGAACAACTGTATACCCAGACAGGATCTGAAGCAGTACAGTTGTTCAAGGGAGAAACAGACGTAATGGGAGATAACTTTTTATTTTAGGTTTATTAATGAACAGCTGTATACCAAGACAGGATCTAAAGAAGTACCTTTGTTCAAGGGTGATACAGAAGTAATTGGAGATTACAAAAAATATTTGTGAAAATGTGACAAAACAGAACTATACAAAAACTGAACCTTGATCATCTGTTTTATCAGAATCTATTTAAACATGACAGTTGTGTTACAGCTTTAAGACCATGACTGAGATTTTGATGATTTAATGAATCATATCTTCTACACAGCATAGACCTAAAATGTTGACAATGATGACAATGATGACAGTGATGACAATGATGACAATGATGACAGTGATGACAGTGATGACAGTGATGACAATGATGACAATGATGACAGTGATGACAATTATGACAATGATGATACTATTTTTCATATCTTAACTTCCCTTTTGGAAAACAAGTTTACATTGAAAGAGCAGTGGTATGATTTTGTTTTAAAATGATATAAACATTCCTCCCAATATGATTTGAAGAAAAAAAACATATGCCTTTTTTATTAATTTACACACAAGACATATACATATGCATTTGTATTAATTTACAAACATGAAACAAATATGCATTGTAAATACAAATTCAAAAATCAAGTATCTAATTGTAAAATTTTATTTTCAGACCATATATGAGGTAATGGTGGTGTTTATGGGTATGTTATTTATTTACAGCGAATTTTTAATGATACCAGAGGTAACCATTAGAATACAAAAAAACAGGGAAATTTATAAGGAATATTGAAAGATGGGTTTCCAGTTTAGCAGCAAGGTAATGTCAGTGTTTTGTTTTCTGCATCATAATTGAGCCCAGATGGAAAATACAATAATTCTTATTTTTAATTTCTGTGTCTGTCTACCCCCAAAAGTGATTAAGGAATAAATATATGGGCTGTTTTGTGTGTCCCATCCATCATCCAAAAGAGAGGGCATCAGTCTGCTTCTGTAGGGTGTATACAGCCTGGCCTTTCAGGATGGGGAGTATAAATCTGATGCTTTGTGTATAAAGACATGATACATTTATATAGAAAGGCTTTTTTTTATATAAAAGTTAAAATAAAATATATTTTGGAAAAAATTATCTTTTCTGTAAAAAGTAAAAATTCACAAAAATACCAAACTCTGGAAAATAAAAAGTCCCTAATCATATCTCACAAAACTTGAGAAAAATATTTTATGCAAACAAAATCTCTGTAAGGTACAGTAGGAAAGAAGAACTTTTTTGGGAAGGATTTCAATGAAAAATAATAAATAGACATTGTTAAACCTATGATATATAAAGGATATACACCAATGAAAAATAATAAATAGGCATTCTTAAACCTTTGATATATAAAGGATATACATCAATTGAAAATAATAAATAAACATTGCTAAACCTATGATATATAAAGGATATACATCAATGAAAAATAATAAAGAGGCATTGTTACACCTATGATATATAATGGATATACATCCCTCAGAACTGACTGTTCACTTACATACAAAATACTGCCATCTTGTAATGTGATTAACTTGGCAGATGTTGATGATAATGTTAAGATGCGATGTCATCAATATAACCATGGCATTGTGGACACATCACATTCCTTTTCAATGTACTCAAAAATATCCTAACTTACTTGATTGACAACATCAATGAAATATAGTGATGATAACCATTGAGTTGAACAGATACTACAAATATCAGAATGAAATTATTGATATATTTGATTATCATATACTTAGACTAAATAACATATGATTTTTACTGTATGATAATAGCATTAAATTAACGTAAATTCCATATTTTTCGAATTGGTGCTTAGCGGGCTGATATGAAAAGTTTATCACATGCTTCGATTGTTATCACATGCCTTTCCGTAACGTTATCACATGGCATTCCGGTGATACTCGGCATATTCCGGGAAATACACCTAAATGCTACGTTTTCAGTGAAAAACATTACAAAGTAAAGTACAAAACAATTATTTGGACACTGAAAAGTATATTGTGTAAAATAATAATAATAAAAAAAATAAAAACCTAACAAATTATTAAATAAATGCGTTTTTTTTTTTAAAGTTTCAAACATAATTTAGAAGGTTAATTTGAAAAAGTTGACTTTTCCAAACACTGTTCATTATGTATATTGTTGATTTTTTTTGATTTTTTTTGTCGATTCGTCCATATTGAAATGTTTTTCTTTTCTGTTGAGGCATATGGTTAAAGGATTTCATATCTAATGTACTAAATTTGGGGTCCGACGTCCGTGAACTTTTCACTCTTTGAACTTCTATTTGGGAACACGTAACAGGATCAATATATGAATCTGTTATTTTTCTCCATTGTTGAAGCATATGATAAAAAGATCATAACATGTCATTTTTCTTATCGCATGTATTATCAGCCCTCGGTCAACATCAGCCCTCGAGCCATGCGACTCTTGGGCTGATATTGAACCTTGGCCTGATAATACATGCGATATGAAAAATGCCATGTAATAATCTGATATTAAGGCTTATTGAAGATTTTAATAAGTTTTATATCTACGATCACCAGTTTTCTTTGTATGAGATTATAATGAATCATATAATGCCAATCTGGAGTGGATTGAAACGTCTTCACTGGTTTATACTGTTTACAATCAGATGACACATGTTGTACTGATCCATCATTACACCTCACATACAGACTGCCATCTTGTAGTGTAGTCATCCTCATGGGATGTGATGGTAATGTTAGCTTGTGATGTGTGTCATCAGTATAACTGTACCAGTACAGGTTAGATTGGTTGTAGGACAAATCACTGTAGAATATTTTGTCACCAGAACCATGTAACCTGTCAGGATGACAGTCAGTCTGTATTATCTGTACCACCTCTCCTGTCTGGTGATCCATCATAAGTAGTCTGTTGTTATAACATAAAACTAACTTGTTGTTTATAGCTGTTGTGCTCCTCCACAAACACATTCCAGGTGGTGATATTGATTTAAGTTTGAGTTTTTTGTTTATGTCATACATCTCTATACACTCACTACCTATCAGTGTAACAGCTACTGTAGAGTTGTTGACTGCTGTAACAGTCCATGGTTTACCCTGTACATGTATAATGTCTACATGTGATCCATCTGTATTACTAATCAGTAGTCTGTTCTTGTAAGGTATACACATCACCAGTCTACCATCATCCATCATCACTATATCTGTTACTACACTGTCATTAACAACTACTGGTTTAAGGTTTATCTCATGGTGTTTTGTGAAGATAGGCTGTCCTAGTTTGTAGGGTTGTATGTTCTCTTTTGACTTGTTTTACTGCAATATAGGTATGATACTCAAAATAACAGAAACAATTTGGGGCTTTTTTTTATAAATAAATACACAAATAGTAGATCTATACCCATTCCCCCTTTCCATTCTCAAGTTTATGATTCAGTTGTGTACCATGAACATAAAAGTAGCCTTACATAAACAAATTTGATTGTATGATTTGTTCTTATAACTTATATATATTTTTTCTATAAATTATTTTTTTATAATCAGATAACATGTGAATTTCATAACCTACTTAACAACCAAACTATGTAAATAAATATACAGTAAAGTGTTAATACATATGTCACTATACTTTCACAGTGAGACACTTCTTTAGTTTTCTATGTTGTGTCATGTGTACTATTGTTTTTCTGTTTGTCTTTTTCATTTTTAGCCATGGCGTTGTCAGTTTGTTTTAGATTTATGAGTTTGACTATCCCTTTGGTATCTTCCGTCCCTCTTTTAAAAAGTATTTCATTTATTGCTGTTGTTGGATTGCTATTTGATTGAATTTTATCCATATCTAAGGATCTGAATTTGGGTGGACATAATTGAAAATATAGGCCCCCAAAATAATGAAAAGAGATAAATGAGCACGAAAGAATAACAAAAATAGATATTTATGGTTCAAAAGTTAAAAAAAAAACTTTCCAAAAAATACTAGAAAAAAAAAATCGTTTAATAATTTTCACAAGAATTTTAATAAATAAGTGTTGTTTTTTAAAATAAAAAAAAAACAGAAATTTAGGACTTCTCCATTTAGGTGACCATCTTATCAATATTGCATATTCATTGGAGATAATTAATTTTGTCCATAAAACATAGAAATTAAAAGAAATACCTTGTTGTTGACACTTGTCTATAGAACATTGACATGTTATTCCTCTTTTTGCATAATATAACAATTCCTGTGAAAAGTAAACAAGAGATATATCATGGTGCTATAAACAGTTTCATATAAAAAAAATAGGGGTAATTCCCAGACTAAAAATAACCATGGAGGGAAACCCCTGTTTAATTACTTAATTGGTGAAAAAGTATCATGTTTTTTGTATTTTATTGCAAAAATTAGTTAATTAGCTTTCAATTAAAACAGGTTGAATGATTAAAATAATTTGTTAAATGACATTAGATATACATGTTTTAAGGGGAGACAACACTGTAAACATCCTGTTTTTTGGCAGTGAAAATTGAAAACTTATTTTGTTTTTAAAAGCAGGAGAGTGTTCACTTAATCAAGATTTTTTTGAAAGGCCAGGTAAAAACCTATGAATTTCATACGGTTTTGATTATTTAAAATGTGCATGGATCATGTCTAAATGGGTGTGCACATGAACTGATTTCAGTTTTTATGCCCCACCTACGATAGTAGAGGGGCATTATGTTTTCTGGTCCTACATATGCTATGATCGGAGGTTTTGGAAACATGGTTTTTGTGCTATCATTTTGTTCAATTAGGTGCCAATGTTTTTTAATTGCTTTATTTAGTCCATTGAAGGAAGGTTTGACTTATATCTCTGAAACCAAAGCTTTGGAGAAAATGGGTAAAAGAGGTAACATTGTTTGTCAGGTCGAGATCTATCAGTCCAGAAATTTTCAGATGAATCAGACAACCTGTTGTTAGGTTGCTGCCCCCCTTTGGTCATTCAAAGGAAATTTTGCCGTTTTTGGTTATTATCTTGAGTATTATTATAGATAGAGATAAACTGTAAACAGCAATTATGCACAGGAAAGTAAGATCTACAAATAAAGTTAACATGACGATAATGGTCAATTGACCCCTTGAGGAATTATTGCCCTTTATAGTAAATTTTTAACAAATTTTGGTATTTTTTTTTAATCTTTTACAAAAACTTCTCCTCTAAAACCAAACTTTTCCACAATCATCATTAAGGTATGTAGTTTTAAAAATGTGTCTGATGACCCCGCACACGAACGAAGATGGCCGATATGGCTAAAAATAGCACATAGGGTAAAATGCAGTTTTTGGTTCATATCTCTGAAACCAGTCGATTTGATCTGAGAAGGACTAGTTTGTTTATTAGAGCAAGATCTATCCGTCCTGTTTTTTTTGGGTTGCTGCCCCTGAATTTATAATTTTATGAAAAAATTTGCAGCTTTTGGTTATTATCTTGAATATTATTACAAATACAGATTAACTGTAAACAGCACTAATGTACCGCAAAGTATGACCTACAAATAAGTTAATATGATCAGAATGGTCAATTGACCCCTTAAGGAGTTATTGCCCTTTAAAGTCAATTTCTAATTATTTTTTTTATTTTTGTAAATATTTGTAACTTTTACAAAATATTTCGCACTGTCACTACTTGGCCAAGTTCAATCGATAGAGATAATTGTAATCAGAAAGAATGTTTAGTGAAGTAAGATCTACAAACACATCACCAACACCAAAACACAATTTTGTCATGAATTCATCTGTGTCCTTTGCTTAATATGCACATAGACCAAAGTGAGTGACACAGGCTCTTTAGAGCCTCTTGTTTCTAAAAATGCCCTATACCAAGTCAGGAAAATGGCCATTGTTATATAATGGTTCGTTTTATGTGTGTTACATTTTAATGTTGTGTTTCTGTTGTGTGGTAGTTCTCTTATAATTGATACGTTTCTGTCAGTTTTAGTTTGTTACCAAGATTTGTTTTTTCTTTATCGATTTATGAATTTCAAACACCTGTATACCACTGTTGCCTTTACTTGCCATCAAATTAATATGCAAATTTTGTTCATGTAACATAACATTATTATTTTTTTACTTAAATTGATAAGTTCATAAGTTTTGTACAATGTGAGTTGTTGTAAGAGAAGTACTTAACTTCATTGATAAGTTTTTTTTTATGAAGAATGATTAGTTTGCATAAAATAGAATATAAAAAATGTTGTTCATGAAGCAGGTAATCAGACAACAAAGATAACAAAAAGAAATATATTAATTTCAAAAGATTTTTCTTTATCAATTTACCTCCATGGTAGCTTGTATTCCCATTATTGCTGTATTAGTTCCTGTGACAGTCTGGTCTATTCTATTTACAGCAGTTTCATTTCTCTGAACTGTTCTACCTATTGCATTGGTGGTGGTGTCAATTCTTTGAATGGTTTCATCAACTCCTTGGATTGATGCACCAATCTAAAATAAGTTAAGTGTGTCAGATGAAATAGAGGAATGATTAATGAATTCAATTGACTAAAGGAAAGTATGATCGTTTTGCTGTTACTGGGTATGATAGGTGTCACTCATACATACATGTTCTTGAAGAATCTTGCTACATATGTCCATATGAATAACAGTCTTACGATGAAAACTTTTCATTTGCGCCACAGGTTGATTATCACGTTTTGATTGGTTAAAATCTGTCGTGTGGTGACCGCCTTTGGACCAGAAGCTTCATAGGGGGGTTCACGTCTACTATTCATGATGACGTGTTCTATTTATATTGTTGTACAAAAAGGCAGCAGAAAAAGTCTTGCATGCGATAAATACGGTTCACTACTGAAGCCCTACAAATCCATAGAGATTTAGTAAAATCCATAGAGATTTAGTAAAATCCATAGGGGACTTACCTCTATGCATTTTACTAACCCTCTATTTTCGGCAGAATATAAAAATAAGGAGATTGCAATGAGGTAACTATCCACTAAAGTTCACATGAAGATAATGGAATCAATAATATACAACCATAAATCATTTATCAATGTGAAAACCCATATGAAATGTCTTTACAAAAAATGGAATACAATATATTCAATTGGGAAAACTAATGGCTAAATTTATATGTATAACAGTAAAATTATTGAAAACCAGATATGACAAACATAAACCAAGGACAACCAACCAGCTACAAGAAAATGCGTTATGAATGCCAATGTGACAACTATCCATCCAAGTCACAATGTATAAAAAGTAAACAATCATAGAACAAAGTTTGTCCTTCAACACAGAGCCTTGGTTCATACAAAACAGCCAGCTATAAAGGGCCCCAAATTGACTAGTGTAAAACAATTCCAACAGGAAAACCAACAGTCTAGTATATATATTTACAAGAGGCTCTCAAGAGCCTGAATCGCTCACCTGTATTTATGAGGGGAAGATTTGTAAATCTTAGCAAACTTGATGAACAAATTGTGTAAAATTGTATCAAAAGGGCAATAACTCCTTAAGGGGTCAATTGACAGTTTTGGTCATATTAACTCTTTTGTAGATCTTACTTTGCTGAACATTATCATGATTATTGTTGTTTACAGTTTATATATATCTATGATAATATTACAGATATTAACAAAATACTGCAAATCTTCCTTGAAACTTACCAATTCAGTGGCCGTAACCCAACAATGGGTTGTTCTATTCATTTTGAAATTTCAGGGTTGATAAATCTTGACCAAGTGAACAATTTTACCCCATGTCAGATTTGCTCTAATAGCTTTAGTTTTTGAGATATAAAACTGCATTTTACCCCTATGTTCTATTTTTAGCCATGGTTGATTTACAGTTTTTTCAATTCCTGAATTATAAATTCACCTGAGGGCTCAAAACATTTTTTGGTCGTATATTGGTATCAAGTTGTCGTCGTCATCGTCTGTGTCGTTGTCAGCGTCGTCCGAAGACAGATGGTTACCGGATAATTACTTAAGTATGGGTAAATAGAAATCAAAATTTTCTTTAACACCATATAATTAACCCCTAAAGGAAGATTAGGATTGATTCTGGGGTTATGGTCCCAACAGTTTAGCAATTAGGGGATAAAGGGGCCCAAAACAAGCATTTATCTGTTTTCAGGACAATAAGTTGTGTATTAGTATTTCAATTGCTCTGATATTGTACCACAATGTTCATTTAATAAAGACGAACATTGGGATTAATTTTAAGGGTTATCGGGCAAACAGTATAGGTATTAAGGGCCAAACAGGGGCCAAAAACAAGCATTTTTGTAGTTTTGGGACAATAACTAATGTATAACTTTTGTCTCTTTCTCCAAGGGGAAGGGGGTTTTCAATAAGTGAGGGGTAAAAAAGGGGCCCAAATAAGTATTTTTATAGATTTCAGTAAATAACTTTTGTTTAAGTGTATAAAGATCCCTGAAAGTTTCCATACTACACAGGGGTGGTTATTGGGGGTTATGGCTCATATCATTACTCAATTAGGGGCAAATAAATGGAAAAAAGGGGTTTTCTTGTTAAAGGACAATTTGAATAATATAAAAGCAGTATAATTGAAGTAATGCAAGTAAAATTTAAAGAATACTGTTATGTATATGTTTGATTACTTGATTACCTCCCTTACACTGCTGGTTTTCAAAAGTTTCAAGAAGAAATCTTCAATTGCACAGTATTGTGCAATAGATTTGTTTGATCTTTGGTTACATTTTTTTTGTGACAAAAACCTGTTCAGAGTTCGACCACTGCGGTCGTATAAAGCTGCGCCCTACGGGGCACCTGGTTAAAACTCACCTCGTCAAGTTTTTGGTGAATATCTAGTAGTATAGCATTATACTTATGACAGAGTGCTCCATCTAGTGGTCTGTTCTTTATCCTTATTAGTATGTCCTCCTTTGTATTATCAAGCTGTAAAATATAATCCGTCAGGTCTGGCCATACTGACTTGTACTCATCTGCTGTTATTGCACCTTCAGTGTTGTGACTCAGAAAATTATTTTTCATCTGTCGTAAGTTCTGAATAGTGTAATATTCATTTGATGTAAGTTTACAACAGTTAAGTAAGATTATGCAGGACAAGATGATGTCAGGGTCAACAAGCTGGACAGCATTAGCTGTGTATTTACAATGACAGTTGTGGCGACATGGACCTGGTGTCTTACGGTACAGGGTATTCCATTGCCTGGGATTCAGTTAAAGGGATCCTCTATGTACCCAGTTATTGGTATCGTTACAACAACAAACGTTATTATGTCTTAGATGGAATAGGATATGTTTGATCTGTTGGTTATTGAGGTAGTCTTGTAAAGTACCAAAGGCTCGGAATGTTTGGTCATCCTTTATACGTTGTTGTAGTATTGGTGTGACCACTTCTATGATGACAGATCCCACCACAAAGTAACGTCTACGGTCTTCTCTGTCCATCCTGGAAATTACACAGAAATGTAATTGGTAATTGATATTAAATTGTTGTATTGATCCGTCTTTTGCAATTTGTTATATTTGTTATCACAAGTTAGTTTTTTTCTAATAATCTGATTTGTTCTATCAAACGAAACAAACATTTAAGATCATCATCCACAACAGTTGCTTTTTTTTTCTATAATTTAAAATGCGTTAGTACTGTCCAAAGAAAGAGTTCAAATTAAGAAGGAAAATGCAAATTTAGTATATATTAGTGGTAACCCTATAATAATTTGAATGACTGTTATGCTTTCATCTTTGATTTATATAAATGAACAAATTTTCTCAACATTGTCAGACAAACATATAAGTAAAATAATGTCCTTTGAATAATGGAATATAATATATAGAAAGTCTTGACAAAATCAACCAAACACTATAATTACAACTTTATGACAAGAATGAATACAAAGTTTTTAGATAAAATAAAAATATATGAAATGGAAATTAAGAACAAGGAGAATTTAATCTTTAAAATAGTTACAGCAGATTCCATTGAGTGTGTAGCCAAGGGAAATATCTTTGGTTAGCTTGCTTGTTAGCTGAACCGTGAAGTCATTGTTAGGTTAGGTAAACTTCCCTTCTTTAAGAATAGGCTAGTCCGACATAAAATCAATCTATCTGTTTGTTGGACTATGCTACTTCGAAAGGAGGATAGTATACCTGACCTAACAATGACTTCACGGTTCAGTTAACCAAGCTAACCAAAGATATTACCTTTGGCTACATACTCAATGGAATCTGCTGTAATTAGCTTAAAAAATCAAAAATTTTTGTTGACAAAAAATGTCAATACATTGTTTGGACATATTTAATTCAATTAGTTTGATCTATGGGTCTAGCTAAATTCCAGAACAAATAAATATAAATAATAGAGAGATGTGCATTGGTACATGTAAGCAGTTATAATCAACCATACTGCCTTCAATGGTGAGTTAAACTCACACAATCTAGTCCGCTATTATAAACCTAAACATAAACAATATAAAACAGTTCAAACAAGAAAACGAAGATGACAAACTGTTGCAGTAGTATATTGAGGCAATTGAGTTCAAAGCGACTTAACTCTTTGAAAAATACCTGAACCTGTTGATATGCACATCTACATAGTGTGTTCTTGTTATCTATAAAGTTTCATGAAATTCTGTAGTGTGGTTTCAGAGGATAATTATGAACCATATTTTTTATTTTATGTTTCTTTTTCCTACAGTTATTTTATTTCTCAAGTGACAATGTGGGGACGTGGGGTATGTGTGCGCGCTCACTAAGGTTCTTTAGTTTTAATAGACAAAAGTCTTGTGCATATCAACAACCACCATTTTGAATAATCAGGAGAAGCACAAATAAATAGTAGAAAGTGAAAGTAAATAGTTCAGTGAAATTAAATTAACTGCTGTATTGAAGGTATATAATGTAATTTAATTATAGGAAGACACAAAGTCTTTTAAGATGTTATTTATGTATTGTGATCATGTTTTCTGTACCTTTCTGTAATTTTATCCATTGAATGTTATGCAATCTACTGGAAATCCCCTTTTCTATTAAAAGTAACCAGGGTTTCCGCTGGCGGTCGCCATTTTCGCAATTTGCGAAAAAATAATAATTGTGGCGATAAAAATTCGTCATTTGCGAAAGAATTTGGCGAAAGAAATATATAAACCGATTTATTTTCCTCCATCTTGTTTATTTACTTTTTTTCGAGTTTCTCGGACTTTACCCGATCAGACAATACTCGGAATTCACCTTGACCTCATTAAGATTTAGACAGAAAATCAATAATCAGCTGATTGCATTTTATAGCTATCGACAAGAAAGCAGGGGCGGATGCAGGAATTTTCGAAAGGGGGGTGCTAACCCAGGGCACCCAGGGCAAAGGGGGGGGGGGGTTGCAAAACATATGTCCCGATACAAATGCATTGATCGGCAAAAATAAAGGGGGTTGCGCACCCCCGGAACCCCCCCCCCCCCCTGGATCCGCCACTGCAAAGGACTAATTAATAAAGGTGTTGATTGAATTGTTTCACAGAATGATATGGTCAAATGGCTTCCGCTATGTCACATACAGAATTTATTTACATCTTTGCGACGCACGTGTTTGAAGCAAACTTTTGACATCTCTCCCTTTAAAGATAGTTTTGTAAAGAAAGCTGTTGTTGTGACGAAAATTGTTCAAAAGCAAGAAAAATCTCCGATTTAAAACTTTAATTCTTTTATCCTTTGACTTTAATAAAGTCGTTTGAGTGACACATGCACGTGTTTCAAGCATAGTTGTACGTCTCAACTTTTTCATTTACGATGGTCAAGAAAAGAAAACTGTCGTTATGAAAAAATCTATCCAAAAGGCTGGGAACAACCCCTCGAATGAGAGAAACCCTCTTTAAAAGCTTTTGTTTTGTTGTAAAAATTACTTCTTAGTACAAAAGGGCACAACAGGAAAAATATATTTATGTTACTTGGTGAAAAAAATAATAAAGTGGCGAAAAATATATTGTTTTGGCGAAAGAGGTGGCGAAAAAAATAATTGACCCAGGGGAAACCCTGAAAGTAACATAAGATAAGATAAGAGATGAGTGTTATTTTATATGATAGAGACTTTATTATGGATAAAATCAGTAAAATCAGTACAATAATAAGCAAGTTAAACATAAACAATTTAGATAACCCAAATTTGTAGGCCATGGAAAATTAATTATTGGTATCCTTTAACATGGAAATTATTTCAAGATCCAGGAGTCACTTTATTTTGAAAGAAAAACATTCAAGTATGGAATATGACACGATTTACACTTTGTGTGGAAGTACTTTTTTTTATGCGCCACCTACGATAGTAGAGGGGCATTATGTTTACTGGTCTGTGCGTCAGTTCGTTCTTTCGTTCGTCCGTCCCTTCATTCCTCCGTGTGTCTGTTCGTCCCACTTCAGGTTAAAGTTTTTGGTCAAGGTAGTTTTTTTATGAAGTTGAAGTCCAATCAACTTGAAACTTAGTACACATTTCCTATGATATGATCTTTCTAATTTTAATGCCAAATTAAAGTATTGACCCCAATTTCACGGTCCACTGAACATGTAAAATAATAGTGTGAGTGGGGCATCTGTGTCAAATGGACACATTCTTGTTGTTTCATGGAATGTGGGAGTTTTTTTTTACCAAATAAGAAAAAATAAAAGGAATCAGATTCAAGTTGTCCAAAAGAAGTGCTTCTTATGGCTTAGAATGAACCCTTGGAGAAAAGCTACTTTTTTTGTATTGTAAAACCCTGTTCCACATTAAAATGGATTTGGATCCAGCTAATACATGCAATTTGCTGCATATACATGTAAACCTAATATATACACCTGTCCAAAATCAGGAGATTTTTTGCTTTTTACATCTATGACATTTGGTCTTCTAGTCAATGCTATATCCATATAAACCATAATGTATTGTGTTCCTTCACACTCAAACGAAATGACATGGATAGGAATATTTTAAACGAATGTTCAAAAAGTCATTATCTAGTCCTCCTCATTGGTGATGCATAAGGATTGCTTGATTGATTTTATGATGTTTACTTTACATTGCAATAGCACAAAAGGTGCACACAGACAAAAGTAATAAACTGTGATCCAGAGTCACAAAGACAAGGTGATCAAAGGATATTCTTATATGATATGTACACATGTTCTTCACATCTCTTAGTTTTATGAATACCTGTACAAACTATAATGATTTAATAATTGATGATATTTTTTGTTTATTTTAAGACACAAGCAATGCAATGTTTATACTGGCAGACTTTAAGAAGATTGGTTCACCAGAAGAACTTACACCTAACATACAGTTAGACCCATGTGTTTACAAGAAAAGATAATGTCACACATAACATACAGTTAGACCCATGTGTTTACAAGAAAAAATAATGTCACACATAACATACAGTTAGACCCATGTGTTTACAAGAAAAGATAATGTCACACATAACATACAGTTAGACCCATGTGTTTACAAGAAAAGATAATGTCACACATAACATACAGATAGACCCATGTGTTTACAAGAAAAGATAATGTCGCATATTTGTTATAACAAGACGATATAAATATGATATATATGAGTTAATATGATAAAAAAAAAAAGTCGTCTGGCCTATGATTTTTCGAGGAATTCTTTTAATCTTTTAATAATGAATGACAAAGATCATAATATGTACTACATTTTGGACCCATAACACCAAGATCATTCCTTAAGCTGCTTTAAATTATGCACTCAAATTGAAATTAGGCTTGTTTTTTTTCAAAATACTGTTCTGTCAATTTTGTATGATAAGTATTGTATATAATTTCCTATACAACACTATAATTTTGTTATATGATGTCTCTTGTATGGCACCTACTTGTCTTATTTCAGTCCGTTACAAGTGCAATGCATGTTATTTCTAATATGGTAATGTTGTGGGAATGAGCTGCAAATGGTTTCGACTATGCGGTATGGGCTTTACTCATTGTTGATGGCCTATAGTTGTTAATGTCTGTGTCATTTTGGTCTCTTGTGGACAGTTGTCTCATTGGCAATCATACCACATCTTCTTTTTTATATCATTAAAGTTAAAAATTTAGTTAGGCTAACAGTTGCATATGTTCTTGTTGTTATAGAATACTGTAAGCATATCAACTGTGTCTACCAAAAAAGGGAAATTAAAAAGAAGAGTTTAACCTATAAATTTTTTGCATGTATAATGATGTGTATTAATGCTTTACTTTAAATAATGAAATTTAACGAAAGGTTTATGCAATATTATTATGAACAATAAGTGCTTTCGTTGAAATAAAATTACAGAAATAGCACTTTTTAACCCATGTGTTCTTATCATTCTTATTTCTATATTCAATTATTTCTATTGATAATTTTTATGCTATTGCTGCTGGATTTATGTGTACATATTTAATGGCAAACAAACTGTTAGAACATGGATAATAATAATACAGGTGACCAACCCAAATATACTTCAGACGTACTCAAAATATTTTAATGAGCTAGTAAAATACTAGTATAACCAATTAAGTTGTTTTCATATTAACAGATGCATTCTCATAAGTAATATTTGCAGGTCTAGTTGGTAATGTCATTTGTAAAGAGCATAAAACGCTTGGATATATTTTTCTGTTTATTCAAAATAGAAAGGTAGGGAATAAACCTCTGCTGTTGACCAGTTAAATCAAAGAGGTAATAAGGTCCGTTTTGTCCTACATGATTTGCATTGAAAATGAAGAAATGTTGATTTTATAGTTTCCATCCATATGTCTTGTAGGATACATCGTCTTGGGTAGATAACGACAAATTATGTTTGACAAATTTAACTTTTGCTTAGTTTCATGTATTAGTTTGTATTTATATCTATTTATGTGAAACCACTAGTGATAGGTCGATGATATTTAGTATGCAGTTGTATTAACATTGGCACATCTCATTACCATGGAGATTTTTTGACCCCGCTCCTTAAGTTATGATATGTTGACTTTGAAAGTTTGCTTAGTTTACATGTATTAGTTTGTGTTGAGGTTTGTTTAAAGGGAACCACTTACTAGTATGATAAGTCGATGGTATTTGATATGCAGGTGTATCGGCATTGGCACATCTCATTTCCATGTAAATTCTTTAGCCATGCACCTTCAGACATGATGCATTGACTATTTGCAAAAATTTCATGTTAAAAGTGTTGCTATTTTAATTTCATCATTTGCATTATCAAAATTGGAATAAAACGAGACATATCTCTGTTATAACAGTTTATTGTTTTTTATTTCATCACAGTTTCAGAAGATGTTTTTTACCCCATCCCGACAGTTATGATTTATTGACTTTTTTACATGTATTAGTTTTTGTGTTTTTGTATGTTTAAAGGGAACCACTTACTAGCTATATAGTATGATAAGTCAATGGTATTTGGTATGCAGTTGTATTAGCATACTCCAGTTGAGCCAACATTTACACCTGCATGCAATTTTTTTTTGTCATACTTTTATTGCAAAAAAAGTTTAACACCGGCACCCCTTTCCTTCTGTTTAAAACAAGATTAGTTTTCACATGCATGAAACGTAATCTTTTTTGGGTGTTTTTTTGTGTTATGGTTTTTCTTTATGGATACTGAATAATGCCATTCAAGATGTCAATTTTCATCAATTTTATCTGGTACCCTACACAAAGTTAAAGGCTTAATAATGCGCTGAACTATGGAGGTTTGGTATTTTACTACTAAGTACCATGTTCTAAATATGCATTACAAGAAAAAAAAGTGTGCAGGTTTAGTTGATACCAAGGGGGACAGTCAAAACCGTTCAATATTGGAAAGGATCAGAATTGGCATAAAGTCAAATATGGAACAGACAAATGAAAAACAGATAACTACATGTATATATAGGGTGGAACACAGACCAATAGGGTGTTCTTAATTATAGTCAGTTGTTTGCCATTATTTTAAAGGAAATACATAAACGAAAAATGATGTTTTCAGTGTATTCAAGTATGAAAAGAAGAATGGAAAGAAGAATGGTGCAGCAAAAATAAGAAATATTTGTTTAAAATGGTGTTTCACATAAATTAAACAGCAATATGCAATAAACATAAAAAAAATGTCACAGACGACTATCTAATACAGTGAAAATACGTTTCTGGAAGTTTCTAAATGGCCTTCTTAAAATGTCTCATACCAACATGTAGGAACTTAGCATATTGTCAATTTAAATAGAGTTATTTCCTTTGACTATTAATAGTATAGATCATTTTGGTGTCTCATTGTTTTATTCAAACTTCATGTAAAAAAATTCTGAAAAATTGATTTGTTATAAGAAATCTACCAATACATTTGATAATTACAAAAACAACCATGAAGATATATTGCACCTGCCAGCAAACATTGCGACTTGAGAGAGGAGCATGAATATGTGGGTTGGTTGAACTATTTTTTACGACCTCAACACTTTCCAGTTTTAACTCAATAAGAGGATAAACAAACAGAAAACATTAAAACTCAGTACATTAAAAACACTTCATTCCTAAAAAAAATGGTTTAACAGAGCTTGCAGACAGCAACGCCTTGAACATGTGAACAGCACAGTTAGACTTGCTACATGTCCCTTCCTAATTATATATTTTTTCAATGTTCCCCTTTTAACAATTCACCTGCTTTTTACCTGCAGATATTACCAGCGCAGTAGTCAACACTTCGGTGTTGACATGAATATCAATAACTTCAGGAATGTGGTCATTTTTATAAATTTCCTGTTAACGAATCTTTGAATTTTTCGAAAGACTAAGGAATATAGAAGATTGAATTTATAAAATTTTGATGTAAAAATATGAAGAAAGTGATATCCAGAAAATAGCTGATGTGTTGTCAATAGTCAATGTCTCACTACAACCATATTTATTATACGCTGAGAAATTATTTGGTTAAAAATAAAATGTATGTAACGATAAAAAAAATAATTCTGGAAGTATAAACTCACTCTGACGATGACTTATGTACTTACCGTATATATACATAGGATAAAAATACAATGATCTTTTAGGAAATACTGATGTTTTCAAAAATAGTCAATACATACTGTTCTGTTTACAGTGATTTTTCATAGTAATCAAGTGGTGTATATAAACTTTAAAATCATCAATGTATCATGGTTTTATTCATGAAATTATTGATTTTTATTTGACAAATATTCAACTATCCTATATTTGTATGCCCCTCCCTACGATAGTAGAGAGGCATTATGTTTTCTGGTCTGTGGCTTCGTTCGTCCGTGCGTCCGTTCATTCCACTTCAGGTTAAAGTTTTTGGTCAAGGTAGTTTTTGATGAAACTGAAGTCCAATCCACTTGACACTTAGTTCACTTGTTGTTTATGATATGATTTTTATTTTAAAACCAAATTATACTTTTGACCCCAATTTTATGGTCCACTGATCATAGAAAACGAAAGTTGGAGTTTCAGGTTGAAATTTTTGGTCAAGGTAGTTTTTGATTAAGCTGAAGTCCAATCAACTTGAAAATTAGTAGTGTTTCCTGTAGTATAATCTTTCTAATTTTAATGCCAAATTAGATTTTTACTCGATTTCACGGTCCATTGAACATGGAAAAGGATAGTGCGCGTGGGACATCTGTGTACTTCGGACACATTCTTGTTTTTACAGCATCAACTTACCTCTGTCTGATGAGAAGGTAAAAAAGAAAAAAAGAAAAAAGAAAATTACAAGGTGATGAAGGTATACCAGTAAAACAAAGGAAAATTGAGGAATAAAACACAAATAATGGCATTACAGATATTAAATCTAAAGAGTTGAAAACTGGCGCAAAACAAGAAAAGCTCAAACAATAAAAAAGTGATGAACAAATTAGAAATAAAAACAATTAAAAAGTGATGGGAAGAATGTTGTAGAAGAGAAACCAAGTGAATCAACGAAAAAATTGAAAAGGAAATATGACCCAGAAAATCAAGTTGATACAGTAAGTCCTGAAAAAATTGAGAAAGGTAAAAAGAAAAGAATGAAAAAAATGAAGAAAGAAAATTCTGAAAATGACAATGATGTTGAACAGTCTGGTGGTGAAAAGGTTTCGAATTCAGAAACCTGAAAAAGAAGCAAAAAAGAAAGAGAATTCTAGCAAGAAAAATAAAAATAAATATAAACATTTAGATGAAATGATAAAATAGTTTATGCTGAAAAAACAACAGGTGCTTGTTCTGAACATATTAAAACATGTAACGTTTACCGAAGAAGTCAAAAGATGAAATTGTTCATTCGGAACAAACAACCGGTAATGAACATATGAAAACATGTAAGGGAAAAAGTCTTAAGAAGAAGTCAAAAAATGAAATAGTTAATTCTGAACAAACAACCGGTAATGAACATATTAAGATAAATAAGGGAACAAGTTCCAAGAAGAGGTCAAAAGATGAAATAACTCATTCGGAACAAACAAATGGTGCTGATATTATTACAAAATTTAAGAGGAAAAGTTCCAAGAAGTCAAAAGATGAAATAGTTCATTCGGAACAAACAACCAATACATCATCTAAAGATATAAAATCACATTTACATAAGAAAATAGTTCACAAAAGTCAAATGATGTGTCAAAACATCCACAAAGCAGTAAAAAGGTTAAAGAATTAAGCAAGACAGAGGAGTCTGTGAAAACAGTTCAAGAAGGAAAAAAAACATTAAGTGACTTTGAAAAGTTTAAAGCTCATAAGACTGAAAAGCATAACCTCAGAGATGATAAAACAAGTAAAAAGTTACCTTTTAAGGTATCAACCCTACAAAAAGTTCTAGGTGAAAGTATCAGTTCAAATGATAACTCGAGCAGTACATGGAAAATAGAGACTGGTTCTCATGTGACAATATGATGGCTTAAAAAAAATATATATATATTATATATATTTATATTTATATTTAGGATTATATATTCTCAAAAATGTTTATTAAATTGAATAAAATAAATACAGGAGAATATCTATTAAGAAAAACATGACCTTGTAAAAGGTTGTTTAATTGACCGATGGGTTGCATATATATATAACATGTTTACATGCGGACCAGGTGGTGACATGTAGCAATTAGTTAAAACACGAGAAATACGTGCATTCTTTGACCATCAATCTCCAGGTTGGTCAAAACATGTCAAAACATGTCAATTAGAGACAACTTAATAGATATTCATCCCTGTATCTTTTGATTTAAGACTATAATGGTCAAATTAATAGAAACCTTTACACTGTTTATATTCTGTATATATACTTGTGTATTTGACTGTATAGGGGAGACCGTCCGTTATGGACACTGGTCCAGACCGGCTTTAATAAACTACTATTCCAAGTAACCATGTGTTGTGTTACATGTGGTTATTTTTGGTTAACCGTGACCAAAGGATATTAAGGTAAAGTGACTTTTTATTTGATACTCTTTATTTAATTTCTCAAAATGGCTAGACAAGAATTCAATGTAGGGTCTGTTTTTCAAAATTTAATAACAAAAGTTCAAAGTCTTACTCAAAGGGTGTTTAAAAAAGGCATTAATTCGATTGAAAGCTTTGATGGTTCAATATCAGAAAAAAATTAGGATTAGGTGCACCAGATGTGAGCACAATTGTTCATGTTCAAGATAATAACGTGGATTTATTCATTAAACAAAAAGTTTTATTAAATAAAGTTTTTTTTAAGCGAAAATGTAGATATTTTTTTTTTTTATGAATCAATGGTGAAGGTTTGATTTTTGTATTGATATTTTTTTTATGTAATCATTATCATAAGGATAAAGGTACTTATAATAAGTATTTGACAGATTAAGACAACATAATTTGAAATTGAAATTAAAGAAATGTCAATTTTTGCAGGAAGAAACTAATTATTTAGGTTTTAAAATCAATATCGACGGTGTAAAACCGGACGATGCCAAAGTTGAAGCAATAAAAACATTACCAAACCCTGTTACTGTTAAGGAAGTAAGAAGTTTTATAGGGGCGTGTTCATACTATAGACGCTTTATCCCGAATTTTTCAAAGATTTCTATACCTTTAGTTGCTTTAACTAAAAAATATGCTAAATTTCAATGGGATGAGGAATGTCAAAGAGCTTTTGATTTTTTGAAATATAGTTTAACTGTGACTCCTTTATTAGCATACCCAGACTTGAAGAAACCTTATGTTTTATATACTGACGCGTCTAATGATACCATAGGTGCATGTCTTACGCAACCTTGCGAGGAAGAAGAAACTTATTTATCATGTTTAAGAAAAGAAAAACCCATTTACTTCTTATCTCATAAACTGTCAGATACACAGTCTAGGTGGTCTACTATTGAAAAAGAAGCATTTAGCATTCATTATGCCTTACAAAAATTAATCATTATCTTCATGGAGCTGAATTTATTATCAGAACTGACCACAAGCCTTTAAAGTACTTATTGCTTTCGCCCAAATGTAACAAAAAATTACAACTTTGGGCTTTAGGTATTGCAAGTTACAATTGCAAGATTGAATGGCTAGCGGGAACTGATAATACTATTGCTGACTATCTTTCAAGAAGGCCTCCGGGTCAAGAAGGCAATCAAAATCAAAGTGAAACAATTGAAGTAGATATAAGTGACAAGGCTTTTCAAATCAATACTTTGAATTCAAATGAGTTCAATCCAAAAGATTTTGAAAGTTGTGACTATAAAGAAGATGACCAACTTAGCGTCAAGGAATGCACAATTCCTGGTTATGACATGAAAATTGAACAATCTTTAGACATAGAACTTTCGGAAATTATTAATCAAATAAACACAGGTAAGGCTTCAAGAAGTGTTGATAATAAACATATTATTATCAATGATATACTTTATTACATTTCTCACCCTGATGATGATTTAAAGTTAAGGCTTTATGTTCCATTACAATTACGAAATGAGATCATCAAAAGTTATCATGATAATTTAAGTCATTTAGGAATCGACAAATGTCATGATTCAATTAGGCAAAAATATTTTTGGCCAAAGTTATATAAGGAACTTAATTCCTATATTAATTCCTGTGTTATCTGTCAATCTCAAAGTGCAGGTAAAACAAAACCTTTATTACAAATATCTGATATACCACCATTTCCATTTGCTAAGATAGGGGTAGATTTATCTGGACCTTATCCTACATCATTGTCAGGAAATAAGTATATTGTCAGCTTTGTTTGTCATTACAGTGGGTGGCCTTTGGCTTTTCCTGTTCCAAATAAAACTTCGGAAAATGTGGTTCATTTATTAATTGAAGAAATAATCCCAAACTTTTCTGTGCCGTTAGTTATAGTGTCAGACAATGGCGGTGAATTTACCTCTAAAATATTTGAAGAAACTTTAAAAGAATTAAATATAAGTCACATAACAACTTCTTTTTATCATCCACGGGGAAACGCGAAAGTAGAAAGATTTCACAGGACGCTTCATGACGTCATGGCAAAGAAATTGCAAAGTGACGCGTCTACTTGGGACGTATGCCTAAATCAAACAATAGCAGCTATTAGGTTTAAAAAAAATGAATCAACAAAATTTTCTCCATTTTTTCTTTTGTACAATAGAGACCCTGTTCTTCCAATTGATAACTTATTGAAACCTAGAAGGAAATATGTAGGTGAAGATCCGCACAAGATTTTGTTAGAACAACAGCACAAATCGTTCATTTTAGTTCACAGAAATTTGAAAAAAGTCTAAAGGAAAACAAAAACAAAACGCAGATAAAAATAGACAAGAAATTAATTTAGAAATTGGGGATCCGGTTTATTTCAAAAATCATTTAAGAAAAAGTAAATTAGACACTAAGTGGAAACCTTATTACCGAATAATTGAAAAAACTTCTCCGGTAACCTTTGTCCTTAAAAACCAATTAGATGGGTCTGTCGCTAAGAAAGTCCATTTAGAACACCTTAAAAAAGCTAAGATCGATGAATGGGTTATTCCAACCAATCTAGAAGGTAGGCAATTAAGGAAAACAAATTATGTTGTACCTCCCGAAGATAGTGACGAAAGTGATAGTGAACTTCCAGTCGCTAATCCTCGAGAAAGACTCATAAATCGTTACCGACAAGAACGAGAAACATCTTCCGACGAGGATGATATTCCGCTCGCTGAACTTAAACAAAAAATAGCAAATAGAAACCGACGTGAAAACGAGGAAGACAAATCTTCTGTCACTTCCGGTTCAAGCGAAATGTTGGATAATAATAATTCTGATGGGTATAATTCAGACCGCAGTCAAAAAATGTCTGTTGATGAAGTTAGAATACCAAAGAAAACTAAACGAACTGTTAAAAAGTCTGAAAAGAAGGACGAATTAATTTTAAGTTTTCTCTCAAACATTTCTTGTTATCTTAATAAAATGAACGACTAACATGTCGTAAAAGTAGGCTTCGTGATGATTGTTTTTAAATGAATATATGTGTATATAAAATAATTTTGTTTTGATTAATCATTCTAATTCTCGCTTCAGATTGATCGCTGAAAAATTGATTGTTTAGAAATCCTATAAATATCAGTAATCTCTGAATCACAGCTTTGTTTATGAAAAAGGAAGGAAAGTGTTGGTTGAATGTCAAACCTTATTTAAATAATTTTTCAGTCCTAACTAGAGAAAAGTGTATCTTATTAGTTTATTGTTTTTGTATTTGAGTTCATTTTTATTTTTTGTTCTTATTTTAAATAGATAACATATCGATAATTTATTTTTTGTCAAAATTAAAGCAGTTAGAACTTGAGGACGACTTTGAACTATCAAATTTAGTAAATGCATAAATTCATTTTGTTGCTATATTTATAGGTATTTTGTTATTAATATATTCTTAAGTTTAATAATAGGTGTTTAGCCAAGAGAATTTAGTAAAAGAGAGATTAAAATAGTCACACGATACCTTGGTGGCGATCAAATGGTGTCAACTAATGTTGAGGGCGATGGTACTGCCTCCAGAGATGTTTAAATAGCTTCTGCACCATTACAAGAACCGGCCACTAAGAACCATTATCCAGTATTGGATATTGGCTTTGATTATTGGACACAACGCAGACGATTAGATGTACATAAAACTATACGATCACATAACTTATATTGGTAGAGGGAATCGTTCTACAGCATCACAGGTAGATTTGCCTGTAATGTTTCAGCCGGTGATAACTGAGCAACCTAGTCAGGGACTCTGAATTAACAGAGTAGGTAAGCTAGGTCAGTTAGGAGTAAATCAACGACAGATGTTGGATCACATGCAGGTTGTAGTCTTCGACGATGAATGGTGGATCACATGCAAGTTGGATTTTCGACGATGGATGGTGGATCACATGCAGGTTGGAGTTTTCGACGATGGATGGTGGATCACCTTCGACGATGAATGGTGGATCACATGCAAGTTGGATTTTCGACGATGGATGGTGGATCACATGCAGGTTGGAGTTTTCGACGATGGATGGTGGATCACATGCAAGTTGGATTTTCGACGATGGATGGTGGATCACATGCAGGTTAGAGTTTTCGACTATGGATGGTGGATCACATGCAGGTCGGAGTAATTGCAGTACTTCTAAATGATGGGAATTGGCGTTGCAGATAAACAAATGGATTGTTGGAGTTGACAACGACGATCAGAGGAGCAGTTCACTGGAGTCGGGGTTATGAAGACGGTCCGCAGTTAATGGTTGAGCCTTTTTCTGGAAATAAGAAGTTCCGATATTTGATGTTACGAACTTAGTTATTCACACAAGAATTGTATGAGCTATACATTGCTGAACATTTAGATGTTGTTGAACTTTTGAAATGATTTTGTTTATGAATATTTTTTGTTGTTTTTAGGGAAATTGCAAGCATTCATATTGTCACCGATTTTAACTAAAATATAAAATTATATTTCTTAAGAAAGGGAGGAATGTGACAATATGATGGCTTAAAAAATATATATATATATTATATATATTTATATTTATATTTAGGATTATATATTCTCAAAAATGTTTATTAAATTGAATAAAATAAATACAGGAGAATATCTATTAAGAAAAACATGACCTTGTAAAAGGTTGTTTAATTGACCGATGGGTTGCATATATATATAACATGTTTACATGCGGACCAGGTGGTGATATGTAGCAATTAGTTAAAACACGAGAAATACGTGCATTCTTTGACCATCAATCTCCAGGTTGGTCAAAACATGTCAAAACATGTCAATTAGAGACAACTTAATAGATATTCATCCCTGTATCTTTTGATTTAAGACTATAATGGTCAAATTAATAGAAACCTTTACACTGTTTATATTCTGTATATATACTTGTGTATTTGACTGTATAGGGGAGACCGTCCGTTATGGACACTGGTCCAGACCGGCTTTAATAAACAACTATTCCAAATAACCATGTGTTGTGTTACACTCAGTCTACTGGTAATCAGGTGGACTAGAAAGTAAAACATGAACACAACCCAGAGAAAGATAAAAACAAGTCAGGAAAAGACAAACATAAGCCTCCAGTATCATTACGTGAAAGAATGATGGACCAACTGAAATCTGCTAGGTTTAGGTTAGTTATATAGGCAATGGTAATTATATATAGGCAATGTTGGTTATGTAGGCAATGATAGTTATATAGGCAATGATAGTTACATAGACAATGGTAGTTATATAGGCTATGTTAAACAAAATGTCTTCTAACCTCAACCACAGTCTTCCACGAATATGTTTTAAGGCATGATAGATGTTTAGTTGCTTCTGAAAAATTTATAGTTGATGGCTTTTTTTTTCACCAACTAAATTTTTTTTCATTATTTACTCCACTCATTTTAAAAGCAAAATTTTATTCTGTAAATTACATTTGAAAAATAATTTGCTAATTGCATGATAAATAAAATTGTTCGAAATTTAAAACACCAAAATATTTTGAGCATTAAATAGGAAATGCATGGTATGTAATCAGTGGTTTAAAAACTACAAAGTAATGGGAGATAACTCTTTTTAGGTTTATTAATGAGCAGCTGTATACCCAGACAGGATCTGAAGCAGTACAGTTGTTCAAGGGAGATACATAAGCATTTAATTGTTACCATGAAGGTTTCCAGAACCAGGTGAACAAATGGCCAACTAATCCAGTAGATCTTATTATCAAACAGATCAAAGCAGGGTCAGTGTCTACTCTTTTTTTTGTAAATACTGAATACATGTATGCATAAGTTTTGTATTAGGAGGCACAGAAGGCCTTTTTTTATTTATAAAGGAAGTAGGCTTGATCTTTTATTTTTGCAGACATTCAGTATTGTGCCTTTTTTGTGGGAATTTTTTATTTACATTATATCATGTACATATAAACTATGGAATAAATGATGATATTTTTGGGGATACCTGAAAGAGAGTTATATTTTTTTCAGGAATTCTGGAGATGACACCCCTTTCTATCAAACCTATACTTGTCTCATTCTTTGTTGTTTGATTATTGATTGTTGTTATTAAACATCACTTTCAAACCTATTAGCAATATTGTGGTGGTTATTTTTTATTGGTTTGTGGAAACTGGAATGCCAAACGACAACCACTGAATAACAGGTTCCTGACTTGATTAATAGCTATGTTTTCCACTATTATTACTATGGAGATCAGAGCACACAATCAATTTATCCAAGTTACAAAATGATGGGTATTTTTTTTATCCATACTTGAAACAGTTATCAATATATCCTTATTACATGTTTAACCGTAAAATCTGTGACAGACCACATATTTTTGTAAGAAAGATCCTTTCCTTCTTTTTCAGTGCCAGTACATCGGTTATAGGAGATTTTGGGTGTGGTGATGCTAAGATAGCCAGAAATGTACCTAACAAAGTTCACCTTTCTTTTTCAGTGCCAGTACAGCGGTTATAGAAGATTTTGGGTGTGGTGATGCTAAGAGCCAGAAATGTACCTAACAAAGTTCACCTTTCTTTTTCAGTGCCAGTACAGCTGTTATAGGAGATTTTGGATGTGGAGATGCTAAGATAGCCAGAAATGTACCTAACAAAGTTCACTCCTTTGATCTTGTGGCTTTGAATGAACATGTGACAGTGTGTAATATTGAAAAGGTACCAGATTAGTTGGTGGTTAAGGAACCCATTTAAACTAATACTGGGGATTTAGATACTTGACCCATGTTAATCTTACAAGTATCTGTTGGTTCTGGTTTCATGTGTCCAATGTTTATTTATTCATATTGACAAACATGAAGGAAGACATTTTTTCTTTAATTATTTATTAAACTTATTTTTAAACCATTTATAACTTTACATGCATGCATTCTATACTTTTAAAAATACATAAGAAATTAGCAAATTAGATATATGATCTTAGTCTAAAATACCACAGTTTTCAAATAAGTTAAAACTTCGATTATGATTCAAAATATCACAAAAATTATGGCCAACTTACCTTTTAAATTAGACAAATTGTCTAAGTATTATGAATTAAATCTATCCAAATCACAAAGATGATGATGGCAAATATAATGCACATTTATCTAATATTAAAAACCAATATCGGACGGAAGTGAAATTCTCCGGTAAACAGGAAATCATTTAAAATACTGTAATGTAACATCAATTTACTTTTATTAGATATTCTCCCTGGATACCTAATAACTAATATATCAGGGATGCTTAGTGAAATGCTGTACACTAAGTAAATTGTTAACAGCAATAGAGTGCAATAAAATATATTATCCACGTTAAAAAAAAAAAAAAAAAAATTACAAAAGTATAAAAACAGAAAAAGACCAATACAAACATATGTTATTGCTTAATTAAAGCTATTCTGAAAACAATTCAAATGTACACTTTTCTTTGTTAGTTAGTGTAGGCAGTTTTACCTGTTTAAAAAATGCTAAAAATAAAGAAAACAAAGATGCTTATATGAAAACACATATTCAACTATCCTGTTATACATTGTTTTTGTAATAAATTGTACTCGTTTAAATACTTATAGTTTAAAATCGAAAGATTTATACATAAAAGTGACAATAACTGAAACATGTGTATTTATATTATTTTTTGTCTTCCACTGTCCACAGCTTTTAAATGCACTTCTGTTGTCAGCGATTTACTTCCCTAATCCAGCATCTAGGGAAAGGTCCCTTATGTATATAATAAAGTTTTGACATATATATCAACGGAATCAACATTATTTTCTCCAGATTCCATTGAAAGACAGCTCATTGGATATTGCTGTGTTTTGTTTGTCATTAATTGGGACAAATTTGGTAGACTATTTGACGGAAGCTAACCGAGCGTTGAAGAAAGGGTATGCATAAATTAATGTAGACATCAATATCCAAATACTGAATAATCTCTAAATGGTGATACATTCTGTATTGTCATGATTGTAGATTAGCAGAACATGATGAGTCAGCTTTTATTTTGCATATTTTGATACATAATGCAATTGAGAAATAAAAAGTAAAATCACAAAAATACTGAACTCCGAGGAAAATTCAATTGGAAAGTCCCTAATCAAATGGCAAAATCAAAGGATAAAACACATCAAACAAATGGACAACAACTGTCATATTCCCCGACTTGATACCGGCATTTTCAAATGTAGAAAATGGCGACTTTAACCTGGTTTTATAGTGCTAAACCTCTCACTTGTACGACAGTTACATAAATGTGATTTTATTTACAAAGATATAATATATTTTGCTCGATTTTTAATTATTTTATCTTTACATATACATATATATATATATATATAGGGGAGATAACTTTTTCTCTTTGGATTTATAAGTGGAATGTAGGACAAAAAGTCACAGACAAAAAGTCACGGACAAGAAGTTACAATTCAGTTTTGAGATTATTTTTCTTTGGACATGAAAACACTAACTTTGAAAAAGAATGAACAATAATATATAAAGCAACTTTCTTATTAAAGTCATAAGAAACCTCAAATTAAAAAAAATATGCATATGAGACAATATCTGAAAAAGTCTAATTTTTGGAAATAAGAAAAAACAAAAAAACTTTTTTTAGACCCAGTATTTTAATAGCACAAATCGAAGAACACACAATGGGGACCTAGGAACTGTTGTCTGTAATTCAAACAATTGTTTAATAAGGAAACAATGGCTATTTTAAAAATGGTACAAAACAAATCCAGTTCTTTCCTGTTACCAAAGTGAATCAATTTTAAAAAGTTTCTAATAGGAATAAGGAATAAGTTTAAGACAATATTTGTGGTTTACTAGTATATCCTGCAATAGTTTATCAAATGCCAATTATTTATTTTAGCATTTGCAATACAAAAGGTTTAGAAATATACTTAGATATAGTCAGATATGTCGGTAACATGAAAGAATCTTGAGTAACAGCACAACGGTAACAGGACAGGGTTGGTAACAGAAAGGATTTTTCTGCTTTATTTTAAAGTTTAAGAAAAATACACCATTTTAAATTGGTCACAATTGGAAGATAACAGCAAACAATGTCATTTATCCTTTGAAACTGTATTTGCAAGATGAAAAATCTGCCTAGGTAAGGAAAAATTCTAAAATAAATTCCTTTCTGTTACTATCTACTAAACTAGAATTGCACAATGTTCTCTGCTGTTATCAAAAGCAAAAAACCTATTTTTTTTTGTTAAATATACTGTATATTATTTAGAAATTTATTTAATATGGTGGTGATAACTTATATTAAATAAAATGGTTGGCATATAGTAGATTAACTTTTCGATTCTTCAGTGAAATTGTCTTGAACATCCTTCCTGTTACTGATGATGGTTATGCTGTTACTTTTTATCAGGTAACATGACAGAACGTAACAGAAAGGAATTACGCGATAGTTTTTGTCCTTTTTATCACATTAAATGTAAGTGTATTTCCTGTGACATATAACTTTTAAAAAGATGATATAAAAACACACTTAATGCTGTGGTGCACACTTAAAAATATTCTCAGAAAGTGTAAAAAAAGGCTGTAACAGGATAGAACACCAATAAGTATTTTTCTATAAATTCTTACCTTGGATGGGCTTGAATTTTCAAACCTGGCCGCCTTTCCAACTATTTCTTTGTACTAATGCATTCAGGAAATGATGCTCTTCACAATACATAATGGGAAAATAACTCTTGGTCTTGTAAACGTTTCCACAGGTAAAAAAAAAACCAGTGGTAACAGGAGGGAAATCACCCCTGGGGACAAATTTTTTTTCTCTTTATATTTGCAAAATTTTATTACATGCTATAGTTATAATATAAAAAGACAAATTAGGGGCAAGTTTATTATATAATATATCATATATGTGAGAATCGGACGCCTGTTTAATTAATTTGGATATTATTTGAATGATTTAGTTTTCAAAAAAAAACACAGGGTACAACATGATTTTAGGGGGGGGGGGGTTGAACATTTAAATTACAATATTTTATTGGAAGAAATATAAGAATGAGTGTTTTATTGGCAGGCCATGGTGCATTATATAATTTAGTTTATACTGAAACTTAAAATTTTCAAAAAAGATGGTTGAATAAAAAAATAATTGCTGGTGAAGTGCGGGACATGGAAATTAGACATTTTTCAGATATTGTCTCATATGTTTTTTATGCCCCACCTACGATAGTAGAGGGGCATTATGTTTTCTGGTCTGTGCGTCCGTTCGTCCGTTCGTCCATCTGTCCGTCTGTCCGTTCGTCCGTCTGTCCCGCTTCAGGTTAAAGTTTTTGGTCAAGGTAGTTTTTGATGAAGTTGAAGTCCAATCAACTTCAAACTTAGTACAAATGTTCCCTATGATATGATCTTTCTAATTTTAATGCCAAATTAGAGTTTTTATCCCAATGTCACGATCCACTGAACATAGAAAATGAAAGTGCGAGTGGGGCATTCGTGTACTGCGGACACATTCTTGTTTATAACTATATGAATAGTTTTTATTATACAACTTATGTACATAAACTTTTTTCTGAGAAAAATTCTTTAATTTGTCCACATTTAGAAGGAGTTTGCTTATTTTTAATTGCTGGCTTCCAGGAAGCAATTCGCCAACATATTTTCTGTATGCATAGTGACCTGAGCGTGAACCTCCTCGTAAAATTCCGGTGATCGCAATACGCATGGATATGTCATTAAAATAAACAATTATCTGATTATACATGTTAAACACGTGCTTAAAAAGGTGACAATCGGTAAAATTCGACTTCAAAACACGGCATTTAATGAGCAGCCATATTTGTTAAATCATAACAGACAGAGAGAAAAAAAAATGACAATTATACGATACATTTGCGTAAAAAAGGATAAAATCATGCACAGAAGACTAAGTTTATGATATGTACATGCATTGGTTCAAGAATTGGATAATCATTTTTTTTTCACCACCCACTCGTTTCATATGACTTAAAAATTTATTTCATAAACATCAATAATGATAAAATATTTGTAAAATATGAAAACAAGATGTCAAACTAGCCACTTAAATGGCTTCATGGTGCCAATAAATATATCATTTACCTGATTAAAATTTAATAAATTTGCATTTATCAAGGCTTATGTACAATTTCCCAAACTTTAAAATGAATTATATATAATAAAAACAAAATATTTTAAGATTTTTTTCTTATATATTTTCAAAGTTAGATTTAGAAAAGTTGTCCGCTAATTATTTCTGACTTTTTGTCCTGTGACTTTCTGTCCGTTTACCTATAAGTGCTATCTTTTAGTATTGTGTTATAAATGCTAATATTTTTTAATGCTAATTATGAAGTTTTGGTCACATCAAATTGAAACTTTGGACAATTGTACATATATTTTTTTTATAATATAAGCCAGGTAAGGCTTTTGGCCCAGATTTTCTGTTTTGCAGAACATGAACTATACAAAAATACTTAGCCTTGAGCATCTGTTTTATCAGAATCTATTTAAACATGACAGTTGTGTTACAGCTTTCAGACCATGACTGAGCTTTTGATGATTTAATGAATCATATCTTCCACACAGCATAAACTTAAAATGATGACAATGCATGATACTATCTTTAAGGTCATAACTTCCCTTGTTGAAAAAACAAGTTTACATCGAAAAAGCAGTGATATGATTTTGTTTTAAACTGATATAAACATTCCTCCCAATATCATTTGAAGAAATATACAAATGTTTTTTTTTTATTAATTTACACACATGAAACAAATATACACATTGCATTGTAAATACAAATTCATAAATCAAGTAATTAATTGTAACATTACATTTTCAGACCATATATGAGGTTATTGTGGTGTTAATTGGTATGTTATTTATTTACAGCGGTGTTTTAATGATAGCAGAGGTAACCAGTAGAATACAGAAAACAGGAAAATTTATAAGGAATATTGAAAAGATGGGTTTCCAGTTTAGCAGCAAGGTGATGTCAGCAAGGCATCTTAAATAGATGTTTCATTTTCTGTATTATATTAGAGTCCTGGCACATCAAGGTAATGTCAGCAAGGCATCTTAAATAGATGTTTTATTTTCTGTATTATATTAGAGTCTTGGCACATCAAGGTAATGTCAGCAAGGCATCTTAAATAGATGTTTTATTTTCTGTGTTATATTAGAGTCCTGGCACATCAAGGTAATGTCAGCAAGGCATCTTAAATAAATGTTTTATTTTCTGTATTATATTAGAGTCCTGGCACATCAAGGTAATGTCAGCAAGGCATCTTAAATAGATGTTTTATTTTCTGTGTTATATTAGAGTCCTGGCACATCAAGGTAATGTCAGCAAGGCATCTTAAATAAATGTTTTATTTTCTGTATTATATTAGAGTCCTGGCACATCAAGGTAATGTCAGCAAGGCATCTTAAATAGATGTTTTATTTTCTGTATTATATTAGAGTCCTGGCACATCAAGGTAATGCCAGCAAGGCATCTTAAATAGATGTTTTATTTTCTGTGTTATATTAGAGTCCTGGCACATCAAGGTAATGTCAGCAATGCATGTTAAATAGATGTTTTATTTTCTGTATTATATTAGAGTCCTGGCACATCAAAGTAATGTCAGCAAGGCATCTTAAATAGATGTTTTATTTTCTGTATTATATTAGAGTCCTGGCACATCAAGGTAATGTCAGCAAGGCATCTTAAATAGATGTTTTATTTTCTGTATTATATAAGAGTCCTGGCACATCAAGGTAATGTCAGCAATGCATGTTAAATAGATGTTTTATTTTCTGTATTATATTAGAGTCCTGGCACATCAAGGTAATGTCAGCAAGGCATCTTAAATAGATGTTTTATTTTCTGTATATTTTAGAGTCCTGGCACATCAAGGTAATGTCAGCAAGGCATCTTAAATAGATGTTTTATTTTCTGTGTTATATTAGAGTCCTGGCACATCAAGGTAATGTCAGCAAGGCATCTTAAATAGATGTTTTATTTACTGTATCATATTAGAGTCCTGGCACATCAAGGATGCAATAGGTCAGGTGTTTACTTTTTTGTCTGTCTGTCTGAATGGGGAGTTTAAATCTGATGGTTAGTGTAAAAAGAGTGTTAATTTTTTCTCATCCTGAACATGCATTAAGTATTTGATTCTGAATGTTAAGCAACCAATAATAAATTAATCAATCTGTCAGTTTTTCATCCTTCTGTCCATATGTCTGTCTGTTTATCTGTCTGTCTTGCAAACAAAAAACAAAAACTGGAAAGAAAGAAAAGGTAGAACTGGGATGAGTTTTGAACTGTTGGTATGCATGATACGTAGATTTATATATAAGAATCAAGAGGGTTACTGTACAACCTTGAACAATTTGCAAAACTAATACCCTATATTAAGGTATAATATGCTATAAAACATGAAAAAAATTGTTCAAAGGAGAAAACATATGATGCACTGATTTATGTACAAAATCATATTAACAAAATTGAAAATAATATAGAACAACAAAAGACATCCTCTGAATTACATGCATATAATTATATGCTGCTTACTTTGGACTGGCATACATGTAATAGAATTTTTTTTTATAAAAGTTAAGATAAAATATATTTTGGAATAAATTTATGTTTTCTGTAAAAAGTAATCCATAAAATCATAAAAATACCAAACTCTGACAAAAATTCAAATGAAAAGTCCCTAATCATATCTCACAAAACTTGAGAAAAATATTTTATACAAACAAAATCTGTGTAAGTTACAGTAGGAAAGAAGAACTTTTTTGGGAAGGTTTCAATGAAAAATAATAAATAGACATTGCTTAACCTATGATATATAAAGGATATACTTCAATGAAAAATAATAAATAGACATTACTAAACCTATATATATAAAGGATATATCATATATCAACATATGCATACATTGAGGAAACAAATATTAATTTAAAAAAAATGAATATTTAAGATTTTTTTCAGCAAATATATTAAAGTCCAATGGACAATAGTTCTATTTGATTTGATTGCTTTCCCTCAGAACTGACTGTTCACTTACATACAACATACTGCCATCTTGAAATGTGATTAACTTGACAGTTGTTGATGATAATGTTAAGATTTGTTGTCATCAATATAACCATGGCATTGTAGACACCTCACATTCCTTTTCAATGTACAAATGTACTCAAAAATATCATATCTAACTTAATTGACATCAATATAGTGATAATAAGCATTGAGTTTAACAAATACTTCAATATCAGAATAAAATTATTAATATATTTGATTACAGTTCATTGAAGATTTTAATAAGTTTATTATCTAAGAATACCAGTTTTCTTTGTATGAGATTATAATGAATCATATACTGCCAACCATAATTGAATTGAAATGTCTTCACTAGTTTATACTGTTTACCATCAGATGACATATGTTGTACTGATCTATCATTGTCCATTGATTTTAGTCCTTTAGTCTTCACTGGTTTATACTGTTTACCATCAGATGACATATGTTGTACTGATCCATCACCACACACCACATACAGACTGCCATCTTGTAGTGTAGTCATACTCTTTGGTAGTGATGGTAATGTTAGGGTGTGATGTCTGTCATCAGTATAACTGTACCAGCACAGATTGTAGTAGTCGTAATCATAGTAGAATATTCTGTCACCAGAACCATGTAACCTGCCAGGAAAATGGTCAGTCTGTATTGTCTGTACCACCTCTTCTGTCTCATGATCTATGATCAGTAGTCTCTTGTCAACTCTTACAACTAACTTGTGGTTTATAGTTGTAATGCCTCTCCTCCAACACCACCATCCAGGTATTGATATTGATTTAAGTTTGAGTTTATTGTGTATGTCATACATCTCTATACACCTTCTGCAGAACATTGTAACAGCTACTGTAGAGTTGTTGACTGCTGTAACATTGTATGGCATACCCTGTACATTTATACTGTCTACCTGTGATAGGTCTGTATTACAGATCAGTAGTCTCCACTCTAAAGGTGAACACATCACCAGTCTACCATCATCCATCATTACTATATCTGATACTCCTCTATTCAAGTCATCACCAACTACTGATGTAGGGTTTATCTCATGATGTAGTGTGAAGATAGACTGTCCTAGTTTGTAGGGTTTAATGCTCTCTTTGACTTGTTTTACTGCAATATAGGTATGATACTAAAAATAACAGAAACAATTTAGGGCTTTTTTTTATAAATAAAAACACAAATAGTAGATCTATGCTGATTCAGTTGTGTACCATGAACATATGAGTAGCTTTATATAAAACAAATTTGATTGTATGATTTGTTCTTACAATTTATATATTTTTTTAGATGAATTTATTTTTGATAATATTAAAGTAGAAAGAAACATTCATCTTTTACCCTTTTATTATGAAATTAGCGATATTCTTTTTTGAATTACACAATGGTCAATTTTGTAGCTGAATCATATCAATTACTTGTACTTTATAAACATCACTTTACATATTTTATAATTTCTTTCTTTAGTGAATTTCTTATTATAGTGTGTTTTATGTTTGATATGTTCAATTTATGTGACAATCAATCAAATTATGACTAAAGCCAAAATATCTCAAATTAAACTGTATCCCTTGATTCACATGGTTATTATTTAAATAGCTGTCTAGTTCAATAGGTGATAAACAGATACCATGTCGATTTCATGATCCACTTAGCAACCAAACTATGTGAATAAATATACATTCAAATATTTTAACATATGTCATTATACTTTTACAGTAAGCAGGTAAGACACTTTTAAGGGCATATGATACAGTTATGATCCCAAATTTACAGTTTGATGAAAATTTGCATATAGGTTATTTTTTGCTACTTTTTGAGTTAGATGAGGTTGAAATTTTGTTTATTTGCTCAAAATTCAGATTTGTGGCCATATTTTTCTTTTCGAAAGAAAGACAACTTTTTTGTTTTAAAAGATAAACACAAATTCTTTTTTGTTAAATAATTTGTAATTTCTCTATTTAAACAGAATCCTAAAAATTTCTGCATTTTTTATTCTGACAGAAATAACTCATATTTATCAAATGGTCATGAATTGAGAAAAAAACGTTATTTTTTGCTGTATATTTATCAAAATTTAAAAAACATGCACTATTTACAGTTTTATAAAATTTGGTCCACATAATCTCCCTGCGAAATGAAACAAATTGTTGTTTTAAAAAATAGGGGTCTGTGCACTTGTTTTCAAATAAATCATTTTGAATGATAACCAGATGCTCCGCAGGGCACAGCTTTATACGACCGCAGAGTTCAAACCCTGAACATTTGGGCAAGTATGGACACAACATTCAAGCTTGATACAGCTCTGAATTTGGATTGTGATTAAATAATTGACACAACACAGGTTTCTGACACATAATGAATGTGGTCCAAGAACTTAAACTTAAAAACTTTAAATTTTAAATTGGACATTACCTATTATGGTCCAATATCCAAAATCTAAATACATGGTTCAGATTCTGCATCAAAGAACCCCAAGAATTCAATTTTTGTTGATATCAAACAAAGTTTAATTTTAGACCACGATTTGGACCAACTTGAAAACTGGGCCAATAACAAAAAATCTAAGTTCATGTTTAGATTCAGCATATCAAAGAACCCCAAGAATTCAATTTTTGTTAAAATCAAAGTTAGTTTAATTTTGGACTCTTTGGAGTTTAATTTTGGACTCTTTGGACCTTAATGTAGACCAATTTGAAAATGGGACCAAAAATTAAGAATCTACATACACAGTTAGATTCAGCATATCAAAGAACCCCAATTATTAAATTTTTGATGAATTCAAACAAAGTTTAATTTTTTACCCTTTGGGTACCTTATTCCTAAACTATTGGGACCTCAACTCCCAAAATCAATCCCAACCTTCCTTTTGTGTTCATAAATCTTGTGTTAATATTTCATTGATTTCTATTCACTTATACTAAAGTTATTGTGCGAAAACCAAGGATAATGCTTATTTGGGCCCTTTTTTGTCCCCTAATTCCTTGAACTGTTGGGACCTCAACTCCCAAAATCAATCTCAACCTTCCTTTAGTGGTCATTAACCTTGTGTCAAAATTTCATAGATTTCTATTTACTTAAACTAAAGTTATAGTGCGAAAACCAAGAAAATGTTTATTTGGGCCCCTTTTTGGCCCCTAATTCCCAAACTGTTGGAACCAAAACTTCCAAAATAAATCCCAACCTTCCTTGTATGGTCATAAACCTTGTGTCAAAATTTCATAGATTTCTATTCACTTATACCAAAAGTTATAGTGCGAAAACCAAAAGTCTTCGGACGACGATGACGGACGACGACGACGCCAACGTGATACCAATATACAACCAAAAAGGTTTTCAATTTTTGCAGTCGTATAAAAATCAGTCGAAAAATGCATCTTTTTCCAATATATCACGGTTTGACGCCACGAAAATAACATTTAACGTTAGCAACGTCATTACCTCCCCTGTAACTGTATTGTGTGCCCTTAAGAAGTATTTCATTTATTGCTGTTGTTGGATTGCTATGTGATTGAATTTTATCCATATCTAAGGATCTGGATTTAAGTAGACAGAATAGAAAATATAGACCCCCAAAATAATGGAAAGAGATGAATGAGCACAAAAGAATAAAAAAAAAATAGATATTTGGTATAAAAGTATAAAAAATTAGCTGCCAAAAAAATTATGAGAAAAAAATAATTGTTTAATAATTTTCACCAGAATTTTAATAAATAAGTGTTATTTTTTAAAATAAAAAAACCCAGAAATTTAGGACCTCTCCATTCAGGTGACCATCATATCAATATTGCATATTCATTGGAGATAATTGTCCATAAAACATAGAAATTAAAATAAATACCTTGTTGTTGACACTTGTCTATAGAACATCGACATGTTATTCCTCTCTTTGCATAAAATAATAATTCCTGTGAAAAGTAAACAGGAGATATATCAGGGTGCCAAAAATAGTTTCGTATAAAAAACAAACTAGGGGTAATTCCCCCGAAAAAATATCATGTTTTTTGTATTTGATTGTAAAAATTAGTTAATTAGCTTTCAATTAAATTAGGTTGAATGATTAAAATTATTTTTTTTAAATTATATTAAATATACATGTTTTAAGGGGAGACAACACTGTAAACATCCTGTTTTTTTGGCAGTGAAAATTGAAAACTTATTTTCAGCCACTGTAGCTGTTTTAAAAGCAGGAGTGTACACTGAAACAAGATATTTTTGAAAGGCCAGGTAAAAACCTATAAATTTCATACCGTTTTGATTATTTAAAATGTGCATGGATCATGTCTTAATGGGTGTGCACATGAACTGATTTCAGTTTTTATGCCCCACCTACGATAGTAGAGGGGCATTATGTTTTCTGGTCCTACATTTTGGCTTATATCTCTGAAACCAAAGCATTTAGATCACATGGGGTTAAAGGGGTAAATTTGTTTGTCAGGTCGAGATTTATCTGCCCTGAATTAGTAATTTTAAGGAAATTTTGCCGTTTTTGGTTATTATCTTGAATATTATTAAAGATAGAGATAAACTGTAAACAGCAATAATATACAGGAAAGTAAGTTACATCTGTGTCCTTTGTTCAATATGCACATAGACCAAGGTTTTTTAGAGCCTCTATAGCTAGTTATTTCATTATAAACTAGAGAACATTCTGATTACAGTGATATCTAGTTTTATACAAGTATCTTTATTTAGCAGTCCACCACTAAGGGTCACTTATGCATTGTCCCTCATAATATGACATCATGGAAAAAACTGTTGATTGCACCCTCAATTGAAAAGGAAGATACTTGGTAAAAAAAGTTCATGCATTTACCATAAAATGATTGTCGCTGTGCATGCTATATATGTCGCCACAAGAAATAGAAATACATTCGTGGAGGCAGTGGCGATTCTAGAATCAAACACATTTTTTTCTAGTGGTAAATTATATGTGAACTTTTCCATTCAGTTTCCATTAATATTCCTTCAAAACAATTGTTAAATCCCATAATGCTCAGCACAAAATTTTAAAAATTTGAAGAAAACAAACTCAGTGGCTTCTTATTTACTGTAAAATCCACAGTTGACATATTGTTACTTTAGAGTCTGCCACTATATTGTCTTTCTTAAATCCTTTAATGTTTGAATAATGTAATAAGATAAAAAAAAAAAAAAAAAAAAAAAAAAAAAAAACCTTTGCCTACCTCAAAATAGATCTTTTTAAAAAGATTTTGTTTGTATTTGAAACAAACTGTATTTGAAACATACAAGTAGTGGAACAACCTTCAACTTGAGTTTTTTTCTTAAATGTATAATGTCATGTTTAAATTTCGAAACACGTCTTAGATATTTAAATGTGACGTCACTTTGGGTGTTGCACTGGCTTTGGCTAACACGGCTGTGTATTTTTGTAATGTATTCGTTTTTATTCTGTAGCTAGTCACCACTTCAGTGTTATCATGTATATCTATTGAATAGTAATTTTATAAAATTTTCTGTTTGTAGCAGTATGAATTATTCTTAATAATAAAGATGTTCTTGTCCCAGGCGGATAACCCTGGCCGCATTGGTCACAACTTTTTGGAACTTTTGGTCCTCAGTGATCTTCATCTTTGTGCTTGTTTTGGCTTTCAAACTTTTTTCATGTGACCGTCTCTGGTAAGTCTTGTGTGGACCAATCACATGTCTGAGGTATTCAATTTTAAACCTTATACCTATTGTTGGCTATTATTCGTTTGTTTCTCTGTCCTATATTTTCTCCCATTTATTTATTGTAGTCCTGTCATGTAATGTTGTCATTTTAATGTTATAATTAACATTGCCATTAAAGCAGGAGGTTTGGCATGCCACAAAACAAGGTTCAACCAACCATTTTTGCTTAAAATGCCCTGTACCAAGTCAGGAAAACGGCCATTGTTATATTATAGTTCGTTTCTAAGTGTGTTACATTTTAATGTGGTGTTTCTGTTATATCGTAGTTCTCTTATATTTAATATGTTTCCCTTCAGTTTTAGTTTGGAACCCGGATTTGTTTTTTCTCTATCGATTTATGAATTTCTAACAGCGGTATACTACTGTTGCCTTTACTAAAATTGATTAGTTCATAAGTTTTATACAATGTGAGTTGTTGTAAGAGAAGAACTTAACCTCATTGTTACAATTTTTTTTTTACACCAATGAGGTTTTTTATGAAGGATGATTAATTTGCATAGTATAGAATATAAAAACAAAAGTTAGTCATGAAGCAGGTAATCAGACAACAAAGATAACAACAAAAAAAGAAATATAGTAATTTCTAAAGATTTTTCTTTACCAATTTACCTCCATGGTAGCTTGTATTCCCATTACTGCTGTATTAGTTCCTGTGACAGTCTGGTCTATTCTATTTACAGCAGTTTCATTTCTCTGAACTGTTCTACCTATTGCATTAGTGGTGGTGTCAATTCTTTGAATGGTTTCATCAACTCCTTGGATTGATGCACCAATCTAAAATTAGTTAAATGTGACATTTTTATTAGATGGAATAGAGGAATGATTAATTAATTCAATTGGCAAATGGAAAGTATGACCGTTTGTCACTGGGTACGCTAGGAGTCACTCATACATTCATGTTCTTGAAGAATCTTGCATGTTACATATGTCCATATAAATTACAGTCTTACTATGGAAAATTTTCATTGCGCCGGGGGTTAATTATCACATTGTGATTGTTTAAAAGCTGTCATGTGGTGACTCCCTTTGGATAAGTAGATTTCATAGGGGAAACCACGTCTACTAATGGTGACTTCATCTATTTATGTTGTTGTACTTCATTGTTTTTCTACAAAACGCAGCAGAAAAAGATTTGCATGCAATAAATTTGTTATACGGTTTACTACTGATGCCCTACAAATCCATAGAGATTTAGTAAAATCCATAGGGGACTCGATCTTCGGCCTCATCCCCTATGGATTTCACTAACCCTCTATTCTCTGCAGAATATATAAATAAGGAGATTGCAATGAAGTAACTATCCACTAAATCAATAATATTCAACCATAAATCATTCATCAATGCAAAAACCTATATAAAATGTCCTTACAAAAAATGGGATACAATTTAGTTGACAAAATTTAACGGCTAAATTTATTTGTATAACAGTTCAATTTTTAAAAACCAGATATGACAGACATAAACCAAGGACAACCACTGAGCTACAAGAAAAATGTGGTATGAATGCCAATAAGACAACTATCCATCCCCGTCACAATGTATAAAAGTTAAACAATTATAGAAAAAAGTATGTCCTTTACGGTAACACGATACCGAATGGCATATCTCCCGATTTCCAAAATTTTTGGCATACGTGTACTTTGAATCGAGTTACATCGGAATATGAGTGGAAATGCCTTTTTTTCGGCTTACTTTTTTAGATTTTCGAATGGATGGCTATTTTCTTATATACGGAGAAAAACAAAAAACTAACATAATATCCAGGATTGCATAGTGAATACATACACGTATAGAAACTCATATGTCACCATCCTTGTTTTTGAAATAAATGGCTTCAAAATTGATCGATAGGCCTAGAATTTGACCAAAAACGTGTGACGTTATGGTGTACGGAATATAACGTTATTCCTTCTCAGAGAAATGGAGAAAAAATATGTGTCGGGATCTGAATGAGTATATTTTATTTTCATTTCCCCTGTCGACTGTCGTAAAGTTCCTAGTAATGCAATATAAAATTCTACTGAATCAGATATGATTTTATTTCGTCCTGCACATGGAATTTCACTCATATGAATTAATATTAAAATCGTCTGATTTTCACACCAAACGAGCATATACCTGAAACTTGCGTGAACAGGTTCCATGTGAATCTTATGAGAATAGTTCATGCATAAATCACCGGAATTTTGTACAGGTTAAATTCACGTAAATATTTGAAATAAAAATATCTTTGTTCTAAAATTTGATTAAAACCATAAAAAATACCATCAGATTTTTGTTAAGTTTACGTGAAAATTAAATGAAACATTTCACGTGAGATTCATCCGAATTACTAATTTTCAACTCCATCATATTAGACAATGATGGTATAATCACTGCATCACGTGATGCAGAAATATAGTATTTTAAAAAATTTGATTCATTTAACAGTTTTTTAATTGCTCGGTTTGATGATTGTTTAACGTTCAGTGGCAACTAGTTCATGCATTTTCGGGACGATACAATACAATTTTGAAGACAGTTGTTTATAAAAGACACATTTGATGCACCAGTCAAAAAAGATTAAACATTCTGTTATTTGTGAAAATTATGAGGGAAAATAATGATCCTGATAAAATACACATTCCAAAAAATAAAATAACACAACTCCAAGAAAAATTCAAAACGAAAAAATCCCTTATCAAATGACGAAATCAAAAGCTGAAAAACATCAAAAGAATGATAAACAGCTGTCATATTCTTGACTTGGTATATACATACAATACATGTAGTATAGTGTACTTTGCGTGGTGTAAATGTGTTACTTGGTTGCTCAACAAGTCGGACAAACCTTGTAAACTGTTAACCCGAATAATTCAGTCGTTATATTCCATTTCATTTGTGAAAAATTATTTACATAACAAATCTTGAGATCATATATGCATTCTTTATATAAGTAAAACAACTGCGAAATTTAAAAGTTCCAGCTTGAAATTCAACCTGTATCAGATGTAAACCGGAGTCTGTACTCTGTACATGTGCTTTTGTATTTTATCAAAATGCCTAATCCAGCAACCTGTCATGAAACAAAATAGAAAATCCAGACGATATGCGCACCTATAATAATATGAGTAGTAACACAAGGTACATAGTTTTAAAGCTGAAGCAAAACGACTGTAGTCCTAAAATTAGCCGAATTAACTCTATATATACTAAGTGCGGGATTAACGGTCGAACGGACAAATGTTAAACAATATGATGATACGTGCTCTATAAGTAATTTGGTGACAATGCATATTTCATGAATGGAATGGTAATTTGGAGATCTGAAATGTAGTAGCAATGTAAGAAGGTTAGCATTTCCGTCATTTCGTCTTTGGTGGAAAGTTGATTAATTGGAAATTTTACCGCATCTCCTTATATTTCATTATGGTTTGAGTTTTCTAGAGAAGAGCAAAAGTTTTAAGACTTAAACTAATATTTACCAAGAGACTGAAATGTTACTGTAACAATTATACTACACATACTCATAATTTTCCAATGTTTACTAAAACTACAAATAAGAAGTGTAAAGATACTATTCCAATTAGCATTAGCTACAAGTTTCTTGATGTCTTCCAGGCGTTTAATTAATGCCCTGCTGTTGCTATTTTATAAATTGCATATCATATATCTCCATTTATCATTCTATCAGCCAACTTTTGTACAAATAACATGTACATGTACACATTTTTTTATTTGTACTTGTACTTTTACAAATAAAGTCTCATGTTACCCCACTGCCATAATGAGCAAGCGGTAACGGAGATATTTAGTTTTGCGTAACTGTTCAATTTTGGTCTTCCTTGCGGTCTGCGTTTAAACTTTGTCGAATTTAAAAAAAAAAAAATTAGAGGCAATGATATAAATTTTATCAACTTAAGTTCCAAGTGACGGGTGTAAATTGTAGGATTGATTGATTTGATTATTGGTTGGTTAACATCCAGTGGAAAATATTTCATGCATGTTCAGGACTAGAACAAGTTAACAATAAATACAATAGGTAGGTTTTGCAATAGAGGCAGGGTATCCGCGATGATGGTCGGGAAAATTTTAACTGACGCTATACATGTATATATATATATATATATACTAGTTCTAAAAACTTATTTTAAGAAAGAAACTTTCCGGGCCTTTTCCGACGCCTAGTATGCGAGCAATATGGCCCTCAGAGCCTAAAAGATAACTTTGTTAATTTTCTTTCAGTCGTTTTGTCTCCCAACTTGTACATGTACATTATTTCCAACTCAAAACTAAAATCCACCGAATTGCCATGCAAGCGTAAATTAACACGAATATAAAATCTAAATGATTTCAAGATCTTGCTTTTTTACAGTCTCTTGCCGTTTGAATAATAAAAAGTCAGTCGTTTGGATGTAAATTTCGAGAAAAAAAATATAACGGAATCAGGGAACACGGAACCGGTCTGACTACAGTTAGCCCCAACTATCAACTTGCGTTTGTAGACGCAAGTGGATACTCGGGGCTGGCTTTATTCAGACTGTAACGGAACCTGAATTTTGTTTTGTTTTTTTCTGCCGAATCAAGTGCCCATGTATTTCTCAGCCTTCGTTAACTTTCTAATGTTTCATTCCGATGTTTCCGTCCGTCCTGAATAGACCTGGTTTATACGATTACAATGCTGGCACTGTATTTTAAAATATTTCCAAAACTATATCGAATTTACTCTGTACAAACCAATGAATTTCAGAGACTGTTTACACATGGATCGCAGGAAAAGTAATTCGGCTAAATAACCACTTTTTTACATTCCATACAAACAAACTATTTTCTGTATGATTTTCAACGTCTGCTTGTATTGTGCTTTTCCCCCTAATCATATCCGTATTCTCATCCAAATAAATTTAAATTTTGTCCGAGCGTGTTTTTGATGACCATTTTAAAACGAATTTAATAGTTGTAAAATTCCCCAGTTTTTTTTTCACACATCATCCCAAGCTTCTATAAATTAGATTTCTACTTTCAAAACAAAATTTCATGGGGATACGGTGTGAATCATGAATAAGTACTTATTGCAAAAATAAACCAAGGTTTATTTTTATAAATTGTTATTTGGATGGAGAGTTGTCTCATTGGCACTCACACCACATCTTCCTATATCTGTACCACGAATAAAAATAAAGTGATAAAACTGTGTTTGTTATGCATAAGAACATATTTAGATAAAGCGTGCACATGTTTTAATATCAAAGAAACAGAATATTAAAAAGTAAGGTAATACTTTTTAGAATGATTGCCGGAAAACGATAAAACAATCTATGTCAAATAACCGCTACGTATTGCATCAAAACTCTCGGCACTCTGCATCTAGGGAAAGTTACCGTTAAAAATGTCACACAAAACTCGCTGTATTGGCTTATATGTATTCATGAACGTTATTCGATAACGTCAGGAACGATAACTCATGGCGTAACGTCATTCGGTATCGTGTTACCTTAACACAGAGCCTTGGTTCATACAAAACAGCCAGCTATGAAGGGCCCCAAATTGACTAGTGTTAAACAATTCAAGCAGAAAAACCAAGTCTAATCTATATAAACAAGAGGCCCTCAAGAGCCTGAATCGCTCTCCTATATTTCAGAAGAAGATTTGTAAATCATAGCAAAGTTGATGAACTAATTGTGTAAAATTGTCTTAAAAAGGCCAATAGCTCCTTAAGGGGTCAATTGACAATTTTGGTAATATTAACTCTTTTGTAGATCTTACTTTGCTGAGCATTATCAGGTTTATATTGTTTACAGTTTATATTTATCTATAATAATATGCAAGATAATAACAAAAAACTGCAAAATTTCCTTAAAACTATACCAATTTAGTGACAGCAACCCAACAATGGGTTGTTTTATTCGTCTTAAAGTTTCAGGGCTGATATATCTTGACCAATTGAACAATTTTACTCTATGTCAGATTTGCTCTACTAGTTTTAGTTTTTGAGATATAAAACTGCATTTTACCCCTATGTTCTATTTTTAGCCATAGCGGCAATGTTTATTAGTGGATCAAAACTTTGGATACAATTTAAAAACTAAATACTCTAAGGAACATTTAGTTGTTTGAATGTATTCGTCCCAGTAGTTTCAGACGAGAAGATTTTTGAAATAGTTTACGATGACTATGGACAACTACGGACGTCAAGTGATGGCATAAGCTTACATGGGACCTTTCTGCCCCAGTGACCTAAAAATAAAAAGAGAAATGAGAAACACTTATGAAACACATCAACAAATGACAAGGACTGAACAAAAGATGCCAGTTGACAGATGCATACAAACATGATAAATGCAGCAGGTTTAAGCGTCTTTACAGGCGTAGTGAAAATAATTTGATTGATATATATGGCGAAAAATCCAATATAACATCCTCCACAATACACAGAACATAATCATGGGAATGTTGTGTGAATCCTGGTTCATGTGGTTTTCATTTGATTTATAGAGTTTTTAAATCCTGAATTATAAATTCACCTGAGGGCTCTGTAGTCAGTACCACATCATAATTCCATTACAAATGCTTGTGTAAAAATAACTTTCTTAACAATAATTGCAAAAGGTACTGTTATTATTTAGTTGTTTATTTTTCCATAGAAGTTTCTACAAACTTATATAAATTCTCTTAACAGGATGTATTAGTTGGTGATTCAGGTATGGTTCATAATTATATATAAAGACACAACACAGCGTTCTATGACTGAAGGAGAAAATGAAAAATGGATGATATCTGTGTATATGTATCATTTTAATTTATATGAAAAGACACATTTTCAAAATAAGAGCATCTAATAATAGAAGATGATGACAAAAAAATGATACCTTATACCTTTATTGAGCAAATGTTTTCAAAACTTACCTCGTCAAGTTTTTGGTGAATATCTAGTAGTATAGCATTATATTTATGACAGAGTGCTCCATCTAGTGGTCTGTTCTCTATCCTTATTAAGTTGTCTTCCTTGGTATTGTCAAGCTGTAGAACATAAGCTGTCAGGTCTGGCCATACTGATTTGTACTCATCAGCTGTTATTGCACCTTCAGTGTTGTGACTCAGAAAATTATTTTTCAACTGTCGTAATTTCTGAATAGTGTTATATTCATCTAATGTAAGTTTACAACAGTTAAGTAAGATTACACAGCACAAGCTGATGTCAGGATCATTAAGCAGAACAGCATTAGCTGTGTATTTACAATGACAGTTGTGGGGACATGGACCTGTTGTCTTACTGTACAGGGTATTCCACTGTCTGTAGTTCAGTGGAAGGGATCCACTATGTAAACAGTTATTGGTATCGTTACAGCACCAAACATTGTTATGCCTTAGATGGAATAGAATATGTTTGATCTTTGGGTTATTGAGGTAATCTTGTAAAGTACCATAGGCTTGAAATGTTTGGTCATCCTTTATACGTTGTTGTAGAATTGGTGTGACCACTTCTATAATGACAGATCCCACTACAAAGTAACGTCTACGATCTTCTCTGTCCATCCTGGAAATTACACAGAAATGAAATTGATTATTGATATTAAATTTTTGTATTGATTTGTATTGATCGGTCTTTTGCAATTTGTTGTATTTGTTATCACAAGTAATTTTTTTCCAGTAATCTGATTAGTTCTATCAAACGAAACAAACATTTAAGATCATCATTCACAACATTTTTTTTCTATAATTCAAAATGCGTGATCTCAGTGTTGGGAAGGATCTGAGTAAAATTGATATTTCATTACAAATTATAAATTTCATCTTTGAGTACTGTCCAAAGAAAGAGTTTAAATTATTAATGAATAATATTCAATATGCAAATTTAGTATACATCAGGGGTAAACCTATACCAATTTGAATGACTGCTTTCAATGATTACATAAAATGAACCAATTTTATATGAATTTGGTTAAATATACTTAACATGAAATTACGCTTAAATATGAATTAAGAACAAGATTTTTTGGACATATTTAATTCAATTAGTTATACATTTGTATAGACAATCAACTATGGATATAAAATATGAAAAAGGCTTGCACCAAGTCATGTTTTGATTTTTTCTTGGATTTCGGTATTTTTGGTATTTTACGTTTTGTTTATCAAAGACAGATAAATCTTTTCAACAAAATTAGTAAATATGGGTTAAGCTAAATTCCAGAACAAACAAATATGAATAATAAAGAGATGTGCGGTGGTACATGTAAGCAATTATAATCAACCATGTTGCCTTCAATAACGAGTTAAACTCACACAGTCTAGTCCGCTATTATAACCCCAAACATGAACAATATAAAACAGTTCAATCAAGAAAACGAAGATGACAAACTGTTGCAGTAGTATATTATGGTAATTGAGTTCAAAGCGATGTAACTCTTTGAAAAATACCTGAATCATAAATTTTCTTTAATATGCACATCTACATAGTGTGTTCTTGTTAAGTCTCCCAAACAAAGTTTGGAGACTTATTGTTTTTGGTCAGTTCTTATTTTTTTTTATTATTCTTCTTCTTCCGCCACTTTAAAAAATGAACTTGTCCGCAGCGTTTCTCCAAAACCGCTTGTCAGATTGACTTAGGATTTCATAAAATGGTAGACTAATATGTCTAGGTGAGCAATCAATCTTTCGTTTGTGCATTGGGGTCTATTAAGGGGTATTTGGGGGGTAGAAAGAATGGAGGGGTTTACTATAGAACCCTATGGGATTTTATTTTCTAAAATTTTCAAATGAATATAACTTGAAAACTGTAAGGGATAGATACATGCAGTCTTCAGAAATGATTATAGGACAATAAAACAAATCACAAGAAATATAGGGGGAGTCCCTGGGAGTTCATCCCCACCCCCTTCAATTTGAGAATATGCTTATATCTTGTAACCGATCCAGATCCCCACCCCTAAACCATATATATTCCTGATTTGGACAATAAAACAAATCAAATGCAATTAAAGGGAGGTCCCCGGGGGTCATCCCCACCCCGTTCAATTTCATAATGTGCTATTATCTTTTAAGCGGTCCAGATCCCCACCCCTAAACCATATATATTCTTGTAGGGGACAATAAAACAAATGAAATGAAATTTAAGGGAAGTCCCTAGGGGGTCACCCCACCCCCTCTTGTTTGAAAACTTGTGAACGGTCAACATCCCCACCCTAAACCATATATATTCTTGTAGGTGACAATAAAACAAATGAAATGAAATAAGAGGGAAGTCCATAGGGGGTCACCCCACCCCCTCTTGTTTGAAAACTTGTAAACGGTCAACATCCCCACCCTTAAACCATATATATTCTTGTATGGGACAATAAAACAAATCACATGAAATTAAATGGAAATTCCTGGGGGTCATCCCCACCCCGTTCAATTTGAGAATGTACTTTTATCTTTTAAGCGGTCCAGATCCCCACCCCTGAACCATATATATTCTTGTAGGGGACAATAAAACAAATGAAATGAAATAAAAGGGAAGTCTGGTGGGGGTCACCCCACCCCCTCTTGTTTGAAAACTTGTGAACGGTCAACATCCCCACCCCTAAACCATATATATTCTTGTAGGGGACAATAAAACAAATGAAATGAAATTAAAGGGAATTTCCTGGGGGTCACCCCACCCCGTTCAATTTGAGAATGTGCTATTATCTTGTAAACGGTCCAGATCCCCACCCTTAAACCATATATATTCTTGTAGGGGACAATAAAACAAATCAAATGAAATGTAGGTAACTTCCCTTGGGGTCACCACCACCCCCTCCTGTTTGAATACTTGTAAATGGAGGAGATCCCTACTCCTAAGCCATATATATTCTTGTATAGGACAAAAAATCAAATCAAATGAACATATGAATGGCGAGTTATGGGAGCTTTGTTTGGGAGACTTCGTAACAGCATCCTGTTACAATTACTTCTTGTTATCTACAAAGTTTCATAAAATTTTGTTGTGTGGTTTCAGAGGATATTTTTTATCTTATTTTTTTTCCCTACAGTTATTTTATTTCTCCAGTGACAATGTGGGGACGTGGGGTATGTGAGTGCGCTCACTAAGGTTCTTAAGTTTTAATAGACAAAAGTTTTGTGCATATCAAAAACCACCATTTTGAATAATCAGGAGAAGCACAAATAAATGTCATAAATAGTAGAAAGTGAAAGTAAATAGTTCGGTGAAATTAAATTAACTGCTGTAAGGTATATAATGTAATTTAATTATAGGAAGACACCAAGTCTTTTATTAAAGATGTTATTTATGTATTGTGATCATGTTTTCTGTACCTGGTAATTAATTTTATCCAGTGAATGTTTGTAAAACAAGGCAATCTACTGGAAATCCCCTTTTCTATTAAAAGTAACATAAGATAAGATAAGAGATGAATGTTATTTTATATGATAGAGACTTTGTTATGGGTAAAATCAGTACAGTGATAAGCAAGTTAAACATATACAATTTAGATAACCCAAATTTTTAGAGGCCATGGAAAATTAATTATTGGTATCCCCTAACATGGAAATTATTTTAAGATCCAGGAATCACTTTATTTTGAAAGGAAAACATTTCAAGTATGGAATATGACATGATTTACACTTTGTGTGGAAGTACTATTTTTTATGCCCAAACTACGATAGTAGAGGAGCATTATGTTTACTGGTCTGTGCGTCCGTTCGTTCTTTCGGTCGTCCTCCCCTTCATTCGTCCATGTGTCCGTTTGTCCTGCTTCAGGTTAAAGTTTTTGGTCAAGGTAGTTTTTTATGAAGTTGAAGTCCAATCAACTTGAAACTTAGTACACATGTTTCCTATGATATGATCTTTATAAATTTACTGCCAAATTAAAGTATTGACCCCAATTTCACGGTCCACTAAACATGAAAAATAATAGTGCGAGTGGGGCATCTGTGTACTATGAATACATTCTTGTTGTTTCATGGAATAGGGAAGGTTTATCTACCAAATAAGACAAAATAAAAGGAATCAGATTCAAGTTGGCCAAGAGAAGTGCTTCTTATGGCTTAGAATGAACCCTTGGAGAAAAGCTACTAATACTAATTTTTTTTGTATTGTTAAACCCTGTTCCACATTAAAATGGATTTGGATCCAGCTAATACATCTTATTTGCTGCATATACATGTAAACCTAATATATATACCTGTCCAAAACCGGTAGATTATTTGCTTATTACTATATCTATGACATTTGGTCTTCTAGTTAATGCTATATCCATATAAACCATAATGTATTGTGTTCCTTCACACTCAACCAAATAAACATGGATAGAAATATTTTAAACGAAGGTTCAAAAAGTCATTATTTAGTCCTCCTCGTTGGTGATGCAGAAGGATTGCTTGATTGATATCATGATGTTTACTTTACATTGCAACAGCACAAAAGGTGCACATGGACAAAAGTTATAAACCGTGATCCAAATACAAGAGTCAAAACGACAAGGTGATCAAAGGATATTCTTATATGATATGTACACATTTCTTCACATCTCTTAGTTTTATAAATACCTGTACAAACTATAATGATTTAATAATTTGATGTGATATTTTTGTTTGTTTTAGGACACAAGCAATGCAATGTTTATACTGGCAGACTTTAAGAAGATTGGTTCACCAGAAGAACTTACACCTAACATACAGCTAGACCCATGTGTTTACAAGAAAAGATAATGTCACACATAACATACAGTTAGACCCATTGTTTACAAGAAAAGATAATGTCATACATAACATACAGTCAAACCCAAGTGTTTAGGCGAAAAGATAATGTCGCATATTTGTTATAACAAGACGATATAAATATGATATATATATATATATATATGTTAATAAGATAATAAAAAAATAGTCGGCTGGCCTATGATTTTACAAGGAATTCTTTTAATCTTTTAATAATGTTATTGATTTGAAAGACAAAGATCATAATATGTACTACACCAAGTTCATTCATTAAGCTGCTCCAAATTATGCACTCATTTAATATGAAATTAAGTTTGGTTTTATTTCAAAATATTTTTATGCCAATTTTGTATGATAAGTATTGAATACAATTGTCTAAACAACACTTTAATGTTGTTATATGGTGTCTTGTGTATGGCACCTACTCGTCTTATTTCAATCCGTTACAAGTGCAATGCATGTTATTTCTAATATGGTAATGTTGTGGGAATGAGCTGCAAAGGTTTTGACTATGCGGTATGGGCTTTGCTCATTGTTGAAGGTCGTACAGTGACCTATAGTTGTTAATGTCTGTGTCATTTTGGTCTGTTGTGGATAGTTGTCTCATTAGCAACAATACCACATCTTTTTTTTTTTATATTATTACAGTTAATAATTTAGTTAGGTTAACAGTTGCATATGTTGTTATAGAATGCTGTAATCATATCAACTGTGTCTACCAAAAAAAGGGGAATTTAAAAGAAGAGTTTGACCTATAAATTTTTGCATGTATAATAATGTGTATTAATGCTTTATTTTTAAATAATGGAATTAACTAAAGGTTTATGCAATATTATTATGAACAATAAGTGCTTTTGTCGTAATGAAATGACAGTAATAGCACATTTCAACCCATGTGTTTTTATCATTCTTATTTCTATATTTGATTATTTTTATTGATCATTTTTTTTTATTGCTGCTGGATTTATGTGTACATATTTAATGACAAACAAACTGTTAGAACATGGATAATAATAATACAGGTGACCAACCCATATTTTTGAAAAATATACTTCAGACGTACCCAAAATATTTTAAAGAGCTAGTAAAATACTAGAATAACCAATTAAGTTGTTTTCATATTAATAGATGCATTCTCATTAGTGATATTTGCAGGTCTAGTGGATAATGTCTTTTGTAAAGAGCATAAAACGCTTGGGTATTTTTTTTCTGTTCATTCAAAATTGAAAGGTAGGAAATAAACCTCTGCTGTTGACCAGCTAAATCAAAGAGGTAATAAGGTCCTTTTTGTCCTACAGGATTTGCAAAGAAATGTTGCTTTTATACTTTCCATCCATATGTCTTGTAGGATACATCTTCTAGGGTAGATAATGCAAATTATGTTTAACAATTTTTTCCTATATTTTAACATAATCCAGCCTGATATAAATCTAGCTACAATGGTACATTGCATACCTGTATTCCCCCCAAATTACCAATATCTCAAATTTATAGTACAGAAGCAAGAATAAATTGAACTAAATGACTATCTTGACATTAAGGGTCATGTTTGATCATGTATCAAATTACCCTTTTCATTTGTATATTACATTAGAAAAATTATTTTTGCTTTATCAATCTAATCATTGGTTTCGTGTTTGAACGTTTCTTGCCTAGAAATAAAGAAGCTGTATTTATGCAAATGGCAGAATTCTTTAACTCAATTATTGACATTGACATTTTTGCTTAGTTTTCATGTATTTGTTTGTGATTAGGTTTATTTATGGGGAACCACTAGTGGTAGATAGAGGATATATATAGTATGCAGTTGTATTAGCATTGGCTCATCCCATCACCATGAAGAATTTTAGACCCCGCCTCCTCAGTTATGATTTATTGACTTTGAAAGTTTGCTTAGTTTACGTGTATTAGTTTGTGTTTAGGTTTGTTTAAAGGGAACCACTTACTAGTATGATAAGTCCATGGAATTTGATATGCAGTTGTATTGCCATTGGCACATCTCATTTCCATGGAAATTCTTTAGCCATGCACCATCAGTCATGATGCATTGACTTTGAATATTTTCAAAACTTGCATGCTAAAGTATTGCAGTTGTATTAGCATACTCCATGAGCCAACATTTAAACCTTCATGCAATATATCTTTTTAATTTTTTTCATATTTTATTAACAATAAAGCTATACACCGGTACCCCTTTACTACGTTTTAAAACAAGATTAGTTGTCACATCCATAAAATGTCACACAATGATTGGGATTAAAGTTAAGTTTCGAAATATTAAATTTGTTACCATGATTGTAATTTTTTTTGGTGCTTTTTTTTGGTGTTATGCACTTGCTATATAGATAATGAATAATGCCATGGAGGTTTGTTATTTTACTACTAGGTACTATGTTCTAAATATGCATCACAAGAAAAAAGTGTGCAGTATTAGTTGATACCAGGGGGGGGGGGGGGCACAGTCAAAACCATTCAGTATTGGAAAGGATGAGAATTGGAATAAAGGCAAATATGGAACAGACATAAATAATAAACAGATAATTACATGAATATATAGTGTGGAACACAGACCAATAGGGTGTTTTTAAATATGGTCAGTTGTTTACCATTATTTCGCAGAAAATGCATAAACGAAAATTATGTTTTCAGGGTAATACAGTATCATCAGTATAAAAAGGAAGAATGGTGCAACAAAAATAAGAAATCTTTGTTTAAAAGGGTGTTTCACTTTAATTGAACAGCAATATGCAATAAACATAAAACAGTATCACAGAAGACTATATAATATAGTGAAAATACGTATCTAGAATTTTCTAAATGGTCTTCTTAAAATGTCTTATACCATTATGTTGTCAATTTAAATAGAGTTATTTTGACTTTTAACAGTATAGATCATTTTGGTGTCTCATTGCTTTATTCAAACTTCATGTAAAAGAAAATCTGAAAAATTGATTTATTATAAGAAAATCTACCAATACATGATAATTACAAAAAAAAAACATGAAGATATATTGATCCTGCCAGGGTGCATTGTGATTTGAGAGGTCGCATGAATGTGTGGTTTGGTTGAACTTGTTTTTATGACCTTAACACTTTCCAGTTTTAACTCAATAAGTGGATACACAAACAGAAAACATTGAAATTAAGTACATTAAAAACACTCAATTCTTAAAAAAAATGGTCTTCAACAGAACTTGCCGACAGCAACGACTTGAACATGTGAACAGCACAGTTAGACTTGCTACATGTCCCTTCCTAATTATATATTTTTTCAATGTTCCCCTTTTAACAATTTAACTGCTTTTTACCTGCGGGTATCACCAACCCAGTAGTCACACTTCGGTGTTGACATGAATATCAATAATGTGGTCATTTTATAAATTTCCTGTTAACCAAACTTTGAATTTTCGAAAAACTAATGATTTTCTTACCCCAGGCATAGATTACCTTAGCCGTATTTGGCACAACTTTTTCATGTTTTTGGAATTTTGGATCCTCTATGCTCTTCAACTTTGTACTTTTTTGGCTTTATAAATATTTTGATATGAGCGTCACTGATAAGTCATATTTGGACGAAACAAGCGTCTGGCGTACTAAATTATAATCTTGTTACCTTTGATAACTATTGGACAAATGTATGAACTGAATGGCTCCTGTAAGGGGATTATGTACCATTATTTTTGTAAATAAACCTTCAGTTATAAACCTGAAATATGTGATTGATTGATGATCGCTTAATGTCCAGTGGGTCGATTATTGAAGTTGTGTATCTCCCATTATTGAGTTGTTTTGAAGACTCCCCCTCCCCAATTTATTTTACATTTTTTAATTTGAGTCTTTAATTCCATTTAAGATTTTAGAAGTTATCCCATACTATTTATATTGCATGTATTATAGACATATAGATTGAATTTATAAAATTCTGATGTACGACAATGAAGAAAGTATAATATTCAGAAAATAGATGATATACTGTCAATAGTCAATGTCACACTTCAACCATATTTATTTTCTTCTGAAGAATTGTTTCGTATAAATCTTTCTGTTGAAAATAGAATTTATGTAACGATAACAAAATAACTCTGGAAGTATTAACTCACTCTGGAGATGGCTTATGTTCTTCTATATACATGAGATAAAAATAGGATGATCGTATAGGAAATATTGATGTTTTCAAAAATGGTCAATACATACTGTTCTGTTTGCAGTGATTTTTCATAGTGGTCAAGTGGTGTATATAAACATGAGGAACATTATGTGTCATGGTTTTATTTATGAAATTGGTGATCATTTTGACTAATATTCAACTGTTGTAGCATTTTATTTTACACCATTAACTTTCTTCTCTGTCTGATGTAGGTAAAAAAGAAAAAAAGGAGAAGCAAATTACAATTTTATGAAGGTGTACCAGTGAAACAATTGCTGAGGATAATAAAACAAAAAATGGCATTACAGATGTTAAATCTAAAAAGTTGAAAACTGGAGACAAACAAGGCAAGCTCAAACAATTAAAAAATGTTAAAAAAGTTAGAAAAAACAAAATAAAAAGTGATGGGAGGAATATCATATAAATGAAACCAAGTGAAACAACAAAAAACACTGAAAAGAAAACATGATCCAGAAAATCAAGTAGATACAGTTAGTCCTGAAAAATTGAGAAAGATAAATATGTAAGGGAAAAAGTTCAAAGAAGAAGTCAAAAGATAAAATAGTTCATTATGAAATAACAACCGGTGCATGTTCTGAAGATGTAAAATCACATTTACATATCATGCATAAGGAAAATAGTTCACAGATGTTTAAATGATGTCTCAAAAATTTCACTGAGCAATAAGAAGATTAAAGAATTAAGCAAGACAGAGGAGTCTGTGAAAACAGTTCCAGAAGGAAAAAAAACATTAAGTGACTTTGAAAAGTTTAAAGCTCATAAAACTGAAAAGCATAACTTCAGAGATGATAAAACAAGTAAAAAGTTACCTTTTAAGGTATCAACCCTACAAAAAGTTCTAGGTGAAAGTATCAGTTCAAAGGTTAACTCTAGCAGTACAGGGAAAACAGAGACTGGTTCCCAGTCTACTGGTAATCAGGTGGACAAGAAAGAAAAAGATGAACACAACCCAGAGAAAGATGAAAAGAAGTCAGGAAAAGACAAACATAAGCCTCCAGTATCATTACGTGAAAGAATGATGGACCAACTGAAATCTGCTAGGTTTAGGTTAGTTATATAGGCAATGGTAGTTATATAGACAATGTTAGTTGTATAGGCAATGATATTTATATAAAGGCAATGCTAGTTATATAGGCAATGTTAGTTATATAGGCAATAAAATTGAGAATGGAAATGGGGAATGTGTCAAAGAGACAACAACCTGATCGTAGAAAAACAACAGCAGAAGGTCACCAACAGGTCTTCAATGTAGCGAGAAATTGAATATTGGTTATCTACGCAATGTTAGTTATATAGGCAATGATAGTTAAATAGGTAATGGTAGTTATATAGGATATGTTACACAAAATGTCTTCTAACCTCAACCACAGTCCTCCATGCATATATTTTAAGGCATGAGAGAGTTATAGTTGCTTCTTAAGAATTTATAGTAAAAAGTTTCTTTTTTAACCAACTAAGAGGAGGTACCCAAATTGCACCTATTTTGACAGTTATTTAACCTACGTTTACTTATGCTTCAGACAAAAGTTTTCATTATGCGTTTATTTTGTAGATGGATTATTTACTATACAAATGGTATATGGATTCACCAATTTAATTTTGAATCCATATGAAATCATAGAAAAACTGGTCTGAACTAACCTCCTAACCATCAATGATTCTGTAATGAGGATTACCCAAATTGCATCCATGCTTATATTCACATCGTCAAAAGTCAAATAATAGCATGAATAGAGCTTTTGTTTAATTTCTTCAATTATTTTGAATATTTGGATATAAGTTCATGCTTACTCTTCATTTTTTAAGAAATGGATACTTGTTACATATTGTGTTTGCTCATTTTAAAAAGATGACGTTTTGATGACGTCCCATGGCGATGTTTCCGTACATTGTGCTTTTTCAGTAAACACTTCATCTGTTGATAAATACTGTGAATGTTTTGTATATGTTACAGTAAATAGGAGAAATTAGGAATTACACGTAATTACTAAACATTTCAGTAAATACCTGTAATCACTAGCCAATTTAGTAATTACATGTATTTATTAGTTGTTTCAGTGATTACTGGTATTCACTGATTTTTTTTGTCATTTTTACAGCTATTTACTAATATGATGTTTTTGTTTTAAAATTAAAGATATAATTCTAGATGAGAAAGTAAAAGGGTAGGTATTTTAGGGCTTCCTTAATTAAGGATTAAAGAATATAAGGCACATCAAAAGTGTATACTCTGTAGTGTTTGTGAACTGAAACTGGAAAATGGTTGTAGTAAAAGTTTTGAAACTTCCTAAAAATCATTTTCAGCATGCAAGACAATGATATCTATCCACTATTGAGAAATAAATTTGTGAGAAGTTTATAGGCAACTTCGTCACCTATTTGTGCTGATAGACATTCGATAATGCCAAATTTGGTTGAATAATCTTGATAATTCTTAAAATCTCATAATTTCTTTAAATTAAAATCTCCATCAGGCATACTTGCCCAATGACACAAGTTAAATTCCTTTTACAAAATAGGTTTATTTAAGACTTCTTTTATCAGAATGTTGCGATGAAGCTGACATTCTTCACAAACAAATTTATACACTTTGATGGTGTTAAGAGTCACATTTCATATTTCTGTGTTTCTCTTTTTTATGAGTTTTTCAAGACCCCCAAACTTAAGCTTATAAACCTGCAATAAAATTTTATCATCGTTTTTACTTGAACTAAATGGTCCATCCCTTTTGTTTTACTTTCAATGTTGTAATTCTGTTTCTTTTTGTCGAAACTGCGACTATTATCGCAAAAGCTAGACATAGCAAACCATTCTGTCATCAGAAGCGTCCAGAAGATTTTCAAGATTTCAAGATTCTTTATTTCTCAAATACCATAAAGTTACAATGGTACAAAGAAGTTCATCAAAACTTATATAACATAACACAAAACACACATGACAAGATGAGATGAAAATATGAAATAAAATAAAATAAACAGTATAGTAGCGAAGAGTGGTGATTAACCAGGAAGACTCACTTGAAAAGTTATAACCCTGATAAATTTGCACAGTTGTTTCAACTTATTTTTAATTTTTAACTGAAATAGTTTTTCAAATTTTAGTATGTTACATCTGTGCAAGAAAAAAGTATCCAAATATTGTGCTCGAAAATTTGCCACTATGTGGTTAACTGCATAGCAGTTGTAATTATGTGCTTATTATGACCATATTGTGTTGTTCTCTGTTTGTTTACTGTCATTATTGCTATTGTATATTATGTTATTTTGCTATAGCATCATTTTTGCTTCTGCAATAAAATATATTCATTCATTCATTCAAAGTTCTTACATTTTGATAACTTTCTTAAATTATCCTAGATTTCTACCAAACTTGAACAGAAGCTTGTTCATCATTATGATCATAGGATAATTTTCAAGAAGTAAAAATAAAATTATTTTTTCCGTATTTTACTTATAAATGGACTTAGTTTTTATGTCAGTTAACATTACAGTGAAGTTCACACTGTGGTTAAAGTTTTTAGAATTTTAATAACTTTCTCAAAATATCCTGGATGTCTACCAAACTTGGACAGAAGCTTGTAATGATCATTAGATAATACTCAGTAGTAAAGTTTGTAAAAAATCCTTTTTCGTATATTCCTTATAAATGGACTTCGTTTTTTTCAGTTGATATTACATACATTCTGCAGTTAAAGATTTTTTTAAATACTTATTAGATTTCATAAACCATCCTGGATTTTAACCAAATTTGGACAGAAGCTTCTTACAGTAATAGTCAAAAGATAGTATCTGGAGGAAAATTTTAATATTTTTTTCCCATTTTTGTTGAGCCTGCGACTTACAGCAAAAGTAAGCGAGATAATGGTTTCGCGGAACCTTACAATTTCAAATCTGAATACATCGGAAACACATCTTCAGCTAGGGGTTGAATTGAAGGTCACATGCATACGTGTTCATTGAGGTCCAATTATTCACTGGCAAGTGCACCAGTACACAATTGACGGCTAAACAAATTATTAGCTGATCATATTACAACATTGTCTTAACAGTTAGTAAATAGGTGTAAAAATTCATTTTAAAATTAGTAATTACTGGTAATAACTGGGCCGTTTCAGGAATTACTTGTATTTACTAAGTGCATTGGGGATTACATGTAATTTCTAAATTTTAGTAATTACATGTAATTCCTAATTTCACCTATTTACTGTAACATATATATATATTTTTTTTACCTATGTCATGTATGTTGAAAAAAGTGCATAGTATCAATTCATACAAGTACAAATTGTTTTGTCTCTAGGAAATCTTGTAAAATTTCCACTTCTATTTTTGCTAAACAGGTGCAATTTGGGTACTCAGTTCAATTTGGGTACCGAGACGTTGTACAAAAAATGTATTCCTAAAAAATCCAATTTTATATACTCATGATCAAGACTAATTTTAAACATGTTAAAAGCAAAACTTTCATTTGAAGAATTATTTGCTAATTGCATGATTAATAACATTGTTAGAAATTTGAAATCCAAATAAGTATGGGAATTAAATAGGAAATGCATGGTATGTAAGCAGTGGTTTTCTTTTTCAGTGCCAGTACAGCGGTTATAGGAGACTTCGGATGTGGAGATGCTAAGATAGCCAGAAATGTACCTAACAAAGTTCACCTTTCTTTTTCAGTGCCAGTACAGCAGTTATAGGAGATTTTGGGTGTGGTGATGCTAAGATAGCCAGAAATGTACCTAACAAAGTTCATCTTTCTTTTTCAGTGCCAGTACAGCGGTTATAGGAGACTTCGGATGTGGAGATGATATGATAGCCAGAAATGTACCTAACAAAGTTCACCTTTCTTTTTCAGTGTCAGTACAGCTGTTATAGATAAAGGCAACAGTAGTATACCGCTGTTCAAAACTCATAAATCCATGGACAAAAAACAAAATCGGGGTAACAAACTAAAACCGAGGGAAACGCATTAAACATAAGAGGAGAACAACGACATAACACTAAAATGTAACACACATAGACAAAATCCCACGAGAATAACAAATATAACATATATATATAACATCAAAACCAAATACATGAATTTGGGATAGACAAGTACCGTGACACGTCTTATCGCAATGTGAATTTACACTCAAAAATAAGAGAAAACAAACGACACAACGTTATAATGTAATACACACAGAAACGAACTATAATATAACAATGGCTATATTCCTGACTTGGTACAGGGCATTTTTAAAGGAAAAAATGGTGGGTTGAACCTGGTTTTGTGGCATGTCAAACCTCGCACTTTTATGGCCATGTGAAATATAACATCAAAATGACCACACAGGACTACAATATAAATAAATTGGAGAACACAATTGACAAAGAATCACACGAACAACAGCCAACAAAAGGCAACAAGTTCAAAATTTTAATACGCCAGATAGGATACTTTGAGTGTGGAGAAGCTAAGATAGCCAGAAATGTACTTAACAAAGTTCACCTTTCTTTTTCAGTGCCAGTACAGCGGTTATAGGAGATTTTGGGTGTGGAGATGCTAAGATAGCCAGAAGTGTACCTAACAAAGTTCACTCCTTTGATCTTGTGGCTTTGAATGAACATGTGACAGTGTGTAATATTGAAAAGGTACCAGATTATTTGATGGTTAAGGAACACAGTTAAGAATAATACTGGGGATTTGGATACTTGACCAATGACAATCTTACAAGTATCTGTTGGTTCTGGTTTCATGTGTCCAATGTTTATTTATTCATATTGGCAAACATAAAGGAAGATATTTTTTCTTTAATTATTTATTAAACTTATTTTTAAACCATTGATAACTTTACATGCATGCATTCTATACTTTTAAAAATACTTAAGAAATTAACAAAAATATAAAAACAGAAAAAGACGATATGTTATTGCTTAATGAAACTATTTTGAAAACAATTCCAATGAACACTTTTCTTTATTAGTTAGTGTAGGCGGTTTTACCTGTTTAAAAAATGCTAAAAATTAAGAAAACAAAGATGCTTACATGAAAACACATATTAAACTATCCTGTTATACAATGTTTCTATACACCCGTCTTTTAGACGGGACGTATTATGGTATACCGTTGTCCGTCCGTCCGTCCGTCGTCCACACTTCGGACAATAACTCAAAAACACTTTCACCAATTTCCATGAAACTTAAGTGAATTGTTTATATCTATTGACGTAAGCTCCGTTCCGTTTTTTTTTAATTTTTGGATTTATGGGGCTTTATTCATAAAAAAGGGGGATTTTCAACACTTCGGACAATAACTCAAAAAGGCTTTCACCAATGTCCATGAAACTTTGGTGAATTGTTTATATCTATTTATGTAAACTCCCTTTCAATTTTTATCAATTTCAGATTTTAAGTTTTGTATTTATAGGGCTTTATTCATAAAAAAAAGGGGATTTTCAACACTTCGGACAATAACTCAAAAAGGCTTTCACCAATGTCCATGAAACTTTGGTGAATTGTTTATATTTATTGATGTAAGCACCCTTTCAATTTTTATAAATTTCAGATTTTACATTTCCGTGTTATGAATTTTTATGCTTAAAAAAGGAGGGATTTTCCAATTTTGGGACAATAACTAACACTTTCACAAAATTTTATGCAACTTTGATAAATTGTTTATACTTAAAAAAGGGGGATTTTATGAAACTTTGATGAATATATTAATGCAACATCCCTTTTGATTTGTATATATATTTCTAGTTGATCATATAAATTCATTTAAAGCATAAAAGACAAGTTAAAAGAGCAACGGGCGTATCATGCGCTAACGCGCAGCCCTTTATTGTAATACATTGTACTTTTTTAAATACTTATAGTTTAGTATCAAAAGATTTATATATAAAACATGTGTATTTATATTTTTTTTGTGTTCCACAGCTTAATGCACTTCTGTTGTCAACGATTTACTTCACTAATCTAGCATCTAGGGAAAGGTCCCTTATGTATTTAATTAAGATTTGACATATATCAACGGAATCAACATTTTTTCCCCAGATTCCATTGAAAGACAGCTCATTGGATATTGCTTTGTTTTTGTCATTAATGGGGACAAATTTGGTAGACTATTTGATGAAAGCTAACAGAGTGTTGAAGAAAGGGTATATATAATTTAATGTAGACATCAATACCCGAATACTGAATAATCTCTAAATGATGATACATTCTGTATTGTCATGATTGTAGATTAGCAGAACACAATGAGTCAGCTTTTATTTTGCATATTTTGATACATAATGCAATTTAGAAATAAAAAGTAAAATCACAAAAATACTGAACCCGAGGAAAATTCAATAGGAAAGTCCCCAATCAAATGGCAAAATCAAAGGATAAAACACATCAAACAAATGGACAACAACTGTCATATTCCCCGACTTGATACCAGCATTTTCAAATGTAGAAAATTGTAGATTAAACCTGGTTTTATAGCGCTAAACCTCTCACTTGTACGACTTTATCTTAAAATCTTAATCTTAATATATTTACAAAGATAGAATATATTTTGCTTGTCAGATTTTTAATTATTTTATCTTTACATATATATAGGGGAGGTAACTTTTTCTCCTTGGTTTATAAGTGGAATGTATGACAAAAAGTCACAGGACAAAAAGTCACAGACAAAATCATCAGATATAATCATTCCTCCTAATATGATTTGAAGAAATATACAGATGTTTTTTTTTTTTTATTAATTTACACACATGAAACAAATATACACATTGCATTGTAAATACAAATTCATAAATCAAGTATCTAATTGTAACATTACATTTTTTTACTTTACATGAGGTTATGGTGGTGTTAATTGGTATCTTATTTATTTACAGCGGAGTTTTAATGATAGCAGAGGTAACCAGTATAATACAGAAAACAGGAAAATTAATAAGGAATATTGAAAAGATGGGTTTCCAGTTTAGCAGTAAGGTAATGTCAGCAAGGCATCTTGTTTCTGTATCATATTAGAGTCCTGGCACATCAAGGATGCAATAGGTTAGGTGTTGACTTTTTTTGTCTGTCTGTCTGAATGGGGAGTTTAAATCTAAGGCTTTGTGTGAAAAGAGTGTTAATTTGTTCTCATCCTGAACATGCATGAAGTATTTGATTCTGAATGTTAAGCAACCAATAATCAATAAATCAATCTGTCTTTTTTTCGTCCGTCTGTCCATATGTCATTCTGTCTGTCTGTCTTGCAAACAAAAAACAAAAACTGGATGGAAAAAAGGTAGAACTGGGATGAGTTTTGCACAGTTGTTATGCATTATACTTAGATCTATACATAATAACCAAGAAGGTCACTGTACAACCTTGAACAATTTGCAAAACCAATACCCTATATTAAGGTATAATATGCTATAAAACATAAAAAAAAATGTTCAAAGGAGAAAACATATGATGCACTGATTTATGTACAAAATCATAAAAAAAATTGAAAATAATATAGAACAACAAAAGACAACCTCTGATTTACATGCATATAACTATATGCTGCTTGGGACTGGCATACATGTATATAGAATGCTTTTTTATAAAAGTTAAAATAAAATATATTGTGGAATAAATTTATGTTTTCTGTAAAAGTAATACATAAATTCATAAAAATACCAAACTCTGACAAAAATTCAAAACTTATCTAAAAGTCCCTAATCATATCTCACAAAACTTGAGAAAAATATTTTATACAAACAAAATCTCTGTAAGTTACAGTAGGAAAAATTAACATTTTTGGGAAGATTTCAATGAAAAATAATAAATAGACTATGATATATAAAGGATATATCATATATCAACATACATCGAGGAAAAAAATATTAATTGAATTTTTAAGAAATTTTTCAGCAAATATATTAAAGTCCAATGGAAGAAGTTCTAGTTGATTTGATTGCTTTCCCTCAGAACGGACTGTTCACTTACATACAAAATACTGCCATCTTGTAATGTGATTAAATTGACAGGTTTTTATGATAATGTTAAGAAGTGATGTCATCAATATAACCATGGCATTGTAGACACCTCACATTCCTTTTCAATGTACAAATGTACTCAAAAATATCATATCTAACTTAATTGACATCAATATAGTGATAATAATCATTGAGTTTAACAAATTCTTCAATATCAGAATAAAATTATTAACATATTTCGATTACAGTTCATTGAAGATTTTAAGTTTCTTATCTAAGAATACCAGTTTTCTTTGTATGAGATTATAATGAATCTTATAATGCCAATCTGGAGTGGATTGAAATGTCTTCACTGGTTTATACTTTTTACCATCAGATGACATATGTTGTACTGATCCATCAATACACACCATATACAGACTGCCATCTTGTAATATAGTCATACCCTTAGGTTTTGATGGTAATGTTAGAGTGTGCATGTGTCTGTCATCAGTATAACTGTACCAGTGCAGCTTGTTGTTGTTGTAGTAGTAGTTATCACAGTAAAATATTCTATCACCAGAACCATGTACCATCCAAGGATCACATTCAGTCTGTATTGTCTGTACCACCTCTCCTGTCTGATGATCTATGATATGTAGTCTCTTGTCACAACCTACAACTAACTTGTTATTTATAGTTGTAATTCCACTCCCCCAACACAACATCCTAGGTAGTGATATTGATTTAAGTTTGAGTTTATTGTTTATGTCAAACATCTCTATACACCCACAATAATACACTGTAAAAGCTACTGTAGAGTTGTTGACTGCTGTAACACACCATGGTCCACCATGTACATGTATACTGTCTACCTGTGATCCATCTGTATTACAGATCAGTAGTCTGTTCTGGTAAATTAAGCACATCACCAGTCTACCATCATCCATCATCACTATATCTGTTACTAAACTACTCCAGTCACCACCAACTACTGATGTCAGGTTTATCTCATGGTGTTGTGTGAAGATAGGCTGTCCTGGTGTGTAGGGTTTTATGCTCTCTTTGACTTGTTTTACTGCAATATAGGTATGATACTAAAAATAACAGAAACATTTTTTTATAAATAAGTACTATGCTGATTCAGTTGTGTACCATGGACATATGAGTAGCCTTATATAAAAAAAATTGATTGTATGATTTGTTCTTACAATTTATTTATTTTTTTAGATGAATTATTTTTTGATAATATTTAAGTAGAAAGAAACATTTATCTTTTACCCTTTTAATTATGAAATTAGCGATATTCTTTTTCTGAATGGAAATAAATTACACGAGGGTCAATTTTGTAGCTTAATCATATCAATTACTTGTTCTTTAAAAACATCACTATACATATTTTATAATTTCTTTCTTTAGTGAATTTCTTATTATAGTGTGTTATATTTTTGATATGTTCAATTTATGTGCCAATCAATCAAATTATGACTAAAACCAAAATATCTCAAATTTAAATGTATTCCTTGATTCAAATGGTTATTATCTTAAAAGCTTTCTAGTTCAATATGTGATAAACAGATAATATGTCGATTTCATGATCCACTAAGCAACACAACTTTGTGAATAAATATACAGTAAAATGTTTATACATATGTCACTATACTTTCACAGTAAGGCACTTTTAAGAAGTATTTCATTTATTTCTGTTGTTGGATTGCTATGTTATTGAATTTTATCCATATCTAATGATCTGGATTTGGGCTGACGGAATAGAAAATATAGACCCCAAAAATAATAGAAAGAGATAAATGAGCACAAAAGAATAAAGAAAAGAGATATTTGTGGTTCAAAAGTAAAAAGAAAATTACCTGAAAGAAAATATACGGAACAAATTAGTTGAAAAAAAATTTCACAAGAATTTTAATACATAAGTGTTATTTTTTTAAAAATCCAGAAAGTTAGGACCCCTCCATTCAGTTGACCATCATATCAATATTTGGATATTCATTGGAGATAATTGTCCATAAAACATAGACATTAAAATAAATACTTTGTTGTTGACACTTGTCTATAGAACATCGACATGTTATTCCTCTTTTTGCATAATGTAACAGTTCCTGTGAAAAGTAAACAGGAGATATATCAGGGTGCTATAAACAGTTTCGTATAAAAAAAAAACCAAGGAGTAATTCCCCCAACTAAAAATAACCATTGAGGGTAACCCCAGTTTATTTACTAAATTTGTGAAAAAGTATCATGTTTTTTGTATTTGATTGTAAAAAAAATTAGTTAATTAGCTTTCAATTAAAACAGGTTGAATAATTGAAATTATTTTAGAATTATATTAAATATACATGTTTTAAGGGGAGACAACACTGTAAACATCCTGTTTTTTGCTGTAGCTGTTTTCAAAGCAGGAGAGCATACACTGAAACAAGATTTTTTTTAAAGGCCAGGTAAAAACCTATAAATTTCATACAGTTTTGATTATGTAAAATGTGCATGGATCATGTCTTGATGGGTGTGCACATGACCTGATTTCAGTTTTTATGCCCCACCTACGATAGTAGAGGGGCATTATGTTCTGGTCTGTGCCTCTGTTCGTCGCTTCAGGTTAAAGTTTTTGGTCAAGATAGTTTTTGATGAAGTTGAAGTTCAATCAACTTGAAACTTAGTACACATGTTCCCCATGATATGTTTCTGTCTAATTTCATGGTCCACTGAACATAGAAAATGATAGTGCGAAGGGCCCGAAGGGAAGGGCCAGGTGAGCTTTTCTCATCACTTAGCGGTTGTCGTTGTCCGTCGTCATCGTCCGTCATCCTTAACTTTAAAAAAAATCTTCTACTATGAAACACCTGGGCCGAAATTAAACCAAACTTATCCACAATAATCATTGGGGTATTCAGTTTAAAAATGTGTTCGTTGACCCTGCCAACCAACCAAGATGGCCACCATAGCTAAAAATAGAACTTAGGGGTAAAATATAGATTTTGGCTTATAACTCTGAAACCAAAACATTTAGAGCAAATCTGATGGAAGTACAATTGTTTATCAGGACAAGATCTATATTCCCTGAAATTTTCAGATGAATCAGACAACTGGTTGTTGGGTTGCTGCCCATGAATTGGTAATTTTAAGGAATTTTTGCTGTTTTTGGTTATTATCTTGAATATATTATAGATAAATATAAACTGTAAACAGCAACAATGTTCAGCAAAGTAATATCTACATATAAGTCAGCATGACTAAAATGGTCAGTTGATCCCTTAAGGAGTTATTGCCCTTTATAGTCATTTTTTACCAATTTTTCGTAAATTTTTGTTATCTTTTACAGAAATCATCTCTGAAAATACTGGGTCAAATTTAAACAAACGAGCCACAATTATTATTAGGGTATCTAGTTTTAAAAATGTGTCAGGTGACCTGGCCAGCCAAACAAGATGGCCAATGGCTAAAAATCAAACATAGGGACGAAATATACACTTTGGCCTATAACTCTGAAACTAAAGTATTTAGAGCTAATCTGACAAGGGCTTAAATTGTTAATCAAGTCAATATATATCTGCCTTGAAAGTTTTAGATGAATTGGACAACTGGTTGTTGGGTTACTGGCCCCCAATTAGTTTTTTTTTTTTAATTTTGCCGTTTTTTAGGTTATAATCTTGAATACTATTATAGATAGAGATAAACTGTAAACAGCAATAATGTTCAGCAAAGTAAGATCAAAAAATAAGTCAACATGACCAAAATTGGCAGTTGAAGCGTTAAGGAGTGATTGCCCTTTATAGTCAATTTTTAACAGTTTTCATTAATTTGGTAATTTCTTGTAAATTTTCTCAAAATATTTCTCTGTATCTAAAGGGCCAAGGTTATTATTGATAGAGAAAATTGGAAGTAGCAAGAATGTTCAGTAAAGTAAGATCTACAATCTCATCACTATCACCAAAACACAATTTTTTCGTGAATCCATCGGTGTCCTTTGTTTAATATGCACATAAACCAAGGTTCTTTAGAGCCTCTAGTTTCTTAAAATGCCCTGTACAGAGTCAGGAAAATGGCCATTGTTATATTATAGTTCGTTTCTGTGTGGGTTACATTTTAATGTTGTGTTTCTGTTGTGTCGTAGTTCTCTTATATATATGATACGTTTCCCTCAGTTTTAGTTTGTAGCCCGGATTTGTTTTTTTTCTATCGATTTATGAATTTTGAACAGAAGTATACTACTGTTGCCTTTATTTGCCATGGAATTAATATGCAAATTTTTTTCATGTAACATAACATTATTACTTTTATTTTTTTACTAAAATTGATAAGTTCATAAGTTTTATACAATGTGAGTTGTGGTAAGAGAGGCAATTAACTTCATTGTTACCATTATTTATTTTTACAACAATGAGTTTTTTATGAGGGATGATTAATTTGCATAGTATAGAATATAAAAACAAAAGTTAGTCATAGTATAGAATATAAAAACAAAAGTTAGTCATAGTATAGAATATAAAACAAAAGTAAGTCATAGTATAGAATATAAAAACAAAAGTTAGTCATAGTATAGAATATAAAACAAAAGTAAGTCATAGTATAGAATATAAAAACAAAAGTTAGTCATAGTATAGAATATAAAAACAAAAGTTAGTCATAGTATAGAATATAAAACAAAAGTAAGTCATAGTATAGAATATAAATACAAAAGTTAGTCATAGTATAGAATATAAAACAAAAGTAAGTCATAGTATAGAATATAAAACAAAAGTAAGTCATAGTATAGAATATAAAACAAAAGTAAGTCATAGTATAGAATATAAAACAAAAGTTAGCCATAGTATAGAATATAAAACAAAAGTAAGTCATAGTATAGAATATAAAAACAAAAGTTAGTCATAGTATAGAATATAAAAACAAAAGTTAGTCATAGTATAGAATATAAAACAAAAGTAAGTCATAGTATAGAATATACAACAAAAGTTAGTCATAGTATAGAATATAAAAACTAAAGTTAGTCATAGTTTAGAATATAAAACAAAAGTTAGCCATAGTATAGAATATAAAAACAAAAGTTAGTCATATAGCAGGTAATCAGACAACAAAGATAACAAAAAGAAGAAATATAGTAATTTCAAAAGATTTTTCTTTACCAATTTACCTCCATGGTAGCTTGTATTCCCATTACTGCTGTATTAGTTCCTGTGACAGTCTGGTCTATTCTATTTACATCAGTTTCATTTCTCTGAACTGTTCTACCTATTGCATTGGTAGTGGTGTCAATTCTTTGAATGGTTTCATCAACTCCTTGGATTGATGCACCAATCTAAGTTAGTTAAATGTGACATTTTTATCAGATGAAATAGAGGAATGATTAATGAATTCAATTGGCAAAAGCAAAGTATGATCGTTTTGCTGTCACTGGGTATGCTAGGTGTCACTCATACATACAGGTTCTCAAATAATCGTGCATGTTACATAATTATGTCCATATAAATTACAGTCTTACAATGAAAACTTTTCATTGCGCCACGGGTTAGTTATCAGATTGCGATTGGTTAAAAGCTGTTATGTGGTGACCCCTTTGGATCAGTAGAATTCATAGGGGTTCACTTCTACTATTAATGGTGACGTCATACTTCGTTGTCTACGTCTACTATTAATGGTGACGTTGTACTTCATTGTTTTTCTACAAAACGCAGCAGAAAAAGTCTTGCATGCGATAAATTTGTTATACGGTTCACTACTGATGCCCTACAAATCCATAGAGATTTAGTAAAATCCATAGGGGACTCAATCTTCGGCCTCACACCCTATGGATGTTTCTAACCCTCAATTTCCAGCAGAATATAAAATAAGGAGATTGCAATGAAGTAACTATCCACTAAATCAATAATATACAACAATAAATCATTCATCAATGCGAAAACCCATATAAAATGTCCTTACAAAAAATGGGATACAATTCAACTGACACAATATAACAGCTGAATTTATATGTATAACAGTACAATTTTTGAAAACCAGATATGACAGACATAAACCAAGGACAACAACTGAGCTACAAGAAATTGTGGTATGCATGCCAATGAGAACTATCCATCCAAGTCACAATGTATAAAAAGTAAACAATTATAGAACAAAGTATGTCCTTCAACACAGAGCCTTGGTTCTAACAAAACAGCCAGCTATAAAGGGCCCCAAATTGACTAGTGAGAAACACTTATGTACCACATCAACAAATGACAAGGACTGAACAAAAAGTACCAGCTGACAGATGTATATAAACATGATAAATGCAGCAGGTTTAAGCGTTTTTACGGGCGAAGTGAAAATAATTTGATAAATCCATTATAACATCCTCCATAATACACAGAACTTTATCATGGGGAATGTTGTGTGACTCCTGGTTCGTGTGGTTTTCATTTGATTTATAGAGTTTTTTTTCAATTCCTGAATTATAAATTCACCTGAGGGCTCTGTAGTCAGTAGCACATCATAATTCCATTACAAATGCTTGTGTAAAAATAACTTTCTTAACAATAATAGCAAAAGTTAATGTTATTATTTAGTTATTTATTTTTCCATAGAAACTTCTGTAAACTTATATAAATTCTCTTAAATAAATAATCCATTTATTAGTTGGTGATTCAGTTATGGTTTATATCTAAAGACACAACATAGCGTTCTATGACTGAAGGAGAATATGATAAATGTATGATATCTATGTATATGTATCATTTTAATTTATATAAAAAGACACATTTTTAAGATAAGAGCATCTAATAATAAAAGATGATGACAAAAAAAAAAGATACCTTATACATTCATTGCGCAAATGTTTTCAAAACTCACCTCGTCAAGTTTTTGGTGAATATCTAGTAGTGCAGCATTATATTTATGACAGAGAGCTTCATCTAGTGGTCTGTTCTCTATCCTGATTAGTATGTCCTCCTTTGTATTATCAAGCTGTAGAACATAAGCTGTCAGGTCTGGCCATACTGATTTGTACTCATCAGCTGTTATTGCACCTTCAGTGTTGTGACTCAGAAAATTATTTTTCAACTGTCGTAATTTCTGAATAGTGTTATATTCATCTAATGTAAGTTTACAACAGTTAAGTAAGATTACACAGCACAAGCTGATGTCAGGATCATTAAGCAGAACAGCATTAGCTGTGTATTTACAATGACAGTTGTGGGGACATGGACCTGTTGTCTTACTGTACAGAATACCCCACTGTCTGTAATTCAATGGAAGTGATCCACTATGTACACAGTTATTGGTATCGTTACAGCACCAAACATTGTTATGCCTGAGATGAAATAGGATATGTTTGATCTGTGGGTTATTGAGGTAGTCTTGTAGAGTGCCAAACGCACGGAACGTTTGGTCGTCCTTTATACGTTGTTGTAGTATTGGTGTGACCACTTCTATGATGACAGATCCCACCACAAAGTAACGTCTACGGTCTTCTCTGTCCATCCTGGAAACGTGTTAAATTGTCATCAGTATAAGTTATTTCATGGTTTTTTTCAACAGAACCTTTAATATTTTTTATTAGTATTTTTTATATAGACCAATCTTTCTCAATTAGTTGCATTTTTAAACCAGAGATTAAATAAATTTGTCACTATCCTTATCAGACACAAAATTAATCAAGGACAAGGGAAAGGATCATATGAAGTTTAAAACGCTGAAGGATACAAAAAAGAAACCACTTAAAAATTTTCATTGATGTTCGCCTTTATTTAGAATTTTTGCCAATACAATGGATGTATAATTCAAGGTAATGTTTTGTTTGGTCAAACAACTATTGATACAAACTGGTTGAAATACCAGTCCCTCAAAAAGCAGAATTATCACTTATGTACCGAAGGAGGGTAAAACAAGACAGTTCATAAAAATCTGTATTGACCTTTTATCTTGTAAACATGGTTCTAGATTTAATACAGCCAGAACAAATAAAGGGTGTCTTATCAATTCTAATAATGATATAACAGGTATTTTTATGCTCCTAAGTGTTTTGAAAAGATATTTTGACTTCATTTCTAATACATGTACTCAATTTTGGTTGCTAAAACTTCAGTATTTTGTATAAATTTATTCCTAATGACTGTGTTTTTTGTGGTCCTAGTATTTCTTGCTATTATAATATTTTTACTGGCCCCTCATTGAGCATCGATCATTGTAAGACCATGGCATTGTATATTTAATACAGACCTATTGATGGTACTTAATATATATTATGTATAGTCTTCTCAGTAAATGTATAATTACGAAAAAAGGGATAAACGTTTTTGTTCAAAATGAATACTTTATATGACAAATTATTATATATTATATTTATGAACCACCATTTTGGAAGATAAATGTGTGTGTATAATCAAAAGAAAATTTATAAGAACAAATACAGGCTTACAAAACGTTATAAACTTTTAAGCTTAATACTGCACATCATTTGAAGATTGAAGTCTTCAGCATTACATTACAGTTACTTAATTTGATGAAAAATGTGTTTACCTTATTTGTATGAAAAGTGAAAGTAAATCTGTTGAAAATTGTAAGGAATCTTATGTAGTTAGTTAACTATATGAAGACATAAAGTATAAAGACATTAAGTCTTGAAAGATGAATTTTATATATTGAAATCATGTTTCCTTTACCTGATTTATCCAGTTATTTGGTTGAGCAGTAAATTCTTAACAATCTATACTATTAAACGAGAAGACCTCATTTTTGGTGTCGCTTCTCTTCTTTCCACAATAAATTAATCAACACGCCTCTGTGTCCTATAGGTACAGTGCATAGTCGCATTTGTCATCCATTCATATGATTATTCAGATTAAGTTATTTTGGGAGAAAAACGAGAAAAAAGGCATCCGGATATTGTCCCGTCATTGGACGAAATTTTAAGTCAGATTAGACTTCCGGTTTGCGTTTTTCCTTGAACATACATATACTACGAATAAAGTGTTACAGTATTTTAAATTTATCTGCTTTCATTTTCAAGTTTACTATCCACGGCGATCACAGAGTTTATTATATAGAGGGTCTGTATACTATATCAATGACCACCATGGATCGATTAGTAAACTTAGAATTGAAAGTAAATACACTTTATTTATATAGTAATGAATGTTCATAATATACAGATAAGCGCTAAAATAATTCATGTGAACTTTTAATACCTTTTCTGAAATTCTCCAGTCATTACAAAAAAAAAGATGTGGTATGATTGCCATGTTGAGACAACTCTCCACAAGAGACCAAAAATGACACAGAAATTAACAACTATAGCTAGGTCACCGTACGGCCTTCATCAACAAGCAAAGCCCATACCGCATACTCAGCTTAAAAAGGCCCCGACATGACAATGTAAAACAATTCAAACTAGAAAACTAGCGGCCTTATTTATGTACAAAAAATGAATGAAAAACAAATATGTAACACATAAACAACCACTGAATTACAGGCTCCTTACTTAAATGTTCATAACATACTAAAGGTATGTTCATATTGAAATTGATAGAAAACCAGAAATTGGGGATTTCGGAAATAAAGGAGGAGGGATAAAAAAAATTAAAGTTCCTGTCCCCAATAACCTATGACTTATGATACTTTTGCTGAAATTCGCCAGTCATAACATTTAAAGGTATGTTCATATTGAAATTGATAGAAAACAAAAAATTGGGGATTTCGGAAATAAAGAAGGAGGGATAAAAAAAAATAAAGTTCCTGTCCCCAATAACCTATGACTTATGATACTTTTGCTGAAATTCTTCAGTCATTCAATATTTTACAAAATTCTTCCAACAACACTGTACATAATTTAAACTACGCTCTGAATGCCCGCGATTTCGCGGGTGTGTTCTAGTGTAATTTAATGGAAATCCCCTTTTCTATAAAAAGTAACATTACATACCTAACAAATATATATACATGTATATGTATGTTAAGAAAGACAACTCTTAATGATATAGCACATCATAAAAGTACAAACCAAGTAAGAAATAGATTGTACCTAATTATGGGTTGTCATATATTCACATATTAGCATAAAGGCACCTCACAGTATGTATCAGTCTGGATAGTTTGTGTTTGATAAATAACTACCAAATTTATTTTAAATGGAAAATGATTTTTAACTGGAATGTTTCATTTGTAAATGTGTCAAATTGAGATAAATCTTTATGCTATATATACTGGTACTGCATGTACAAAGGATTTAGCCTATAAAACAAGGCACTCGTGCCTGTGCTATAAAGAGTTTTAATTAGCCATAAAATATAGAATTTTTTAATCTGGCCAAATTTATACAGATTTCACATAGAAATAGTTGTAATATAACTATAAATACTAAACAAACTGTTTGTGAATTTATCACATGTATATTATAAATGATAAAGAAATGACACCTCAGTTATGCATTTTTTTTTTGAAACGCGTTTGTTTTGGTAAAATTTTCAATATTTTTTTTGTATCATAATTTACTGATCCCTGTGTCTAGGGTTTATATTATCATCATTGGCAAATTTTGGATACAGAACATTTCAGATCCTGGGTTTTATCAAGCCACAAAGTCAAGAATGCAAGCAAATGACAATACATGTATATTTAAATGTGCTAACTTGGCAAACTAGAACATACTCTAATGAAGAGATTTGTTTAACCTAGTAGCCTTTGAAATATATCAAAAGAACCAAATTATTGCCATTTAAAAATTTTAACATGACAAGTTGAAAGTCGAACAATTTTTGACTTAAAGTGAATCTTTTATTTTTTTTCTAACAGTGCTTCAGTGTGATATGAACTGGAGCCACATTATGGTATAATACCTTTCCCAAGTTATTTTTCATGACTGGTATCTTCCAAATATTTTGCATGTGGTTTCAAAATAAAGTCGATTGATATCAAGGGAAATTAAAAATCCCAAGTCCAAAAAAAAATGACTGATCTTATAAGCAGATCCTGCTCCATGTATATCACCTTTGATGTTGCTCAATTTTAGTAAAAAAAGGTCTTTAGTTAGTAGGTGGAGTTTGGGGTAAAGGGGTCCATATTGTATGTACAACATTTGGAACATATCCACTATCATTTTTGAAACGGATATTCCATAACAGTCAACCATTCAACTTGTAATGACAAATTTATGAAGGAATGATTTCTACTTCACCCCTTTGAGTTCTTGATTGAAAAGCTTTCTGTGAGCAGCAAGCCTCTTGTTTATGTGTATCTTAAGAAAACGAAATAAGATATTGTTTCAATAGAATTTTCATATGAAAATTAAAGAAAGACATGATAAGATAGACTTATAAAATCAAACTAAAATGATTAATTAATTGATGTGATTTTTTTGTTTATTTTAGGACACAAGCAATGCAATGTTTATACTGGCAGACTTTAAGAAGATTGGTTCACCAGAAGAACTAACACCTAACATACAGTTAGACCCATGTGTTTACAAGAAAAGATAATGTCACACATATACAACATGACAATAAATATGAAATAAATGTGATGATAAAACTATAGAGATCTTATAAAAAAAAAGTTAGCAGGCCTATGACGTTTTAAGGAATCTTTTTTATAATGTTGTTGATATGACATTGATGCACTACATTTTAAAGGTCATTATCTTAAAGTTGCTCAAATTATGCAATCAAATCATGTATTTATGTTTTGTATTAATGCTTTATTTTACAAATATGGAATCTTAATAAGAATTTATGCAATTTCATTATTTACAATAGTTGCTTTTGTCCAAATAAAAGTACAGTAATACTACATTTTAATCCACATGTACTTGTTCTTGTTATTTTAATATTGTTATTTTAATATTTTTATTTTGATGCTTTTGAATTTTTGTGTACATATTCAATGTTAAAAAAACCTGTTTAAACATGGAAAATGACACAAGTGACTCATATTTCATGAATATTTACTACAGCGGTACTCAAAATGTTTAAAAGAGCTAGTAAAATACTAGAAGCACTAATGAAGTAGTTCTAGTATTACCAGATGTATTCTCATTAGTGATATTGGCAGGTGTAGTGGATTATTTCTTACTTAAAGAGTATTAAAACACTTGGGTATACTTTTCTGTTCTTTTAAAATACTAAGGTAGGCAATAACCCTCTGATGTTAACCATGTTGACCAGAGATTTCATAAAACATGTCAAGTCTTGTATTTATTTTCAATTTTAGTTTCTTTTATATATTTACGGAGTTGAGTATGATGTCCATTATCACTGAACTAGTACACATTTTTGTTTAGGGGCCAGCTGAAGCACTCCTCCTAATAATGCTGTATTTAAGACCCATTCGTGGTCTTCAGCTGTTTTCTGCTCTTATGTTGGGTTATTGTCTTGTTGACAAATTCCCCATTTCCATTTTCAATTTTATGATATAAAGTTGGGTACATTGAATACCTTTAATTACTCAAATTACCGAAATCCATAATAAGGTATCGAAATCTAAAATTTATAGTGGATCAGATATTGCCAATAAAGACTCATTATTTTTTAAATGGTCATATATAATTTTATTCACTTCATTCACATTTAATATAAGCAAACTGTTTTATCAATCATCTGTTTCAGTATGTATGCTAGTTCCTTGTGTAAAAAAATGGCAGCTTTAATTATGCAAAAGACAAAACTTTTCATCTCAATTAATTTATTTTATTAGTTCGGTACTTTATATTTATCAGAGATAACTACAATAACCTTAAATGATAATGGCTGTGTTTATTGGGTTTTTTTTTCATTATAGTTTTTTGAAATTTGATGTACTCCATAAAGTTATTTATCTGATGTGCCTATACTTCCCATGTAACCCTTACTTCAAAATTTGGTTACTATGTTGAAGGTGTCTATCCCATTGAATTAGAGATAAAGGATACAATAGATACAGTTAAGTCGGACTCATGTCTTGACTTACATCTAAAAATTGACAATGAGGTTCGAATAAAAAAGTCTTTAAAACAAAAGAGATGATTTTTGCTTCCCAATAGTGAACTTTTCATTTCTATGTGGCAATATTCCATTAGGGCCTGCATACAGAGTATATATCTTCCCATTGATACGATATTCCCGGGCTTGTATTTCCTATCATGATTTCTATGTGGCAACATTCCATCAGGGCCTGCATACGGAGTATATATGTAGGACTCTAAAGTGCGGTGGGAATGCTAAAGTACGATGGTCACTCTAAAGTGCGATGGTATACGCTAAAATGCGAAGCCTACATATGCTAAAGTCCGATGGTCAGCGAAAGTATAGACGGGAGAATTGTACTTGGATTATGACGTTAACAGTTGTTTATACAAATCAAAAATGAATATGCCGGAAGATAAATTAAGAATATTTGATCGACAACTGTCCATGACTTAATTTCAGACCTAATCGTGCTTCGTCCGCTGAAGCAACTGTGTTTATTTGTTTAGGATGCTGGAAGAAGAACGTGTGTCCTGCAGTCGACCATTTTACTATATAGATACAAAATAGAATTACGCATAGGTATCGTGTATCCTGCTTCTATTGGTATAAAACGGTCCCCGTTAAAATAATATCGATTTTATTGAAAAGAAACATCAGTAAAATAAAGATTCGTGCTTTTAAGCGTAACTTATAAATTGTCGGCTAAAAATATAGTTTGTACAGTGTAGTATTTTTCACGGAAAATGAGAAAGCTCTACGAATATCGCTTTTTCTCACATTTTAAATTAAAGCCTAACGCCTTATACAAATGTAACTTATTCCGACAATGTTGTCGATCTTCTTAATTTAGAAACTATCACTTAAGCCTACCGGTAAATCATAAAGTCATCACATATGTTATACCTTAACATACCGGATTTTTTACAACATGAGCAACACGACGGGTGCCACATGTGGTGCAGGATCTGTTTAACCTTCCGGAGCACCTGAGATTACCCCCAGTTTTTGATGGGGTTCCTGTTGCTTATTCTTTAGTATTCTATGTTGTGTCGTGTGTACTATTGTTTGTCTGTTTGTCTTTTTAATTTTTAGTCATGGCGTTGTCAGTTTATTTTGGATTTATAAATTTGACTGTCCCTCTGGTATCTTTCTTCCTTCTTTTAGGGAGCTACCATTTGATTTTTATGGGGGGCTAGGATGAAATTTGAAAAAAATAGGCAGGACAGGAGTTTTGAGTAAAAAAAAAGGCAGGATGAGCAACTTGGTAAAAAAAAAGGCAGGATGACAATTTGAGTAAAAAAAGTCAGGATAAACTAGTAAAAAAAAGGCAGGACCAAATAGAGTAAAAAATAAAAAGGCAGGACAGGGATTACAACTAAAAAAAAAAAGCAGGACAAATTTTTTCATCCTAGCCCCCCCATAAAAATCAAATGGTAGCTCCCTTAGCATAATAGTTTTTGCAAAAAGACTTTCTTTTTTTGTCCATGTACATTTTTAGCCGTAGAACCTATCATATTGGTCCATCCCACCTAGCGTGATATACCATTGTACTTTAGCAAACAAACAACCATTGCACTTTAGCGTGATTCGCCATCGTACTTTAGCATAGACCATCGCATTTTAGCGTAACCATCACACTTTGGAGTACCAACGCACTTTAGAGTCCTACATATATATCTTCCAATTGATATGATATTCCCGGGCTTGTATTTCCTATCATGATTTCCTTGATAGGATTGTGCTGCTCACAATGAAGCCATCAAACCAAGAGTTCCAAATGGTGAAGTTTAAATCATATCTTCATAAATTTTACCAACGCCATCACCAGTTGGTTCACCGTTACTATTATCCGTTTCACAGATGATAGTAGATATGTTTGGTTTGTTGGAACTATAATTCCGTTCCTTTTTCATGAATATGACCTACCGAATAAAACTAAATACTGGGTTTGTACTAACATGAGCAACACGACAGGTGTCACTTTTGGAGCAATTCAGAGCGGTTGTTTGCAAAGTCTTTGTTTTTCTATGTTGTGTTTTGTGTACAATTGTTTTTGTGTTTCGTCTTTTTTAGCCATGGCAATGTCAGTTTATTTGTATGCCCCACCTACGATAGTAGAGGGGCATTATGTTTTCTGGTCTGTGCGTCCGTTCGTCCGTCTGTCCTGCTTCAGGTTAAAGTTTTTGGTCAAGATAGTTTTTAATGAAGTTGAAGTCCAATCAACTTGAAACTTAGTACACATGTTCCTTATGATATTATCTTTCTAATTTTAATGCCTAATTATATTTTTTATCCAATTTCACGGTCCATTGAACATGAAAAATGATAGTGCGAGTGGGGCAATCGTGTACTTTGGACACATTCTTGTTTATTTATAATTTTGAATGTCCTTCTGATATCTTTCGGCCCTCTTTTATGTGTAAGCCTTGTATTATGTGCATCTTTCAAATCCATGAAGTAACATTTTAACATATACATTTAAAAAAAAGATTAAAAATTTCTTGTGGATACGCACATCTAAATAGTGTGTCATTATTATGTACAAAGTTCAAATTCTGTAGTTGGTTTCAGAGGAGTTGCAATGAAAAAACAGGACTGACAGATGGGTAAAAAAAATTATACCCTACACAACTTTTTTTGTTAGGGTATTACATATAGTTGACCTATTGCTAAAAGCATCTGAGAAATAGATCAAATCACAAAATATTAAGTGTCCAGTACACCATGTATTATAAGGCCATGGTCAGATGAAATAAGTCAATCAGACAAGTACACCTTGTAATCATTCTGTGCACCATATACAGTTGACCTATTGCTTATAGTTTCTGAGATGTGGACTTGACCAAGAAATATTAACCTTGATGACTTATCCAGAACATAATATGAAGTCCATTCAATCCTGCATTTAATGGATCCTGTATACCAAACATAGTTATCATTTTACTCATATTATGTCAGCATTTCCCATGACATAAAAAAATATGTGATTTTTTCAGGCAGTTTTTTAATGAAAATGAGGTTTAGGATCATGGATTCTGTACCATCTGGCATCTAAAATGTAAAGATTATAACAAAAGCGTATGACTAAGCTTGATAGTACTGGTAATCCCAATGTCGGGGAATTGAAGTATGCACAAAAAGACACTCTTTTCACATATCAAGCTTATCGCACCTGCTATAGTGTAATGCCACATTGCATAGAATAAACAAAAAATATAGTAAAGAATTACAAAATATTAAAATAAAACACAAGAAAAAACAGTAAAAAACATATCTTTTTTCTGACTTGAGAGGGAAATGACACAAGAAATAAATAGCAGTATAATTTCTTTGTACTGAAATTTATTGTATTCTTAAAAATTATGACTTCATATTTACACAAATGTAAACAAATAACAAAAACAACAGATATGACAAACCACTTCAGTTATATTTTCAAATGGTACCCAACATTGTAATGTTACATATGAAAATCGACAGTTTTATATTTATATATAGGGCAATATACATTCATATTGTTGCTCGGAAAACTAAATAAATTTAAGAAAATTTCAAACTTGTGAAAAGTTGAATATAAATTCTATTCATCATATCATTTCTTTTTCTTAAACCATAACATCTGGACATTGTGAGAATAATATTATATACCTTGATTTCTATTTTTTAATTGCTCAATAGGTAGTTTATACAATTTTAGTTCATTTGTAAATATTTAATATGCTCATCAAATACTTTGCAGTTAGACCCAACTAAAAATGTGTCTTCAGGACATATTTCTGAAGCTTTATGTGTTGTTCATAAGTGTTGGTATTGTTTGTATATCTACAGAGCTGTCTGTTTCATGGGTGGTGTGGTCTGTTTTCCTTCAACTTTTGGCAATTCCGTTTGTCTTTTTATGCATTAATTTATAAATTACAGTTCAATAAAAATAAGAGTATAAAATATGTTTTTTTACCAAAAATAAGTATATTCTTTATACTATGTTTTCAAACAATTGTAAAATACTAACATATGTTACAAGTCTGCTAATGTAAGCAGATCCCAAAAGGAAAGAAATATGTACCAAGTTAAAAAAAAGTTACATTAAAATATTTCACAATGATATCAAAATTGGAAACAAAAACAGTTTACATTATAAGATGTAATGCATTTCAATGCTGCTTATTTAATGCATTGTTAAAATGACAAAACAGTTCACACAGAATAATATAAACTTCAAAAATGTATGGCTTGAGAAAATAAGGACTGTTAAAAAGCTGCTATGCCAAAAAATCAAAATTACATGATTTCAGTTTAGAGGGGGTGGGGTTGATCTCTCTCTTTGAAGGTTTCAGAGGTTGGCAGGTATGGTAGATCTGAATAATTAAGGGTTGTATTACCAGACAAAAGGATGGTTGAAAATATGCTGATCCTACAGTATCCAGGAAACATTAAAAAAATATACAATTGGAAAAGACAAATATACCATCATGAATATTGCAGTAACAATTTAAACATATATTTAAAATAAAAATTATGATGACAATGTATTAGAAAGAAAACCCACAGGCATTGCAAAATATATCAATGACTGGTTAAGGGGAAATAACTCCTGTATTATCCAGATCTTCAAAATGCATTGGTAATATATTTTTTTCAGTGTTTATAAGTAAAAAAAATCTGTTTATGTCTATCTAAATAATTCTGGTTTTATGTTAATTATCTACAATAATAATAAATAAAGTTCTTAACAAAATATCTTAAGGAATGAAAGACTTAGGAATATACAGATTCTGGTATAGGGTTATGGCTTTTTCAAAATTAAATGGATGGGGGGATGGATTAAAAGACACTTTTACTGAAGATCACCACCCATACAAATTAAATTAGAAATGTAATGCATTATAGTAGAGTTGTTTTTAACCTCACTACTGCTTTAATTTATTATTAAAATTAGGTACATTCAACTCTTCCAGCCCCCCATACAATTAATTATTAGTCTAAATATATTTCAAACTGTTTTACTGGTGGTCCTATCAGAAATTCTTATTGGAAAGCAGTTTAAATCAAAATTCTATATACAGAATGAAATGTATTTCTTCTATATCTAATAAGTTCTAGCAGATTTTTAAGAAGTGCAAGACTTAATGTTTTGCACAAAATCTAAAATTGCACATTCTATAGTGTATGAAAATATTTCTTTTTTTTCTACAAAAGAGGAGGTATGAAGTAGCAATTTGAATTTGAGTACCTTCAGAAATATACAAGACAGAATAGTAGTCTCTCCTATATCTGTTACTGTAAATTCAGAATTTTTAGGATTATATTATTGTTGAATTTTAGATCCAATAGCTTCAGAAAAACTATAAACTCTGCATTTTAATTTTTGAATACATTTTTGTCTTCAACGTTACCTGGAATAGCAATTATAAATCTCTTGTATTTGTTCATTGTTCATTTATCACAATAAAGAATACATGGAAAGGTTTCTGAATTTACAGTACAGTATCTTGTATTCCAATGTATAAACTTCCTACATGCTAGAAATAACTTTAATCCTATTGATTCATATGTTTTAGATATTTTTTCCATTTTTGAATATGAGAAACAACAACACTCAAAACAGATTCAAAACACAAGACCATGATGATGTCAGTCAAACATTTATATTTCACTTTAACACATGCAGAAAACAAAATGTTTACTTTGGTCCAATATCAGTAATGACATCACAGTGGGGTATCAACACAATTGGGTCCAGATTATATCATGATTTAACTCTATTTTTAAAGGATAACTTTTTGTTCTATTTTACAAATTTCAATTCCATGAGATTTTATATTTGTATGTACATCACATAAATAGAAAGTGGAAAATATCAGAGAAAAAGAAAATAGAGGGTGTTTCATATTATATCTATCAGACAATGAGAGTTAACGTGAAATAAATAATTGTTTTATAGATCATTTATTGCAATTTTAATATCATTGCAAGAAATAAATCCCCAATATTCCAACTAACAGGAATACAGTAACATTTTTCACTGTGTTGAAACAGCATTATTTTCATCCAAATAAGTTATTTCTAATTGCAATATAGGAGTTAGTCCCAGTTACAGGTGAATTTTAAACACAGATCGTTTCATTCATAAAAAGTTGTCAGAATCTGTACAAAAATGTATTGATTTATTCATTCTCTTGATTGATAAAACAAAATATATCCTGTCTCTGAATTTTTCTGTAGATCTGAGGGCAGTCCATAAAAGTCTTCTATTGTAGAGGGGTCAATTTTCTGTAATGAAAACAAATTTTAAATTAAGAATTTCATTGGACAACAGGAAACCTGTGAATCTAAGTGGATTGAGAATATACCGGTAGTGCTGTATTTTGAGAATATAAATGTAATGCTGTATTTTTAGAATATAACTGTAATGCTGTATTTTGAGAATATTACTGTAATGCTGTATTTTGAGAATATTATTGTTATGCTGTATTTTGACCAATTTTAGTGAATATGCTATAGAATAAATGCAAAATTGAGATTTACAAAAAAAGAAAAGCAGTTGCTAAATGTATTTTTCTGTGACTACAGAACAGTTTTCAAATATTGCATGGCATAAAGTATGCTTGGCTTGGAGCAAGATACTTATTCTAATGAAATATGACTGTGTTTTGTTTCTAAGAATTATAAATTCCTGATTGCTGCTATCTTATTACTTGCAGTTTTGAGTATGGTTAAGTACTGTATATACAAAATTTTTGTAGTGAAGTAATTCTCATGCAGAGCTAGAATACCTTGAATGTAATTAAGTACCAGTAACATTAGTTAACCATCCTAAATCAACAAATTCATTTCTAATACATATTGCTTCTATAAAGTAAGAAAGAGAATAACTCCATACATATTTGTTTGTAAGACAGTTGCTATGGTAACCAATACTTACATCAACAATATCATCATCAAACAATAACCAGAATCCATCACTTTTAACAATACTGATATAATGACCTCTGTTTAAACTGCTACCTATGTGTATCACCACGGCAACAAGGTCATACATTCTATCAGGGTTAAAAGCATCATCTGACTGAAAGAACAGAAAAAGGAATTAAATACTTGAAACACCTAAGTTCATGCTGCTTTGAGACCTATGAGTTGATATCATATATGTAAATTGTATTACCAGATGAGTTTTCACATCCATTTTTAGGGATAGGAAAAGACATACCTTAGTTTCCACAAGAGTGCACACACTGAAATATCTCGCCTTCTTTACTAATCATTGATATTATGTCGATAATCCTAAATACAAAGCTTTATTACGACTGTCACATAAACTTAACATGAACCATGAAAATGAGGTCAAGGTCAGTTGAACCATATGCCAGGCAGACATGTACAGCTAACAATGCTTCCATACAACAAATATAGTTGACCTATTGCTTATAGTTTAAGAAAATAGACCAAAACACAAAAACTTAACACTGAGCAATGAACCGTGAAAACCAGGTCAAGGTCAAATAAAACCTGCACGACTGACATAAAGATCATAAAATATAGTTGACCTATGACATATAGTATTAGATAAAAAGACCAAAACTCAAAAACTTAACTTTGACCACTGAACCATGAAAATGAGGTCAAGGTCAGATGACATCTGCCCGCTAGACATGTACACCTTACAATCATTCCATACAACAAATATAGTAAACCTATTGCATAAAGTATGAGAAAAACAGACCAAAAGACAAAAACTTAACTTTGACCACTGAACCATGAAAATGAGGCCAAGTTCAGATGAAATCTGCTCGATAGACATGTACACCTTACAATCATTCCATACAACAAATATAGTAAACCTATTGCATAAATTATGAGAAAAACAGACCAAAACACAAAAACTTAACTATAACCACTGAACCATGAAAATGAGGTCAAGGTCAGATGACACCTGCCAGTTGGACATGTACACCTTACAGTCCTTCCATACACCGAATATACTAGACCTATTGCTTATAGTATCTGAGATATGGACTTGACCACCAAAACTTAACCTTGTTCACTGATCCATGAAATGAGGTCGAGGTCAAGTCAAAACTGTCTGACGGGCATGAGGACCTTGCAAGGTACGCACATACTAAATATAGTTATCCTATTACTTACAGTAAGAGAGAATTTAACATTACAAAAAATCTGAACTTTTTTTTCAAGTGGTCACTGAACCATGAAAATGAGGTCAAGGACAATGGACATGTGACTGACGGAAACTTCGTAACATGAGGCATCTATATACAAAATATGAAGCATCCAGGTCTTCCACCTTCTAAAATATATCGCTTTTAAGAAGTGAGCTAACACTGCCCCGCCGCCGCCGTAGCCGCCGGATCACTATCCCTATGTCGAGCTTTCTGCAACAAAAGTTGCAGGCTCGACAACAAAACTACAAAAGAATCTTCAACTGATAACTAAAATCAAGTTAAATATATTAACATTAATGTATAGTGAGGGCCCTCATGGGGTTTTTGATTATGTGATTACTTGGCCGTTTTTTTAATGATTATTTGATTATTAAGCCAAATATTTCATGATTATTTGATTACCTAGGACTGTATTTTTAGTTTATGATTATTTGATTACTAAAGATAAGCAAATATTTAATGATTATGTGATTATATTGGCAAAAAAATGGTGATTATGTGATTACTAGGACCCCCCCCATGAGGGGCCTCTATAGTTGGGAGTAAATCCATTTAATCAATGTCTTACTCTCTTTATAAAGACCAATTTATTTGTTTCACACCGTTAGTATCTCACTAAAAATTATAAATACAAAATATAATTTCTTTCTACATCTGATCATTGTACCCTGAATGGTAATTTTTCCTAAATATTCTTCGGGTTAGTAAACTTCATTTGTTTTAGAGGTGAGCTATGGTTTACAACAATTATACTTACTGTATTAAATAATCGTAATTCTAAAGGAAAGACAACTCTGTATGAAAGTTTTGTAAATCTGTTCATCTGTTCCATGTATTTAAAGCGTTTTAAATGTAAGGCTAATATCTGTGGCAGTTTTTTTACCCTCATTCTGAAAATGCAATGTAAAATTGAGAATGGAAATAAGAAATATATATCAATGAGACAACAACCCAAAGCAGACAACAGCCAAAGGCCACCAATTGGTCTTCAACATAGCAAGAAATCCTGCACCAGAAAGGTGGTCCTCAGCTGGCTTACTTTCTTAGGAATCAGTATAAAGTGCTCTGTATTAACAAAATATCAGCAACCATTTTGTGCATGTTGACTGTTTCAGTTTCCTTCGACTGTACATTTCATTACTGTCACCACAATATTTATAGATTATCAATGGGTTTTCAAACAAGAAACATCCCAGAGTTTGAAAGACCATTGCTAATCTATTTATCGCTATTTTACCTACGAAAACATTAATGTTTACATCTACATGTGAGCTCTTTTCTGACGATGATTTACTATCTCAAGCATGCAGCATGATATGAAAAATAATCACAAGAAAAGAGCTGCTGAGGAAGAATGCACAAAATGGCATTAAATTTCATTATTAATCTCTATATATCAAGTTGTGTTGACAAGAAACAATATCTGCATAATTAAGGTAATTATATCTAGGCCAAGAAACTTATGAAGATGAAAATTTAAATCCTATTTAATATTAATCAATAATAAATGGCAAAAGTGTATATGGGACATATATGATGCCCCCCACTTGCATATTTATTATTATCATATAAATCAATAAAGAACATAACTGAAGAACGCCAAAGTTGCGCTATCCCAATTTGTACTTAAATGGTTTACTTTTACAAATTGTGACTTGGACGGAGAGTTGTCTCATACCACATCTTCTTATATCTAATATCTAATAACACTAGAACAGACATAGTGAAGCCACCAAAATTCAAACTTGATCTGCATTTTGTGGTAATAAGTATTGTGTGTAAGTTTCATGACATTTGGTTAAGGCAAACTAAAGTTAGATAATGGGAACCAACTTTTGGACATACATACAGATGGACAGACAGATGTTCAGACACAGGTAGAACTTAATGCCCCCTTCGCTTCAACAGGGGCATTAAAATGTTGTACTTTTAAAATACCATGTATTTCTAGACACTGAACACTTGCCAAAATGTTTTTAATACAAATGAATTTAATCTTTTCAGCAAGAGCTGATGCATCTAAAATATATCACAGAGAATGTTAATACTGACCTCTTCTGTGCTTCCTGTTTACTACAGCATACTTCACAGTAATACTTCTGTTCAGCACACAGTGTCTCAGTACTACTGAATCCTCTAAGACAATGGGTAATTGAGGTATTTTGTTCTACATCTACAGAAAGATCTAAAAAATCTTCATCTTTGCTGCTAACCTGTAAAAAATCAAGACACCCTGCTGATAATTTGCCTTTAAAAGTTTTTATCTATATATAAGATATTCAGGAAAAACGCAAAAAAAATATAAAATTGTTCATTAAAAGACAATATATAAATAAGGATTCGACTGATGATTTCAGCCATGTTGACTTATTTGTTGATTGTCTTGCTCCCTATATATATGTTTGATGTTTATAAGTTTATGTCTGTCTATTAGAATTTTTGAGATAATAGGCACAAATTTGAAAAATAGATAAATGGTAAAAAGTGTGATAGCTCCTATAAGCAGTTGTCTGACAGTTTTGATTAAATGGACAATAGGAAGAGCTCAACATTATTAACAGTTTAGCGCTCCCTGTTAGATTTTCTATTTTTGTAGCGGTTTTCAAAATAATAGGCAAAACTTCCATTTTATCCCTATGTTCTATTTTACCCTTGTTGGCTGGCTGGGTCATCGAACACAATATCAAAAACAAATACCACAAATGTTTGGTTAAATTTGGGCTAGAACTTTCAGGGGAAGATTTTTGTAAAAGTTGACAGACAATAAATACCATTTGCCGAGTGATAAGACAAGCTCACTTGTTTTTTTAAGGCTAGGTGAGCTTAAAATAACTTACTGTTTCACAATTAAGACATCTAGTTTCATTTGTAAAGGTGCCCTGGAATAATTCCTCCACCCAGGTAGGTTCTGGTTTACTTTGGATCTCAGGGTTATTTACAGACTTTGGTTTGTTGCCTTGTTTTTCTGCTAATAGCATAAATAAATAAAAGAAAATTGAGTCTACATTAATCACAATTTACACAAATATTTTTTAACATGAGCTGCAAATAAATATCAGTACATCTGTTCACATATTTTGAGTCAAGAAAATCTTTGCAGAAATTCTGCAACTTTTGAAAATTGAGTTGTTATAAGAACCCTACAAAACACCATAATTCATCTTTTTCTTCATATTTGAACATTACAAAATCAAATGATTTTAATATGTTTCTTTATTTTTTAACAAACTGTTTTAACAATAGTAAGTAATGTGTCTCATGATGTATGTTTTTTAATAACAAACGCTATTATTTATTTTCAACTACATAACTAATCTGCAAAAGCAGAAAGCTTTTATGGCATTTTAGTAAGGTGTAGACTAATTTACCAAAGAGTAGATGTATGAACATAATAATTCATAGAAAATAAACACATTTTCTACCATGATCTTTCATGTCTGTCTTATTCTAAGACGAAACTTAAGTTTTCCTATGAAAGAAGTCATACAGGATACATTATGCAGTCCCCACTAATATGGCTTACCTTGTAACAGCTCTGATACTCTGTTTAACAAGTAATTCAAGAATTCATGTGCATCCTGCTGCATATAATTATCAAATAATTCTGAAAAAAACAAAATGAATATTGAGCAAAAATTTACGAAACATTTGAATTTTAATACTCAGGGCTTTCCAAAGTAGCTGGTAGACAGTGAATTTCCGCCGTTTACGGTGGCTGCAAGTGCCAGCAAAGTCCCAGTCACGATAAACAAGGATGAAAATTCAGTGTTTACCTTGGACTTAATATAGTTCACATGAATTCAGTTCACTGATTGGTTGTCTATTTAAAGTCAGAATGCATCGTTTCTTTTCAAAGACAACAAAAGAGAAGTTTCGGTGGTCATTGAACGATAACAATAGAGACATTCTGATGGTCATTAACTCTTTGGTATTGGCTCTTAGAACGTGAAGACAATCAGATAGGATGACAATTTTATGTTATGGACTAATATCAGTCAAATAAAAGAAAGTGTAGTAGATCATGTTGTTAAGAATCTGGAAAACAGTATCTTTTGAAGTTCATTTTTCAAAGCCCACGTGGTGTTCAGAGAATCAAGGTCAAAATCGAAAGTAGAATTGTTGACTCCACCACAAATAAGTAACATTTCCAAATGATTTATGTATCCAACTTATTGAACAGTTTACAAAAAAAGAGAAAATCAGAGGATATATCAATTTTCTGTCAATACTTGAGAAATAATTGTATGATTTAAATACATGTAACAGTCTTTAGAGTAAAATGGGGTCATTTGTTTACAATTTTATGCACGTAGTTATGCAAAACAATCGATCAAGATTTTTTTCTTTCTAACAAATCAGATTATTATATGAATAAAACTCATTAAAAAGCAAACAAATTTTAAGCATAAGGTAAAGAAAATAAAAAACAAACCATTACATAAAAAAAATTTGAAATTTCTTTGAGATTTTTTCTTTTCTTCCTTTAATTTCATACATAAAAATGGTCATTTGAAAGATGAAATTAGGTGCCAGGAGATTGCGAGATGCAGGATTTTGCTCTATGTATGCCAGAGCTTCTGGAGGCCTTAAGCAGCCCCCATACCCCCGGCCGGTGGGCGTCTAGCTTCGCCAAACACATGTTACAGCTGCCTATAATTGTAATTTAGCCTACTACTTCAATTTCAAGGGCAAGCCCTGAGTACTGACTAATCATGCTTACAATACATATTTATCTTACCTTCTATACATTTCCAGGAATATGATTGGTAAAAGCGTCCGCGTGCAAACCGTGTATATTTGATATTAGGTTAGTAGGGAGGCGGGGCTTATCTCATACACGGTTAGTAGTGGAGTTACGTCCCTTTCTATACCTTATTAGGTAAGAAGGGGGCGGAGCTTATTTTATACACGGTTAGTAATGGTGTTATGTCCCTTTATAAAAAACAAAACGGTACTGAGAAAAAATCTTAAAAGATCCAACAGACGAAGAAATTGATGATTAAGATTGAAACAAATTCATAAAACACATTTAAACCTTACAAGTCGTTATTGTTGGCATTTGTTTTTGTAGGATCAATGGAAGTATTTTCTTAGTGCTAACAGTATTGAAGACTTGCTCATTTTGAGAATCACTAGTCTTAATTTCACACGTTAAGATAGTCGGTAAGATAAATTCGTTACATAGTGTGCTAGTGACGTAATACGTTATATATGAGGTCAGTAAATTCCATATGGGGATTCGAGCTTCGCTCTCACCCCATATGGAATTTACTGACCCCATATATACCGTATTAGGTCACTAGCACACTATGTAACTAATAGTATCATTACTGTAACTCATTATATATTCTGTTTTAGAATATGGGTGATGACTTATTTTGCATAAATAACACATAAATGGGTCAACAGAAGTCCATATAACAAAGATCAACATACATTTAAATTGTGGATATGTTGCTAAAAGATAATGGTTAAACTCATTCTAGAAATACTTGAAAATACTGGATAGAATGAGTTGATCTTCAATTGTTAGGTACATGCATGTACTTCTGATATACATGTATCATCATGATCAAATATATCTGGTATTCAGCTTTTTGACAAATGAAAATATGTGTTTTGGTTTATTTGTTGTTACATGTATCATAACTAAAGAGATGACAAAAACGAATGATTTATTGATTGTTGCTTGCTTAATGGATTAAGGATAAACTAAATAAATAGAATTCTTTGAAAAAGGAAACAAGATTTTATATGCATTGAAACTTCTTGAAGCTACGTAAACGATGGACGTGTTTAACGACCTTGACTGGCTATAGAGCCCTTGCATGCAGCTGATATGTTTAGTTCCTTTTTAAAGTTTGTATAATACTGAATATTCTATGTAGTGTTTAGATAAATATAATTTCTTCTTTTTCTTTCACTGTTGTCTGTTCTTTTTAAACTTAAATTGGAATTGCCCCTTCATTTCTTCTTTTTTTGTGATTTTTTTTATTTTTAATTAAATTTTTGTTTACTAGTATCTCTATTTTGTTCACTTACTCCAACTTTAAGTAGCTAACCTAAAAGTCGTGGTAAATAAAGTTGTAGAATAGAATAAGATAGAGGTACACAAAATTTTAAAGATATTTTTTTAATAGTAGTTCCCACATCCTGTATAAGCCCTGAGTATGAATATAATGTGTGATCACATACCATACTCTTTTCTCAGTCTTGTGATAAATTTCTTCGGGGCAATGGTTCCCACTTTTTTCTTCTGTGTAGCTATACTATAGAAAAGATCAGCCAGGCAAGTCAATAATGTCTCTTTCTTATTATTCTTCTGGTGTTGTTTGAATTGTAAAACTTTCTCTCGGAATGGTCGACAAAAATACAAAGCTTGCAGCACAGAGTTACCATAACATGTGTTACCAAACTGCAAACAAAAAATAAGCAAGAATGTAAAAAAAAAACGTTTATTTGTATTGATTTGATAATTGATATGGTCATAATATTAATAAATCCAAAAAAATGTACATGTTTGAACAAGATACATGTACAACTTTAACATGTTCATGATGTTATTGTATATTTAATTATATCTTATACATGTACATGAAAACTAATGACAGAAGCAGGGGTTCAAAATTCTGCAGAAGGAAGAACAAATGAAGAATAAAAATCTGATGATAAAAATATGCAGATCTAACATTGTGTGGCTAAATTTGAGATGAATTTAATATTTATCATATTTACAAATAATACTCTGAAGTCAGGAAGTGTATTCCCTTGAAAAAGTGATTTAATTATCTTTTTTAAAATAACATCTCAACCTCCAACCTCTTGATTACATAGTTGACAACTGTAAAAGCTTCTCTTTTCTTGTTGGTTGTGCAAACATGTTTAATAAATTTAAGAAAAACAATACCAAGATAATTTATGCTTACATGTAAGTGAGTATTATGCTGATTTTATTTTTATGTATTTTGACATAATAGAGGTCATAAATATGCATTTTGTCTACAATGTGTCAACAAGGTAGAGTGGTTTCTTATGGATATGCATGAGTTTGAAGACCATAAATGCTTTTCTCTTATGGTTGTGGCCTATTTGTCTATTTCTCGCATGGATAGATATTTCTTGTCCAAGTGATATCTTTTTCTCACTTATTACTAAAATTATAAATATTAAAAATATTTCTAAAGTGATAGTTATAATTCATGAAATAACACGTATACATATGTTACTTGTAAATTGTTTCATATCAGCATTAACCTACAATGTATAATATTACTTGATAATTTCTGAATTTGTTATCACTTACATTGACCAGACCAAAGTAATGTTCCTTGGCTGGTAACTGTTCTATTATAACTATTTCTATATTTATCACTTACACTGACCAGTCCAAATTAATGTTCCTTGGCTGGTAACTGTTCTATAACTATTTCTATATTTATCACTTACATTGACCAGACCAAAGTAATGTTCCTTGGCTGGTAACTGTTCTGTAGCTTTTTCTATATTTAGCAGACCAAAGTAATGTTCATTGGCGGGTTACTATTCTGTACCTATTTCTATATTTATCACTTACATTGACCAGACCAAAGTAATGTTCATTGGCGGGTAACTGTTCTGTACCTATTTCTTTCTCCAGCTGTGAAGGATTATTCCCCTGCAAACAGAAAATAATGGAAACATACATGTACAAGTCAATACATGTGCATTACTACACTGAAATTCTAAAATTTGAAATATCCTTACAAAAATAATTACCGGTAATTTGTTTATTCAGTTTAGTGTTTCCTAACATTCTATACATTGTTACTACTGAAACTACCATGTATCCCATCCATCTTCATTTTTTAAAATCCTTTACGTATTGAACATTGTACATGTACATGTACATTTTATTTGCATGAGCAGATGTCTAGAAGGAGGGTGTGGCTTGCATCAATGCCCATTTGTCAAATTATGGCGTAAATTCCTGATAGAATTTTTATACATGTTATATGGGGACAAAGTCCCAATTACGGTAGAAAAATCAATAATAAAAAAAAAAAAAATCCGGAAATTTTCTGAATTTTTCATTCTAGATACTCCAATGAAGTCAAAATCGTTAAAAAAAATTTCAGATCTACTTCCTGTTGCTGTCTTGTTTGCATGAGACTTTGAATAAAATGTATATTTATCAACATATCAACAAATATAGGACGGAATTCAATGCCCAATCATTTTTAATAATTGTTTGATATGAAAAAAACGTTACCAGATAACAGCGTTTCTCTGTTTACATTGAATATGATGTCATAACTTAAACAACTTCACAACTAAATCCCTAACAACAGAACCAATATTGGAAACGTTACGGTATTTCCGTTTCTTTTATCAACATGTTTGAATTAGAAAAAAATGAATACAGACTTCGTCCCCATTTACAGGCAATGCCTGCCTCATATTATTTCAATTTCAACTATCACAATAGTATGAGAGCATTAGAGCAAATGTCTTGATATCCTCAGATGTTTATTCATTGAAAGTCGATACCTATTTTGGGTTATTTAACAAATATTTATGAGGATCTGAGTGATTCTCCTCAACCTGTTTTATTCAGAACGACAGACATAATTTACAGAGGGCTTGCAGTTAAATCACGACATCAGTTGTGACGTCTTGTACGGCTTTCTTGTTTTCATTTTCCCTGAACACGATCCTTCTTCGTCAAAAATACATTAATATGAGTGTGTTTAAGAATTTATAATTTCAATTTACCATCTTCATTCGGGAAAAATCGTATAATTTAAACTTGCAGGCTCAAGTCAATAAATCTGACGTCCATTTTGAAATCTTAATTATTCTAAATTTAAACCAGTAGTCGGATCGGAAATTAGCATATATTTCGGAATTTCGTATACTACTTTCGGCCCTTTACATTTCGGTCCCAGTTGGTCCATCTGATATTTTTTTTTTTTTTTAACTTTTTGCAAATGTTGATAAAACATCGCTGACAACAGCATATATGTGAATGACAAGTGCTCAAGTATAGAAGCTATTACTAATAGATACTCAAATGGGTCAGCATTAAATAAACTTATTGATTCACCGATTCTATATTAAAATGAAGAATTTGTTTCTAAAAGAATTGGTCAAATAAAAATCAACTGGTAAAGATGGTTTATCACCAAAAATTTTACACGTTGTTAAGTAAACCTGCAGTGAGTAAACCTATCACACAGCTTTTTGATTTATCATTATCCACTTGTCTCAAGTTCAATTTCCACCATTTCCTTTAATTCGGCTTTTCGATCACGCTATGACAACAAATACTTAACATTTTGGAAGATTGGAAAAAGACACTGGACAATAATGAATACTTAGCAGCAACATAAATGAATATCAGTAATGCTTTTGACTATCGTCCTCATGATCTACTTCTTTGTAAACTGGGAAAATAATGTCTTAGTCCATCTACACTTGAATTGCTCAAAAATTATCTGACTACAAGAAAACAGTTTGTAAAATAGGTAAGAGTATCAGTCAAATGCAAGATATTTATAAAGGTGTTCCTCGGGGATCTATACAGTAGGCCCTATATTATTTAATGTATTCATAATGACATCTTTCTTTTGTCAAACCGAGTGGGATTTATATAACTATGCTGATGATAACAATTTCTCAAAATAAAGTACAACTTTGGAATCAACAATTAAACCCTTAGAGGAAGACGGTAACTCCCTAATATCATGGTTGAATTCATGTTTCTCTCTCAACAAAATGCAGGCAAACCCATAAAAATTCCAGGCAATTGTCATAGGTAAAAAACACACACTCAAAATATGGTCTTCAACCTAAATGGATTCAATATAAAATGTGACGACGAGGTAAAACTTCTTGGTGTAACATTAGACTTTAAACTGGGTTTCAACACTAACATTTCATTTTACTTTTTACTACAACCAAGTCGATGTAGAACTGGAAGAAACTTTACTGCTGGTGGATTATTCCCCGAGGACATCACTAACTTGGTAGCTTAATTTATGCATGATAAATACAAATAACACAAAGAACAAACCGGCTGGGATGTCGCCCGGGTTTCCAAGTTCCTTTTTTGCTGCACGGAACATTGAGTAGCATTTGATTTGCGATTAGGGACTTTCCGTTTTAAATTAAAATTAAAATGTATTTTTGTGATTTTACTTTTCACAACTAAACGTACTAAACAGAATCGGCACTCATCTCGAAAGACTTTCTAAACTTACAATATCACTCGATTTATCTTACTGCAAAGCATCATCTATTGTCCTCTTACATGACACGTCTGCAGTGAACAAAACACATTTTTTAGAACAAATACAAGAATTAAAGAGCAGTCATGGCCATTTATATATATTGTAGGGAAGCCAATTGTAACTGATATTTTACATTTTTTTCTTTTTTTTTCGTTGTGCTGTCCTAGGTTGGGTTCATTGGGGAGAGTTGTGTTTATGGCCACCACATTCATAACATCAGTGTGTATGTGCCAATGCACATTCCAAAGCCAGGAACATGCAGTACAGTGGTTGTTATTCATGGTTCATGTCTGTCAAGTTTTTTTTCGTAAATTATTTTGCGATCAATGAATAAGGCTGTTAGTTTTGTTTGAATTGTTTTCAAATTTTTATTGTCGGGGAATTTAATAGCGGACTATGTTTCTTTTTCATTGTTCGAGGCCGTACGGTGCATGGCCTTTAATTACTTACTACCACGTCAGTCACGTTAACACAGATGGATATTTGTATCATTAGTGATGGATCGTGGTCAACCCTTAGCACATTTAGCTTTGGATTTCAAATATTTTGGCCACGAGCATCACTGAAGAGACATGTATTGTCGAAATGCGCATCTGGTGCATGCAAGAAAAATGGGACCGTTAATTTTTTTACTACCACTGGGTCGATGCCTCTGCTGGTGGACTATTAGTCCCGAGGGTATCACCACCCCAGTAGCCAGTACTTCGGTACTGGCATGAAAATACGGATTTTTTTGTGTTATTAAAATTTATTGTTACAAAATGATAGAAATTATTATAAATTAAGGAATGTATCTCCCTCATGCAAAGCTCTGATTCCTTTCACGGATTTGGCTATACTTTTTGGACCTTTTGGATTATAGCTCTTCATCTTTTATATAAGCTTTGGATTTCAAATATTTTGGCCACGAGCATCACTGAAGAGACATGTATTGTCGAAATGCGCATCTGGTGCAAGAAAAATGCGACCGTTAATTTTTTTTTAGGGCAGACGGGATATTTTGTAGATCTTGTACAGCTCACACTAATGGGGGTAGTTCCTGTAGTACTTCCATGTCTCCCATGCCTGTTGGAGAGGGTTTACATATCTTCTTTAGGTTTGATGAAGTGTCATCCGTATCGGACTTCTTCTCCTTAATAAAAGCTTTAGTGCGACGAGTATTTTTCTCTATCCGTGCCTTTGATGGGTTCTTTTACAACGGGGTCTTAAGCATGATTTATCATGTAAAGTCATTTCACCATTGTATGTCGGAGACATCATAGACGTCTGTCCAGGGAACAATCTTCAAATCGACAAGACGTGGTTTAAGTAATTGTATTCATTTAGTCATTGATACCAAGGGTTCACGAAAAAGAATGGATGTGATCATCACATCAGCATGTACTTCGTGTGTAGGAATATAAAATGTATGTACATGTATATATAAATATATATATCAAATGTATACTAACACGACTCCGTAAAGCTTTGGTACCGCTAAACTATTAAAAAAAAAATGTTTTATTAGGATAAATATTTCTAACTGACGTCGCCGACGTTATATAACAAGGGGAAAAACTAGCTTCTTATGCCGCAAAAGTGAGGGGGGATTGGCCTGATCCTCGTTCCCCCCCCCCCCCGTATAACGCCGAGGGGAGAAAGTTGGATCATGCCAATTTTTCCAGGGGGAAATATGGGAGAAGAATGGCTATAGGACACCGGCACAAAGTGACACCGAAATTTGAAAAGCATCATCATGCTGCAAGATTAATAATATAAGTTTAAGTGAAATGTTGTACATGAAAGCCTTTGTATATTTACTGTTTATAAGTGTATTATTTCAGAAGAATATAGAAGAACGCATTAAAATTTTAAAATGATATTGCATTAAAAATTGTATCATAGAAAAATGAAGGCCGAAATGATATCTTGGGCCGAAATATTGAGGACAGAAATTTAGTTGATTTGCGCATGTCTCTTCCTTTTTCATCCGGTCAGAAATCAGAAAGGTTGTTGCACGTGTTTGTCGGAATATTTTTTCCATTTTTACCCTTTTAAACCGTTTTGTTTTGTCAATAAATATTCACTTCGACAAATATTTATCACATTTATACAAATTCTAAATGTATGGCACAAAGAAATCCTGTGTTCTACAGGATAGGCACGATTTTTTTCTCCGCTTTGGCTTTGACCACATGCAATCACTTCTTGTCTCCGTATGAGCCTCCTTTAAATAGGAGCACCACCATAGTTATGGCGTATAAAGGAGGACATTTGGAGCCTGTATCGGTACAGATTAATGTGAGCATTTGCCTACCCAATTCCCCAGCCAGGCCGTGACGGGTCTTATTACCAGAAAGTTAACCTTCCCAAAACATAAATACAATGCAATCAAATAAAACATACGAACTCACACACTCACCTGATCACATTATTTTTGAAGTACAAATATGTACTAATTTCAAAAATGTCATTGCAATATTTCCATTTGGAAATTGATTAAATCCTTTGAATATAGAATTTTTAAAGTTTTCGTATTGAGCTGTTGAGTGCATTAAATCGGTTAGCCCAAAAGCTGTGGAACTGTAGTTCTTACTCTTAGGGGCTTGCGTTATATTCTAGTAGCAACAAACAATTGAGAAAAAATATCAAAATTTACCCTCTATGAAATTGCCATCCCCTTTTCAATGCTTTCACGCAAGTTAAGCTTACTGATTGTGTCGTATGTTCATAGGTACATGTGTAATCAGAATCTTCTATAAATTTTATATGGAGTAGTTAAAATGGTAAAATATAAATTCTTTTTGGTCTATGGCAACAATCTGCATTTTTGTGTTAAAAATTTCTAAAAGGGTGAAAAAGACGTCTCATATTTCTCAAAATATTTACCAGAAGTAGAATTTCAATCCATAGCTTTTCTGAAACTGTTTACATAAACATTTGTATCCATCAAAAAATCACTCAAAATTATGTCTTTTGTCTCATTTTTTTTTGGGTATAATTGCATATTCTTATACACCATCTTTGATTGCACAATAACTATTATATTTGATAAATCCACCAGGTCAAAATGCGAAAACCAAACCTTATTGTGATCTTTGCTCAATCAGTTTATTTTTGACAAAAATGAGATGAAACATAGAACTCGAAATAAAAAAAATTGAGCTAATCCCAGAAAAATTGTTAAAGGCATGTTTGTACATCTCAAAACTTTTTGTGGGATTGTGATTTTTTTTTTTTTACTTAAACAAGTAAATTTTTGAGAAAATTAAGGGTGAGATTTTTCAAACATTAAAATTGACTTAAGTTATGCAAGTATATTTTATTTACTTCTTCAAGTGAATAAAGATTACTTGTTCAAGTACAAATGAAGGACCCCTGACTGTCATATCATTTGTTTTATTAACTGCAATATAAACTTAGTGTGACTGAGACTGAATTGAATTTTGGCACACAATTTTTTCCAAATTTTACTATCAGTGATTTTGATCACTTTTTAATTAATTGTTGAAGATTCTCAATAGACTTTAGCTGGAAGTTAAAAATTGAAAAAAATAACACTAGAAATTTTAAATTTGTAGAAAAAATGATGAAAACAATGTTCTACTTTTGAGCCTGGTGTTTTTTGTTTCTGCTTTTAATTTAGTTTGTGACTGTTCATTAATTTACTTTTTGAGCCATAATCACTTACCCTTAACTTTGATGGCGGTCAGGGATCTCCATGGCCTGTTTAACGATGGCGCCCCGCCATCGTTCTAATGAATTGCGCCATCGTCAAATGACCTGCGCCATTGTTCAAATGTCTTGCGCCATCGTCAAATGACCTGCGCCATCGTTAAATTGTCTTCCGCCATCGGTCAAAACTGTTATCGTTTTAGTAGCCCGCCGCCATTTTTTTTTTAGCAATTTTAATCAAATGCATGTAATTGCATAACCCTCAGGCTTTTTTATATTATAATCCAATACAGTTCTAACACCTGAGGGATATCCGGATTAAGATCGCGAATCACTTGTACCTGAGCTTGTACAGGTAAATCAACAAACCAGACCTGAAGATAAACGATTCATTTGTCGAATTATTCAACTAAGTTTCCGCAAATTCTATGATAATTTTGATTGAATAAATAAATTAATAATCCCAGTTACAAAGAAAACAGTTTAAAAAGTCGAACACGTGCTTTTATTTTGACTTGCGCAATCGACATCCCCCTTTTTTGAGATGCACAAAATAACACGTAAAACAGTTATTATTATTTCATCGCAAATAACTCGAGTACTGCTGTATTGGAACGATAATAAAGAATAACTTTAAAAGTTAAAAAATAAAAACTTTTATTTCCTGTAAAGAAATGTCGTATTGTAATTCCGAATTCATTTCGTAGTTTACAATAAAATTGATACATCCGCATTTCCGGTTTCTATTCAGACTCGAAAGAAAGATGCATGTTGCATAGCATCAATTTGCTAGATAACATGGATAAAATCATTAAAAACCTTTTCATTTGTCAACGTTTGCTTTACAAATCTCTTTAACATTTTACATAACCCGTATGAATCGTTTTGTTGTCGCTGCAAATCAGCCATACCGGTAATGCGATAATGGGTTCATGACTTCTGAATTTTTGGTCATTCTCGACTAAAGTGGGGGGCATGAAGGCTTGTCCTTTGAAGTTATACTTTTATTTACAATGAAAATTCAAATAAATATAATTTAAATAAGCAATGAATTAGCATGTTCACCAATCCTTATGTGGAGGGATGGTATACTTTCGATCACGCTTCTATGTACGGCGTACGCATGGTTTGTGATGGTGAAATTTCCTCCATGGTTCAATTTTCATCCATGGAGATCCCTGGGCGGTGTTAAAATTATTTACAAAATTTATATAATGAATTAAAAATGTGCAGATGATTTAGAAAAAATGTTTCCTACAAGCTTTAAAAATTTGTTCGATTACTGCAGAGAAAATGCTTTGATATCTGTATTTTACTAATATAAGATAAACTTGGATTTTTGCAGTCCATGTTAACTTTTACACAGCAGTCGCATGATTCTCTCTAACCATGATTGGAGTTTTTCAGTACATGATTATATGATCCATGGCAATCCATACATGTATATATAATAATTTATTATCTGGCATTTGTAGACTTCATCATGACCAACACAAAGGGTTATAGGCGTGGTACACGTTATATGTTCTCAAGACCATTCAAGAAGCATGGTGTTATTCCACTGTCTACGTACATGAAAATATACAAACGAGGAGACATCGTAGATATAAAGGTTTGTTATTATAAAAAAAAGGATACCATTAAAGAAGCAAGTAACAATAGGCACTGATTATACTAGTTTAGTGTTGAAAGTATATCTATTAAAGTGGCCCAGCCGAATTTTATTTCTGTCCAACATTCTAGTGGCTAACTGGGTTGTCTAAAGATATAGTTTGTTAAATAATGAATATTAGATGGTGACAAAGGAGAAAATTTGAATTGAATAACTATAATGGATGGATGAACGGAACCCTTTGATGATCAAGGTTTACCAATTTATATCATGTATCATTATTTTTGATAAAAAAAAAAATCAAATTGTACAGGTTTATTTTGAATGTCAAATTTAAAATTAATTCAACATGTTTAATTTATGCTTAGTCAGACTTGAGTTTTCTTCAAATCTTTATCCATCAATTTGAAACATTTATAACTAATGTATGCATTATTTTCAGGGTCATGGTGCAGTGCAAAAGGGTATGCCCCACAAAATATACCATGGTAAAACTGGTCGTATCTTCAATGTTACACCTCATGCTGTCGGTGTTGTTGTAAACAAAAGAGTACGGTAAGTCTACTTACATGTGACCCAGATGTGTGACCACTGGTCATTGTAGGCTTCACATCCATTATTTAATATTTACATTGTATGTCTACTATCTTTAGTTTTCTCAAGAGCCTATTAAGTGGTGAAAATTATAATTTTATATACTGAGTATACAAATGTAACATGACAGGTCAAGCTACTTTCGATAATATGGGGGAAAAAAAGAGATTAAAGTCACAAAAATACTGAACTCAGAGGAAAATCCAAAACAGAAAGTCCCTAATCAAATGGGAAAATCAAAAGCTCCAACACATCATACGAATGGATAACAACTGTCATATTCCTGACTTAGTACAGGCACTTTCTTATGTAGGAAATATTGGTTTAACTAAGAAGTGTTTCATACTTGATTTGCTGATTTTAGCAATGTTCTTATATTTTGGATATTGGACCATAATAGGTAAATGCTCAACTTCAAAATTTTTAGTTCTTTGACCACATTTAATTTGATTCACAAACCCATGCTGAATCAAATATCCAATCACAATTCAAATTCAAGGATTTTGGTAAGTAAGTTTTGAGCGGGAAATACAAATATAAGATTTTCGATAGGAACGAATAAAATAAAATTAAATATTGCTGGGAATTCAAATAAAAGATTTTCGGTCGGAACAAATTTATAGGGTTGGTCGGTAAAGGGCAAACAAACAATATTTTAATTTAAGCCTGAACTAATAAAAATTGACGTTAAAATTCCAATTATTTTTAGAGAACGAATTCTACCCAAGAGAATCAATGTAAGAATAGAGCACATCAAGCACTCAAACTGCAGATTGGATTTCTTAAAGAGAGTCCAAGAAAATGGTGAAAAGAAGAAGGAAGCCAAGGCCCAGGGTGTCAGATTCAACCTTAAAAGACAGGTAGGTCAAGGGTTAGAGGCATAACAATGACCTCATATATCTTTAAAACAGCAACACAGAACATCATGCAGGGGTTTGATTTCCACCCAGGGCAAACCAAAACTTGAAATTGGTATTTTCTGCTTTTACTTTTAACTGCACAGCATTTTGAAGTAATAACAAAAAGGAGTTGTCTTAGGAGCCAGAGTCATATTAGAATCACATCAGCATGTAGATATACTGATGGTCTTTTAACTGTAAACAGAGGCATTTCAAATCTTGTGATTATTCTGTGCTGATTTGATTAATTGTTGGTTCCTGAATTAATTTGTCCCAAGTATTTCCTGATTTATAAGGACAAGTTTTACAATAAATTAGTTAGGTTGGGTCACTAAGAATGATGTGAAAAATTGGATAGCTACTTCAAATTTCTAATCCAGTTTGGGGGAATTTGTTTGTAAAATTTTTATTTGTAAGAAGGGGCACAGATGATCATGTCTGGGAAAAAATTACAATTTTGCAAGTGCTATGTATATATATGAAAAAGCCTTTCTTTGGTATATATGATTAAATTTTTTTTATGTAATGGCTCTTCATGTACAGTCCTGATAATTGTCTCAAAGTTTATATTGCATGTGCTTGTATTGACCCTTGTGTATCTGTAATTTCATACGATATTTCAGTTGTATATTAGTATCACTTCCTTGTCAGTGTCATCCAAAGACATTGGTTTCTGGACAATAACTTTAGTATCAGTAAATAGAAATCTTTAAAATTTATACACAAGGTTTATAATCACAAAAGGAAGGTTTGGATTGATTTTTGGAGCTATGGTCCCAACAGTTTAGGAAAAAGGGCCCAAATAAGCATTTTTCTAATTTTTAGACAATAATTGTTGAACAGTGTATGGATCTGTCTGAAATTATACCATTAGTTTCAATAAACAACATTTTAACTTTTCTTCATTTAATTGTGCTTGTTTTGTTTCTTTTTCAGCCCAAACAACCAATGGGAGCCAGATTTGTGAGGACAAAATATAACAAGCCACAGATCTTAGAACCTATACCCTATGAATTTATTGCATAAGGACTTATAATAAAGTGGTCTGAGATGATATTGGTTCATTATCTGTGTCTTTCTAATACAGCATATGCAATGCTATAATAGTTTTGCAAAAGAAAAAAAATTGTTAGACCCCGGCTACCAGTTTGTTTATTACTTTTAAATATGAGTAGGTAAATGCTTAGCACGACAATGCCTGCATTTTGTTTTAACTTTGAACAATTGAATAGAACAATACTCATGATTTGATCATTTAAATGTTCCAGAGGATTTAACTTTCAATAACAAAGGTTTCTATATAGTAATGCCTACAGAACAACAGGTCAAAATACATTATTATCATATTGTGAATGTTTTTATAAAGATATCTGTTTAAGTCACCTATCGACAAATTCAAAGAGGTCTTTAGGTTTGCATATCTCTGTCCATCAGTCCAACAAATCAGTTTTCCAAACTTTTTTTCTTTGTGCTTGAAGATATTGATTTGATATTTGGTGTACAGCTGGTAAATCATGACAAGTTACTGACAAAGTTCAAATTTTGTTCGTCTGATGATTTTGTGCAGAGTTATGGTCCTTGAACTTTACTTAGAATATTGACTCGAATACTCAATTTCCACATTTTATTTGTAATGCTAGAAGAAATAGATTTGAAAATTAGTTTAAAGTTTTAGTATGACAAGTTACTGATCAAGTTCAAATTTTGTTCTTGTCTGATGATTTTGCGCAGAGCTACAAATGAATGGTCGTTGAACTCGCTCTGACACTCAAATTGTTTTGGTAAGGTTGAATATCTAGATATTGACTTTATAATAGTTATATAGTTTTACACAATGACATCTAAAGATCAAGTTATCATTTTGTTGAAGTTCAATGAATTTTGAACTGGTAGGGGACTATTTATTACCAGGCAATACTCAGAGAATGCTATTTTAAATGTTTTAATTGTGCTTTGACGAGCTAAAAAGATGCTGGTACTGGTGTAGCAGTATTTAAACTTAAAATAGAAGAATAAGGAGATGTTGTACGATTGACAATGAAAAAAATATCCACCAATGTTCAAATGAAGTGGATGTAAGCAAATGTACGGCCTTCAACAATGATAAAAGCACATAACCTATTGTGTCCTGTATTAGGCTTACACAATGAAAAATATGAAACCATTCAATTTAGAAAAATAATGGTCAAATTATAACAATTTAATACAAAAATTACAAGACACCTGAACCAATGACAACTATGGGACTATATGACGGGCATTGTGGCAGGGTTTAATATGTTTGTGAGTGCTAAACCCTCTCATAACCTTGGACTGTGTTCAGAGTGGTGTAACAGTACAACATAAAACAAACACTAAAAATCAATTGGAACATAAATGTGTCCATAGCACTATCATTTTCTATGTTCAATGAACTGTGAAACTGGGATCGAAACTTAATTTGGCATTAAAATTAGAAAGTTCATATCATAGGGAACATGTGAACTTAGTTTCAAGTTGATTGGATCTCAACTTCATCAAAACCATAATGCCTGGCTGTAAAAGGGGAATAACAATGTTTTGAATAACAAAGTTTGTTAAGTTCTGCAGTCAAAGTCACTAATATTTGCAAGTTTATGCTATACTCCCAAGATACCTTTCATAATAATTAAAAATGATTCTTCGTACAAGTCATGTCAGTTTTGCTGTAAAAATATAAGTGATAAAATTGAGAAAGGAAATGGGGAATGTGTCAACACGACAACAACCCGACCATAGAGCAGACAACAGCCGAAGGCCACCAATGTAGCGAGAAACACGTGGTATGATTGCCAATGAGACAACTGTTCACAGGAGACAAAAATGACACGGACATTAACAACTATAGGTCACCATACGGCCTTCAACAATGAGCAAAGCCCATACCGCATAGTCAGCTATAAAAGGCCCCAATAAGAAAGTGTAAAACAATTCAAACGAGAAAATTAACGGCCTTATTCATATAAAAAAATGAACGAAAAACAAATTTGTAACTCACAAACAAACGACAACCACTGAATTACAGGCTCCTAACTTGGGACAGGCACATACATAAATAATGTGGCGGGGTTAAACATGTTTATGATATCTCAACCCTCCCCCTATACCTCTAGCAAAAGTAGAAAAGTAAACGCATAACAATACGCACATTTAAAATTCAGTTCAAGAGAAGTCCGATGTCAGAAGATGTAACAATAGAAAATAAATAAAATGACAATAATACATAAATAACCACACACTACTAGCAGTTAACTTACATGCCAGCTCCAGACCTTAATTAAACTGATTGAAAGATTATGTCTTCATCATATGAATATTAGGCACAATCCCTCACCTGAAGTGGTGATTGTACGGTAGGGTATCATAGGGAACATATGTACTAAGTTTCAAGTCGATGGGACTTCAACTTCATTAAAAACTACCTTGACCAAAAAGTTTAACCTGGAGCGGAACGAACAAACGGACAGACCAGAAGACATAATGCCCCTCTACTATTGTAGGTTGGGCATAATGAAAAGGCTACATTCGTCAGATCGAAGCAGAGAAATACATCTACCAAGGTAAGCAAAACACCGTGGACCGGTTCTTTTACACTCCAAATTAAAGCCAAAAAATCTTGTATCTAGCACTCAACCAACATACGATAGATTTAGTGCAAACCATTCATTGACAGAGAAAAACACGACGGCTTCTACAATGCTAAGCTATTATGGTACCCCAGGGGCGGATCCAGGATTTCCAGTTAGGGGGGCGCAGAGTTTTATTTTCGCCGAGCGGAGCGAGGCAAAAAATTTTTGGAGTTTTTTTTAGGTAAAACTATTGAAATATTCTTTTAAAGGGGTGAAATGTAGATATCTCGAACTATTGTGTGGTAAAATTAGCGAGAAATTAAAGTGTCAAGCTGAAACCGCCTTAATCCACACCTGACAACAATCTACAGATAGACGGGCGGACAGACGGACGCAAAGTGAGACGAGACAGATCACAATTGCTCACCTGACCAATATAATTTTCAAACGAAAATTTCTACTTTTACCAGCGATTTTTAATTGTCCTTTCATACTATCTGTTTTTTACTTTTATGATTTTCGGAGGTCGTGCCATGGGCGTCAAGTTGGTTACCTATTCCCTATTCCCTATTCGTTACCTATTCCCTATTCCCTATTCGTTGCCTATTCGTTACCTATTCCCTATTCCCTATTCGTTACCTATTCGTTACCTATTCCCTATTCCCTATTCGTTACCTATTCCCTATTCCCTATTCGTTGCCTATTCGTTACCTATTCCCTATTCCCTATTCGTTACCTATTCCCTATTCCCTATTCGTTACCTATTCGTTACCTATTCCCTATTCCCTATTCGTTACCTATTCGTTACTTATTTGATTTTTAATATCCTTCCCCCTTTTTAATTATGGCATGGAATAGTTTAATATGGCTGCCGTTACCATGGAAACGGCACAATTGTGAAAAAAATGAGCTTTTGGTTTTTGGTGAACTGTTTGGATATGCTTCAACTCAGAATCATTATATTTTAAAACAATGTAGGTGCCCACTATATACAGGTGTTGGATGATTTTGGCGATCATTGGAACTACTATGTTGCCATGGAAACTACACCAAAATTTTCAAAATTCTAAAAATGCTCAAAACTTCATGAAACTTCACAGTAATGATGAGCAACATTGGAGTTGGAATTTCCAAAATAGGTCTTGTTACCATGGAAACAATGCAAAAAGGTCAAAAATTTCAAAAATAAGAATTTTCCGCAAACTGGATGAAACTTTACAGGAATGGTAACTGGCATAGGCAGAGTTGGATTTTGAAGTTAGAATTTTCAAAATGGCCGCCGTAACCATGGAAACAGCAAAAATATCAAAAATTCAAAATGTTCAAACTTAATGAAACTTTGCAAAAATGTTACTAGACATCTGTAGATGCTCTCTTTGACTTTGGAATTGTCAAAATGGCTGTCGCTCACCTGGTAATAGGGGGAAGGGGTGCCTTACGTTATTGCTAGCAATTACAAATCTAGTTGTTAATAGTCTTACATATGGTAATAGTTCTGCATTGGTTGAGGTAAAATGATCTTTTTATGACCTATTTATATGTGTTTGTGCTCAACCGATCCTTTTACTTCATGTTCGATACGCATTTGTTCCTTACTTGTTTTTTATACGTTCTACCTTTTAACTGCTTTATGTCCGTATGTTTGAAGATGGATCTTGGTTCGACGGGATGAAATCACCGTGTTAGCGCTTGCGTAAAAACGAAGATGTGGTATGATTGCCAATGAGACAACACTCCACATTAGACCAAAATGACACAGAAATTATCAACTATAGTTCACTGTACGGCCTTCAACAATGAGCATAGCCCAAACCGTGTAGTCACCTATAAAAGGCCCAGACATGACAACGTCATACAATTCAAACAACAAAACTGACGGCCGTATTTCATATACAAAAAAATAAACGGAAATATGTAACACAAAAACAAACGATAACTTCTTAATTTCAGGCTCTTGTCTAGGGACAGGCACATACTTACATAATGTGGTAGAGTTAAACATGTAAGCAGGGTGTACATCGTTTCGGAGCATGCTATTACCTTGTTTAATTCGTTCCATCACTCGCTTATAATTCGCTTATAATACGTGTATCTTACGTTGCACCTTTTAAAACATGATTTTCAATTGTTTTGTTGTCTCTGGTGGATTTGGGCTCTTAGAGGTGATATAACTCTATAAGTGCATTTGTATCCGTTCCAGCGGTCGGATAATACCCTGTTAAATATTCGTTACTATTTCGCTTTTAAAAAGTTTGTTGTACGTTGCACCTTTTAGAAAAGGATTTCCAATTGTGTTCATATCTCTGGTGGTAATAATGTGTTCTTATAGATGAAATACCCCTATAAGCGCATATGTACTCGTTCCAGCGATCGGTTAATACCCTGTTACCTATTCGTTACCTATTCACTTATAGTACGTTTGTTGTACGTTGCACCTTTTAGAAAAGGATTTTCAATTAAATTCATATCTCTGATGGTAACAATGTGTTCTTAGAGATGAAATGACCCCATTAGAGCGCATGTACCCGTTCCAGCGCTCGGTAAATAACCTTTTACCTATTCGTTACTTATTCGCTTTTAATGCCCGGGGTATACGGTGCACCTTGAAATAAATCGTTTTTTAATTGTGTTCAGGTCTCTGGTGGTAAGAATGTGTTCTTAGAGATGAAATTACCCTATTAGCGCTCATGTACCCGTTCCAGCGCTCGGTTAATACCCTGTTACCTATTCGTTACCTATTCGCTTATAATACATTTTTTTATACGTTGCACCTGTTAGAAAAGGATTTTCAATTATGTCCAGGTCTCAGACGGTAACAATGTGTTCTTAGAGATGAAATGACCCCATTAGAGCGCATGTACCCGTTCCAGCGCTCGGTAAATAACCTGTTACCTATTCATTACCTATTCGCTTTTAATGCGCGGGGTATACGGTGCACCTTGAAATAAATCGTTTTTTAATTGTGTTCAGGTCTCTGGTGGTAAGAATGTGTTCTTAGAGATGAAATGACCCTATTAGCGCGCATGTACCCGTTCCAGCGCTCGGTTAATACCCTGTTATCCATTCGTTACCTATTCGTTACCTATTCGCTTATAATACATTTTTTTATACGTTTCACCTGTTAGAAAAGGATTTTCAATTATGTCCATGTCTCAGGTGGTAACAATGTGTTCTTAGAGATGAAATTACCCTATTAGCGCTCATGTACCCGTTCCAGTGCTCGGTAAATAATCTTGTTACCTATTCGTTACCTTTTCGCTTTTAATGCGCGGGGTATACGCTGCAATTTGAAATAAATCGTGTTTTAATTGTGTTCATGTCTCAGGTGGTAACAATGTGTTCTTAGAGATGAAATGACCCCATTAGAGCGCATGTACCCGTTCCAGCGCTCGGTAAATAACCTGTTACCTATTCGTTACTTATTCGCTTTTAATGCGCGGGGTATACGGTGCACCTTGAAATAAATCGTTTTTTAATTGTGTTCAGGTCTCTGGTGGTAAGAATGTGTTCTTAGAGATGAAATGACCCTATTAGCGCGCATGTACCCGTTCCAGCGCTCGGTTAATACCCTGTTACCTATTCGTTACCTATTCGTTACCTATTCGCTTATAATACATTTTTTTATACGTTGCACCTGTTGGAAAAGGATTTTTAATTCAGTTCATATCTCTGGTGGTAATAATGTGTTCTTTTAGATGAAATACCCCTATTAGCGCGTATGCACTCGTTCCAGCGCTCGGATAATACCCTGTTACTGATTCGTTCCCTATTCGCTTTTAATGCGCGGGTTATACGCTGCACCTTGAAATAAATCGTTTTTCAATTGTGCCCATGTCTGGTGGTAACAATGTGTTCTTAGAGATGAAATTACCCTATTAGCACGCATGTACCCGTTCCATCGCTCGCTTTATTCCCTGTTACCTATTCGTTACCTATTCACTTATAATACGTTGTTGTACGTTGCACCTTTCAGAAAAAGGATTTTCAATGGTGTCCGTGTCTCTGGTGGTAACAATGTGTTCTTAGAGATGAAATGATCCTATTAGCGCGTATGTACCCGTTCCAGCGCTCGATAAATACCCTGTTACCTATTCGTTACCTATTCACTTATAATACGTTTGTTGTACGTTGCACCTTTTGAAAAGGATTTTTAATTCAGTTCATATCTCTGGTGGTAATAATGTGTTCTTTTAGATGAAATACCACTATTAGCGCGTATGTACTCGTTCCAGCGCTCAGTTAATACCCTGCTACTTATTCGTTCCTTATTTGCTTTTAATGCACGAGGTATACGTTGCACCTTGAAATAAATCGTTTTTTTAATTGTGTTCATGTCTCTGGTGGTAACAATGTGTTCTTAGAGATGAAATGACCCTATTAGAGCGCATGAACCCGTTCCAGCGCTCGCTTAATACCCTGTTACCTATTCGTTACCTATTCACTTATAATACGTTTGTTGTATGTTGCACACCTTTTAGAAAAGGATTTTTAATTGTCTCCATGTCTTTTGTGGTAACAATGTGTTCTTAGAGATGAAATTACCCTATTAGCGCGCATGTACCCGTTCCAGCGCTCGGTTAATACCCTGTTACCTATTCGTTACCTATTCGTTACCTATTCACTTATAATACGTTTGTTGTACTTGCACCTTTCAAAAAAGGATTTTCAATGGTGTGTCCGTGTCTCTGGTGGTAACAATGTGTTCTTAGAGATGAAATGACCCTATAAGCGCATGTACCCGTTCCAGCGCTCGATAAATACCCTGTTACCTATTCGTTACCTATTCACTTATAATACGTTTGTTGTACGTTGCACCTTTTAGAAAAGGATTTTTAATTCAGTTCATATCTCTGGTGGTAATAATGTGTTCTTTTAGATGAAATACCCCTATTAGCGCATATGTACTCGTTCCAGCGCTCAGTTAATACCCTGCTTCTTATTCGTTCCTTATTTGCTTTGAATGCACGAGGTATACGTTGCACCTTGAAATAAATCGTTTTTTAATTGTGTTCATGTCTCTGGTGGAACGGGTACATGAGCGCTAATAGGGTAATTTCACCTCTAAGAACACATTGTTACCACCTGAGACATGGACATAATTGAAAATCCTTTTCTAACAGTTGAAACGTATAAAAAAATGTATTATATGCGAATAGGTAACGAATAGGTAACGAATGGTAACAGGGTATTAACCGAGCGCTGGAACGGGTACATGCGCGCTAATAGGGTCATTTCATCTCTAAGAACACATTCTTACCACCAGAGACCTGAACACAATTAAAAAACGATTTATTTCAAGGTGCACCGTATACCCCGCTCATTAAAAGCGAATAGGTAACGAATAGGTAACAGGTTATTTACCGAGCGCTGGAACGGGTACATGCGCTCTAATGGGGTCATTTCATCTCTAAGAACACATTTTTACCACCAGACATGAAACACAATTAAAACACGATTTATTTCAATTTGCAGCGTATACCCCGCGCATTAAAAGCGAATAGGTAACGAATAGGTAACAGGTTATTTACCGAGCGCAGGAACGGGTACATGCGCTCTAATGGGGTCATTTCATCTCTAAGAACACATTGTTACCGTCTGAGACCTGGACAAATTGAAAATCCTTTTCTAACAGGTGAAACGTATAAAAAATGTATTAAAAGCGAATAGGTAACAGGGTATTAACCGAGCGCTGGAACGGGTACATGCGCGCTAATAGGGTAATTTCATCTCTAAGAACACATTGTTACCACCAGACATGAACACAATTAAAAAACGATTTATTTCAAGGTGCACCGTATACCCGCGCATTAAAAGCGAATAGTAACGAATAGGTAACAGGTTATTTACCGAGCGCTGGAACGGGTACATGCGCTCTAATGGGGTCATTTCATCTCTAAGAACACATTGTTACCGTCTGAGACCTGGACATAATTGAAAATCCTTTTCTAACAGGTGAAAGTATAAAAAATGTATTATAAGCAAATAGGTAACGAATAGGTAACGAATAGGTAACAGGGTATTAACGAGCGCTGGAACGGGTACATGCGCGCTGATAGGGTAATTTCATCTCTAAGAACACATTCTTACCACCAGAGACCTGAACACAATTAAAAACGATTTATTTCAAGGTGCACCGTATACCCCGCGCATTAAAAGCGAATAAGTAACGAATAGGTAACAGGTTATTTACGAGCGCTGGAACGGGTACATGCGCTCTAATGGGGTCATTTCATCTCTAAGAACACATTGTTACCACCAGACATGAACACAATTAAAACACGATTTATTTCAAGTTGCAGCGTATACCCGCGCATTAAAGCGAATAGTACGAATAGGTAACAATAGGTAACAGGTTATTTACCGAGCGCTGGAACGGGTACATGCGCTCTAATGGGGTCATTTCATCTCTAAGAACACATTGTTACCGTCTGAGACCTGGACATAATTGAAAATCCTTTTCTAACAGGTGAAACGTATAAAAAAATGTATTATAAGCGAATAGTAACGAATAGGTAACGAATGGTAACAGGGTATTAACCGAGCGCTGGAACGGGTACATGCGCGCAATAGGGTCATTTCATCTCTAAGAACACATTCTTACCACAGAGACCTGAACACAATTAAAAAACGATTTATTTCAAGGTGCACCGTATACCCGCTCATTAAAAGCGAATAGGTAACGAATAGGTAACAGGTTATTTACCGAGCGCTGGAACGGGTACATGCGCTCTAATGGGGTCATTTCATCTCTAAGAACACATTGTTACCACCGACATGAACACAATTAAAACACGATTTATTTCAAGTTGCAGCGTATACCCACGCATTAAAAGCGAATAGGTAACGAATAGGTAACAGGTTATTTACGAGCGCAGGAACGGGTACATGCGTTCTAATGGGATCATTCATCTCTAAGAACACATTGTTACCGTCTGAGACCTGGACATAATTGAAAATCCTTTTCTAACAGGTGAAACGTATAAAAAATGTATTATAAGCGAATAGGTAACAGGGTATAACCGAGCGCTGGAACGGGTACATGCGCGTTAATAGGGTAATTTCATCTCTAAGAACACATTGTTACCCCAGACATGAACACAATTAAAAAACGATTTATTTCAAGGTGCACCGTATACCCCGCGCATTAAAAGCGAAAAGGTAACGAATAGGTAACAGGTTATTTACCGAGCGCTGGAACGGGTACATGCGCTCTTATGGGGTCATTTCATCTCTAAGAACACATTGTTACCGTCTGAGACCTGGACATAATTGAAAATCCTTTTCTAACAGGTGCAACGTATAAAAAAATGTATTATAAGCGAATAGGTAACGAATAGGTAACGAATAGGTAACAGGGTATTAACCGAGCGCTGGAACGGGTACATGCGCGCTAATAGGGTAATTTCATCTCTAAGAACACATTCTTACCACCAGAGACCTGAACACAATTAAAAAACGATTTATTTCAAGGTGCACCGTATACCCGCGCATTAAAAGCGAATAAGTAACGAATAGGTAACAGGTTATTTACCGAGCGCTGGAACGGGTACATGCGCTCTAATGGGGTCATTTCATCTCTAAGAACACATTGTTACCACCAGACATGAACACAATTAAAACACAATTTATTTCAAGGCAGCGTTATACCCCGCGCATTAAAAGCGAATAGGTAACGAATAGGTAACAGGTTATTTACGAGCGCTGGAACGGGATACATGCGCTCTAATGGGGTCATTTCATCTCTAAGAACACATTGTTACCACCTGAGACATGGACATAATTGAAAATCCTTTTTTAACAAGGTGAAACGTATAAAAAATGTATTATAAGCGAATAGGTAACGAATAGGTAACGAATAGGTAAACAGGGTATTAACCGAGCGCTGGAACGGGTACATGCGCGCTAATAGGGTCATTTATCATCTAAGAAACATTCTTACCACCAGAGACCTGAACACAATTAAAAAACGATTTATTTCAAGGTGCACCGTATACTCCGCGCATTAAAAGCGAATAGGTAACGAATAGGTAACAGGTTATTTACCGAGCGCTGGAACGGGTACATGCGCTCTAATGGGGTCATTTCATCTCTAAGAACCACATTGTACCACCTGAGACATGGACACAATTTAAAACACGATTTATTTCAAGTTGCAGCGTATACCCCGCGCATTAAAAGCGAATAGGTAACGAATAGGTAACAGGTTTATTTACCGAGCGCAGGAACGGGTACATGCGCTCTAATGGGGTCATTTCATCTCTAAGAACACATTGTTACCGTCTGAGACCTGGACATAATTGAAAATCCTTTTCTAACAGGTGAAACGTATAAAAAATGTATTATAAGCGAATAGGTAACAGGGTATTAACCGAGCGCTGGAAAGGGTACATGCGCGCTAATAGGGTAATTTCATCTCTAAGAACACATTGTTACCACCAGACATGAACACAATTAAAAAACGATTTATTTCAAGGTGCACCGTATACCCCGCGCATTAAAAGCGAATAGGTAACGAATAGGTAACAGGTTATTTACCGAGCGCTGGAACGGGTACATGCGCTCTAATGGGGTCATTTCATCTCTAAGAACACATTGTTACCGTCTGAGACCTGGACATAATTGAAAATCCTTTTCTAACAGGTGAAACGTATAAAAAAATGTATTATAAGCGAATAGGTAACGAATAGGTAACAGGGTATTAACCGAGCGCTGGAACGGGTACATGCGCGCTGATAGGGTAATTTCATCTCTAAGAACACATTCTTACCACCAGAGACCTGAACACAATTAAAAAACGATTTATTTCAAGGTGCACCGTATACCCCGCGCATTAAAAGCGAATAGGTAATGAATAGGTAACAGGTTATTTACCGAGCGCTGGAACGGGTACATGCGCTCTAATGGGGTCATTTCATCTCTAAGAACACATTGTTACCGTCTGAGACCTGGACATAATTGAAAATCCTTTTCTAACAGGTGCAACGTATAAAAAAATGTATTATAAGCGAATAGGTAACGAATAGGTAACAGGGTATTAACCGAGCGCTGGAACGGGTACATGAGCGCTAATAGGGACGTTACGCACGGTAATGCGTTCGGATTAAAATTACGTTATTATATGATTTTAGAACAGCAACCATTTGCCTATAAAAAAAATAAAATCACCAACATCCATATATCTACAGAAAGGCCCCGACATTTTTTTCTTATTCTGAGTTAATTCTGTAAATTTTTGCACCATACATTTATTTTATTGAACTCACAAATCTTACTTTTGCGTTAAAAATTGCATGTCCTGCGTAACATTTCAGATTAAATTAAATGCAATTCTCTATGTTCCGCTGTAATTTCGCACATGAAATCTGCGAAATTTAGTATATCCGCTTCCTACTAGATTTATATTATAACATCATACCCGTTTTTTGGTATTGGCTGAACTTTGAACCAAGCCTTCAACGAAATATTCAGCAAAGGAACCTGTCTTAATGAGTTTTGAGGAAAGTTTATCAAAATTTCAGTTTTATTATTATCCCTATAAAATAATCAAATCATATTAAAACTATACTCAATAGAAAGTTCAGAAAAAGATAAACATTTTAAAAGTTTCAAATGTAAAACAAATCTTTTTCTTGAAGCAGATTTTTTAAAAATCGAATGTCTAGCCACTATGTCCAAACGTTATTTTTGTCCTTTCCTTAGGTGAAACATGATGTATAAATACTAAATGTGCATTTATAATACAAAACTAACATATTTATAAGATACAAACTATAAGTTCATACAAATGGTTAAATGAGTGGGGTGTTTTCACCAACATTATGACCTTACATTTTTTTTCGGAAAGTATTCCCTATGTCTAGCCATTATGTCCAAGGGTGTCATTTTGACGTTTCTGCACAGTGGTGTGGCGTCTTTTATACAAATACACACTATCAACGAACTGTTTAGGCAGTTTTAAAAAATGATGCCGGGAAATGTTCATTCCAAAATGGTCTGCTGAATCAAAATAACACTCAGATTAGAAAAACATACACACATAAGGAATAAACCCTTTATAGATACAGGGGAAAAGGGGAGATGGGCCGAGGGATAATTTGTTATGGACAAAAGTTTTCACGCAAATCTAAAACACCTTTATAGATTAGAAACCGATTAGAATCCGAGTTACAAAGGTCTTATAAATTTTAAACAACTATATAAATACGTATTTTTAAAATTAAACCATCAGTGCTAAAAAGATCGAGAAATAGTCTGAAAACTCGCACAGATATTGGACAAAATGAAGTTCAATCTAAAAAAAAATTATTTCATAAAAAGAAATATTGCTGAATTATTATATGACCGATTTTTATGAAATAGATACCATAAATTTCTATGATCAATTTGTCAAAAAAATGTTCAGGCTAAATTTATCTTCTCATGTGTCCCTCCGGAAGCAAGATTTTTTTAAAAGGTTGCTATGTATTCTATCCAAAATAAAATTGGAAACATTTGCATTTGTTTTCATCTAATCACAGATCAGAAAATAATAACTATCCTAATACGTAATTAATTGCTTTAAACAAGATAAATTTTGAAACATTTCTTCAGCTTATGGTATTTATTTGATAAAAGTCGATCGAGTAGGTACTCCGCTCTTGATAACAAAATGTCAAAGTTAGTATATGGCGTCAAATTTGTCAATTATACATGTTACGTCTTGCGACGCAATACCGTGCGTAACGTCAGGGTAATTTCATCTCTAAGAACACATTCTTACCACCAGAGACCTGAACACAATTAAAAAACGATTTATTTCAAGGTGCACCGTATACCCCGGGCATTAAAAGCGAATAAGTAACGAATAGGTAACAGGTTATTTACCGAGCGCTGGAACGGGTACATGCGCTCTAATGGGGTCATTTCATCTCTAAGAACACATTGTTACCATCAGAGATATGAATTTAATTGAAAATCCTTTTCTAAAAGGTGCAACGTACAACAAACGTACTATAAGTGAATAGGTAACGAATAGGTAACAGGGTATTAACCGATCGCTGGAACGAGTACATATGCGCTTATAGGGGTATTTCATCTATAAGAACACATTATTACCACCAGAGATATGAACACAATTGGAAATCCTTTTCTAAAAGGTGCAACGTACAACAAACTTTTTAAAAGCGAAATAGTAACGAATATTTAACAGGGTATTATCCGACCGCTGGAACGGACACAAATGCACTTATAGAGTTATATCACCTCTAAGAGCCCAAATCCACCAGAGACAACAAAACAATTGAAAATCATGTTTTAAAAGGTGCAACGTAAGATACACGTATTATAAGCGAATTATAAGCGAGTGATGGAACGAATTAAACAAGGTAATAGCATGCTCCGAAACGATGTACACCCTGCTTACATGTTTAACTCTACCACATTATGTAAGTATGTGCCTGTCCCTAGACAAGAGCCTGAAATTAAGTAGTTATCGTTTGTTTTTGTGTTACATATTTCCGTTTATTTTTTTGTATATGAAATACGGCCGTCAGTTTTGTTGTTTGAATTGTATGACGTTGTCATGTCTGGGCCTTTTATAGGTGACTACACGGTTTGGGCTATGCTCATTGTTGAAGGCCGTACAGTGAACTATAGTTGATAATTTCTGTGTCATTTTGGTCTAATGTGGAGTGTTGTCTCATTGGCAATCATACCACATCTTCGTTTTTACGCAAGCGCTAACACGGTGATTTCATCCCGTCGAACCAAGATCCATCTTCAAACATACGGACATAAAGCAGTTAAAAGGTAGAACGTATAAAAAACAAGTAAGGAACAAATGCGTATCGAACATGAAGTAAAAGGATCGGTTGAGCACAAACACATATAAATAGGTCATAAAAAGATCATTTTACCTCAACCAATTCAGAACTATTACCATATGTAAGACTATTAACAACTAGATTTGTAATTGCTAGCAATAACGTAAGGCACCCCTTCCCCCTATTACCAGGTGAGCGACAGCCATTTTGACAATTCCAAAGTCAAAGAGAGCATCTACAGATGTCTAGTAACATTTTTGCAAAGTTTCATTAAGTTTGAACATTTTGAATTTTTGAATATTTTTGCTGTTTCCATGGTTACGGCGGCCATTTTGAAAATTCTAACTTCAAAATCCAACTCTGCCTATGCCAGTTACCATTCCTGTAAAGTTTCATCCAGTTTGCGGAAAATTCTTATTTTTGAAATTTTTGACCTTTTTGCATTGTTTCCATGGTAACAAGACCTATTTTGGAAATTCCAACTCCAATGTTGCTCATCATTACTGTGAAGTTTCATGAAGTTTTGAGCATTTTTAGAATTTTGAAAATTTTGGTGTAGTTTCCATGGCAACATAGTAGTTCCAATGATCGCCAAAATCATCCAACACCTGTATATAGTGGGCACCTACATTGTTTTAAAATATAATGATTCTGAGTTGAAGCATATCCAAACAGTTCACCAAAAACCAAAAGCTCATTTTTTTCACAATTGTGCCGTTTCCATGGTAACGGCAGCCATATTAAACTATTCCATGCCATAATTAAAAAGGGGGAAGGATATTAAAAATCAAATAAGTAACGAATAGGTAACGAATAGGGAATAGGGAATAGGTAACGAATAGGTAACGAATAGGGAATAGGGAATAGGTAAACTACCGTCAGTACTGTCCTTGAATTACACTTGTGTAAAAATTAGTAGTGTTTCAATTTACTGATAACAAAATCAATATTTATACCAATAAAAAAATTATTTAAAGATGTAATTACAGTGTTGAATCGGTAACCTTTTAGAATAAGATTATTCGAAGAACCGACGGCATTGCGAAAGAATTGGGACACGTCACACGGGTGCTTATTTCTTTCCATTGGAAGGTCGACTGTCCATATGTAATTGGTCCCCTTCCGACGAAGTCAAAGGCGACTAGGTGTGCACACCCTCTGTCTGTCCATCTGTCAGCCCGGGAAATCAGTCGTCCACATTTTTTTCTTAATATTTGAAAATATTGATTTGATATTTCAAATTGGTATATTGTTTTATCATGACACGTTACAGATCAAGTTTTAGTTATGGTCATTGGGCTTTGAAAATTCAATCAAATAATTAGTTTTCTTCATTTTATTCGTCATGATTGGAAGATATTGATTTAATAATTGGTAAATAGTTGTATGACAAGTTTCAGATAATGTTCGAACTTTGTGTCGGTCTGATGATTTCGTGCAGAGTTATGTTCCTTGGATTTAGAACATCAGTTTTTCACATTTTTTCGACATGCTTTGAGATATTGATTTGATATTGTTATATAGTTTACACAATGACCAGTTAAAGATCAAAAAAGCATTTTGTTCCAACGCAGTTAATTATTTCAACTGGTAATAAGGGACTATGAATTGCCATGCAATACTCTCAGAATGCTTTTTACATAGTCGACCTTCACACGGATAGAAACAAATGCCTGCGAGTTGGGATATATAAACGTCTAATCCTCAGAATTCACCTAATGAAGGTGTTTTCCTGGAACATGTGATGTGTGAATGAAAATCACCATACAATGTATAACTTTTCACCATCAGTTTAAAGCTCTGGACATTGTTAAATATGATTCAGATATTTCATAAATAGTATGGCTACTGTAAAGATATTTTTTGCCGTATTTTGGGCTGTTATATAAATCTTTTTTTTTATTTTTGATACCTAAACTGTTTGAAATGATCATCACATGATAACTCGTCATTGATAAAAACAAAATGGTCACTCACATTTGCTATCAATATGCTTACTTTTACTTCAATTTACATCTTATGATCCATGATTGCAATCAGTATGATTGGTAAAATTAAATAGAATTTTAATGAGATGAGGGGAAACGAGTATAGTAAATAAACCGCGAGCCTCTAAATGAAAGGGTTAAAAAGTCGGAGGGAATTGGAATTTTAGTTTTTCTGAATTTATTAACGAACACGTTTGTTACAAATCATGTCCCTAACAAAGACTTGACTACTAAGCTGATGAATAGCCAACCACTAGATTTTACACTATTTTGTATTATATATGAGCCATGCGATAAGGTACAAAAACGAAAAATTTACGAAATTCTAAAAAGTGTGCATAATAATTGTAAGTAGACTTGTGATTTATAAAACACATTTACTTTTCCTCATATCATCAAGCTGTGAGCTACATGCACCTGCAAGTGTTGAGACCCTCCCCCTTTAGTTTTATCAAGATTTTTAATGAACTATTTCATATATCTCAATCATTTTCAAAGTACAGTTTAAATGGCTTGATTTGTCAATTGATAATGTTAACCCTGGTAGCAGTGGGGATAAGGCTCTCGCTTACGATGCTGATACTTACAATGCTGATACTTACAATGCTGATATCAATGCAATGATACCGGGCAACGGTTCGAATCCCGTGCAAATAAGGTTGATTTATATATAAATATTAAATAACTTAACTTAACTTCAATTTCAATTTCTAAAACACAAAATGTCATAGTTTTTGTATTTTCCCTCATGTTTTAATGTTGTCTTACTTTCTTTAAACATGTAGAACTGACGGAAATGATTGACCCTTGTCTCTGTAGTGTCGTAAATTTTTAAGTTTCTGGTCGGTATAGCATTAGTCCGGGGAACAAATGATTTTACACTTGCTCAAATACCAAAAATTCAGATCAAATTCGGGATAGAATTGACAAGATTATGAATGTTTACATTTATGTAAAAAAAAATTCGGATAAAATCGTTTTTCAAAAATACTATTACAAACTTTGATAACGTGTCCTGTAAAGTTTACCAAAAGGACTTTTTGTTCCTTTTCGCATGGACTGGCTCATATGTCATTGTAACTCTAAATACTTGTAAAATTTTATTTATTTAAACTGAGTTATGTCCCTTTTACCAGTATTTTGAGAAAAATGTTGTATCAGTTCTAAATTCGACTCTACAGACGTCACAGTCTCAATTTATTGAAATTTGTATTGCTTGTTGATATTCTATGATAATATAAAACTTGTTCAGATGTTAATATTTGGTATATAGACAGACTCTCATCACTATTATACTAGGCGCAGACCTACTCAGTTCAGCATTACAGAATATTTTTTTAATTATGAGTTCTGTCCCTTTTCTAAATATGTTCAGAAAAAGGCAGCATCAGTAAATGATCTTGTCTCAGTGTAAAACAATTTCCTCAATGATATGACAGTCGGGACCCATTTACCAAAAATTGTAATATATATATATATATAAGTGAGAAGATATGGTATGATTTCCAATGAAATCACTCTCCACAAAAGACAGAAATTAACTATAGGTCATCGTAAGTCCTTCGACAATGAATAAAAACCATAACACAAAGTCTGCTATAAAAGGTACTAGAATGAAAATCAAATATGATGTACATCACAAATAACAACCACATAATTAATGCCTCATGACTCGGGATAGTAAAAGAGGGTTAGGGTTAGGGTTAGGGTTATTAGGGTTAGGGTTAGGGTTATTAGGGTTAGGGTTAGGGCTAGGGCTAGGGTTAGAAACCCGTGGTAGCCCGCTAAAGGCCGGCCACGTACCGACCCGCGGTTGGGGTAAGGGTTAGAGTTAGGGTTAGGGTTAGGATTAAAGTTAGGGTTAGGGTAAGGGTTAGGCATTGGGGAAAAAAATACAAGTCGTGCTTATGTCCTGACACGAAAGGGTTAGGCTTTTGAAATTCGGGGAAAAAAATTACAAGTCATGCTTATGTCCTGACACGAAAGGGTTAGGCTTAGCACATACTGTAACCCTAGCTTATGTCCTGACAACCCTAGTTCAAACCTCGCGAAGGTGTCGGACGCAAGCACACGGCCGATCGAGAGGGTGTACGATGCCTGCCTTCGACGCATGAAATTTTATCGTATCATCGAGAGACCTGCTGTAATATTCTTACGTGCGGCTTCCAGATGACAAAAAATTGTCACCATGTAAGAAATACTTTTTGACTGGGGTATTGTTGGCCGGCCTTCGATGGTCGAGACACTTACGTTAGGCTTCCCGATGAAAAATTCCCAAGGGTCAACATTTTTTACCGACGATAAAGTTGGCCGGCCTCGATGGTCGAGAGACCCGCGGTAGCCCGCCCGCGTCTAACGTGCGACACCTCGATGAAAATTTCACCCACGTAAAAAAAAATTACCGAGGGTAAAGTTAGCCGGCTTCGATGGTCGAGAGATCCGCGGTAGCCCGTCCGCGTCTAACGTGCGACACCTCGATGAAAATTTCACCCACGTAAGATTTTTTTACTGAGGGTATAGTTTGCCGGCTTCGATGGTCGAGAGACCCGCGGTAGCCCGTCCGGGTCTAACGTGCGACACCTCGATTAAATTTCACCCACGTAAAAAAAATTTCCCGAGGGTATAGTTTGCCGGCTTCGATGGTCGAGAGACCCGCGGTAGCCCGTCCGCGTCTAACGTGCGACACCTCGATGAAAATTTCACCCACGTAAAAAACAATTTACCGAGGGTATAGTTTGCCGGTCTCGATGGTCGAGACACCCGCGGGTAGCCCGTCCGCGTCTAACGTGCGACACCTCGATGAAAATTTCACCCACGTAAAAAGAAAATTACCGAGGGTATAGTTTGCCGGTCTCGATGGTCGAGATACCCGATGTAGCTCGCCTGCGTCTTACGGGCCACTGACTCCTCGATGGCCAAATGTTAGCAAGGGTAACACACGTTCGAAAGCACTCGCCTTTAACAGTCGCACTCGCCTTTAACAGTGGGTCCCAGTGCAACATAAGAAACAATAAAAAAAAAATTCAGTTGAAAAGATCTCAACTCATCTCATAGATAAGAAATCAGTATACATCTTACAATAACAGGGTGGACGCGACTCGATTGCCAATGAGAAACTCTCAATCATAAACCAAAATGACAGAAAAAGAGAAACAAGAGATAACAAATAAGAGACATTCAAACTCATATAAGTCAAAAATAAACTTGACAGCTTCTTTTCTTCGTAGATTTAGGTCATCGTACGTAGTTTATGATATAACATGTGTTCAGATGCTTATATTTTATATTTTAATATATGCATGGTACCTACAGTTAACTTTTCCACCCCGACCAACCGTGAGGTTTACAATCTAAATTATAATACAATTAGCAGAGACCACTGCTACCTTGTTGATTACACAGTATTCCACCTGCGATTCAAATTCAACTTATTCATGTATTAGTAGATTTTCGTGAAAGGAGAAAGTCCGGTAAGGGCCGATTTTGGCCTCAAATTTCAGGTTCATCTAACGAAATATTTTGGACACTTTTTAAACACTTAAGTGTCTATTTCAATTGATTCAATTCATTTATGTGAAAGATTCTAACTGATTAAGTCATTAAAAACGCTTCGATTCAAGCTTAAATATGGAAAAATCTATCAAATATGCAAAAAATCGTCACTTTTCAGATGGTTTTTGTCAAAAATGAAAGTGGCCGCATCCGTGTTCATCCTCAACCTTTATATATGTTATGTTTTATCATCAAATACAACTTACATTTCAATATTATGAATGAACACGAATGCGGCCACTTTCATTTAAGACGGAAACCGTCTAAAATCTAACTAAAATGTTAAAATTATGAAGATTTCAGTAATTTACCATGATTTAATGATAGAAGTACCCGATATATGTGCATTGTATTGTCAAAAACAGCCCATAATTGTGAAGCAGAAGCATTCTTCTTTCCAATAAATAGCTAAAAGGTTACATTTTCACAATTTGGGTCAATATTCTGACTTGTGTTTTTGAAGATGTTTTTGACATCAGTACTACATACATAACAAAAATAGCTATGAAACACAACACCGCTGCTTCGTTTGTTATTTTAAGTGAATCATACATAATGTATGTTGCTGATGAAATTTTTCTTTATTCTGATGTCCTTTAAGTATTTTTGTCGAACCTGCGACATGTATGTCGTGAAAGCTATACAACGACCTTAGATTTTTTTCTATTAGACATCAGATACCATCTAACCTACATGGAATTTTATGTAAATTTGACACAAGCCTTTATGTAACCCAAAAAAAACAGTATCCAGAGTAAAATTTTGAAAATATTTATTTAGATTTTTCTGTAATTTGGACAGCTAGCGCGAACATTAACGAATTTAGAAAAAAAATCTTTCTTCATTTGAATTTTCGTATTTCACTTAAAAGTGAACAGTTTGGGGGTTTAAGTTTGTTTTGTCAATGCTTCATAGAATTTTAGACAGCCTGTACGTGGACTCACTTTTTAAGTCAACACTACACTTTTACACTGACAGCAGCAATCACAGGCATGGTGACATTTCCTTTTTCTTAAAAAAAAAACCCACACACGAGTCCCTTGAGAAAATAATTTTTTTTTTTAATAACAATCTTGACATAATTAAGTGATTGTTAAGCATCAGTTTCAGATAATTTATCATACATAAAGTATATCTTACTAGTGGTCCTGACAGACATATCAAACAGGCTGGTTATGTAACTGATCTGGTGAAATCAATCATCACGTCAAATGTTCTGTACTCTGAGGAAGAAGAAGAAGGTTGTTGTTGTTTCATCTTCAGCTGGTTTATTTAACGTTCTGTAAACTGTTAACTATTTCGATGCAGCGCAGAAGAGTTTTGGATACATACATTTATACATTTCGTTTTTTTATCGACAGTGGAACACCCGTTTGAGCTAGACAGAATGTTCTAGATGTTGATTTATAGGTACCGAGATCAAAGAAAAAGGATTGAACAGACACTGCAAAGTCGAGGAAAAAATAAAAACCATACTGTTCCGTATATATTCAAACCATGCACGAAGTCTTTGCCAAACCTTTATTGATAATGTACCATGGTCAGAGAAAGACATTTCGACATTTTTTTGGGGTCAATATTCAGTTGCAGTAAAAAAAAATGAAATTTAGAATTAAGCCTTGAAAAACATTTTTTTTAGGTAAACGTAATACGTGCTCAGGCAAATCTGATAAAATACCAGAGCACATCAATTGTTGGCTAGATGTAAGCTAGACTGGAATAATTCGCCGGAAATTACAAACTTGTCCTTGGTTAGGACGTTTGTGTATTAAAGTTTTCAATATATCTTGCATATACACCTGTGCTTCGATAAATTCTACATCTGTTAAAAAAACTTAGCTTGAGTGCATTTTTTTACTATAATTTTAAATCTTGAAAATTCCTCTTTGAAGTTCTCTCTTCATCACGATTATGTGAATAGAAGTAGAAATCCCTTGCCGATTTTTTTTTTATAAATTTCAAAGGAGTCTCTTATATTTTCCAAATAACAAAAATGTATAGTTAATTGACAGAAGTTAAAAATTCGATTTTGAATATATATATCGCGGAAGTCGCGGATTTATGCATCATAAATTGCAAAATTTGGTGAAAATATTTGGTTTTAGTATTCTGGCTGATGTGTTTGAAACTTGCGCACAATTTATATACATATTTATAGGACTCATTCATTAGCTTACAAGCATGAACTGTCTTATCTGGCTGACCAAGTTTATGACTGATTCATGATTAATAAAGACACCAGAAAAGTGTATATTACAAAAGTTTACAATAACCTGCTACGTAATGTACATAGTGCTTGTAATATTGTGTTTATTTGTTTGTGTCGGTGATTGCAATCAGTCAAAACGACTTTTGATTAATACAGATCAATCGGCATTAGAAGATCGTTTTAGTCGATTAGAATCTGAGATCCTCAACCAGAAAACATCACTTCAACATTTATTGACTGAAAACCAGCATTTGACGCTGGAAAATCAACTTCATACATCCACTGTCCAACAACTAAGTTCAGAAGTCCAGAAACTGTCTTTACAGCTGAAGACTTTATCGACATTGTCTAATACTGAATGTAAGTTTTTTGTATTATCGAGCGGGCCTATACTCGGCTTCTGTAAGTGTTTTGTATTATCGAGCGGGCCTATACTCGGCTTCTGTAAGTGTTTTGTATTATCGAGCGGGCCTATACTCGGCTTCTGTAAGTGTTTTGTATTATCGAGCGGGCCTATACTCGGCTTCTGTAAGTTTTTTGTATTATCGAGCGGGCCTATACTCGGCTTCTGTAAGTTTTTTGTATTATCGAGTGGGCCTATACTCGGCTTCTGAATGATATACAGTTCATACTGATTCAGAACCATGTCCAAAGTCAAGAGTTTGAGTGAGTATTGAAGATCGAGAGACAGTCCAAATTTTAAGATTCAATGATGACAATCCGTGAGTCGACGTTGACATAGCAGAAATCATTATACACGTGTGTCTTAATTACTGACCGAGAGTTTGTGACCTTAATGAAATTCAGTATTCAATTATTTTTATTTGTATTAGTCTTCTTATATTTAAAAGTAATTTGAGTGTTAAGTTGGAATTTCAAATGAGTCCTATTATTGGGGACCAAACAAATATCCCGAAAAAGTCGCAGAAATCTAATAATAAATATATAATATGTTTTTGCAATTTCGTTTGTGTGAAATATATTGCAACACATAAAACATTATATGTAGACTATATTTAACAGCACATGGTACAACATACGTACGATGGGCCAAGACTTCCTGTCCAAGTAACAACACAGAATTAGTTTATTCAGGTAAGCAGACAAATCTTCAAATACAGTTGAATGCTAAACAAGATTCCACAGTAGCAAATATACATTTGTAGTTCTAACAAAAGAATAATGAGCAGAATAAAACATATTCTAAAGAGTTATCCAAATCTTTTAGCACTTTGCTCTTGAAAACATAACCAAGGCATACATGAATTGATGAACGATATATCTGTACGTATATAAGTAACTTGCTTTACATTTTCTTCAATTTCTTTCATTTAAGGTTATTTGTGGTGTGAGTAAAGAATTGAGGTTTCTACATTTTTAATCATAGATACCTAAATCACTTCTTCCATCTGCCTTCTGTAGTCTCACTTCGAAAATGTTGCCTGTTCGAAATATATCCAATTGTATATTCTTTTTTGTTATTCAAAAGAATCCATCAACAAGAGTTCTACAGTGATCCAAAGTCCCCAAACTTTCATATGATACATAAACTACCCTAATCAACAAAAAAGCTATGCGTAGGAACTAGTTTGTTTAAATTTTGTATGTTCTTTCTGGCCGGGCCCACATTAGTGGTTCTATACCTAGAAAATTGAATCACACTTTGCTATTGTTTTTGCTGACTGGTTATGTGATCTTTAACCCTGCGGAAGTGACAAACAAAAACTATGAATTGGTAATTAATCTAATTAATCTAAGATATCTATAATAATATTATCAAAAAAACATGCAGTTTATGGACAGAAGCCTTCTTTGATCATCGGTTTCATGTTTACTCGGCTATGTTATACTAAATGCAATAACGATTTATACATTAAAAACCATTTGTCAATGTAATGAAGTCAGTTTCACTGCTGTTTTTTCTTACCATTATCATGAAGAGTTTAATAAAATTGAGAATGGAAATGGGGAATGTGTCAAAGAGACAACAACCCGACCATATAACAGACAACAACATTTGTATGGAGAGTTGTCTCATTGGCACTCACACCACATCTTCCTATATCTAACAACAGAATGTCAAAAACTAACGCTATCCTACGTCCCTGAAATATGTAAGATTAAATTTATGCATCTTTTTATAACTTTTTGAAGGATTTGTTGGAGGAGGAATGTATAACGACAGAACTGCTGCTCCAGAGCCAGTATGCCTCCCTCTTGATCCTGATTTTGAAAGGACTACAGGTAATGATGCAGGTCGCATGTATGGAGGAGAGTACAATGATAACTTCTTTATTCAAAATGGCGATGGATTAGACGTTCCGTGTGCTGTTTGTTGGACGAGACTTGCATCTAGTGTTTTAATGATACCTGGTAAAACCCGATGTCATCCCGGTTGGAATAGAGAATATTACGGTTATTTATCTGGTAGTAGCCACGTCTATGTAGCTTCCGGTTCCTATGTATGTGCAGATATCCACCCAGAATACCTTACTGGCAGTGGAACTCACAGCGATGGAAAGCTATTTACAGCTGTATTGGCAAAGTGTGGATCACTTCAATGTCCACCATATAAAAACAATTATCCACTGACGTGTGTTGTCTGTTCTAAATAATGATAACTTGGAGACATTTATTATTATTAAAATACAAAATAAGAAATACAAGTTTGTTTACAAGATACAACACAAAATCTTCCCTGAAACTACTAGGCCAATTGAACAATTGTTGTCTTTTATTTCGAAACCGCAATGAATAAAGAAGTTGGACTTGGCAGAAATGGTCAAAATATTGAGATCTATCTACTCGACTACCACTTATTAAAGGAATAATTTTCCTTAAATGACGTATTTCATCTTTTTATTTTTAAACAATTTTTTATCGGATCACTGTCTGGTCACTGTCTGATCTCAGTCGGATTACATTCGGTAGAGTCGGGACGCAGTCGTGACAGACTCGGTCGAATTTTACCTGGCGAAAAATACAAATCGGATTAGAAGCGGATTCAAAACGGGATTATCGGGACTTATTCGCTTAGAAACGGTTGAATATCGGTGCTTCCTGAACACTATCTGATTGTTGTCGTGATCAAATTATTTTTTTTACAAATCTTATTTTAAGTTTGAATTTCCATCCACGATTCACAGGATCTTGATCAGACTTTTAATAAATTTTAATCGGGAATGGTCCTGTCGAGGACGGTAGTAAAAATCGTGAATGTGTGACCCCAGCTTTACGGGACGCACCTAACTGTCGGGGTGCTTTGCCGAACTATTCGGACCCTTTCCGACCAGTATAGGAATTTGTTACGAACTAAAACGACTGCGTTCAGACAATAATAGGACATTCCAGACAATTGAGGATACTAATCCGACTTTTTCACTTTTCGTGTCGTATCGCTGTCTGATCTCAAACGGGAGCAATAATCGGCAATGTGTGAACCCCGCATTAACGACGATATCTATACTATTAAACGCACCCCGTATAACCCCGATACAAATGAAACCGGACGTTGACGCGTTCGAAGCGATAATCAGGACAATATTTAGGATGACAACAATTTGGAATGCCTCTCTAGAACTTATTTGAGTATATATAAATATGTCAATGTGCATGATAGTTTATTTATTCAATTATACAATTGTTGTTAGTTTTAGATATTGCATAGAACGATTGATAAAACTGCTAGATGCAAAACGCACAGACATGGTGCAATTTCATACGTTTTATGAGATAAACAATGCTGAATATCTTTTCGTGCATACACCTTTGCGTATTAATACCTTAAGCAATAACAAATAACTATACTTTGAATTACTACGTGCCTTCAAATGTTCCCTAGAACTAAGAATAAACGCAATATCACAGTAAATAAGTTTTCTCTTACTGTATTGTTCGTTCCACTAAATGTGTCGCGTTCGTTGTGCGTTTTAAAAAAATCACTGTACAGTTCGTTGACAAAAACCGTCACAAATCACTTTTTTGTCAAGGTATTCGAGATGATGTCGGCGACCCTTTTTCTATATTTTATTGTAAATGTTTATCCGTTAAATTAGTCAAAATAGTTGAACTTGAATCACCAGTCACCCAAAGCCAAAACTGCAGTGTTTAACCAGCGTACATCTGATAGAATGTTTCTATTGAAAATTGGGACTTTCAACGTTATTCCAGATGAAATGAACAGTTAATAAATATATTCCAGAGGAAATAAAGTTTCAAAAAGTATAGAACAGTCATTAAAACATTAATGACTTCCTTTTCACAATTTGAGGCTCTTCAAAATGCTGATGTTGGTCCAAATTCGCATAGACGAAAGCAAACATAGAAGCTCGTTGAACTTAGTTTGCCGAATGCCTTAGATTGCATTCCAACTGCTTTATCTATGGGTGGTTTTTTTTTACTTTTTTTTTTTAAACATAAAGCTTTTTAATTTAGATGTGGTGTGATGGCCAGTGATACAACTTTCCACCAAAGTTTAAATGAAGTGGGTGAATAAAGCAATTATTATAGTCCAATGTACAACATTTAACAGTGAGGAAAACCTATACCATATAGTCGGCTATAAAAGACACCAATATAAAAAAAAATGTGAAAAAATAAAAACGAGAAAACTAACGGTTATTTATTTATAACTTATGGATTAATTATCAAAGAAAAAAAATATGACAGATCTATATAACCTATGTTATACAGGCCCATGACGTAGGACCGACACGAAAAAAATGCGGCGGGATTAAATATGTGAGCCCCCAACCCTCTCCTTAACCTGGGACACTGGTGTAACAGCACAACTTATAAAAAAACCCATAAAAAAACCTGTACAGTTGCAATTGGCTCAACTCAAAATGTCGGTACAAGGCACAAAAACCATATACATAAAATATCGACAAAGGAGTAATTGAAGTAACTGATAGTTATTTCAAAGCGAATTAAAACTAAGAGGTAAATCATGTGTATCTAAAGTATTAGTCAGTGATTATGTTCCAGAGCGTATGAGTATTTGGACCGTACGTGTACGGTCTGGGCCGTATGCGTACTTTTTCAAAATACTCATACGGTCGGACCGTACGCGTACGGTCTGACTTATATTAAGAAGTATACATAAAATATCGACAAAGGACGAATGGGAATATACGATCCAATGTCTCGTGTACTTTACGAACCCTTGAAAAACTTTTTGAGAGGTCCATAAATGGCCTGTTGAGAGGCAACATTTGTGTCCTTATTCAATATACCTCATTTTATCCAGTAGCAGTAATTCCGGAGGGCCTCCTTCCAGGACCTACATGTAGTATGTGTTGCTAGTTTGTGCTTATCTTGAACGTTAAGCAGCCAACAATCAGCTATTACGTTCGCGTGTCATTAACAAATAAGGGGGTCCAGAAATTGTTAAGTATCAACTGTGATTTGCATAATTTACCGATGACGCCAAAGGTAACTAAGGAATATAAATATGGTCCCTTTGGTCTTCTCCGAAATAAGTCAAAATTTGAATGAAATGCATATGTGTGGGTATAGACTTCAAGGTGCTTAAAATACCAGAATTACCAATCATGTAGATTTTGGCACCACAGTAGAAAGACTGTAATGTTCGAGGAAACTAAACATAATCTTTATACCTTAAAAATTAAACAAACAAAAAAAAAAATATTCGAAGAAAGCAATTCAGTTAATATTAAGAAGTATCTCTTCATCTTTATATCTTTACATTAAAGAAACTGTATTACTATTGACGGTTATAAGTTACATGTTCATTGTATACACATATTCTCTAGCCTTAATGTAACTCTTTTGTACTCTATGGATTAGGACCCTTGGACCCGCCTCTGAGATTCAGGCCAAAAGCCTATAATCCATTAATTGTTTTTGATTGCCGTCTACATCAAAAAGAAGATGTGGTATTGAAACAACTCTTCGCAAGAGACCAGACGACACAAAAATGAACAACTATAGGTCCCCGTACGGCCTTCAACAATGAACAAAGCCCATACCTCATAGTCAGCTAAAAAATCACACAGAAATGACAAATGTAAAACAATTCATAAGAGAAAACTAACAGCCTATTTTTTGCAAAAATAGTGAACACAAAAATATATATAACCACTGATTACAAGCTCCTGGCTTTAGACAGGCACATACAAAATATGGCGGGATTAAACATGTTAGCGGGCACCTAACCCATCCCTAACCGTACAATGACTGTCGTATGGTAAACATTTTCTAAAATGCTATCAAATTAGATATTCGGACGTGTGTATCTGTATGCTTAGTCATATTTGCATCTGTCGAATTAATGTATTTCTACCAATTCAACTTTCATAATGATTTTTTTTACATGTACAAAATACCTCCAAGAGTGTTTCGACAATATAACGGATATTATGGGTTGCTGTCTCCATGTTATGTGGGTAAATTATTTATTTTTTAAACATGCATATTGGTTATAATCATATCAAAGCATTATTTCATACACGCAAAATTCATTGAAAAACGCAATATTGTGTCAACGAAGCGTACAGTATAAAAAGGTGTAATGACAACGAAGCGTACACAACATGAAAATAAAGACACTTTAAAACGTGTATTTTTTTGTTTCTAGACACAACACAAACATACGACCTTTATAAGTTTGTTAATTTTAACTATCAAATTTTCAAAAATGTATGTTATAAAAACTATGAGGTACAAGAAACATTAAGTTTTGAATATTTAAAAATACCAAGCACGTTTTATCATTGATATCGTCGTGCGTTATTTGATGTTTGTATATAAAAATTCAACATATTTGAAAAGCCTTTTAGTAACTTATGAGTATTATGGCAAAGAATATATTGGAGCAAAATATCCGAAGAATAGATATTGGATTTTCTTTAAAAGTATTAATTTCTTACTGTCTGAACTCAGTGTTACACGATCTGTTCGATTCGAACGCGTCAACGTCCGGTTTCATCTGTATCGGGGTTATACAGGGTGAAACGAGAAGACCTCATTTTGTGTGTCGCTTCTCTTCCTCCCACAATATATTAATCATGATGCCTCTGTGTTATATTTGCGTTTATCTGCATGTATACTATGATTAATATACTATTATAATATATAGAGACTCTCTATACAATATAGCAGTGAGTTTCCGTCATCAAACCGACTTTTAAAAGTCAGACATGACTACCAGTTTTAACATTGATAACCAATCGTATGATAGATAAAAAGAAATGATAAATAAATAAGCCAATCAGAGCGTTGTCCATATCGTGGTTTTTAGATCGTTAGAAACACTACTATTATACCTCGGTTTTAACTTGTATACAATTTTCATATTAAGTACTCGGACGGGGACATGACAATTATTTTCACGTTTATCTGCATTATCCCCATGTATACTATGATTAATATACTACTATAATATATAGAGACTCTATATAATATAGCAGTAACCGCCATGAAGAAGAAACTTTACATAGTAAAATAGAAAATTAAATACACTTTAATATTTATAATATAGATATGAAACGTATGTTCAAAGTATACAGAAACGCGAAAGTAATGGAATGTAACAGAAAACAAAATAATAACTGACTTTTGAAAAAAAAAGAGAGAGGGCTTAGAAATATTGTCCTGTCTCCATGTACCTCTATGACTTTTGATATCATTTCTTTTAAAAATCTCCAGAATTATTATTTTTACAAAAAAATCAGCCTAAAATAGTTAACATACTTTCAACCAAGCTTAAAATGTCTGCAATTTCGTTTTTAAATGTAAGTCAAACAGGACGTCCGGTTTTAAACTTGCACATGATCGAATTTCATAAGAGTACTCGAGGACAGGACAATAATTATAGCGTTGATAGAGACTCTGCAAATAATATAGAAGGGATCATCTAGGAGAAGAAATTCATAGTTAAAAGCAAATACACTTATTTATAGTATACGTATGTTCATAGTATACAGAAACGCGAAAATCTCACAAGCTCTAATGCCCGCGAGTTCGCGGGTGTGTTCTATTTTTTTTTAAACTAGAAAACATCGAGAGGAAAGCAGGAACAATTACCAGCAACACACGATCAACAAAATTGAGATTTCTGTCATTTATCTATTCAAGTCTGCTATGTTCGATGGTGTCCCTTGTGCTAGATGCAAATAAAACCTGTAGGTAAGCTACACATATTCTCATGAGTCTATAGTTTTTTTCACACCAATGACGAGGTAACCCAACACAAAAAGTTTTCCAAACATATTAAGATTTAGTTCTTAGTCGAAAACAAATACTTAGCCTGCTCCTTCACTTACTTACTATATATAGACAGATAGAAAAAAATAAGATATGATTTTTTTTAATCATTAATGAAGTAACTCTCACTGGTTTTCTGACATTTTAGCAGGTACTTTTCTCATGTTACCTATATATGCTTCTCAAGGCAAGAGATTGACTGAAAGTTAAAAAATTCGACTGTTACCTACATGCTGCTCAATACAAGTACTAGTAAGAGAGATTGACTCTACTATCGACTACGCGGTTCCTTATCTACTGTTACTTTCAAGCTGCTCGATGCAAGTACTATAGAAAAAAGTAAAAGCACAAAAATACTGAACTCCGAGGGAAATTCAAAAAGGAAAATCAAAACTCAAAAGG